>JAGFBZ010000684.1:0-600000 GCA_018398805.1 Hirundichthys speculiger | reverse complement strand
CATTTTTTCTTTACTTTCTTGTTCATTTTAATACCTGGTACCACTAAACGTCATCATGTGACTAAAACAGACAGAAAAGAAAACACTGAATGCATAAAAGCAGTGTTTTTGGCAGTACAACGCCATAGCTATTGATGTAAAAACTTAAGTGATTTAGGTTATAATCAAGAAAACCATGGAAAATGGTAAGGTATCAGCTCTTAAATAAAACTCTTATGAGCAATCTTTCTGGTTATCGTTATGTTTGTCCAAACAAATGTACCTTTAGTTGTACCAGGCATTAAAATGAACAAGAAACTGAAGAAAACAAGGGTGGTCTAATAATTTTTTCCATGACTGTATATCTGACTTAAAAAAAAAAGAAAAAGTCAGATTATGGCACTAACCATTGTCATGTTAGACAGTTATCACCAAAAAGAAAAAGAAAAAACTTTTCTTTGTTATGAATCTACAATGTGAGTCAATGAATTGCACAGATTTCCTCTTTTATTGTAAATTGTAGTATTTCACCAGGAACATAGCACAAATCTCTTGAAGCTGACATGGTGTGACCTGCTGTATTTTTGCATCATTATTTAATTAAAAGTCAACTATGACCCAACATAATTTAGTTGTAAGAACTCAAATTCAGACACAAATCATTCAATAATTCCTGAGCAGTTTCTTTAACCGGACCTGTCATTCGGCACTCATGACAAAGCTAACACCTCTGCCATGTGTCCACTCCTTGCTGCAACCCCCTCCATTATATGTTCAGCTGTAATTTATTGTCTAGTATTTGAAAAGTCTGGCCGGCTTGTTTGTTATTGATTTTATTTACAGGGCTTCTATATTTTACTCTGTGCATATCAGAGCAATTGTTTCCAAGTGCCTGCATGAATCAATGCTTCTCTGGAATCGGCCCTACTGACTGCATGCAGCTCAATACCTCCAATTTATGTTTTAATCATGATGATTTAAGTGATGGGCGCTTGGCCCGGCTCCTACAATCAGCATCAACAAGCCCGCTTCGGCCGCGCGCTGCACTGCACGATGAATTTTACGTTCCACATATGCAGACATGTGGTGGTTGGACGACGTTCACGATGTTGAGTCTCAAGCAGCGCTGATTTGCAGCGATGATGATAGAGGGCACGACTGGAAAAACACGTTCTTTAACGCGTGGCTGTCATTCTCGTGTTTCCAGCACCAGAGTGATTTTTTTGCAAAGCCACACATAAAATGGCAAATTGTGACATTGCTGCTATCAATCTGAGCTCGGAAGCTGAAAACACATCATTGCAGAGCCTGGGCAACATTCTTTGGCATTATGAGGCTCCAGACTGGATTTTATTCCCTTCTGTTTGTTCTATACTGTTTTTGGTTAGCAGAGCAGTATATCATTTGATCAGTTGCCATTAGAAGTGATTGCTTCACTCAGTAGGCCATATAAGTGGCTGCTGGCAGGCCTGCAAGCCACAAATTTTATTGACTCCTGTAATTAAGGATAGATCAATAAAAGGCAGTCACTTTCACTGCTTCACGACTGTATTGGTTGGTGCACGTCTTGATGTTTTGATTCTACTGCAAAGCCTCAACATGGCGACAAAAAAGTCATGACAAAAAAATGCCTCCCCAAAAAAATATGGGCAAACATACACCATGTTTTTACAGCACCTATCTCTTCCAACTTCTTCTTAATTTGTTGCTTTTGTCTCATCGTGTGACATTTGCAGATGCTCCGCTCGTAGCACCTATTATAAAACAATAGAAAAATGGGCCCATGGTGCGTTGCTGTCAAGTGTTTTAAGTTGATAGCTGTGTCTTTGCGCACAGCGGGGAAGCATTCCTTTCTGTCAAACAACAGCTGGTGAAGACAACATGATGCTGAGGCCATGGACGAGTGAGCCATCAAACCTCCGTCTCTGACAGCATTTTGGCAAGCGGCGCTCCATGAGAGTCTGTCTCACTGCGCTCCGCTTTTATGTTGCATGAATCAATAATGATTGTGCTGTATTCTCACTTGAATGGCAGAAGTATCCCCCATGTGGCAACATTCAATAACTGGCAGTGGAGGGGGCTGGATGGAGGAACACCAAAGGAGCGCATGAATGAAATGAATCACAGTTTTCCAGAATTATGAGTCATTAGATGGGAAAAAAAAAATATTACTTCCAGGAGGCATCCGTAGCCACCAATAAAACTAATAACGTTTGCTCTCCAAGTCTGGGAATGAAAAGGCAGCGTTCCACTATGTGCAGCGTGACACAAGTCTCTTATTGACATGAGTTCAAAGGACGTTTGTGCAAAGCAAATAATTTACACTGTGTGTAGGGATGCACATTTTGGATTTTTTTTACGACCGTTAACCGACGCCCTTTAACGATTAATAACCGTTAACAAATAAGTCCGGAAGGGTTGGCTGCAACGATGTTGCGCGCGTTGTCGTGGACGTATGCGGACACTTCCCCGTTTTTACTCTAGTGGTAATGTGTCGCCGTCAGCTTGTCGCAGAGATGCCGCCATCACTTTTGATTTATACTAGCGCGGTCTCCGCTATGTTATTCCACGCCACAACGCAAGAGCGACAATCAAGAACTAGCTAAACTTACTAAACTTACCTCTTGCATTTTTCCACTTCCTCACCGTTTCATCCGTATCCAGACCCACATTCATCGCAATCTCCCTCCATGAATTTACGAGAATATGTGCTGTCTTTGCAGTGTGGAGAACCAGAATCGTACAGATGTGGGTACTTCCTCATTTTTTCGATGACGTGCTCTTTTCTATGCGGATGTAGAATTGACCAATCAGAGGCCTGTTGCACCTGTGGACACACCCCCATGAGTTGATTGAATTACGTAGTTTAAAAACAAAATTGACCCTTAGTATTAATCGGTTAGAGTTACTGTTATCAGTTAACGGTTAAACGGTTAACCATGTGCATAACTAAATGTGTGTAAAAGAACAATTCCCCGATTTGACAACCTTTGTCTGAGCTATATAGCACAGACTTGATCAAACATGCTCCTCACAAGATTTCAAGCAAACTGTGTTATGAAATCAAAGCCCAATAACCTTATCTTCAGTGACATCCAGGCTTTATTCCAGTCAAAACCAAGCTCTCATTCTTGTTTCCCCTTATCCCCTCTGAAAAGCCCAGTGATTAGAAGTAGACTTAAAGCAGAATATAGAAAATCCCCATGCCGCCACTCCGCTCATTCCCAACAGGACCTTCTCGAATCCCCAGTTTATCAGCAACAGGGGATCAGACAATTTCTCCCTCTCTCTTCAAACGGGGACGTCCACTGTGTTCCGTGGCCTGTGGTGTAATCTCTTTGCCTGTCGACAGATTAAGCAAGGGGTCAGCTGTGATAACATGATCACTCAGGTAGAGACGGAGGAGGGACAGAGGCCAAAAAGAGAGAAATACGGACAAAACAAAGGTGAATGCTGCCGATGTAGTGCCACTGCTGATCTCAGTGATTAACCGTATCCAGCACGCAGATTTTGGGGATTTTTTTTTTTCTAACATGGAGTCGGATGCTCACATGTGATTGTGCCTAAATTCAAATTTTCAGCCACAAACTTATAAAGACAGATTTTTTTTTTCTGGAAATGTCAGTCACCTGGATTGTTAAATCCACATTTGCTTTTGACCAATTTTCGTCAATAAATTCAATGTCTCTAAAGTTGGTCGGGAAATGTATTCTTTCTACATTTTGCAGAAACAGCTCGCGTCTCTGTGAAGTCTGTATTAGTGTTAGACAGGGTATTGCTGAGGGGTGGGGGGGCAGTATAGATTAATCAGTTATGAAAATTATTGCTAGTTGGGGCAGAATGAGTGCCGAGCTTTTGAGCCAAATGCAATTAAAAAAAGAAAAAAACTACTATTGAAAGAACCACAATTATCTCCAAATTATTCTGGTGGAAATAATAGAAAAGCCAATATTTGTGATACAAACAGCCCTTTTTGAAAAGGCTGGATGACTGACAAAGCATTGGGGCATCCTGACAAGGCCACTCTGACCCATTTACCGCTTGCTGTATTCATAGCAGGCTGACCTGGCCTCTTCTAAAAAACCCCTATCACAAATGGAGAGGAGGGAAAAGAAAATCCGTAGCTCTGGACATAAATAGTGGAAAAAATTAAAAGCTGAACACTCATGCAAAAGTGAGGAGCTTCAGTATGAATTTTACCCTTGGACATCCAACTAACACAGAGCAACGCACGCACATAACTCATTACTCACACCCCGTCACACATGCAAGCGTGTGCGCATAAGTTTTACAAACATATTTGGTATGCATACTGATGCGCCGACGTTCTTCGACTCATCTCTCTTTTTACTCCGTCTCCCTGACACACACATGCTGAGAAGCAGCATGGTAGGCAGTGACACAAGGCTAATGCCTTGTCACACAGGCTGTCAGCAGATTAGCCAGTGGATTACACCCCAGCCATTAGATGTGCACGGAGCGAAAGGCCACAAACATGGCAGAGAGGGAGATGAAGAGGAGAGAGTGAGGCAGAGTGTGAAACTGGCAGCGGATAGGGCATACTGCAGCAGAAGGTGCTGCTGGAGTTCTGAGATCAGGATAAGGGCTAGTTAAAAACTGCCAAGGGAGTGTTGAGATTTACATTCAGAAGAGGAAAATGAATTGAATATATAATAAAAAAAAAGAAGTCAAGTGAATTTGCTGGCAGAGCAATGACGAGCAGGTATTCACGCGGACAGAGAGGTTGTTACCAGCGGCGAACATCAGAATCGGTCACAGACAAAGAGGAGAAAGAAGTTCTGTATCGAGCGCATGAGAAACAAGTAATCAAAGAAAAAACCTTTTACAGGGAAGAGAAAGGTGGCTTCAAAAAAAAAAAAAAAAATGGAAAGTACCACAAGAGACATCGGAAGATCCGAGAAAGATGGACACGACAGAACTGGGAGTAGAAATCAGAAGGATGTGATGTGAAGCATCAGACGGAAAGACTGAAAACAGTGTCCTAAAACAATGGAGCATGCTGGGAGATGGTGAAACCAGTGTGGAGGATGTAAATGAATGCAGAATAGGGATGTAACGATATGGAAAATTTGATATCTCGATTATAGCGACCAAATTATCACGGTTTATGATATTATCGCGATATTCTTAATTGCTGTACAAATGTCAAAAAAAAAAAAAACATTAACATTTTAATTATTTTTACAAAATCTTGTGATTTTCTTGTCATATTGAAACATCAGAAGCCAAAATCTTATCAAAATGAAACTTTCACATTAAACGGAGAAACAGCTGGCACAGAAAGAGGTTTTATTTTAAATGAACAAAATAAATAACAGGAACAAAGCTTATTTGTCTGGTGCAAATTTAAATAAACACTTTAACAACCATAGTAGGTCAAAATATGCAAACAATTATCAGGAACAAAAATTATAGTGCAAGTTCAAATGAAATAAACTTTTTACTTTAAACTGAACCTTAAATACGTATAAATGTGCAAATAAAGAAACAGTTGTAAAGGAGCCAAATATGTTGTTATGAATTGTAGTTCACTCTGTGTGTCTGTGGGTGTTGCTGCGTTGTTACCTGAGGGTCAGGTATAAAGGTAGCTGCCTGTTATTGGTTAGGTGTTTGACCCGCAAGGGTAAAAGGTTTTTGACCGCTGTGGCGCCAACTATTATCATTGATTGGATTTAATTATATAATCTTAGTTGATGATATTTGCTCGGGGGTCATGCTCTGGGTCTCTGTAAAGCGCCTAGAGACAATTGTCATTGTAACAGACGCTATATAAATAAAATTGAAAATTGAACTGCCGGCGTTATGATTATCGGATCAGTTATTGGAATAAATAAATATTTTAACTACATCAGAAGAACATCGTTCCGGTCATTTTTTGATGTCATTTTTCAATGTCCTGTGTGCTATCACCACTTTCCGCCATGCTAACGTTATGATGCCGATGTTACAAGCTACAAATTCACGCGAAACACAGTTGCAAGTCGCTCACAGACTTGAATGAGGCTGATATTACATATCCCGGTAATCGACCGCGATAATGAGATGGAAGTCAAACATAAATGGTAATCGTTAGCGCGTAAAATTTTACCGCACTTTACCGTAATACCGGTAACCGTTCCATCCCTAATGCAGAATAACTTAAGCTATACGTTTAAAAACCGTCTCTGACTTCTATCATAAGGTGTTTCATCCCACATTCGACTCATCTGAATAATCTTTTTGGAGGACATTTTTTCACTGTAGAAAAGAAAGGAAGGTAGTGTGTAAATAATTTGTCACAATTAATCATACGTGCGTTTTGCAGCCGTGGTCATGTACAGTGTGTATCAAAATGTCAGCTGTGAAACAGAGGCCTATTTTAAGTTGTGACTGCTTAGTCAATGCTGCAGAAAGTCAATTATATATCTTTATCACTTGAGCTGCAGAACATATTTATAGACACCATATGTCTGACACGGGAATCCCTCTGGTACTCAATTCATGCAGGCAAATTATTACCTATCTTTTTTATACCGGTGCTAAATCTCTGTGTATTGACTTCTCTGAATATTGACAAACACATTTGCAAAAGTGCACAAGTTCAATTCAGTGTGATCTTCAGTGCTTTAGTTAACATGGAATAAAATATGTAATGTAATTGATCTTAAAATGATTAAAAAGCACAAAAGGACAACATGTCAAATTCTAAAACTAAGTCAGTGTTTGTGTGCTCGTCTGTTTTGAATTGATTTTTAACTTGATGCCAGGAAAACGTCTCGAAAGAAAGAAGCGTGTTTACCATCGTGTTGCATCACCCGCCCTCCTAGCAGCAGAGACGTTTAGAGATATTCATGCTTGATCAATGATTTAATTTGCTTTGGCATCCTTTTTGTTTGATAATGAACTTGATGTGCATTATGAAACAATGTTTCACCCTATGGACCTTTTTTTTTTTTTTTTTTTTTTTTTTTACAGCCATGTTGTTGTATTAAGTGCATAATAAAGTTTTGGCCTCGTCTTTGGTGGAATAAGACCCTGAAACAACATTTCCCAGATGGCTCAGTATTACATCTCAGGTTTTAGCGGATGACGTGGTCCAATTGGCTTCATTGAGTCGTGATCTTCAGCTCTCTCTGCGGTTCGCCGCTGAGTACTAACCTGCACCTCCACATTTGAGACCATCATTCTCGGTCAGATAAGGGTGGAATCCCCCATCTGGGTTTGGGGTCAGGTGTTGCCTCAAGTGGAAGGATTCAAGTATCTCTGGACCTTACAGTATTCATGGGTGGGGGAGGAATGGAGATTGACTGGTGGATCGGTGTAACGCAGACTCCGTACCAGTCTGTTGTGGTCAAGAGAGAGTTGAGCCAAAAGGCGAAGCTCTCTGTTTACTGGTCAGTATATATTCCAACCCTCACCTGTGGTCATGAAATGTGGCTTGTGACCCAAAGAATGAGATCACAGATACAAGCGGGTAAAATCAGTTTCCGCCACAGGGTGGCTGGACTCTCCCTGAGAGACAGGGTGAGAAGCTCCGCCATTTGGGAGGTACTCAGTGGGGTCACCGCTCCTTCGAGAGGGGGCAGTTGAGGTGGTTTGGGAATTTGGTTGGGGTGCGCCCCTGGACGCCTCCCTGGGGAGGGGTTACTGAGCTTGTCCAACCAGGCAGAGACCGCAGGGCAGACCCGGGACACGCTGGAGAAGTCGTGTCTCTCTGCTGCCTTGGGTACACCTCTGTATTCATGTTGTAATTTAACCGGTTAATTTTTGGGATGTCCCATTATGTTTGTATGCCCATAATCAGTTTAATTTAATCAGTTATTAAATTAAAAATGGCATGATGTCCTGTACATTTACCGAAAAAAAAGGAAAAAAAAAAAAAAAAAGGTCTGCTGGTCAAGATTGAGTTATGTTAGTTAAAGAAAAGTTGATTTCAATGCAGAAACATATTTGTTGCAATAATGGCACATTGATTTTTTTTATTATTATTATTTTTTTATCCCTTCTCCTTTGTCAATTATTGGAGAGATGTCAGGCCTCCTCAGTTCACTTGCTGTTTCATTTTCCAGTAATCTGCCCCATTGTCCCAACTGCCACCACTGTTTACACGCCCCTCACAAACCCACTTTGCAGATGCAATGACAAAACTGTCTGCTGGATTTGCCTCTTAGGAGCTGAATTCAGAGCTGGTATTTGTACACGAATGGAAAGAGATGCCTTGTTCTGACGCCTGCTCTGAACGCATATTATGATCAGAATTGCCATGTGAAGTATGTCAAGCAGTGCTCACATATAAGGCGTATGTTTAAAGTTTCAGCCAGTGGTATGTCAGGGGTGCCGGTTGCCGTACAACTACTGCTGGCAATTAAGGCAGAAAAACACCTGCCAACATGTTTGTTAAATATGTGTATGAATCCAGTGTTTCACAGCAAGCTTGATATCATTTAGCTTTAGGTGGCTGAGGGATCTGAATGTTTGCGTTGGTATGAGCCCCATCTTACAAGCACCAGAGGGAGATGGGAGCTGGGGGTCTAAATGTGCGAATTCCCACAGGATATTTCTACTCTGTTTATGATGATAAGAGTCTGGGTGCACACTTTCTGCACGTAGACAAAAGTTTGAACTCGGAATGGGCAACGATTAAAATTTTTAATCGCGATTAATCACATTATTTCCCTTATTAATCGCATTGTATACGAAAAATCAAATAATTAATTCAAAAGTAATGTAAAATGCACTTTTATTTAAATGTTCTGTTGCCATATGAACTAAAGTTGCCATAACATTTGTTGTTCAAACACTTTTAACATTCAGCACTTGTCAGTAACACATATTTCAGTGTAAATATCATCTTAAAAAATGTAAAATAAAATAAAGCTTATGTCCACTGCCAGGGCATTAAAGTAATCCTGTTTTTATGAAAATCCAAAAAAAAGTCTACAAACAAAATCCAACAAATTATTGTGGCTCAGCACAATCAGAACATTAAAAAAGGTTATTTCTGAGGTAACAGCAGAAACTTTTAACGGGGAGTTCAACTTGGCAGTTGTTACAAATAACCTTGTTTCTGTCAAGTCCTCTGTCTGGGAGAACTTTAAAATGAAAATGTCCATGTTAAAGTTCAGTAACTTCACCAATCAGTGTATCATTCATTCTTTCCATTTTCAATTGTCAATCAAAAATAAAATAAAAATAAACGTTTTTCGTTTTTTAAAAATGCTTGTTTGTTTTATATTTCAATTTTAGACTTGGATCAAAAATACGAAATGAAAAAATGGGCCACAGAACTGAATTTGTTTTATAATCGAGGACTGGAATTTCTGTTGTCATTACACATCTGTGCCACTAGATGGATCCTCACTGAAAGTAACCAGCTAAGAGAGAACAGCAGGACAGTGAACACATGGAGCAGATCTGATGTAAAATGGAGGAATGACCGGACGTTTTGTTGCAGTCCAGAATTTTTGTTTTCAAACAGAATTGTTAATATTACTACCTGAGTTGCTACTCGAACTGTAAAGTTCACAGATTTTTACCGTTCTCCATGTCTGTTTTAGCTTTTCTGCATGTTTTTCTGTCAATTCTTCTCCGGTTCCGCAGCAGTCAGTAACAGACTTTTCAAAACAAAAGCATGTGAGCAACATGCGTTAACACGTGATAAAATAAATGTCAGCTTTAATAAATTAATGAGTTAACGGGATAATAACGCATTAACTTGCCCAGCCCTAGTTTGAACACAAATAAGCTAATGTGCACATGCATAAATGAAGAATAAAGGGCAAGGGGAACAATTACAGAGAGGGTCTGTGTTATGTGGAGAAACTAAATAGAGCAAAGGAGTTGGAAATGCTCTGAAACATGTGATTCACATTTCCACAGTGATAGGCTCACAATTCACAGCCTATAAACACTAACTCCACACCAGCCTATCCATATCCATCTCTTGTGGGAACCATTCCACCTTTTAAACCATCTCTCACTTAAAAAAAAGGGGCCCAGATGTAAGTCAAGGGGCTGCTTTGGATTACCCAGAGAGGAAAACTCATTTCCGTTGCCATTTTACGAGCGTTTAATTTGAAACAATTAAGATATCACAGTGCTATGGACTCGCAACATAGAGTGACAGCTGGAGAGCAATCTCATAAACCCCTGAGACATTGAATGAGGCACCTTGCTATTTTTTTTTTCTTTTTGGCTGCATCCACTGCTGCCTCCTCCTCCTTCTTCATCTCCTCTCTGTTATTTCAATGAAGCATTTAGCTTAAGGCTCTATTCAGGTGAATGCGCCACCTTTGTCTCAGCTGAGATCTCACCACCACCGCCAATTACTTCAGCGGCTCATAAATGCAACATGATTCAAGGCCTAATTTCCCAAGGCTAAAGGGAGGAAGTGCGCACGATTGGGTGTTTACCTTCTGGATGGCTTTTTCCATCACAAATTTCATTGCATTGCTGGATTTATGGTGTAAGCTGGATGACTCATCTTTGGATGAAGAATGAATGAGAAAGAGGCAAACTACAGGGGGCAGCAAACTGTAAGTAGTGACAGGCAGTTGCAGTTGAGGCAATGCTTTCCATCAATGCTACACATTATGTATGAACTAGACCACTCTTTTTGGAGTCACGCTTGTGTTTATTTCATGGATTTCGGGAACACAGATGCTGATGAGTATCTGTGTCCGATGTGCCCTACGCCACCGCTCTTCCCACTTTGAACTGGACCTGACTTTGTCAGCTTTTACCCATCAGTTCACCTCCAGCTCATACCGTCCACGCTGGCATAGAAGGACACCGTAGGTGTGAAACAGATGAAGGCATGATTGTGAAAATGTCAGCGGGGGATCATTGGCCAGAGAAAGACAGATACTGTGTGTGAGTGTATTTTCGGCCGGAGGGTGTGACAGATAGGACTGGCAAAAACTCCTTTTCATGAACACTGAACTGTAAAATGGAGGACCCAGGGCTAACAATGGCCATGATCAATTGTCTATAGAGAGAGGCTTCTCGTGAATGCCTGGTGCCCAGACGCACCAAAGGAGAGGGAAAGAGAAAAGAGAGACAGATGAAGGGACACTGAGTGGCATGAAGAAGCACATATAGAAATGACGTATGTGTCACTCTCAGACCGGAGGAAAAAACTTAAAAAGTAGATGCAGAGAGAAAAAGGCAAATAAATGAGGAGCTAAGATTACTAAAACGGTAATATGAATTAAATTAAATGAGGGAGTCGGGGAAGAAAAGAAGCAAAAGTGCACGAGATTTTTGACAGAGAGGGTAAAAGAAAAAAAACAGCAAGTCAAGAAAAAAGGATTCTAGATTTAAGATCAACGCCAAACGTATCCTGGTAGCCTGTTTCATATCGCGTATAACATGTAACAATCATGGCTTCATCAACCTGTGAGAGTGTTGGCTTTCAATCATTCAGTTACTTTTACGTTAATGTACCGGATACCTCATTCAAACATTTATGTAAAAAGAATTGGAGAGCCACATTAGGTCGCGTGTGATAGCAGCCAGCAAATTCAACAGCCATTTACTGATTGGACACTAAAATCAAGTAGAGTATAATTACTAAAGCCCTCATGAGTCTCAGTTTTCTTACATCATGCAGTTATGCCATAAATGTTAGCTTGCCACGCGTTCAGTGGTTTTGAGAAGATTTGAACTGTGGATGAGCTCAACAGAAAGTATCGCTTTCCTATATGTTTAAGCTTGCTGAAGACATTTAAGGTATTAAGGGTTTGGCTGTGCAACAGTAGTACCGCTTTTCTTATAAGCTCAGTAAAAACATGATCTTTTACTTCGCCTGAGGACAGCCTCTTCACCGTCACTGCTGAAACACTGCAAAGGCCCTCAGATCTCGGTAAGCCCTTCTAGGGTTACAGTTTTTCCATAAGCAACGCATTGTTTGGCATAAAAGCATTTATAGCAGGGCAACAAGTGTGGTCCGTTTGGTTAAAACAGCAGTGGATAGGAGCAGTCCAGATTTTTGACATTTAATAGAGAGTGGAAGCTGCAGTTGCAGTTAAAATGCTTTTAAGCAGTTTCCCTTTGTTCATTTGATTCAGGTATGGACAGGGGTGGGAAATAAATGACTTGGTGATGCAGGGAATTACTGATAAAAACAGGATTTGTAAATATCTCTCATAACTTGGTACATCAAATTCCTCAAAACAGCCGGTGATAAGCTAAATAAACCCGCCGAAACAAAGCGCTCCTGTTTGTTATTGTGACTGTTCCAGATCAGACCTCTGGTACGTTCAAAGTTACATGCTAGCGTAACTAGGTCCAACCTAATCAGATCGCTTGCTCAAATTGTTATAAGACTGCAACAA
Organism: Hirundichthys speculiger; assembly: GCA_018398805.1. Taxonomy (NCBI): domain Eukaryota; kingdom Metazoa; phylum Chordata; class Actinopteri; order Beloniformes; family Exocoetidae; genus Hirundichthys; species Hirundichthys speculiger. The sequence goes on along the minus strand of JAGFBZ010000684.1, from coordinate 587,686 downwards.
GGGGTCATTTAGACTTGTCACCACCACGTTTAGATGCTGTCCAACTCATGAAAAACTGCATATCTGAAGGAGCCTCATAATGTCCCATTGTACCTCAGCATTCATCAACTGTAGTCATCCTGATTTTCCCTTAACTTGGTTTACTCTCTTCTTTTCCCGTGGATGGTTTGCCATATCAACGGCCATCACAAACAAATTCTTGGAAAACGTAATTAGTGCGAATGTTAGCATGCATCAGTAATTATTTACTGTTTTTTACCTAAATGAATTTAAAAGTGTAAGATAAACAGGACTGCAGAAAAGAACATGGGTAGCAGTTTAAGTCGATATCTACCCATCCTAAGTCAATATCTAGTCTCACAGCCCAAAATATCAATATATAAAATTTACAAGGATAAACAACATTGACGAGAAAGAGCAGATCCTGCATTAACTGTAATCACTTTATTTATTTATGCACAATATTTGACTTGAACGATGACGAGGATAAGGGAATCGGTTCATTCATGTTTTATTAAGTGACTCATTAACTTGGATTGTTTTAATGCAAGCTTGGTGAAAATATACATGTGTATAAAATACATGTGCCTGTTGGCAGCAGATCCTTTGGGTTGCAGGATACATTCCTTAGTTTCTTTCAGCACACGTCGCAGATGTTTGATGCGATTGTGAATTGTTGGGTTTGGAGGGCGTCCCTTCCCTTCACCAGTTTTTGCAGAGAGCATCACTTAGATGGGAATCCCTTGCATACAGATCTCCCCTTGTCCACAAAGCATACAGAGAACTTGTTCCTTTGTGTCCAAATGGTTTGTATTTGAATGGAAACAGCACATAATATACCTCCAAACGCAGAGCAACCAATTACATAGTACAGTATCCATGGTTACAGGTGTTTGCCACTTTTGGAGGCAGAGGCTGGATAGTTCTCATGGTTTACCTGCTTACAGATTCACTTCTTAATAGGAAGCGCTCTCCACTGCTGCAAAAGTCACTTCATATTGATTGAATAATAGTGAAGTGCAAATGTGGCTGATCACTTTGGCAAAAGGCCCTTCTCATCCACTTCGATCTGTTCATTTCTACTTTCTGAACTCTTCTTCCACCGCTATCTAAGTCGTACGAATGCATTATTGATGCCTCCGTGATGCATCGGATACGCTAAACACTCTTCCAGATACAAATTTGAGTTGTTTTGGTGGACAGATGTCCCGAGCAAGGTTCCACAATGTGACTCTGTCAGGCTAGAGTTGACTCAATCTGTCTAAATCTTTTTCCCTCGTTACCTTTATCTTCCTCTTTGTCTCTGCGCGCAGGCTGCTGCACACCACGGCTGCTTGCACCATCCCAGTTGATCTCTTAATGGACCTAATTGCTTTTCACCTCATTGCTCCCCATGCATGCACTAAACTAAATCAAATCGAGGTCCCATACACAAGCCTCATCACAAATCTGATTCCACTCAACATCATAATGAGGTGATATTGAATACTCATGACTCAGCAGTTCCAAAAAGAAAAGACCATTAAATATGCTGTTTTGTCATGACGTGCCTCAGTGACAGGTAGAACTGTTCAGGTCACATCTGAGTTCAAGTTCAGCCTCCATTAGAGTGAAGTTTACTGTATTTGCATTGTAAGGTTTGCTGAAGCAACAGATGCCATCTCCCCTGCAGCTCACTATACAGTCATGTCTGCTTCCACAGACGGACTGTTTTCACTCGCCATGGTGATGTTAGACAAGTGCATGCTTGAAAGCGTTGAAAGCCAACCAAATGTGAATCATCCTCCTCTGAGATGAAGCTTGGCAACATCAACAGTAAGATGTAATGTATTCCCTCGAGTCACACCAGGTTCAGTTGGCCTCATCCAACACTGCAAACTTATATTATGGATTTAAGACTTTGTTTTGTGTGCGCCTTTCTAACTGGTTTGAAGTGGGCGAAACCCAACTGATATATATCAACCTGGTTATAAGGAAATATGGAAAATGGCAAAAACAACAAATGCGATGATTCAGTCTTTGGCAATTGTGTGAATCCAAGACAGATGATGTTTTTTCCTTTCTTTTTCAACCTCAGATCTCTAACCATTCCCGGAACCGCAGTGCAGGCCAGTCTCGCTAAGCTTGACCCTCTCCTTTCCTCACCCACAACCAGACAAGTCAATCTCCATCCGTCTCAACACGTTGGATTAGATTTATCCGCTTAAGATAGATTGTTATCCTAAAGAGCGGGTTTCTCGCTTGATGGAGAAATTAATTTTACGTTGGGTGGTTTACTTGATCAGGGTTGCGGTAGAACGTAGGCACTATAAATGTATCAGCTCTGGGGTATGAGGAGCTGAAAACAGCAATCCCTGTTTTTGAATCAGACAAGTTGTCCCTCTTTTCATTACACACCGTGTTGTCTTTGGGTCACAGAGACGAGAGTAATGACTTGACTGACAGTCATTTGTAAAGTGCCAGCAACTTGGCAAGGGTGAAAAGGCCTGCACCTGGGGCTATGAGAAGATTGACAGTCAAAGATATTGTATTTTTCACATCTGTCAGTCTAACATTAAAAGCGAGATCAGTTTTTATGCAGAATTATAAATAGCTTCGTGGTCACACGTACAGTGCAGCTTATCAAGAATCAAAATGTTATCTGTGGAGAGAAGCTGTCAGACCTCTCAAATGTAAAGATTTACACTGATAGAGCAGTTATTGGACTGACTTGCATAAGAACTGACCCTTGCCTGTTGAGCAACAAAATCCAGTCTGAGCCTGCAGTAGACTTTAGTGCAAATTCAGATGACTTGCATTACTGAGGACCTCTTTAAGCAGACTAAACGCCGGCCTCTGTTCTTGCAGCTAAGAAGATCAGTCATTTTGTTCTTTACCTGTGATTTTTGCTTTTCCCTGAATCTAAGCTGGTGTGTTTTTCTTTCTACTTTGCATTTACTAATTCGCGCTAAATACGTAGTAAGAAAGTAGAGTTGCGGCTGATGGGGATTTTTTTAAACCATGTAAATGTAAATTAATTCATGAAATTAAACTTTTCCTATTTAATCTAGAATTAGAACAATCACCAAAATGATTATAATACATCCTTGAGGTTGACTATATTTCATGGGTTTCCAGTATTTAGTAGTTTTGAGATAGAACAAAGTGTCTCTTGGAAAATAAATAATCATCATATTGGTAGGATTTATCATAGATACCAGCTGGTACTGAGACATCACTCAATGCCAGTTATTAGGATTTGTCTTCACCATGACCTGTTAAAGACGCTGATGCTTAAATCTTTCAAGGGCCACGACTTACCCAAATAGCAGATATTTCTATCCAGTTCCTGATATTTTTTATTAGTGTAAAATAGAACAATATGTACAGCATTAACCAAAACTTCCGATCAGTGAAGGATAGGTGCAAAAAACATTTCAATAGAATAGAATAGAATAGTCCTTTATTGTCACTGTAACAAGTACAAAGAAATTTAAAAAGTGCCAAACAGTCAGTGCAACATTAAAAACATCAACTACGGTAATAAATACCAGTGCTACATTAATAAATAAATAAAAGTACGTGAATAGTACTTAATAAAAGTATGTGATCCACCACCAGACATGGAGGGTGATGCCAGACTGATCTAAGCTAGACTCAGAGTTTTATTCTCCGTGATAGTACGGAGAATATACAGATCTGTTTAGTTGTATGGAGTCAAAATAACCCTGAAGATGGACCATGTAGGCAGGTACACAGGGAAACATCAAAAGATTTGCCTACATTATTCATCCAAAGCAAATGCATATTGATAACCTTTAACGTCCCTGCTGCATTTGAATCATATTTGCATAGTAAATGTCAATCAGTGCTGAACTTTGCATGACCCCGCACATGAACGTAAACATGCACAACGGCAGTATATCAAACACTTTTGACCCACAGAATACTATAGCACTTTAATTGTCCTACAGCAAAGAAGAAACAAATCAGCTATTCTGAATTACACTTGTTTTGTGATAGAGTATGAACAGGAAAACCTCCTGCAGGTTGTGTTGCTTTTTCCCAGCTTTAGCATTGGGTCTTTGCTCTTGGATCTGTCTTGGTTTATAAACTACAGTGTCATGATAGGGAGCCGAGGCAGACTCCTGATGAATCCTATAAACTCCATTTATCAAGAAGCGCGCTGGATTACTGTTTTAAATGGAGCCAGGGATATGAAAGCAGAAGTTTAGATGCACGGCAAACTGTACAAACAAATCACATATCTAATGCCGCCTTGTTCTATTGAAGAGTATTGTCAGCAGGAAAATTGTCGGCAGGCCTTGAGCTGTGAGACTGAAAGCATTTATGAATGCAAATGGAAGTTTATCAAGGAGAATATTCAACCAAGACAGAGTTCCAGCCTCCAGTCTGTGCTCCTTGGAAAATATTCTTATTTATTTATAAACAGCTTGTGTTATTAAAGTCTGATAACCAGACATCTGTGACCTAGAGTACATCCTGCCCTGAGACACAACTCCCACATCACTTTCTCATAGCCAGAGGTTGAGCGTAATAGTTCACGTAACCGCAGTTTCATCAAGTTTCTCCATTGTTCATTGTCATAAAAAAAGGAAAGAAAAAATCCCAGCGCTTTCTTCTGGCCTGTGAATCTGTGGGCAACAAATATCAGACTCTTCTCTTGGTAAATAAAACGGGGTGTAATTTACAGGTATAAATCACCGTCGCCGTTGCTCAATCAGATATATGAAATGTCTCCGTGCACATAAGAAAACAGATCTGCTGACTGTGGTAGTCTGTCTCTCAGAGTATTGTTGGATGCTAGATGTTTGTGTCTTCAGGGCAAGGTTGTTCATCACAAGGTTTGGGCTGCTGCCACAAAAGCAACTTTTCTCAAAACACAATTGGTCATAGTCATCTGTCTCCCAGGGCCATTGCTGTTATTTTTCTCCAGCCCTACATCAGAGGACCGCGCACTTGACTTTGTTATCACAAGCACTATTATGCCAAGTGTTTGCAGTGTTATGACTACTCAATGTCATGGATCTGAGTGAATAAGGCCTTGGAATCGTAACAGATAATATGTATCCATAATGTCAGAATCAATGCGAATTATGAGTTCACTGCTCAACAAGCTCACGTTGGAGCACAATGTAGCAATGCCATTGATAAACATTAACATGACAGATGAAATGCATCCAAAATAGACAGACTCCACATTTAACAACAGTCTGATGACAGAACCAATGCAATACCTCAACAGGGACTTTCAATTTGTCTGTTCCTTTTAGTGAACAGTTTATAGTGACCTTATTAGAGCGTTTTTTTTCTTTTTTGCATTGACTTAGATTTGATGTGAGTCATCTTCTGCCTCTCCTCTCATGGGGACTGGTAGTGGTTGCATTGCTCATATTTGACCTGTAATTTTATGCTTCTTAATAATTTTTTAATCTGACTGAGATGAATCATCTGTCTGTCACAGCCTAGCATTGACTCATATAGTCGAATGAATTGCAGCCAGTTGGGAAATCAAACTCTTGACTAAAAATGTTTCCTTGTGAGAAGTCAATTATTGTTGTTCTTTGTTTCTATTTCATTAAAGATAAGAAATACAATGATTTTTTTTTTTTGCATAGGCAAATAACGCCAATGAATCTGCATTTATGATTTATTACTGCATTGGTTGCATTTTAGAAGGCAAGATTTCTTAAAGTCTCCACAATCAGATATTTAAGTAACTGCTGTCTATGAACATTTTTCATAATCCATCATTATTTTTCCATAATTCTGCATTCTTCAACCCCCGCTCAGTCCAGTCCCTTATCCTTAGGCTGTCATTCAGCACAGAGGTCTGTTTAAAAAGTTAAGAAACTTGCTGTTTCACTTCATTGAAATCACTGTTGGACAGTAAAAGGCAGGAAAAGATGAACTTTTGCGTGTTGCATGCACTTTGCTGGCCTCAGCTGAACTTTAATTTACTGTGGTTGAAGTGCACAACCATTTTTGCTGTTGACAGCTGGCTTTGTCAGCCCATCCACTCAAGTTTTCAACTCTGGAGATGGGACATTTGTGAAAAGAAATTAACCAGATAGCTGTGACACACTTTTCAAATGGGAAATGAGGCTTCGTGGTATTCATTTGCCTTTAAATATGTCACTTTAAAATGTATTATTAGGGCAGTAATCTGTCTGATTGTCAAATCGTTTAAATCAGTATGCAGCATATCATCCTTTTAAGATTTTTTTTGACACCATCCTGTTACAAAATTCAAAAGTTGTAATTTAAAACCCACAAATGGAAAATTACACTCTGAAATTAAATGGCAGAAGGAGTCACATACATAGGCTGGAGACCACAGATACTCAAGTAGGAATGATCAGTCTACCTGGAAACCTTGACTCCAAACGGCAGCTTTCAGCCTGATGAGCTGGATTACCTTTATCCTTAACATGAGCAAGATCTAGCTACTCAGCTGTAACAATGGTATGATTATATGGGTTTCTGATAGAAGATGTTAGAAAAATTATCTCCATATTAATAGGCTATAACATTAAACGTAGAGCTGTCGCGATACTCTTTCAAGTATCTGTATTTCCTTTATAGCTTTGGAACTAAATGTAAGCATGTTTCATAAATGGCTGATTTAGATAAAATGCAAAAAATGTTTTTCTTGAGTCATGTCATGTAATGGCTGTGTTTTATCCTCTCATGATAAATCCTTTAAATTATCATGGCAAAAGGACTACCCGAGTACCGTGGATAATGATATGCAAGTTAGCAGCACTCAAACCCATCCGGGACTTTGCAGATCTGTGCCTTAACTGCGCAAGTGGCTTCCTCCAGTTATTCCAGGCAACATAGACAGGATCACCACTCATAAAGCCATCAGTACCGATCTTTTCCTTCCCAGAACATGGGTCATTAAGGGATGGACATGGTCAGCAACAATACTCAGGTAGGCTGTGGTGCTGACACAATGCTCAGTTGGTGTGCAAAGTGTGCCAGGAAAATATCCCCCACACCATTAAATCACCACCACCAGCCTGAACCGTTGATACCAGGCAGGATGGATCCATGCTTTCATGTTGTTGACGCCAAATTCAGACCCTACCATCCGAATGTTGCAGCAGAAATCCAGACTCATCAGACTAGGCAACACTTTTCCAATACTATATTGTGCAATTTTGGTGACCCTGTGTGAACTGAAGCCTCAGTTTCCTGTTCTTAGCTGACAGGAGTGGCAGCTGCTGTGGTCTTCTGCTGCTGTAGCCCATCCGCCTCAAGGATGAACGTGTTGTGCGTTCAGAGATACCCATCTGGCACCAACATGTGACATGTTCAAAGTTGCTTAAATCACCTTTCTTCCCCTTTCTGATGCTGGTTTGAACTGAAGTAGATCGTATTGACCAAGTCTACATGCCTAAATGCACTGAGTTGCTGCCATGTGATTGGCTGATTAAAAACTTGCACTAACGAGCAGTTACAGGTGGACCTAATAAACTGGCTGGTGACTATATATGTATATATGTATATATAATACATATGTGTGTGTGTATGTATATGTAATATGTGTCTGTGTGTGTCTGTGTGTGTGTGCATGTGCTTTGCTTTTCCTGAAAGTCTTCCTGTATTGTCTGAAAGATGGATAGAGGCATTGGGGTCCAGCATATTCCTGCTGCCATGCGTTGGTCAAACACATAGTACTTAATGCCTGACAGACCAACTTTGACTTCATCAGAGCTCAAAGCTTTCTAATTTTATGTGCCAACTATCTCACATTCTCTGTGACAGTTGAGAGAAAAAATTGTTTAAACTCTTTAACCTTCTTCTTCAACATCTCCTCTTCAACCCATTTGGGGATTTGGGGTCTTATACTGGTTATTACTTGAGCTGTGGAAAGCTCATTCGTAAACAACTTTTCCACTGTAATGTTTACTCATTATAACATATGTTGAAAAGTGTTGATGATAAGCAGAAAAAAGGCACAACGAAAGAAAACAAATAAGTAGATAATCTCACGACAATACAAAAGAAAGGCACAGCATGAACAGAAATGAGAACACCATCTATGGGTACTGTACAATGGTAGCATCTTCTTTGTTGTTTTCAAATGGAGTAGAACAATAGCTTACTGTAATGTCTGTCAAAATGACTAGCGCTCAACATTTCTCAACGCCAACTCACATAAAATAGACTTCATTTACTCCATTGCTATGTCTGAGTTACATACAGGAAGTAAACAATGGGAAACTCACGCACTACAAGCTACAATAAGGATTCATCCATCCCTCATTTCGTCCTATACAGGATCACCGGGATCTGCTGGAGTGTATCCCAGCTCTCTTTGGGCGAAAGGCAGGGGAACTCCCTGCCCCCCGCCAGGGTTCAAACCAGGAACCGTCTTGCTCTGAGGCAACAGTGCTAACCACCGAGCCACCATGCTGCCCATAAAGAATTCAATTCATTTCAAATTGAAAAATACTTTAATGATCCCTGAAGGGAAACTAAAGAACTCAAACTCTCATCTAGTGGTTGGTGGTGGAATTACAGAAAGACACAGACAATAAGCACAACTATAAAAACCAGAGAAGGTGTGGGGGCTGTGTGTAGCCTGCGTGCGTATGCTACTACAGTGATCCCTTATTTTTCGTGGTTAATGGGGACCAGCGCCCCCCCCCCCCGCAAAAATCAAAATCTGCAAACTGGAGCCGGAGCCCCCGAGCCTCAATAATGTGTTTAAAATATGTTTAAAAACAGCAAAAAAGTAGCGAAGCACTGCAGCAAAATGAGACAAAGGCTCAACTGTGGTCTTTCTGTTACCTTCACAGCCTCTGGTCTCTGAACCGTAGTAAACAAACTGCTGGTATTGTGATATTTTTGGCTCGTAATTAGCGGCTAACACGCTAACAACAACAAAAAAAAAAGTCCGGGTTTTCTCTGCATGGAACGAGCACTTTATTCTGGCACTGCAGGAACTTGTAACATCACACAGGTTGTATTGTTGGGCTCCTGTCGGTTAACAGAGAATGTAAATCTATACACGCTGGGCTGCTGTTGATGCTCACTACACTTTTCATCTAACCTTGTTTTCTTCTGCCGTCCCACGACACACACACTACATTACCCATAAGGCTACCTTCTTAAAGGGGCCAGGCTGGCTCACAGCATTTCTTCACTGTGAGAGAACGCGCACAACATCCTGTGATGTTTCCGCGATTTTTTTTTTAATTATTATTATATTATATATTTCTTAAAAATCCGCGAATAACTAAAACCGCGGAATTTAAACCGCGAAGTGGCAAGGGATCACTTTACACAGAAGGAAGAATCAGTCTCAACATACAACAATTTCTCATCTTTGGCACTATTATGGAACCTATTAGGCTGCTACAACAGCACAATAAAATAATCTGATAGTACAAGACTTTTTTTTTTTTTCTGAGCTTTTACACATATTTGGCATCGTGGCAAACAATGACAAGTTTGAACCCGCTGGCCCTCTTTCTTTGAGCTGTTTGTGTTCCCTGTGTGCCCGTGATATCAGAGCACTCTGGTGGCATCTGACAGTTCACAGCCATACCGGTGAGGTTAATCGATGATTCCTTATTGGCTGCAGGTGGGAGCCTTATCTGTGTTTTAATGGAAGGACAAACTTTCCATCCTGTGTTCCTTTCCTTCTCGTTTTCTGTTTTCTTCCTTCAGTTCCAGCCCCGTACGTTTTTACGATCTGTTTTTACTTTTACAATGATTTGGTGAAATGTTCACCAGCGTAAGCATATTTAAATGGCCAAGATAAGATAAGACTTTGGAGTAACTCACACAAACACACGTGGTCAAACACACATGCAGTCACAGTCTTTAGATTTTTTTTGCATGACAGTAATTAGGAAGTCAGAGCCTCCCAGACACACACATTCCCAAGTCTGTCTTTAATCCAAATCTGCAAGTGCACATTCCATTCCTGCATTTCTTTCTTTCTTTTTTTTTTTTTTAAAGTGTGTTTGTTTGAGTATGTGTGTGTGTGTGTGTGTGATGGGTGGGGGGGGGTCCAGGAGAGCTGGCAGACTCGCACTTTGCAGAGTGACGTCACCCCACCATATTGAACACACACACTGTAGTTCGTGCTGGGGTCTCGGCAAAGAGAGACAGACACACCGAGAGAGTGAGAGAAGCTGGGAGAGACTGAGCGGGGAGGGAGGGCTGTGCGTCCCAGTCACAACGCACTCTCCAAACACAACCACAGTCTCGCCACGTCCAACACAGTGAAGATCTAACGAGCACAACACAGCAGACCCGAACCAGACAGCGTTCACTGTACAGTACGCGCTCCACGCGCGGGGTTCCTGATCCCGGTCCCCCCGACAACCGCCAGTCCACGCGCTGCTGACGGACAACTCGAAGAAAAGAGGCGAAATAAAAAGCCAACAAACGGAGAAGAGAAGAAAAAAAACCCCACAAAAGAAGCGGAATCCGGAGGACGGATTGTTTCCACGTTATTTTATTTCCCAAGGACTTGACTGCCATTACTGGATGTAAAACAAACAAACTCTCGGCTTCCTCTTCACACCGACAGAAAAGGAGAGAGACTGAGTTTGAAACTGGTCGCAAAAATGGTGATAAGGTAAGACTGGTGAGAGCCCGTGAGTTTGCTGAAGTCGCTGCCGCAGTGATTTCAGGTGTGCGCAGCGCAGCGCAGCGCAGCGCCGCACGAAGTTGCTTGAAGCGTGTTTGCGGTCGTCCTGGCACGTAGATGGGGATTATTCTCATCCTGTAGCCATTCGGGCTGTCGGATGGAGTATTTTAAAGGATGGTGTCGTTTTGTTTCTGTTTTACGCATAGTTTACCATCACCGGTGCGCGCAGCCTTGGAGATCTAGCGCTGATAGACAGAACCAAACTGTACCTTCTAATCAACTGCTTTGATTTGTCTTTTACATGTACATGCACATAAACTATACATGTGAATGTGGAGGGTAAAATCTGTAACACCAATTTTTTTTTTTTTTTTTTGGATCAGCTATCTATCCCTTCCGCGTAAATGTCATCAAAAATCAAAAGACTCAGTTCACACGTTATTTTAAGCTCATTTTAAGCTGTCGGTTTCACACACACTGCATCCTTTTAGAGTTGTGGAAGCCTTTCCAGCGACTGGATTGTGAAGAATTTTCAAAGTGCATTCCTGCAACTCTCCAGAGATCCCCTCGTTCCAGCGTGACTTATTTTAGAACGCATATTTTTTATTTTTATTGGTGGGGTTTAAAGTTGACTGGGCCAGTAAAAGAGCTGGGGAAATTTTTTGAAGACGACAAAAAAAAAAAAAAAAAAAAAAAAAAAACAGGCGGAGAGTCACGCAAATGTGGTGTCAACCGGGTGAAAGTGAAGCTTTATTTCCAGCGTGAGCGCGCGCCACCTGTGCTCAGTGTGCCAGTTGAGCCACTAGGGGACTCATTCTCCCAAACCAGTGAAGGGAATGCAGTGGAGAAGGAAGTACAGGACATGAAGAGGATATTTTAGGTGCCATTGCATGAAGGGAAAAATAACTTAAGAGTGGGTGATAAACTTGTTTTAGGATGTTAAGTAAAATTGTAACAGAATCTCTGAAAATAAGCGCTAAAGATAAAGAATCAGAAAAAAGTATGGACCAACAATGCTGTCAAAGCCATAATAAAAGGCAGTGATAGATTAGTATCGTACCGGCGCCTTTGAAAGACCAATACATGGGCGTGTGTGTGTGCTTAAACATGGAAATCTGCGCGTATGGATGTTTGCTCAAGCATTTCCATGTTTATAGCCCGTAAGCACTCTGGTAGAGCACACCCCAGCAACCCCCGCTGTCATCCATGTTTTACACTTCCCAGCTCAAACAATTAGCACTTGCCTAATTTTGACACAGCGCAATTAAATGCTGCCACCACACATTCGATTTCCAATTTTGCTGTTGCCACAGCGGCTCTCAAAAGAGGAAAGGAGGGGGGAAAAAAAAAAAAGATACACGCCGAGGCGTTTCTTAGGTTAAGTGCTGCGATCCAAAGTCACTGAAGGGAACAGGCACCTTGGTCATCAAAAAGCAACCATTTTCACCCAAACCCCCCCCCCCCCCCCCCCCCATCCTTCACCTTCTGTCATTTTGAAAGCACTGACGAAAAAGGAAAAAAAAAATGGCACTTTCGCTTTAGACTTCGAAGTGTACTGTTGAAAAAATAACTGTGTAGGCCTATTATACAGAGGGATTAAAGAGTGAAGTATGTGTGCGTGAAATATTCAGATTAAAGTGAAATATGATATAAGAGTTAGAAGCTATCTGACTGTGATTGACGCCATTTTTCTGCACGCCAGTGATCCCCTCTTTCTACATTTTTTTCCCTTTCAAGTAAATTCTGAATACTTATCCTACATTTTTAATCATCTGGAAGAGCCATTGGTGTGTGTAACATAAATATATATCTATATATATAATGTAAGTGCCTGTTTTTCAAATAGAAGGCAATTATGCACCCAATTATGCGACTATTCTCGCAAAGGAATTCTTCTTAGGTAGATTCAGTGTTAAAAGTCTCAATGAGGGCAGCTGATTACATGGAACAGAGGTGCTTGGACGGACCACGCGAGCTTTGAATACTTCCTCATCCATGCAGCTCTCAGGCACAAAGCCAAGCCCTCTTACAAAAAAAAAAAAAAAAGTGCGTCTGCACCTCACAGCTTCATAGTCTCAGCGCAGCCAAGTAGCTCTGACTCACTGGTTTATTTTCAAGAGCAGGGGAAAGAAAAAAAAAAAGTTTTTCTTTTTTCAATCTTCCCTATCATTCTATGTGCACACACATGTGCTTAAGTGCGTGTTTGCTTTCAGGAATTCCAAGGCCAGAGCCCCTATTACAAGTGTGGAATGAGAAATCAACACTTGCATTACAAAAATGGATACGTAAACACAGAGGCCACAATTATCAGGCGCCGTGGCGTTGGAGCTGAAGGAGGTAGAGTGCCAATAGGTCTGTTAGCAATCACCCCCCCCCCCCCCTCCCTTCCCCTCACTGCCTGCCCTCTGTAATCCAGTGGGAGTATTCTAGCTTATTTTGTCCCAACAATGGCCCTTAAGAGCTGTCCACTGATTGGCAGGCCGGTTTTGCCCATCGGCCGGGTGGGCGGGTGGATGCAGGAGAAAAGTCAGAGCGCTGGATGCCATAAGTATGTTTTTGTACAACCGATGTGGCGCGTCTGCGTGTCGGGGGCTTCCTGGGGACTGCAAAAGCCACTTCACCGAGACCCGCTTGATGCAATGTGACAAATGAGAGAGCAGTTTGATTTTGCACAACACTGAGCTGCACCGCAGCATAATGAAGTGATCATGACTTTACCCTTGGTTCACTTTGGCCCCGGTCCCGCTGTGTCCCCCCCCCCCCCCCCCCCCCCCCCCCCCCCCCCCCCATTCAATCGCTTCACTCACTTATTTACTTGGCAAGCATTTCCTCCCGTAACCTCTAGTACTGCGTAACTAGCGTCAAGGGTGGGTTGCTTGATAAAAACCACCGCTACGGGGCATTGGCTTTACACATAGGGGAACGCTAGCAGTTTTTATTGATATTCAAGTTGCCACCGGGTTGGAATAATAAGAAGCCTATTTTCACGCTCAGGCGAAAAACCACCTCTGCTGTCCATCACTCTGTCAGGACAGAAAGCTGACGCGTAAATATTATTGGCAGTGAAGGAACACAAGGCCACAGCAGAGCTTGTTCTCTCTACTTCACTCTTAGTCTTTTCCCACTTTTGTCATTCCTGTCTCCCAGTCCTTTCTGTCTTTGTCCTTTTTTCTTCTTCGGCTTCAAACGAGTCTCATAAAGATTGTCATGAAAAAGAAAAAAAATCCCCCTTCCATCATCGGGGTTTTTCGTTTTCATCTCACCGCGTTTCCTCTTCTCTTTGGGAAAGCGATTTGAATGTGCTGCAGCAACCGAAGCACGGCGTCGTTTTTAACCTGGCTGAACATGCAACGCCTTCAGGCCTCACGTTCAGGGGGAGCAGCGTCGTGGCAGGAACGGGAAGGGCTTCTCTTCTACGGCAGCTGTCCTTCGCTTGCAGATTGGGTTTCAGGAGATATGATGGATGCCAAGCGCCTGCAGCCAGTTGTGAAGACGTGAGAGGGAGCTCGTATGTTGGTATGGATTCGGATTGGGGTCAGTGGCACTGGCACTGGATTCTACTTCTGCCCTTGACCTCCATGTTGGATCACCCCACACGTAGCAACTAACATGCTGTCACCGTTACCGCTTTAAAGAATAGTTAGCAAATGTATTAAAACATAATTATAATAATGAAGACAGCAAGAGAAGCATAATAGAGGTTTTAAAAAGCTTCAAGAGTCAAATTTATGGCGTGATGTTTCTAAGGACGTCATTTTGACCATGTTGCATCCCAACATATTTCTTTTATGCCCTTGCCATTGTCTAATTTTCTCTTATCTTAATTTCTGGAAAGGCTGAGAGCAGAATCCACTGAGGTTCATTTGAATAACCATCAGAACGAGGAAATAAAAGCTTTGGGAAGAAATGGAAGTGGAGAGTGGCTCTGTGCATTCATGTCACACGGCTTTATCAAATTATTCCACAAAAGCAGCCACACAAGTGATGGAATTTCAATTAAAGTATGACAGTTTGAGAATTTGTTTCTGCTCAGCAGAGAGTAACTGAGGCCTGCGTTTCATGAACTGAGGGGGGGGGCGCTGGAGTGGACGATGAGCAGCGTCTCATATGAAAGACATATTTTCCAGTTTATATCCTTCGAAGCACTTGCCTCTCCACTGCACCCCCCCTTCTTATTCTCTGTGAAAAGGGAATGACTTCGCTAAAACACTTCGTTCAGAGGCATTCTGTGGTTGGACCTTAGTGCCAGGAGAGGAGGAAAAAAAATTGTTATGATAAAGCTATTTGCAGCAAGAAGTCAAAAATGGAGGCTTTGGTTGATAAATCCTTTTCCAAGAACAGTTAGGCTGCCTGCTGTGCAAAATATAAGGGTGCAAGAGATAAGTGCACGGGAGAGGTGCTCAGGCTGGACTGGTGGCCAGCTCGTAAACTGGAAGACCTACCTATATATGACTCTCACAGACTGTAAACTGTTTAGGGGCTGACTTTGTTGCAAATGCAAGCTCACACACCAAGCATGAGCATACACATGTAGGGTTGTGAAAGAATATGAGATTTAAGCTGAAGAGAAAGGGAAAAAAAAGGGAAAAAATATATAAAGTGATGGAAAAAATTATTAGACCACCATTTTTTCTTCACTTTCTTGTTCATTGTAATACCTGGTACCACTAAACGTCATCATGTGACTAAAACAGACAGAAAAGAAAACACTGAATGCATAAAAGCAGTGTTTTTGGCAGTACAACGCCATAGCTATTGATGTAAAAACTTAAGTGATTTAGGTTATAATCAAGAAAACCATGGAAAATGGTAAGATATCAGCTCTTAAATAAAACTCTTATGAGCAACCTTTGTGGTTATCGTTATGTTTGTCCAAACAAATGTACCTTTAGTTGTACCAGGCATTAAAATGAACAAGAAACTGAAGAAAACAAGGGTGGTCTAATAATTTTTTCCATGACTGTATATCCGCGGCAATAGAAACTTACTTGCGTATACTGAACCGGAAGTAACTGGACTGCGATCTAAAACTGAAGGTTCAGATTAGCATTCGTTGTGCATTTGCATTTTTGTAGACTCCTACTGGAACTGGCAAAGGGGGGAGAATTCCATTAAAAAAGTGCAATGACATTGCTACATTGCAATTTCACGAATGAGGAATGCATTTAATAGAGGATGGATTTTTTTTTTTCACTGTTTGAAAGCATTCCTCTAAGTAGTGTCAGAGTTTTTGAAGTTGCTGTGAGATCCTGTGTCTCCGGTCCAATCGCATTTCTGGCACTCGGATGTACACAGGAAGATGTTCGAGGATGTGCAGTTACCTCACACTTATATATGAACGTCTACTTGCTGCAGATGTTTATTGTTCATTTTTGCCCTTCCTGTGTTTAAATCTAGATTAAAATCCTGCATCTTGCCAAGGTTAGGAGTCAATGTTTAAATTCAGTGTAACCCTGGCATTCTCTCTCTACTCAATCTGGAATTATAGCTAGCTGCTTTGAAGAAGTCAGGCGGAACTAAAATGACTTTTCATGTCCGGTATAATGACTGCCATTTGGAAGCAGACATGGGGAGAGAGGGTGAGAAAGACAGAGCTACAAGAAGTAAGGGTGAAAAAAAAAAGAGAGATGGAGGGAGAGGCAGTGGGAGGGAGACAAGGGGGACAATCACGGGATGGAAATGGCTTAGGTCACCTTTGGTTGTGCCCAGACGGCCCAAACCAGCCACCTTTCAGTCTTCATAGATGAGTCTACCAGATTCCCCCTCTTTTCATTCCTCTCAGAAACTTTCACCCCCTTCTCCCTCGTTCTCCATCTCACATGCCATTGCTTACCATTCTTCCGGCTTCAGCGGAAGCTTAGCAGCTTAAACGCGGATTACAAGATGAACCGCACAAGCGGTACAGTGTATATACTGTCTTTAGGCTAGGTCACCGCCGCCAAAGGGCAGAGTTGGGCGCCGTCACCTGGGCCAGCGGCCGGCTATCTTTTACACTTCCCGCTCTAATGAGGCCAGACAGTTGGAGCTGGAGTTGCGGCGACGGCTTGACGCTGTGTTGGTAATCTATTATTTAGACTCATGGGGAGACTGGTCTCAAGAATTTTATGCATGCATTTTGCAAAGCAAATGGTAGCCAAGGGGGAACACGGAGCGCTGTGTGGGTTAAAAAAAAGAGTAAGTATAAGACATTAATGTGAGCAGCAGTGTTTGTTCTGCCCATTTCCAGGCTGCCAAAACCTGAAGGGAAATGTTTTGATATTTAGTCATTTTTCTCCCCCATCACACTAGAATAGAAGTGTTGCTAATACGGATGCTCTCCAGCGCCGCTCGCAATGCTGACAACTCCATTCCACACATAAGTCGTTTTCTGTCTTTTTTCTTCCTTTCGTCCTTTATTTCTTCTTTGGAGATATTTTAAGAATGACAGATGAAGGTGGTGCTTGGGTCTTCAAACAGTCGACACAGAGGAACGAGTATATCTTTCTGTTCCTTTTCATGTATATTTTAGGAACTATTTCAGAGGGGTTTCTGTGAGTTGCATCACTCTGTTATAGATATCACTGTGCAGACAGGCCTTGTTTATATTTAGTTGGGCTAAAAAAATATGTTGTTCACGACCCACACGCCCCCGCAACATATTTATAGTTTACATTTCTTAAGGTACACATATTTCTGCAGAGTTCCATTCATTCATAATGAGCTCTGAGACGCATAATGGCTTGGCACCATTCGCGAATTCAGCAACCTTTACAACCTTTACAGCCCTGTGGACCCAGCAATTGACTATTTTTGGCCCCGTACGTATGCATATCTGCTGGGAGATAAGATGGCAACGAGTAAACATAGAGAGGCAGTTTTAGCCAGAGTTGTTGAGCAGACTTGGGTTACTCATATATGAAGTTCATGCAGAATGGATGAAGATGCTAGAAATAGCGCAGAGCCACGGATAGCATAAATAAGCTATGCATGTTGAACCCTGTGAAGTCACCAAGTTATTCACGATTCCACCCATTAGATCCAGATCATGAAGACGAGATTCGCCGCGGTGTGAAATTGCTGAGCCCCGCTCAAAGATCCCGTGTGTGGGATGTTAACTTGCATGAGGCAAATTTGTGCAGCGAATGACATCTAGTTGCATGGTTTGCAACAAACCACATAACTGTGCAAGTAACATAAGCTACCGCAAAACTAGACTGACTAGGGGATTTGGGGGGGGGGGGGGGGGGGGGGGGGGGGGGGTTGGGGGGGTTTTGGGCGGTAGACCAAAAATTTATATCACGGTATTTTTCAAAATTTTATCAGTTTCACAGTATATCACAATATTTTTTTTAAGGCATAACTCGGTGTTAACCACATTTTCTGATCATTTAGAGGAATTGCTGCAGTAAATTGGCTTAGAATGACCTATTTTACTGTCACGAGGAGTGAATATTGTAGAAAAACATTCATATCTACACTAGTATTAATACAGGTTTGCATGGCCTCACAAAATGATGCTATTTACAAAGAGGTAGCACTCGTGATTCTAATTAAGTGAAGGAATCAGAATGCATGATAGTTGCAGTTAAAATACAGAACCCTTTTATTTTTCAAATTTTGCAAATGTTTAACAAATGTTTGCGGCTTAGGTGGTGTAGCAGATTGCTGGTGTAGCCTCCCTGGCTACGACTTTAGCTCGGCAACATTTGCAGATTATTGTAGTTTGTTGGACATCGTCTTTTTTAAATCTAAAGAACAGACACGGCTCCTCGTTTAGGAAGAAGTTCCTCAGTCTCATGTTGCCGTTCTGGAGCTTCCACTTCAGGACTTTTGCTGTTTGCAGCCATCATCATTTAACTATAAACTAGTAGCGTGTTGTGCCTCCAGTGCAACTGCAAAATAGTCCCCTGTCAAACAATGTTCTGCGGCACTTACGTTCCGCCTGCGCGGCGTTCCCAACGTTGTGTACGCTACAGTACATACTCACCGGTATTACAGTTTATGAAAAATTCATATCATAATAAAAATAAACACCGGTATTTGGTATGAACCGGTATACCGCCCAGCACTACAGGAGGGCAGAGTTATTCTTCTCCTGGAATCCTACATTCATGAGCACATAGTTAAAAATATCATATTTGCATTCCTGCCAGCAGATGCCATGTTGTGGAACTTTAGAGCATCAAGTCACAAGACTTAAGTGTTACACCTTTACATTTCACTCTGGTAGATTAAAACAAAAGACAGCATCATTCATTTTCATTCTTGCATTTACAGCGACGTGCCTGACAATCCGTGCCCGTTTCATAGGTGCAAAGTTTTTGTAACCCCGAATAAAAAAGATGTTTCATGGAATTTCTCACGCTTCAGGGGAAGCCCACGTCAGGTGGCGAGCACCGTAACCCAAGCTGCCACACTTAATCCTCTACCTACACCCACCTTGTCCTTGCATGTGTTCCCTCATGTTGATCCACCCTAAAGAAACATTCCAGGAGAGTTTTGGCGTCGTCGTAACAGGACACCATCGCGTCCTGCTTGACTTGACTGTGAGAAAAAGGAGAGTTTGTAAGTGGGGAGCCGGGACCCGTCCTTTCCCTCCTCATTCTCTAAGATTTAATACCACACGCTTATTTATTTGTTGCAAAGCAGCAGATAAACCTGACAACAGTCAAAACCCAAACCATCAGAATCTCGGGGGTTTGGGTGACAGACCGCTGCGCGGGGTACAAAGACTCAAACGCTCACATTCGCTTCAAGCAGGAATAGGAATTAAGGGTGGAATTAAAGAGTGAACACTTAAAACAAGGAAATGGAACGTTTGAAAAGCCTTTTCAGTGTGGTTGCAGCTGAAAGTGAAATCTAGACTCACTGTAAAATGGCTTATTAACTTTAAGTATCCTCCATATTTGATGGCTTGCCTCAGGTTTTGAGTGGGAAGAAAGGTGTCAATTACAACATATTTTATTTCAAAACTGTCTTAACTCAATAAGACAGTTAATACCTATGAAAAATATGCAGACGGAAGGTAATTTAGCTGGTGATGCTGGCTGTCACCCCTCAAGCTTTTAATATTGTAAATGGATTTTCCTTTTGCCGTAGTTGCCTTTCATTCCAGTAATATTCCAAGAAGTGTGTGTGTGTGTGTTTTAAAGTACTGGGCTCTTTGTGTCTCAGCCTGTAGAAGGTTCATTTTGTTGCCATGAAAACCCAGTGCGATCCATCCTTCCCCTGCTCTCCCTCCTGTCTTCCCACCCTCTGCTGTTATTTGGAAACAGTGCCGACTGTCTATTCTGATAAGCAAATCGGCAAGAGCTGTGAGCCGGATGTCCTGCGTTAGCTGCTCGCCATATTGTTGTCTTGCTCCTCAGCTTGGTTTTTCCCCAACCTGCATAACCCTGCAGCGGGGAATTCACCTCTGCTGCTTTTCTGTTTGAATAATAATAATTTAGGTTTTAGCATCAGCCACTGTGAGTGGGGGGGGGGGGTGCACTGTAAATGTTGGTAAATTACTGTCAACCTCTCTATAACCCTGATCCGTAAAAACACGGGGAATGTCATAAACATCTTGGTCTCCCTTGCTCGTGGGCGCTTCCAGAGCAACCTTTACAGAAATAAAAGGGCATGACATTCATTTTTTTTTTTTTTTTTTAAAGACAAGTTAGTTGATGTGAAAGTGGGAAGTTAAATAAAGGAGACTGCAGTTCATTGAATGGGACATTACTACACTGTCAGTTTGTGACCTTTCCCATTTGTTCTGACAAGACAGAGCTTCACTCTGTCAAAAAGGCCGGTGCCGTTTGTAAGCGATTCCTCCCTTCCTGTCTTTTCCTTTTTTTTTTTTTTTTCATATCTGCCATCTGCCTTGACTGCGTGACACCACAGCTTCTGTGTCGTCAGTGACGACACTCACGCACTTCACTGAGACTAAACAAGGAAGGAGAAGAAGAAAGTGGGAGACAAAAGGGACTATAAAGGGAGCTCATCCTTGAATTGTGCTTCCGAACGTCCCAGTGGACGTCATTATGCGGGCATCCTCACAAATATCACTTGTTTGCTCTTGGAGACGTGCAAAATAAATAAATAAATAAATGAATAAAATGTTTGTAGTTCTTTTTATGTCGCTACGCCAGCATGAAATGATTCAGTCAGGCTCTTTAAAGTTTTCTTTGTAGCACAGAAGTGTTTTTTTTTTTTTTTTAAAGCAGGTAGTGAGGTCAGCAGTTTCTTTGCTGGAAGATAGGTTTGATTATGAATATATATGGTCAGCCAATAGATTCAATTTTGGGGTTTTTTTTTTTACATCTGAATCATATAAAGCAGCAAATGTATAGGACATTCTCATTATAAACTAATATAACATTTAGCACTTTTGGCCGTGCATATATTTCCATTTGAAGTTATTATTTCACTGTTCAGTTGGGAAAAACAGTCGCCTCATTTGACTTGTTTAAATTTGCCAATATTTTAGTGCTGCTTTTGGAAAGCAGACTGACTATTTCATGTGGG
The DNA here is from genome assembly GCA_018398805.1 of Hirundichthys speculiger. Classification (NCBI taxonomy): domain Eukaryota; kingdom Metazoa; phylum Chordata; class Actinopteri; order Beloniformes; family Exocoetidae; genus Hirundichthys; species Hirundichthys speculiger. Next base: position 566,586 of record JAGFBZ010000684.1, on the reverse strand, counting down.
GCTGTCGCTTTTATCAAATATTTAGAACTTTAATTTAGATTTTATTAAAAAAAAAAGGTTCCAGATTTAAAAATATCCTCACGCCTTGCGGATGGTGACATAAATCCCCACATTAACTGCCGCGTTTGTGAAGATAACATTTTCTTTTATGATTTATAGACAGATTTTAGAGGCACATTTAGCGTTTACCGGAGGATTGGAGGTAATTTCTGACTTCATTAAATCCAGGGGTAAAAATCTACAGCATCTCTGCATAAAAACACAGCAGGAGAGGTGATTATCTTTGTAAATTAGCTCACTCATTTAGAGCTGTGTGGATGCAGATGCCTCTGTTCAATGGAAGCCTATTATTCCAAACGACTCTCATTAAGGCGTGGTGAAATAAGGCAAGCTGTGGCAGCAGTGAAATAAAATCTTTAGAGTGGCTGTGCTGAAGTCAGGCAGCAGCGAGCTGCGCTGTCTTCATTAAGAGTCCCGACGTCAAGAGCAAAATGCAGGAAATGATTCGGTGTAAAAGGGAAAATTGTATGCAGCTGATTTCTACCTCTTCTGCCCTATAGGTGGTTATTTGGTATTTGTGCGCCGAGCCGAGGGAACTGACAATACAGTCTGAGCTTAATGAGTTAGTTTAATAAAAACCACTGGGGAGCATGAGTCACAGCTGATCTGTAATTTCTGTATTTCATTGCAAACCTGCTGTTTATATGCTCTTTTGAATGACATTCATCACTAGCCACTTTCCTGTTTAGTCGAGCTGTTCTGCGCTCACTTCTACATGACAGTCTCTTCATCATGATCTCTTACTGTGGCCTATGACACGAGTTCCCACAGCTATTTATGAAACTCCTCATCCATCCTATTAGTCTAGCGTCCCCCTACAGTCAACGCAGCCAAAACCCCAATGAGAGCCCAGAACATTCTCATCCACCTCCATGGTCACCTTTTGGTTTGTTTTGTTGTTTTTTTCCCTCTATGTGCATTAGCAGCCAGTTGCAGATGTTCAGTTGATCGTTTGAACATGAGTCCATCCCTCTGTCCCCCTGGTCAGTTGAATTGAATTGAATAATGATTTGTTTGGCACGAGTCAACTTTTAAAAACTTCTTTTAAGAGGAGGGGGGGGGCTTCCTACAATGACCACTGGAGCCACAAGTCTCGATCCATATGTGTCATCAGTAAGTGAATTCAGATTTATTTTAACTACTGCATGAGATGTAATATTTGAATGAATTCAGTCTGTGTCTTGGTAAAATTAAAAAGAAATAGTCAGAAAAGTGTATTTAAAGCAGCTTGATACACACATTTTCTCCGCTCATTCAAAGCTCCCGTTCCATGAATAGAAGCATAAATGATGGTAAAACAGCAAAGTGCCATGGGAGCGTACTGCATCTGGATTTATTTATGTTTTCCCAGGATCCATTTCAAGCGCTTAACACCAGGGGAGCACAGTCAGAAGAGCTAGCAGGGAATGGAGATTAGATGGACCTTTGTCAGATGAGGATAAATACTAATGGGCCTCAAAATTCCCCATGGTCTCACAGAGCAGGTGGCCTTCATTTGCATCCCCCACGAGCTTACCTCCTCCCTCTCCCTTGTCCGTTTATCTATTACAATGGCCGCAGGTGGAAATCAGATGACTGTCAAATCACCCTAATGTTGTACAATGTTCTATAACGTTCACACACACACACACAAACACACAAACACGAGCTTGAGCAAACAGAGCAAGCAGAGAGCTGTTGTTCAAGTATTCCCCAGTTTATTATTGCTCCATGATAACCTCCATCCATACATTTATGTAATGCTTGGCAGGGGCCCTAAATATCAGGAGCCCGCATAAGATGATGGAAAGTATACATTAAAATTCAATCTCCCGCATCGGTACATTCAGTGCAGGTCCGAATGGCCACTATAAATTGCCAGTCATTATTTTCCATTGACCACGCTGACAACATGGACCATCGCATCTCTTTGCATTTTTTTTTTTTTCTTACCCTCTGCCGCAGCTGCGCCATATTCTCGGCACTGTTTCATTTTAGATTGTCCCAAAGCGTGATAACACAGACCAGCGAACCTCGGGCCACAACCTATTAATCTTATTAATAGCGGAGCTGTGATAACGGTGGTCGTCCACGTTCCTCGGCTGGTATCTCGATCTACAGACACATCCTTTTCCAGTCCCTTAAGAGTGGAGGCGCCATAGCGGGCGCGAAGGGGCAACGACTAATATGCTGGACGCGTAAGATTCCCAAATGCAGCAGGTGGGATTCCTCAACTGGGAGTCCAAAAGCAGGAAAAAAGGCTAACTTAGCGCACAAATACAGTTTTTTTCCTTGCCTGGAAAATGTTAGAAGGTAAAAGCAATTTTATGAAGTTCAGACTCAGAAAAATAAGAAAAAAAATCATAATAATGATAGAATAAATTGAAGTTAATTATTTTCTGCACGCCTTCACAACCTCACAACCTATCACATTACAAACAGAATGCAAATCGGATGGGAAGAAGACCTAGTGTTCAGCTTCCAGCCAGCATCAGGGATGACAGATGAATAACACGAGCGGCGGATATGGGATTGTTTTCATTTGCTCATTATGTGAAATTATGGCTGTTCTCCCAAAGCAGGAAGCTGGAGCCAGGAACACAGTTCTGCCAGAATAAGGGTCGTCTCATCACCTGGTGCACGTCCACCTTCATTGTGTAGCGCGGCACGAGTATATCTTGGCGCATCTGAAGTCAAAATCGTTGACGTGGCATGGAGGTACTGCTAATTTGCAAAACAATGAGTTCAAAAGGGCGAAAGAGTGAACCGAATCAGTGAAAGCAATCTGATTGCTAAGCTTTTGTTTTGAAAGGAACAAATTGTTGTGTCAGTGCAGAAAGTCCTTCTCTTCATTCCTAATGAGTTTATTGGTAATCAATATTCCTTTCTTGTTCACTGGCATGTGACACTGAGGCCGTGACCCAGGAGGGCCCGTTAGATGTTGTAGTGGCTCAGTGAGAGACGATCGGTAGTCGTTTGTTCATATTTAGGCAGACAGGAATGCCCCAGTTTCACCTAGGTGAGAGGAAAGCAGGAAATGAAAGCTTTTTCTGCCGTAACCATAAGGCCAAAGGTCTTTATCTCCAATAAAATAAGGCATTTTTTTATTATATTGTCTTATGTACTCCATTTCATTCCTGCCATTATATTTCTCATGCGCTCTGCTTCAAAAGCTAAACAAGTTAGCTGGAGAGCAGTCCGCTGAAAGGAAAAACCCGACACAAAGAGCTGGTTATGTTCTCCCGTCAAATACTGCACATAATGCTACTGTGCCCGACTGTCAAAACGTCTTAGCGGGACCTCTCCTCCAGCGATTCTGCGAGGGTCCTGCTGATACAGATGATTTCTTTGGTGGTGGTTTTTCACAGAGCCGGGGCTCGGCCGCCCAGTGTGGGTCAAAGCACTTGACCTCACCCTGGCAAGCTTTCAGTCTGTCTGCCATGATTTTATTCAGCCCCGTTGAGCTTAACAGCGGGGTTTTTACCCAGATCGATGTGGCACTGCCAACGCTCATTCTATTGAGGAACCCGGAGTCTATTGAGAGGGACTGATTGAGGGGGCCGGATGTTTTTGATTCATGCCTCTTAGCCTTGATATATTCAACAGTAAAGATCAGTCCTTTTTGGAAACTATCACTCAATGGAGCCAACGGGGTGCAAGGGAGATTTCATATCCTCTAAAAACATCCTATTTCCACTAGGGCTGACAGTACAAACACGCACATTTCAAGGCCTGCACGTTTTTGTATTATTCAGCACGACACAAAGCAGGACAAAAATAAAAGGGAGAAAGAAGGATATCTACCAAATAAAGGACAATTGGGCTAGGTCCCAAACTCAAACCAAGCATGTAAGCTCAGGAAAGCACGCCGTATTGATTTGTGAGTTATTCATTATTTGTTTTGGATGTAGAGAATGTTCCTTGGAAAATAATCCTGGTGTGAAGTTCAGATGCTAAAATAAATGGTTTGACAGATCATCAATGACCTGAGAATATTATAGTAAATGGCCTGGTATTGATTTATTTCCCTATGCCTCTTTCTATTTCATCACTTCCAATGCTTAAAGCAAGACCAAGCACTCTCCTATTGTATTGGATTTTCGTTGGGCCTGCTTTCAAATTTGAAAATGAGGATTTATCTTGGACTGATGGTCGTAACGTAGCATGGGCCCCCCTGGATAAATGCTGCTCTCAGAAGTTTAAATGAAGGCAACTGGACTTATTGTTCTTTGTTTGTGGAGATTTTTCACCTTCCACCCAGAAGGCTTTGCCAAATCAAACGGGCTGGTGGGGGGTTTGATTTTATAAGCTGTGAAGTTGTACAAATCAGTGCCACTGCCATCACTCCTGTGGGTCGTTAGTCTTTCGTCCACTCTTAGTGATTTAGCTGGTTTTGGTCTCATGAACCAAAGTGTGAATAACTGGAAACATCTGGGCAGAATATTCAAAGTTTAATGGTTTAGTGTTTGGTGAAACCTGAATCCTCTTCCTCTATTTAATGTTGGTTTGATGGCTACTTTTACTCTTCTTTCAAACCATGTGTCTTCTTCATCCAAAATGTGTGCATTATTGTCTTTAAAAGAGTGTCCCCCAAAGCTCAGGTCCCAGAGGACGTGGAATGGAAGCCCTGCGCCCCCACTTTGAATTGCCGCCATTCAAGTCAATGAGAGTAGTTGTACCAGAACCGCCCGCCCGAGCTTCTCCGTCACAGATGCACGTCCAGTCTGTTTTGGTGCTTGGCTGCTGGTAGACTGCGCCAATTTATACACAGCACATTGAGAGAATCTGGTGAAATTAAAAAATAAAATATCACCAACAGGTGCAGACTCGTACATCAACATTACGTCACCTGTGGAGGCTGTGAGGAAGAAATTCAGAAGGTTTTAGAAGTGATATGAACCACTTACAAGGAAAGGGTTGATCTAAGTTGAAGAAACACATTTTATTTGACAGCATTCAGCCTTTTTAAATGTATAGTGGTACCTCTACTTACAAACGTCTCTACATACGAAATTTTCAGGTTACGAAACACCTCAACGGGAAAATATTGCCTCTTGTTACGAAAGAAATTTCAGGATACAAAAGGCAAAAATAGAGTTCGCGCTGATACTCGCAGCTCCCAGAGTTTAGCGAACGTAAACATACTTGTCGGCTCTGTATCTCGGTTTAAAAGCAGTGCATCCGAGCTGCTCTGCCATTGGCTATCGCTTAGCATCTTCCTGGCATACCATTGGCTAGGAGGGCCCCTTGTCTGTATGAGCGTAACCCAGCAACCCAGGTAAACAAACAATTTTTACCTCCGCCAAGGAGGTTATGTTTTGCCAGCGTTTATTTGTCTGTTTGTTTGTCTGTCTATGTTCAAGATAACTCAACAAGTTATGGATGGATTTTAATGAATTTTTCAGGAGTTGTCAGAAATGTGAAAAGGAAGAACTGATTTCATTTTGGGTGTGATCCAGAAGAAATCCTGGATTCTGGATCACTTTCAAATTTTCAATAATTGTTGCGCTTGGTGCAGGTCTGCTCTCTCCGAGTGCTTTTCTAGTTCTAACATGTATTTCTTACAGGTTTTTATGTCATTTCATGTAATATATATAATTTTATAAAAAAAAAATATGTTTGAATTTTGGGGGGCTTGGAACGGATTAGGGCATTTACATGAAAAACGCATCTCTACTTACAAAATTTTCAGTTTACGAAACTACTTCCAGAACCAGTTAGTTTTATAAGTAGAGGTAGCACTGTATAATTCTGGAAAGAACTAGACATGGCAAGATAAAAGCCTGTAAACGAGCAGACTCCCCCGCAACAGTCACGTGATTGCGAAACCTTCGGAAAAGTTTGTGTCTTATGAATCCAGCCAAGTGGGCTGAGTTCTGAATCGCTGCCTGTCGGACTTGAGGTCAGAGCAAAGCTGCTCCAAAACCGGAGCACGGCGGTTTCTGTAGGACTCCGACTTAAGATGCAGGTGGACCACTGAACCTTGCCCCGATGAGCTGGCTTTCCTGTGTTGTGCTGTGTGTTTGTGGAGTTGTCGGACAAACTCAGAGGGATCTTCACCAAACACAACACACTGGTTCATTTCCAACCCAACACCCCCTTTAAACAAAAACTGGTTCACCAGTGAATCTGCACGGTATTGTATCTGCATCCCTCACTGGATCCCTCAGATTTTACCTATGTGACCAGAACCAGGTAAACAACTTACAGCAGATTAAAGACTATTGACGAAGCTTTCTGGATGGAAGGTGAAACATATTCAGGAACAAAGGAAAAGAAGTCCACTTGCCTTGATTCAAACCTTTGACAGTTACCTGGATGACTGAGAGTCCAGACAAGCATATAGGTAAATGGAGATGTAGCAAGGATATACATCACACTGAGTTTAATAGCTACTATAACAAACAGCCTTGCTAGTTGTTATATGTGAGCAGCAAGTCCCCAAAAATGTCAGAATGGCAACTTTGTTTACTGCATTCAGAATAAATGGCTGAGGCCCCGCTGTCACTCACAGATGGCACTTCCTCTGAGGAGGAAAAAAAAAAAACTGCAGAGCTAGTGACTCGTAATAATGCATTGGCATAGCGGCAGCCATTTTGCACAACCTCCGGAGGCACTGATCGTCACAGAGAGGCGTTGGCATTGTCTTGGCACCGGCCCCGACTTCAGGCTCAGAGTAGTAAGTGATAGCCAAGCTGGAGCTTGTCAGGCCTGACGCTTATCGCTTTTGACATCTGTCCACACCATCTCTCTTCCCTCATCGGTGGCTTGCCTGGGAACACTGACCTTGGGAACTCTGTTTCTGTTGCTCCACTGCCCCAAACCTCACTCAGTGTCTGCTTGTGGCTCTGAATCCCTGAGTGTTTGAGGCTATCATTTTATCCTTTTACATCTTGCAAACTGATATCCTGCAGTATTTGAATTCCTGCTCTTATGTAATGTTAGTTTGGAAGTACGGAATGCCAATATTGTCATCCAATGTTCTCCGATAGCTCCACGTGGTTGTATGTTAGACAGAAAACATAAGAAGAAATTATCGCACACAGGCCAGCGCTGACAGGCTGCCAGGAAATGTCAGACAAGTTGTGTCGTGAGGGAGTGCTTTTGCCGACATAGAGGCACGTCTGTCCATATGGCGTCTTGAATCAGTTTGCTTTGCTTCCTTAAAAAAAAAAAAAAAAAGACACACAGTTCAGAAGCTCCAGAAACATTCTCACACAGTCTTGTGTTTGCACAAGTCAGCTAAGATGGCAGAAAAAAACAGTTCTACCCTGAAGCTTATTGCACTGTCAGATCATTCTTGCTGAATAATTCTTACTATCAGGCCACCGCTTTAATAAAGGTTCACAAATCAGTTGCGTTTATGGTGTAGCATTGCTTTCGCCTGCGTTGCATCCTTTGATATGATGCCACTATGACTCACCAGCAGCCCTCACCCTGAGCCTCCTGAGGAAATGAAGCCCCTGGTTATTGGTTTAGCTGTCTGGTTGTGTGTCCTGTATAAAACACAGGGGAAAATGCCTTTGTTCCTCCCAAACTCATAGAAATAGTGGGCCGCGAGTGTCGAGGAGGGGTCGACTGTGCGTGCGTGTGTGTGTGTGTGCGCACTAATTAGGCAGGCAGAGGTGTACGAGCTTCACTGGGCAACAGCCAGCTGGGAGCATCTGGAATCGTCTTTCATACTCGCTACACACATACGTATGCACACACACACACACACAAAATTAAAAAAAGATATCTGTGGAAGTGTAGTGTGATAAGAGAGCGTAGGTCAGGCATGACGGGTCATATGAGCAGCTATTTAAATCTGCCAACACTTTAAGCCTCCCTCACATCACAGCCCCAGCCCCCCCCGTCCCCGAATGGGACCCTTGTTTTAGAGTAATGATGCCACTCTCACGTCTCTCGAGAGGCTGGAATGCCACAAGGCAAGAGAGGAGGACTTCATCAACACCCAGCAGCTCCTGTGAAGCTGACCCCGCGCATTAAAAAAAATTCAGTTTTCAACATGGGGTCAAAATCTAAAATAAACTCCCAGAGTTTGTTTGAATTTTTTTTTTTTTTGACACATCTGATCATTTTGAAGTCACTTCCTCTGTTAAACAAGCTCTGGAAACGTTGGAGTCTGTGTTCTCTGAACAGCAGAGTTTTCTCTTCAATATCAATGACCCACTTCAGCTGTTCCCACTCACTGCATTCCCACTTAAGTCCCATTCAGTTTCCTGCGTAGGTGCACGCTCGCCACTGGCTGAGATGTACGACTTCCTCTGTTTAAGATGAATACATTTTTTTAAAAAGAGAAATGTTATCAAATGTTGTGGGGAGACTGGATGAAAAAAAAAAAAAAGTGAAACTGAGTCGGCGCTCTCAGTATTTCTCCTGTACAGAGAGCTCAGCGAGCCAGCTGAAATAGTGTTTCTCTGGGCTATTGATTAGCTGGTTAGGCCATGAAAAGCCAGAGACAAGACAGCCACTGTGCTCCCTTCCCCTGACTTACCAAAGGATTCGGTTTCTTCACTTTACTCTCTTTTACGCTCCCTCCTTTTTTCCTCATTTACCTCAATCCTCTCCATGTATTCATATTTGTCGCCCCTCATTCTTGTACCGTTCTTACGCATTGTACTCTTCTGTTCCTAAAAGCAAATGTCCCAGCATGCCGCTTGCCAAGTCGGATCACAGAAACCCAGCTGTTCACAGTTAAGGGCCGCTTCTTTTATTAGCCGTCAGGAGGCTGACCTGGCAGGGCGGCGGGAGGGACGGAGAGAGTGGGTGGCAGAAGTGCGAGGGCAGTCGGAGGCACAGACTTCCCAGATGTTCGTCCACAAACTCTGTTAAGTAGACCAGAGAGAATATAAGCACATACAAAGAGACGAGACAAGGAAGTTGACAGAAACAGTCCTTCTCGATGTGGATAGTCTTTTTTTTTTTTTTTTTTTTTTTCAGCTGCTGACTGCAAAATTTTTCACACTGCCCCCTAAGAATTTACGGTGGGACCAGCCAGCAACTGCTATCCCACCCCCCTTCTTCTGCTTTGTGTTTCTTTTATTCTTCCCCAACCACCTCGCAAACACGTGCCGTCTTTTAGTCTGTGGAGGACCGTTTTTTTTTTTTTTTTTTTTTTAACTGCTGCGCCAGCGGTCAAGAGGGACACAGAAAAACCTGAGTGTAAAATTATATTTCAAGCCTCGTAGCCAGACCTCCGTTGTGCCATTTTAATGCCATTATTTCAGGGCGATTGTGTCTTTGTTTTGCCTCATTCTCGGTCTGCTTCGGCACTGACCACACTGCAAACTCACGAGAAAGCGAGGGCGACCAGAGCGCTGCCATTTTCTACGATAAGCACGCTGTGTTTTAGCAAAACATTGGTTTTGGGTTCCCAGAAACTTGGCAGTTTTCCCCACACAAAGCACTCAAAGGACTAGACTTTACATTCAGGAAAGGGCCTTTACCGTACTCTTGCCTATATAGGTGGCCATCTGCATGGAGGTACTCGAGACACGTGAGTCGTATTTGCATATTTATGAAAAATGGGTGTCACAGTGATTAAGTTAACTGGGAGCCAGATCGACAGAGTGTGGATAATGATATCGTATAAAATGTGAAAGTCAAAGGACTTAAACTCTTCCTTTAACACTGTTGCAGAGTATGTGATGTGCGCGGTTGGAAATCCTTTACCCTGTGTTGTGTAAATTGCGGCCATCAACTTGTCTGATGGCGACTTATTTAGTGATCCATGCAAGTACTTCGGCTCGATGCTTTTAAGATATTTAGGCTAAAATCTTAAAACCTACAGAGTAACGGCACAAGCTCTCCAGTCGGGCGACAGGGTTGACATTTTTCAGCAGGCATTCATGTTATGTTTAATAAACATGGAGCGAATATGGACTTCATTACTAAGTGCTTGAGACCAATGTAGCTCAGTGGCCCCAGACAAGTAATTAGAGTTCACACTGAGGCCTGTCTCTAAAATACAGTCATTATCCCAGCAAAAATACAACCTTTCCAGGTCACATCACTTTGTCTGCAGCAGTAAAAGTAGTTTATTTCTGTATTGTGCCACCATTATAGTAGCCCCAATCCACTCGCCAGCATTTTATGGGGCACAGAGTGATTGGGGGCGACTGAGAGATCCAATAAAAGTGTGGTAACACTATTGGGCCAATGCGCGAAAACTGCGTGCGCGCGATCATTTTTTTTCTGGAATTTATGCTTAATCATAGTATTATCTTCTATGCCAGTGCACGCGATGCACGCGCGGAGTCGTTTTCATCACCCTAATTTAACAAATGAAACCCCAAATGGAGGCACCAAATTCTTTACAGGCCCCTCAAGAGCTAATCAGACACCTCGCAATGAAACACTGGTGTTTATATTGTCCCCTTTCACACAATAGCACCAGTGTATAGATGTTGTTATGCTCAGAGGTCTTGGCAAGAGACAAACCCATCTTGTTTCTGTCTCTGTGATTACTGGATGCAGACAGGAGAAAACATGCCCATAATTTTAGGGGCCGAAAAATGAAGTCCCCGGTATTTTTAGCAACCGTTTCCCTCAACGGCGAGAATGTGCCCCTCGTAAAACTGACCTTCCAGTGGCAGATGTCCATTTTTCAGTCAGCTTTATTCATGCAAGACATTTTTTTATTCAGCAGGACAGTGGGCGTGGCCTATCGATTCCTGCTGTGAATTTATGTTATAGATAAATATTACTCGGTTGATGCTGAACTCCTTTAAACTATTAACTTCTCTATATGTTTTTAATGGAGTCATATTGTTGACTACAATAGTCCCATAAATACTATTTTACCTTTTGTTATTAAAGATCATTTTTTTTTAAAAAAGCTTTTTGAGCATTTCTCTGATTACTCTCCACCGTTTCTTCCCAAGAGGCTCCATATCAGTGAGAGGATCCTTATTCAGACGCTCTTTGAGCATCCTTGAGATGATCCCTCAGAGCTTTTATACTTCACCAAGCACACCAGTAAATGGAAACGCACGATGATTCCAGTCAGCTCTTGACCTCTGACCCCTCCGCGGGGCTGTGTTTGTATTAAGGGAAACCTGCCAATGTCGGAAGTCTTCCAAAGGGGGACATGTCAGGTTTTTTGCTGATGGAGTTTGCATCTTGAGCTACCGGTGGTGAATCCACCCAAGTTCCCACCGTGCATGTCATTCCTCTGGTGTTTTATGCATGCTGCTCATTAGCCAAACAATAGCCACTTATGATGTAATGCTATTCAGGACAATATGTCAGCAAACCCCGGGGAAGAGAGACGGGGGAGTGCCAGTGGAAATCCGTAGGTTCGAAAAACAAACACATGGCTGGAGGGCTGGAACGAACGCAAAGCAAGGTGAATGTGAAAGGAATGATAAGGAGAGCCTGTAGAGGATTTTCACAGACAAGGGGCAACGTGCTTAACAAACAAGATTTGTTGCTTTTATAGAGCACTGAGCTGCAAATAAAGAACCAGCGAGACCCTCGCCGTACCTAACCAGCTGCCTCTCTGAACGGCGCTGATACAACTGAGTCCAACGGCTCAGACAGCCTTGACCTAATGTTCTTGCGAGACCCAGCAGAAAGAGGAAGTGCCGCCGTTCCATGAAAAGCCTCAGCCGCACCGCCACAGCCCTGACTGAGGCACGAGCTCCATCCAGTGTACGCTGGCTCCCCTCCCCTTACATCAGCGTGTCTGGAGGCAGGAGGTGGGGAGGGGTTCAAGATAAATGATGGTGCTAAGCGTGTATTTATCATCCGACTGGAGAGTAATGCGACACCTTTCTAATCTGAATATATTTCATGGGGCTGTTATGGCACTCAGCTCTGGGCCCCATGCATGTGCATGCGTTTACACTCGCATGTGTGTATGCTCGGACATGTATTTGAATGTTAATCATATCTGCATGAGAATGTGTGTTCTTGTGAAGGCACGAGATGCTAAGCAGCTGCCATGAAGGCTTATGCTGTCTATGCCAAAACGGCCCTGTGGTAATGGGATAAAGATGAAGCTCTGCTGCCTAGCATGTTGGGGCTACGCTCCTTTCAGATTGACTCTTCTCATTCCCACCTGACTTATCAGGTGAGCATCACTCTTCCGTCCTGCTCTCCATCTCTCCATCTGATCCTCGTGCTGTTTCTTTTTGGCGCTCAGCAGAAATCAAGATGGATGTCTCCCAACAGAGATGCAGAGATAGGGCATGCACAAGGCCAAGATTTGGCCTGATATGGTCCACACTGGGCCTCCTATTAGACTGAATCCACTCCACTGCCAAAACCATTAAGGATCTTATGAAAAGAAACCACATGGGTTAGAGGATATTCTGCCGTGGCTGTTTTCAGACGGAGAACACACACTGGGTACGTGGTTTGACCACACTCGTGATATGTACATTCACGTAAGAACATTCAGAAATGGCACCGTTTGGCTTGCAGAGTGCACAATATAGTGTTTCTCTTTAAAAAAAGAAAAGAAATAATAGGGCTGAATCAGGTAATTCATGTGAGGTGAAAACAAAAACAAGATAATGTCAGCACGCACCAGAAGCTATCAGTTTTTATTTATTTATTTTTATATGCATTAAGGTTGTTTCCATCCATTTGTTTCAGTACCAGCTGACCTGAACAAATACAGGGGGAAGAAAATGGAGAGCCTTTTAGCCCTTTTCAAGTTGAGCATGCTGGAATTATTCTTTTATGTCAGTTGTTATTGGCTATGTTTCTTCCTCTTGAAATAGTCTTTTCTTGCATTCTTCAAAATGCTAATGAAAAAGGCGAATGCAATAAAATTGAATCAGGCCACTGACAGTGCAGAACATTTGAATGAATACTGATGCGTACATAGTTACAGTCTACATGGTAAAGCCTCTAAGAAAAGTCCCACTCAGAGTGTGCATTATGTAGGCCTCTTTAAATTTAAAGGTTCAATATATCAGGGTGAAATTAAAAAAAATATATAATAATGTGGTCTTTACCAGGTGCTCAGTTTACATAAATACAATCTTGAGTGAGCAACAATTACATTACATTACAAGTAAACTCTCCATTGTGTCCATATAGATTCAGGGGGTAAATAAACCAGTTGCTGCTAGTAAAAAAAAGAAAAAGCACTTGGTTAATTGATCATTAGTAAGTACAGCCCCTGTTATAAAAGCAGCCGTTCTGGCAGTTTGCCATGTACACAGTGCCGAGGAAGACCACCCTTCTACAGAAAACAGTTACCAATGTTCCCAAGAGTTGACATCACGGCAAGTTTAAGAGCTACATCTCAGATTTTACAAGCCTCGAACGGTGGGTTAAACGTTTAAGTTAATCACAAAAGCCTGTGCGAGTATGGCTTGTTTTTAAAATTGCCGGAAGAATGCTTCTTTTCTCTAAAATGAACAGGAAGTTTGCAATGCTGCGAGGCTTCTGGGAAAAAATTGTAATTTGGACAAGCAACACCAACGTGGAGATACAAATATATGAGCACAAGCACTGCACACCAGCTGTGAAGCATGGTGGTGGCAGAGTAATAATCTGGGCTTGTTTTGCAGCCACAGGGCTAAACTAAGCACGAGCGCTTCTGTATTCCAGTGTCAAATGTGAGGACACCTGCCTGACAGCATACGTTTGGCCAGAATCGGGTCGTGCAACAGGACAATGAACCCAAGCACACCAGCGAATTTACAACAAAATGACTGAAAAAGAAAAGAATGAAGATGTTGCAATGACACCGTTGAAAGCCCAGACTCACCCTGATTATAAAGCTGTTGTGGGACCTTCAAGCAAAGTTCAGACTGTATGATTTTAACTGTCATCAGATTGCCAAACCTTCAGAAAATGCTTGATTACTATTGTAGCGTCGACCTGGCTGAAACAGATGGTTTCAGACAGACTGAACTGAAGCAACGCTGTAAAAGGGAGGGTGCCAAAATTCCTCCACAATGGTGTCAAAGCCTGATGCACAGAAGAAAGGATGACTTCATGTTATTTCTGCTAAATCGACCTCTTAAAGCTATGGTCATTAATATTGACCAGAGTGTTTTATGCTCTGACATGCGATACCTTGGAAGCGAAAGACGGTGCATCCTTTCATGACTGTATGAGTAGTTGGAGGGAAAAACAGTTTTTCTGCTGCAGTCACGCAGCTGGTGCCTGCCCCAAAAATCCCAACAGCCCCAAGCTTTCAGTGCCACTTCAGATGCTAGCCATTTAGCAAACAAGTCAATCATGTGCGAGGCAACTGTTAGATAGTTCACAATGTCCCCAGTGCTCCCTAATATAGCAACGAGGGGGCAAACAAGAGTCACGGCCTGCTTGGGTCATGGAAATCAGGTCGAACTTTTCATCAGCAAATTATCCGGGACTAGATTTCTCCTCTTTGGATCGTAGCTGCTGAAAATGTTGGCAACAACAAAGGATCTGGGACTCTGCTGTTGTCAGGTTGTTGTTTTTAACCTATATCACAAAAAACCGTGGATCTCATAATTAGAGTTTACTCTAATAAGCAGCTAAATGAGCTGAATGGCACTGTGATGCCGTGGAACTGAAAAAAGAATGTGTGGTTTTCCCTAAACTATCATAAAATGTTGGTTAGGCAGATGAAAAGCTCTCTGTCTCCAGCGCTCTGGCGCTGCTTTCTGTCACATAGCTTTGAAGATCCTAAAAACCGCACTAATTAGAATTCTTCTTGAAGTAAATATAAAGTTTACTATCCAGCCCCAACGAGGGAAAAGCAGTTTTTGGTGGTGAACATCACAGTGAATAACTGGATTATCTTAATCTCTCTGCAAGACAGATAAAAAGAGACATAGCTGACTTTTATCTCAGATCTTGCCTGACAAAACGGTTACAGATATGACAGAGGAAGCCTGGAGAATGGTGCGACTCTGACAGCTGACCGCGGTTGTGGCAGTCACTCACTATGATGTTGTCACTCGCGATAACCTATTTTTCTTCTTAATCAATAAAATAAATCGGTATGATGAAGTCTGCATTGAATATGAAGCATTAAAACTGTGGAATGACCAGCGTTTATTTTAATTTGCTTACACCTAGACTACAGGAATGTCTACTTTAAGTCACAGTCTATCTAGAGAATAGACAGAATAAGATAGCAGTGTTAATGTAATATAAAAGAGGTCATCAGAAGCTGTTTTTTTTTTTTAATTTTGTAAAAGGACAGTAAGCTCATTTAACCATTTACATAAATCCCAGAAATGCCCTGAACTCTCACCCTCATCCAAAGACGTAAGTTGATATAAAATATTGAACGCCGTACAGTCCTCGTCTGTGGAAAGTTCCGATGTTTACCCGTGACTATCAGTCATTTTCTAAAGGTGAGTGTCTATTGAATTTATTTGCACAGTGATGTGCCAAACAGTCTAAATGCAATGTAAACAGAAAACAAGCGAGAGACCTTGTTGCTAACAAGGTAACCCTTGAATTCAAGGTTAGTCTGCTGCAGTCCCAAAATGCACACACAAGCATACCCCCCCCTCCCCCCACACACACACATTTTCATGCCATCGCCTTCACACACACATGCACAGCGCTCATGTATGCAGGCATGCACGCACAGACAAATACATCTCTCTCACTGTTGTGGCCTCCGTGGCAAAACCTCAGCGCTCGTCTCTTAATGAAATGCTCAATTAGGGTCTTTAAATGGGTAATTATGCAGTGCCAATTCCCCCAGCTCCCGGGCCCTATCTCATTTAGATGACACTCGGGCAGGCAAAATGGGAGGGCAGAAACCGGGGCCATAGCTGCTGTCATCGGAGCCCCTCGTGGTGGCACAGGCAGCCCTGTTAATGATAAGGCAGGTCCAGGCAGTCAGTCAACACTCCCAGTTAGTCCCAGTTAGGGCCACTGACAGCCTGGGCGACGGCAAGCGTCAGCCCTGACAGCGTCTTAATCATGTTTGTGACTGTTCGGGGGTGGACTGTATTTAGATTATACCAGAGGTTTCCAAAAGGGTATCAGGCAAAGGGTTGTTGGCCAGAAGCTTTATGCAAAAGTATTTTTTTTTATTTTTACTCTTTGGACAATTACCTCTTCAATATTCCATGAAACAAAGACAGAATGGGAAGAGAAAAATCATTCCTAAATGTCAAACTGCATGTTGCTTGATGCCAGGCCTGGAGAGAACGGTTTTGATTTTGTACACTGACATTTGTTTCAAGGTGACATTTGATTTGAATTTCAATCTTCAAGCAGTGGCTACAGAAACGGAATTATTTGTTTTCAGAAGCATAATAAAATGTCTTGTTGGAGCACCGCAGTATAACATCCATGACAGGCAGCTACACTTGTCTGGTTGCTAATGTTGCGATGGCAAACATTTGTCTTTTGGAAATGGCGAAGGGAGAGTTGTTGCATTTACCTTGGGATGTGCCGTTGCTTTGCTTTCCCGAGTTTTAACAAGTAGCCGTCTCTCCTTTTCTTCTGAGAACAGTTGCTCTGCTAAAATGCCACTCAAGGGCATCCAAACACAAATACGAGTTAGCTTTCAAATGTAATAATCTGCAGCACCAACATGAAAGTGCTCTGTAAACTTTCAGAAGACACTTGAAACGCTTATAAAGAAAAACAAAAGCTTTTGAAAATGATGTTCATTTCCACCTAGTGTGTCAGATGACGGTCTTATCGGAGGCAGAAACGGAAGAGCAAGAACAACACAATCTCATCTCTGTGTATTCAGCAAAAGCATATCAGTAATATTATTTTTGTCTCGTTGCACTCAACTGTTGGCACTGATGAATTTTCATGCAAAAAAGCTTTGATAAGCTGATTGTACTCATGCCGCCGGTCTGTTCTTGCAGTTGTTGACTCAGCCTTCCTTATCAAATCTGAATCACAGCACAGAAAACAACAACGCTACAAGCGGGAAAAAACATGCTATCCGCCGTCTTCATGAATCCTGCTTTTCACGAAACAAAGTGACACAGCAGTGTGTTGTGCTTTACATCCCCTTCAGAATCATATTAGGAAAACCTCCATGAACATTAAAGGGCAAGAATCCCATAAGTTCACTTAAGACGGCATCTTAGGTTGTTTTAGCATGAGCGATATGCTAATTGAAGGGAAATTCTCCCCGTGTCGCTGTAGTGCACTGTAGTAATGATAATGTGGCGTTACATTTCAGTTCAGGGTATATTGAGGCAAATTTGCATTTAGATAATGGAAGACACTTGGTATTTTAATTATTTTTGCTGCCCTGCGAGTGTAGCATGTATGCCCCAAGCACCTCTTTACATCCTTCATGTACGCCTAAGTAGTGTATTTAAATACTAAACAGCTTGGCACGTGTACAAAAGACGCTAAAATGTCACTAGTGCACAATGCACCTCGGTGTTCAATTGTTTCATGAAGATAAGGAAGCTGACTTGTATCATACGTGTTGGGCGGGAACACAATCCCCCAGTGCTGCATTATTCAGTTATTTTCAACGGAGCTCTGTTCTCGTGTTTTTTTTGTTTGTTTTGTCACGTCGGCGACGTTTTCGTCTGTTCAGGGGGGGCTCTGTGCTCCTCATGAAACGACATGAGCTGAGGCTAGGAACAACCTCCCTCTTACCCTCCTTCCTCCCTCTCATTTCTCTGCTTCACGGAAGTGAGATTATTCATCCTCCCACAGACCGTTGCTGTGCTGGGGGTAGATGTCAAAGTGCCAGCAGCGTGCGGCGCAAAGGCTACGCGTGCTTGTGCTCCGCTCTGTACAAGCGCACGGATGCCCGAGTCTCCACTTACGAGCATGTTTGTGTAGGAGTCGTGAATTTTAAGCTGCATTTATTTGTTTTGATGTGTGAGCGTTTGACGATAAGATGAGTTTATGTGAGCCATGTGTTTTTTTTTTTTTTCTTCTTCTTCTCACCTGCTGTCATGTTTTCACTTCCTGCCCTTCAGGAAGCAATCAGTTCAGACTGCTGAAGGGACCTCGCAGCTACCATCTCCTCCTTCAGTGGTACCTGCCTTTTCTGCCTCTATCCCTCATTCCTCTCTTCCGTCCTCTCTCGGAAAGGAGTGCAAGCACAGACGGAGGGCAAGAATAGCTGGCAGTGAGGCACGTTACCTCGCCACCTCCTGCTCTCTACCCAACAATGTGCTCTCCTTTCCCTGCATTCTTCCTCCCCTCCTTCTGCATTTCTTAACCCTGCCCTCCTCTCCCTTCCCCTGCCACCTCCGTTCCCCTCTGGCTCGTTGCTCTCCTTATGCATTACATGTCCAACCCTCCGCTCCGCCCTCCTCTGGCTCCCCCCCTCTTCTTTTTTTCTCTGCTTCATAATATGTAACATGATTTAGCCCTCCCCTGTTCATGCAGCGTAAATTTAATCCCAACCATCCTGGGTTGGCTGCAGCTGCTGTGTCTACCATTTTTCTCATCCCCTCCCACTCCCCCCCCCCCCCAATACCGCCACACTCGCTGCTCCTGACACAATAGCTCCTCAAGATGCAGCCTGTTTGCATAAGAAGTTCTCTCCTTTTACTAAATGCTGATGTGCAAGGTCAAGCACAGCCCAAGTGGCACTCGCTTGTATAGAAGCCTCCCACACCGTGACAAACAAACACAGCACAAGGGAAGGCCTCCCCACAAGACGGCAGTCATTTGAATAGTTTACACAGCTCACGTTCTCGACAACAGGCTCACTGTACTGGACTCCAGTTTTATCTCCTGGCCGCTGAAACGGAATTAGCGTTCGTCATTAATTCTCTATAGGAAGTGTGTTTAACCGTGTCAACAAGGTCAAAGGAGATAAAACAGAGTGATTTGGTATTTTGCTTTTTCTTTTTTGCCACCTTTAAATTCCCTGATGTCTCAAAAGATTGTCCAATAGCTCTACAGTCTTTCTGTGTGTGCGTCTTTCTTTGTTTGTTTTTTTGTTTTTTTTTTTTCCCCCTCTGTGTGTTGGTATGCAACGAAGGATCAGCGAACTAGGGCACTGGGATAATCAGTCACTAGACTGCAGGTCAGGGTCTCGCACTGTGGACGCCATCCATCTGAGCACAGCAGCTACGAGTGGAAGGCGGCGTGAGGAATGAGTTGACGGAGAAAGATGGGTGATGAGAGAGGTGGTGATAGAAGGCGGTGCTATAGATCAGGTGGAGAGAAAAGTCAAGGAGAAGCTGTCGAAAACAAAAACTAGTAGAAGAGAGAGGGAAGGCTTGCAGTTCCTTTTTCGTTCGGACTAAAGCACGTGCTCGAGGTTTGCGTAGGTGGGCTGAGTTATCAAAGAAACTCAACCTCACTTTTGTAATTCTGTTTTCAATTCACAGTCGGGCTGTTTTAGCTGCACGTATCGGGGTAAAAGTTCAGTTATCACAGACGAGCCCCAGCAACATTATTTGACTTATTTTAGTGTTCAAAAGCAACAGAAAATGTTAGCATTTCTTATTACTTTTGTCGTGACATTACAAAAGAAAACGGCTTTGAAATCTGGTAGAAATGAGATGGGACTGTGATAGCTTCCATGTCCCACCGTCACAGCAGGTGCTTTTAAACCAATTATTAGGCAGACAAATGTCATCAGACCCAATTAGCTTCCTGCTGCGCGCCTTTATAGTGGCTGGATTCATTCATAAGAAAACAACATATACCCAGAAAGACAACAGCCACCACACTGGAAGCATTTGTTTGTCAGAAATTGCTCAGGCCTCCAGTTGGAGCCGTAAACCCTTATTTACTCAAAGTCTGGCGGCACCACCCAAAAGGATAGTTTATGACCGTGAGAGGCTTGTTTGAGGGAGGTCAGGGGAGGCAAGGAGGCAGGCGAGGGAGAGTAAATAAGTAAGTATAGCAAATAAACCACTCTGATGTGTGGTTGTCAGGGTCTTTCATGTGGAGGCTGTACTTGAGGGCATAGCTTAGCCTAGCTTGAGGGATGTTATTACACATGCCGACTGATCGGGCGCGATGTGTGAGAAACGGCCTTGTCACTCAGTCTTAAATCACGGGATCGCAGGCAGAAAAAGAAGAGGAAAAAAAAGGACACTAAGAATGTTTATCCAATGGAGAGAGTTGATGCAGTGGTAACAAGAAAAGAACTCCGTACAATGATTAAAAAGAGCGACATTGACTCTTTACTCATCTGAGTCTGAATCTCTGAGCCATGGGATTAATGGTTTGAAATTTAAATTCCACTCATAAGTTTATGTTGTCCGTCTTGTTTATTCCGGATTCAAGTTTGAAGTATGTTCTTCCTCTGTTTGCGTGGGTTTCCTCCAAAGTATTTAAGGCTTCCACCCACAGTCCAAAAATGACATAGAAATTGCAGTATTTGAAATACTTCCAGTTTCCTTAGTCCCTGAAAGGTGTGACCTGACCTGTCGATTCAGATTTTGATTTCTGATCGACTGGTAACCCATCCAGTGTGTAAGCGACCTCCTGTGCCTCACAGTCCTGTAAAGCTCTTATTCCCTCCAGCGTGGCTGTGCTTCATCATTACTTGGGTTAATACAACGACAGAGTGATCGGCCCCGATAGAGTTGGTGGCATTTTTGTTGCTCCTTTGCTCTGTCAGGATAACGTGGTACAATTGTGCTTTTTCCATTACGTTCTACTCAGTTTGTAACTGCTCCTGAAATTAAAAACGCCCCATTTAAAAGTCTTCATGAGGCGGGAAATGCCACTTTCGTCGACATGCAGTTAGTCAAGGATGTGCTTAACGTTGCACATCTGCGATACTCAAACCCACGTTGAAAATGTTAGAAATGTCACCATCAGTAGCCTTCTCGTGTAAGCGCTGGTTTCCCACTGGGTGAGTGTCGGTTTTCTAAACTATTACAGCATGTGAGAGAACATGGAAACACATATTTGGCATGATGCTGATGTTATGGACCTGCTGCTTTGGCACTGAGCTCATAACTATTCTGCTTGCATTTGTTCCCATAATAAGTTTATTGCGGTACGCTTGGACTATGAGATAAACATGACTGATTCTTATTTATTTTTCTACCCTTAATATTATTGCTTGTCTAAACAGAGCAGAATACCAAACAAGCATGCTCAAATGAAACTTGGGTCTGGCCTTTATGGAGCGTATAAACATCCCACCCTCATTCTCTTTCACATTTCGGATAAGGATCATGGGAAAGGAGAGCGAGTAGACAGCTCAACAGCTCCTTTCTTTTTCTTGCCACACACTCTCCCCTTTTCTAATTAACATGGTGCATGTTGTCAGGCTTTGTTTAATAATGCATGATTGCTATCAGGAGCAAAATCCTTTGAATGAAGCTCTACTGAATGGGAACACAACAATATCACCAGAGGCTAAGGAAAAAAAAAAAAGACAATATTGTTTTCTTCGAATATAATAAATGTTCATTGGAAAGCGTCGGCGCCACGAAACATATGAAAGCGAATATGTTGCATGCAATGCTAAATGTTCTTGTTGGGGGATGAAATGGGCCAAAGGTGGAGCCTTCATTCAGGGACTCTTTATGAAAAGGAATAGAAACATAAAGGAATCGCTTCAACCCCTGTGCATGCTCGTACATGTATTTATATATGAGTGCAGGTTAGCGCACACACAAAGAAAAAAGATGCAGCATTTGGGCTACATCCATTGACAGATTACAATGAAGCTGGCAGGCTGCTGCATTTCTGCCAGTTCTGGCAGGTGGCTCATCACCCCTGAGCACATTAAAAAGGAATCAACAGCACAATTTACTCAATAGGATTAGAACGACAAATCTGCATCAATTCTATTCTAAAAGCCTTCATTTCTGGTCCGAGGAATAGTTTCAGGTGAGTCGGTTTTACTTGGGTTTTCGTTGGACTGTTACCCTGTTTAGTGGTCTCACTGGGAGCTTCACAACATATGTTTTTTTTTTTTTTTTTTTCTGTATCAGCATGTATGCACATGCAGGACACGTGTGAAAAGGGCTGGGGGTGTGCTGCGTTTTCAGCCTAATGTCATGTCATTTTGAAATTCACACTTCATTAATTAACTCGAAGGCTATCACTTTGATTTGGAGGGGCAGTCATGTAAAACAATAACCTGAGGACAGAGACAGTTGTACCCTCTCTACATATGGATCACACCGCAGCTTTATCCCCTCACACTCCGCTCAGGGTTTTTTTCAGTCGAGTTGATTTTAATCAAATTCACCGTAGCTACAAAACGCCGCTCATGTGAAAATTCGGTCCGACGTTCTCTGGTGCAGGTGTGTGCGCGCAGGCATTTGTGTTTGTGTGCGCATACGTGGCGGCGGCGGTGGCATGAGCGGAGGATGAGATTGCCTCAAATTGATTCCCGTTGCTGCACGTCCCCGGCTCTTGCGCTTTGCCGCTAGCCCCGCGGCGCTTGGAGACAGGTAGTCTTGTCTATCTCTCCCCCCCAACACAAATCGAGTGTGACAGGTGCGCTATCTTCTCGTCTTTTCTGCCATTTACAGCCCACAGAAATGAAAGATGGAAAGCTAGGAGCGGGAAAGAGGATGATTGGTAACAGGGAAATGAGATACTGTGTCATCATCCGGCCTAGTGATTTGGCTTAGGGGGTCTTGTTTTTCCCTCTTTTCTTTTAATGGGCGGGAGTTACATCTAATATCACCACTTCTAAATGCACAGTCACTAAGACTGTGAAATCACAAAAACATATGAAGCCTGACACGTGTCGTCACCACAGCTGAAACGACAGCTTCCTGCTAAACAATATGAGCATGCTAGCCAGGATGGTAACCTTAAGTAGCCTACAGTATGACACTCAGATTAGCTGGGAGCCATGTTATTAGCTGAAGTCCACCACAAAGCATCCATCACTAAGGATCAAGCTCAGGCTTAAGCAAATGGATGACAAGGGATAGAGGCAGGCTGCAGCTAATACTAGTTCACTGTAACACATCGATTTTCACAGCCATGTAGCGGTCCTTCGATAAAAGGCTGAAAGATGAATGAAAACGGCCGGCCACTCTGTCTGAAAGATTTTATTTGGCGTTTGTGCAGCAAGGAATAAAAGAGGAAAAATCTGTGTGTGTGTATGTACAGTGAAGTTGAGCTACAACCATCATTCCGGATCCAGCAGGAATTAGAGCCATTAGATCATCGACGATGGAAGGAAATGAGGTGGCACGTGAAACATGAGTGTGTGTCACAATGGCAGCATCAATGTCATGTTCTCTACGTGTTAAAGAAGAGACATTTTCTCCCAACCTCCAGAATTAATATCTTGAGTTTTATGATTAGTTTTATTTAACAGGGGCATTTTTTGTGAAACGCTAACCCTGATCTGAGAGAGAGTTAAAATGCCCTCTCATTATGCAGCATATTTAATTGGTGCTCGCGACCAAAGCTGTGAAGACAAAATCATGTTAACTCACCCTTTCATCTGTGTGATTTTCCCTCTCCCTTTTGCTCTCTTTCCCTCTCATGAACACTTGCACGCACATTGTGTGAAGTGACTATTCCATTTAGAGAACTGTCAGAATATGCCCCGTGAGCACATCAGGCTCTCCCTATCCTCTGTCAGTTCCAGTCGAGGCTGTGTGGGGGTATGTCAGAAATGTGCAGGGATAGATAAAACCCATGGAGCCAAACAGCTTTGTTTCATTCAGTTCCTCTCTCTCTCTCTCTCTCTCTCTCTTTTTCCTCCCCCCACTCCCTCCCTCCTTCTCCTTCTCCTTCCCATCCCTCCTTGCCTTGCATAGGCTGTGAATACCCTGCATCTGAGAAATCAGACCAGACTGACTCACAGGGCTCTGTGAGCCAGTGCCACCGAGGCTGCCAAAGCATGCTGGTGCCAAGCTGTCCCACCATGCACAGAGCCAGACCCACGCTGCTGCTGCCGCTGCTGCTTGTCCAGGGTCTGCTCCTCCACCTTGCCGACGCTCAAAGTAAGTAGACCGTACGCTTCGATGTGGGCCTCAAACGATGTGTCCTGTTCGGTTGTGGACAGAATGAAGTGGAATGTTCTTATTCTTTTTTTTTTTTATTGACCACAAAGACCTACCATACATTTGTAATTTAAATATATATATACACGAAATACACACCACTTCTTTATGCAACACATGTACACACACGTACTACAGTAATAACGACCACAGTGAGATGTTGGTGTGCTACCAGGTCTGTTACACAAGTGCCATCAGCATGCTGATGTTGTTGAAAAATTAAATAAATAAATACTCAGATGTACATTGAGTACAAGCTGCATTAAATGTTCCAAAATGAATGTGTAGATATCCAGGGTTTGGACTGTTACTCCAGATAACAAGTCACCTTTCATTTCAGATCACTTTTCCGAAGTGCGGTGTGTTAATAAATAAAACTATTAAGCCTTGAGGCACCTTATAAAAATGGGCTCCTAGGAACTCATATGATGTATCAGCTTTTAAAGGATTCGATTTTTCTTTTTCTTTTCTGTTGTTACAAAACACTGCAAACCAACACGAGCACAGCTACTGGAGATCACATCTCAAATTCAGAGGCTGCGAGAAATTAGCCTACCTGCATACGATCACACAGGTTTGACGCAGAGCTTTTTTGACACTGGCACTGAAATGAGCAACATCTTGTATTTCATAATGAAGGTAATTTAAACTGTGTTGAGTAAAATGACAGCTTAAAAAAAGTACAGCAAGAATTCATTATTGAATGAATGTAACTTATTACTTCCTTCACTGGGTTCATACTGTATGTTTTTGGCCGTTTCAGACAAAATTGTGGGGAAATGGACCATCGCAGCTCAAAAACAGTGGTTGCATGTCTCACTGTGAGACAAAGCTTAAAGATATGACTGCTTAGCTTATCAAGCAGTGTCATCAACTTTGGTGGAATCGTCTCAGATCGAGTCTGCCTGTCGCTGCATCTACGATCTGTGTCGGCTAAACAGCCAATAGGAATACAGCATGAAATGATGGAAACACGTGTGCGTCCATGCAGCACATTAGCCCATCAAACAACAGTGCCAGATACAATTGGGGGGGGGGGGGAGAAGAAAAGCGTGGAGCTCCAATAAAGAAGAAAGACGCTTTCTGCTTCTTCCGTTTATTCCTTTTTGTTTTCAAGGCACACGAACACCACGACAGCAGGCGCCAACTTTTGACTCACCAGAGCGTTGGCAGCGACCTGAGGTGGGCACATGCCGATGACGCTACATTAAGAGCCTGCGTTACACAAAGTTTCAAGCTTTGTGTTCTTAAAGATATTAGCATTTTTATGATGACAGCATCTCAGATGTGATAGCGTAATACAAGCAGTTTTCTTAAGCTATAAAAACATTTAAAGGGGATCTTTAAAGGTAGGGTAAGGGATTTCTGGATCACATTACTTCTGTTGATATTTGAAACAAAACACCGACACAGCGATCTAGACGCCCCACCATGAGCTCTGCTGAACTTTCCACGCCTCCCTACCTTATGTGCACAAGCATGAGCCCTCCCCCACAGGGTGGGGGGGGCTGCCCCCTACCCTGTGTCCATTTTTACATTTTTTTTTCCTACAGTGTACAAGATGGGAAACTCACGGATGTCAGGGAATATTCACTGGATGTGACAGGAAAAATGCTCTGGGTTAGAAATCAAGTAGAAATTTGGTTCGTAAGATGGTTGGACTGAAAGATGGTTTGTAAATCTAAGAAAAATAACATTTAGAAAAATCTCCTCAAATCATGCGCCAGTCCCAAGCCTGACCTTTGGCTGATCGTCACCCTCCGTTTCTCTCTCCTTCTCACACATCTGTTTTCCAAAATGATCAATCTCCTCATCTCACGGACCTCAAGAAGTATTCTATTCCTTATTTTCCAACTCTTTTTTTTTTTTCCTTTGCAGTGAGAAAAAGAAATGCCCCCGCCTCAGCCAAGAGTCTAACAATAAGAAATCTTTGGAATTGAGTTACTTGACATCAGACACCTGCTCATTGACGTGTGACAACAGTTTTCAAACCTCATTGAGTTTTGGTCCTACACCAAAAGAGTCCCTTTCTCCCACTTTCTTTCTCTTCTTTTTTCTTTCTTTTTTTGTTAACACCAAGAACCATGAATCATTAGCTTCTGGAATCACAGTGGGATGAATAAAACTTTTATTGCTCCCTTCGTACTTGAATCCCCTCAGTTCAGCCGAACGTCTCTGACTGAAGGGATCATTCACTCAAGGTCATATACAACAGAACCACGCAAAGTGAAGTTGATTGGTGAGATTTCCAACTTTGTGCTTGAGAAATGTTCCCTGCAATCTCTTCCAACAGTTTTTTTTTTCTTTTCTTTTCCTTCCCTTCTTCCCACCGCATATGTCTCTCAGCAGGGGGAGAGGCGAGCAGTGAAATGTATTCTCCGTTTATTCCTCATTTTTATGTGCTGCCCCAAGATTTATTAACACAATTTAATTATGGGGCCTTCCCAAAAAAGGCATTAATGGTCAATAAATGTTATTGAGGACCTCGTGGAACTTATCTTTAGTGGAACTTCCATCTTTCACGGTCCGGATTGAATTTGCATGAGACCTGGTGAAGGAAGAATAGAGCAGTCTCGCCTCAGACAGGACGCCCTGTCTCGGTAAAAGCTTTAAACATTCCACAGTTGTGTTTGAGCACAAATGTCCCAGCGACCTGCACAACTGTACTTAACGCCTCAGTGCTCACCAACCCCCCCCCGCCCCCCCTCACATAAGTTTCCTTCCTTTAGCCGTCTGGCTTTTAGCAGCTGCCGTTACCCCATGCTCTCTTTAAACAGCTGTGCTGGGTCATCATTTCAAAGCCAAAACAAACTTATCTTGAGGGAGCCACAGTGGCTGTCTGTTAATGAATGGGGGGGGGTGAGGTGGTCATGTGGGTAGTAAGGTGTGTATCCTGTCTGAAGTGCCAGTTTCTCCCCGGTACAACTCCAGGCAGTGCACATTAGCTCCGGGGTTTATATTTAGTCCTCCCTGCTCCTGCACTGCCTGATCTCCCATGCGCATGTGTTTGTTCCTCGCTTTCCCACTTTCCCTCCATTGTTTTTCTCCCTAATCGCTCTGCTGCCAATGTTCTCCTCATTTTCTTCTTTGGGCTTTTTGTTTCCACTGTTCTTTTGCCTGCATCTTTCTCTTCCCGCTGCCGTCTGCCCTTGTTGTTTCGGAAGGAGTGCTGGAAGGGGCTCTTTCAGCGACGCACAAGCGCCTTAATTTCCTCTATTGTGCCGCCGCATAGGCTTATCCAGCCTGGAAACACTGGGACTTTCTTCTGCCTATGTGGTGTGCAGCAAGAACCTGTAGTGCACACCAGTTTCCTCCCCAGCACGCTGACTGATCGCAGTTCTGCAAAGAAAGCACCCCTCTGTTGCTACAATGGGTCCATTTGAGTATGAGCTCACCTCTGGCTATGGCGGGTATGAGACATGCAAAAGCAGAAAATGGCTCAGTCTGCCTGCTCAACAGATGGCACAGTCTTTAGGGGCAATCTTATCCTACGCCGTGGACACAGCAGTCACCCCTTCAGAAATATGACCTTAATGTTTGCTCATTTATTAATGAGGTCTCCTTAGCAAAATGTTGGAGTGACACCTGTTTGAGACATCTGTAAGAGGGACGTGTAAAAAATGTAGTTTCAGAATCCCTGTTTCTGTTTGTTTCTCTCCCTGTCACTGTTCTGTCTTTAAACGTTTCTCTGTTTCCCTCCATCGTTTCCTTCCTGCACCCTGTCCCCTCTGCTATTCAATTGTAGCATGTTTAATTTGTGTGGCGAATTGGCCTTGGCAAAAATTTGAAAGGGAGGCATAATTGTCCCTGGTGAGCCGAGGGGACAGAGCTGAGGGAGAGAGGCTGCAAACAGTTTATCTTTCTTTTGCTGAGCAGTAATGTAAAAAGGGAGCGTTTGAGATGAGAGGAGAGCTGGAGGCGCTGAACACTTTCACCTGGACGTGGATGCAGCAAACTCAAACCTTTGGTGTGGAAATCGAACAATATAATCTGATGGACTGTTGAATGAGCCCAACACAGATATGAAGAAGGGAAAAAAAAAAAACCAGGCTTTAGTTAAATGAGGAAAAAAAAAATCCACCGGGCTCTTATATGTTTCTGAGCAACAGATGATGTATAACAACTTAAAATTAAGCTACAATTTACTGAACTGTAAGTAGCATCCTCAGTAAAACGAATCTCTCACCAAAAACACAGTTAAAAATGATGTTAATTGGAAACTTGCTGAGGTATATCTTTCTACCAACATCCACACGCACTCAAGACCACTCTATCCCACGCTGCGTTGGACCATGTCAAACCCTGGGCCTAATGGCGTTTTAATTGATTCCTCCTTTTTACTGGTGAATGGCATGGTGAGTCCCACTGAGCAAGCATGATTCCCTTTAACACGCTAAATGAGTATTGACAAGCTCCCCAACCTCTCTAAACATGAAGACGTTAGCACCCAGACCTCATCACTCACTGGTGGGTATTATACAGAGGCAAGCACTCAGCACCCATACACACCTAAACTACGTACAGCCTTCCTGAGCAAGCTGTCAAAGACGAACCACATGGGATGAAATCAGCACATCGTTTGTTGGTGTTGCACTTATGATCTAATGCAGTGGGAAAAAAAAACCTGTTAGACCCAAGTCATACAGTTTAAAGGCAATGCTGCCAAGCACTGAGGAAGGTTGTGTCTTTTTATGCGGTGTATGTTAACTTCTGGTTTCATCTGTGTGAACAAAGTGCAGAGTATGTACACAGATAACGTCAATTCATTAAAAACAAATAAAGACAGCAAGTGTAATTATGTCATATAATAAAGACTATAAACAATGTCATTATTCCAGTAAGAGAGAAGACTGCAGAGTATCTACAATCCATATACACCTTTTCGACTTGAAAATTGTGGACATGCGCCCCCTAGTGGCCCCGCCATAACTGGAGGGTGCGGTGCTCCACCAACTAACCCAAACACAGCAGTGTGGAGCATCTGTTACGGATAACGCAGACATGTCTTGGATTGATGATGTTAGGCAGTGGCCTCCAGTTATAGATGAAGGTAGTTTATCGCTGTTTTTAATGATTGGTTATGGAAATAGCATGATCTATTCCCATAATCAAACTCTAAAAACTGTGAACGCTGCAATGCTGGCTATAACTAACGTCAACAAGCCATAAAGATTATGCTACTGTAACGTTAACGCTAGCGGTAAATTAGGCTATGTGTTAACGTTATATTTAATTTATGTTATCATTCTCCTAAGTCACTCATTCATTCATTCATTCATTGATTTATAGGCTTGTTCTAGTGCCGAGGGCTACAGTAGCGTCATACTGCTGTTCTTTTGGCCAGAATCGTCCGGGACTCTCAGCGAGACTATGAATAGTACGAGATTAAATGTTAACGAAAACTCACCCGGCTGTATTCATTTGGAACAAAGTCCTTTCTGTTGATATTTTTCACCCACGTCTTCCTAACTTCTTGTTCTGCAAACAAGGCAGTCTTCGTGCAGTAAAGGCTTGTGTATTTCACATACTTTCTTCTTCCATTGTTGAATTTTCACGCCATTGTTGGCACAGTTTATGGCGGAACACGTATTCCCACTCGACCGACTCGACATTATAAAAATATATATTTGTATAAAGACAAAAACACTGGTTAATCTGCGAAATCTGTGAAATCGTCGCTCTGTAGCACCCTCCAGCAATGGCGGACGGGGTACTTCCGGGGGGCTGGCCCGAAAAGGTCTATACTCAGACACACTTGCCCTGTTAGTTCCCTGTTTTAAATAGTTTTTAATCAACTGGTGTCATCTGTGTGTATACTTTGCACTTTGTTCACATAAACTGATAACGTTACGTGAGTTGCTGCCAGCATTTAAAAAACCTCGTAAAGTTCAGATTGTCTGCTGCAGCTTCAGACGATATCATTGAAAGGGTACAAGATGTGCAGGGGATTTCTGTTATACAATCACGTAGCCAAACAGAGCTGACCCCAGTGTAATGGGCAAAAGTGAATTATAAACATGGCCCTACAGCCGAACATGTTAATGATAAGCTAGAAAAATGGCCAGCTTGTATTGCTTAAATTGGTATCGCCAACAACTAAAGTGACCTAATGACATAAAGGTGGGGTAAGTGATTACTGAATGACATCACGTCTGTTGATATTTCAACAAAACAACAGCAAAACACAGAGAGCTACCTTACATTTGACTCATAGCAATGGATGAACAATTATAAACAACTTGACCTCTCTACGGTCAAATGCTGACAGTCTTTCAGAGTAAACTTGGAAACAGCTCTGTGGTGAAGGGTAATGGCTGGTGTCTGACGTCTGGAAAAGCTATGACTTCTAACTGACCCTGAGTCCGTGGGATCATTTCAAAAATCAAACTTCAGATGTTTTAAATGACCACTAACTGTGTCAAAGTCAGAATGAGGTGAGGTCTGTTACAGTTCCAGCCTCTTAGGTTTAAACTGGGATCCACGCTGATGGAAACTCGCCTACTGTGGACAAACCGTTTACCCCTTTTTTTGCACAAGCTGTCTGCTGAGTTTCAAAATTTTGTAATGTTGCATTTGTTAATGTTTCAGGCTAATCTTTGACATGCAATAACCATTTATGAAATTCAGCATCATCTGGTGGAGTTGGCCTGCAGTTCAGACTTTGGCCATGACTGAAGAGCAGAATGAAAACGCGCTTATGTGTCAAAAATAGCCATCTGATGCTGGCGGCTTCGTCGTCATTAGTGGACGGCTGCAACTGGATTAGATGACGTAAATATCAATCGCAGCACTATTTGTCCAAGTACAGTGGTACCTCTACTTACGAACGTCTCTACATACGGAATTTTCAGGTTACGACACGTCTTAACAGGAAAATATTGCCTCTTGTTACGAAAGAAATTTCAGGATACTAAAGGCAAAGATACAATACGCACTGCTACTCGCAGCTCCCAGAGTTTACCGAACGTAAACATACTTGTCAGCTGCTCTGCCATTGGCTATCGGCTAGCATCTTCTTGGCATCCCATTGACATTTTAGGAAAATTCCACGAAGTTTCGGAATTCGACTTTTCAGGTTACGAAACTACTTCCAGAACCAATTAATTTCGTAAATAGAGGTACCACTGTACTTATAAGCACTTTGGTACCGACTTGGTTCCAAGTCTTCTTAAACCATACTTAGGAAAAAAAAAAAGTAGAACATTTGAACAAGTATCCTAAACTTGAAAAGGCAAGCGTATGAAAGACGAACATGTGAAATGAAATAAAGCCGCAACTTTATAAACATATAAATTCAGAAGTCATACGCCCATTGTGCACACTCACTCAACAGATTCACCTTGTAGCCAGTCAAAACGCTAATGATACTCTATTCCCCAGATTACATCAGGCTGTAATATGTGTTTTATGCATGCCTGGCCTAATATGAATTATTGTAAAATAGCCTTGTATTTGCATATAAGCTTCCGGGCTGTACTGAAATTAGCATTTTTACAACAGCTCAAATTAAATCCCTGTGCTTAATTTGCCTGCATGCTAATTTGATTTAAATCGAGTCTGCTCCATTCCAGTTTACACTCATACCCACACATACAAACCCGGCACATGCTTACACATGCATATGAATGCATGGCATATACTTTTAAGAGCTGCAGCCTACATGAACCCCCTCCTCACCCCCAAGACATGCACACTGTAAACACACAAAGCATGCATGTTTGTGTGCCCAGATTAAATGACTTTAAACCAAGAGGCGAACAGAACTCGTGGAGGGTCTGATCCAATTTTAAATCACTGTAATTCCTCAAGTCTACCACGTCGTTCATCATCCTGCCGGACACCGCTCAAGTGGAAATTCCATTGTTGGCTCCATTCGTTCATTTCAAAAATGCATCTTGGTACAGTGTATCCTTAAAATGTGCATCAGTATCTGCGAGAGGAGAATATGCATCATTTTCACATTTCAAATAAATGCGGTAAACACACCTTCGGCTGAGTGTGCCAGCACTTAATTACCATCTAGTTGTTTGGATGAGGACCTTGTGACAAGACTGTGAATCTGAGATAAAAACAATGTTATCAGTGCCATGCAAGATGCTTCTTGCTTGCAGGTTGAACTAAATGAGCAAGAAGTCATTATCGCTCTCTTCGGCTGGAGATGCCTGTCCTGACTGCTTGTCAACAAAGTGCTCTGCAATTATGTTTAAAGGTTGTATAAGGCCCATTATTAACTCAACGAATGCCGATTTTTCTGACAACTATGCCCAAGGGTATTATTTAAGGCCATTAGTCTCATCTATGGATTGCAGCCATTTTGCCTCACACTTGGACCACAAAAAAAATCACACAAAAGCCAAACAATTTTCATCACACCCCTGACCCTCCCACTCAAGAAAAGCAGATAATCACACAGAATGTGGACGTGAATAGACCCGCATGAACGTAATTAAATGATGGCCTTTGCTTACTAATGCTATATCTAAGTGCACTTAAGACGTAAGTCACTTGAAAATGGTGGAGCAATTTAAGCATGTCCTAGCCTTCACTTCTTGACGCGGGAATATTGACAGAACAAAAGCACCGTCGTGGAAAATCAAAATCCACTCGAGTGGCGATCAACAAACTCCAAAGATGTGTTTTGTCTCAATCCATATAATTGAATACCTCTACACGAAAGAACTGTCAGTGTGAAATGGTATTAATTTCAGTCGGCCTGTCACCTCCCTATTCATCCTCGGAGCATTTAAGGTGCCGGGAAAACAATACTGGACCGTGTTAACGCTCACACTTCTGGATCCTCTGCCTTACTGCCATGCAGAGGCACGTGAAGGGTACCTCGCCCCATTGTCTTCCAAGCTGGGATCAGCCGGCGAAGCCGAGCACAATGCCAGCTGTTTTGCATCTGCCGGGCTTAAATTTGGCCTGATCCTGGCCTTGCTGGCGCACGCACTCAAACCGATCACCCTTCACACACCGCGCCAAGTGAACCGCTAAAAAATGCAGGTGTTTCGTGACATTGCCACGGTGACAGTGCAATTAATAGATTTATGCTGTAGCTGCTGCAATGGGATTACTTGGCCAGTCAAGTCTGAAATATGTGTGCATTTGCTGCGCAGATGATGTTTCAGCGAAGCGTGAACAATGAAAGGCGAGAGATCATCTGCACGTGCAGTATTCTACGAGCACCTTTCCAAAAAAGTCAAATGAAATAAGTCCAGACAAAGTTAGATGGAAGATATAAGATATTATTAGAATAACATTAGAATAAGAGTAAAGTTCATCTTTGTGAGAGCCTTTTAACAACATACTGCAACATTTATGCGAGCAGAAAATGTTTCCTTTTTGTTTTTTGGCTAAAGGAATGCATTTTTTTAATAATGTGCAAAGTGTTATATGTTATGAGTTTATTACTCAGTGACAAGTCTGGACTGCAGTTAAGCACTTGGACATTGCACCGTGAAGTCATGCTGTTATAATATGCCTGTGGTTTAGCTTTATCCTGCTGAAAATTATCGCTGCCTTTCCTGCAAAAGACCTCATCTGGATGGAAGCATGCACGGCAGCATGCATGTATGTTGCGCCGAAACCTGGCAAACGGAGGGAATCTTGACATCATGCACCACAGACGGTTTTACTTCTGAAGTAAATTCTGTCGGCCCTGTCCCAAGTTTCGAAACATGTTGCTGTTTTCATTTAAATAAATTGATCTGCAAATCACCGCTACCACAGCATTAGCTTTTTTTTTTCCTTTTTGGAAGCAGGACCGTTAACTGGAAATCATTATAGAACAAGAAGCTTAAAGAGGGATAAAGATGTTTTAATATACAGAAGAGGTCCATGGATGTCAGCCATGATGTTCCCAATTAAATATACTCCAAGTGATTATTGTCTGTTAAGCCTATTTGCATCACAGCAGTCTTGCACTGGCAGATGATTTATGTCCCGATTCTGTCATGCAGGAACCCCAAAATAAATGGTCATTTAATGCAAAGCTTTAAACTAAAGCTCTGCTCTGCCTGCTTTACTTGAACGGCTTATCAGTTAATTGCATACCACCAAGGCGGCCCACGATTACGTCAGACACATACCTCAAATGTGCAGCAATCGCTTTCTAATAATTCCGGTAACCTGTCTTTTTGTATACAGTAAGAACAGGCTCATTTAAATCCACAGGGAGGCAAAAATTCCATTTACAGTATGACAGAGCTTTCATGGAGGCCGATGATCGATTTATCCCCTTGCAAATAAATGAGAAAAATTCTACTTTGAATGACCAACTCCATTCATTTGGTTGAAGGAACAACTCGGATCCATTACTTCTCAGTGCGTGCGTGTGCGTGCATGTACGTAGCATAGCATACAAGTGTGTGACTGAAAGAGCCTTTTAGTATTCCCTGCGTCAGAACCGATGCATCTGTGCTCGTACATCTCACTCCGGGGGTTCTGAGAGGGCGACGCACTGCACTGATCTCAGCTCAGTACGTTTGTGTGCCTATGGGGTATGTTGAGATTCTTCAGCGGGGTTAATGGTCTAAACCATTCATCTCCATGGATTGCCTCGAGGCCGTCTCTCAGTCCTCGCCAGAGAACGTACATCCCCACCTTCTTACCTTAAAGCATTCGCCAGTGCTTAACGCGGATTGGGAAATCTTTATGCCCTAAGCTGCTCCTGTCACAGCTGATTTACATTTGGTCGAGTGATGGAGTGAGTGTTCAAAGTCTGTCTTTGGAGAGTCATTTTCCTCACCTACTACTCTCTCACACACTGCATCTGTCACTCTCGTGTCACTCCGCCCTCTCCCTTGTTTGTATGCATGCTCGCTCATTAACTCGCACACCCTGCAACTTAGTCTGCCTCTCTCTTTGGCTTCTCCTCGCCATCAAATGAGTCATGCCATTTGAGGGCTGAGATTTATTGTGACACACGGCTTTAGTGTGGTTTATTAGTTATGGCAAATGAGAGTGAAAGCTTCTATTGAGGGGTGAAAGTGCTCTCATGCCACAGCCAAACCCACAGGCTTTTCAAGTTGAAACCGAGCCAGCCCCTTGTTTCTAATGGTACAGCACTCTAAGTGCCCATCCTGTCACATCATGGAACATGGAATATGTGTTCTCCCACACGCCATTACTGGAGGCTCCCGGGACATTTATGAGGTGTTTAGACAGAATCCATCATAACATCCACAAAGAGACCATTTCCCTTTATTTTAATACCCCCTTGGTGCCATTATGCTATTCATCATTCTCTCATCAAATAATTGATTGCCTCGCGCACCTCCATAACTTGAGCCATGATGAAGTTTGTTTTAGGTTAACTGAAGATAATTAATGTACAACAGTGAGGTAGTTGATGGCACAATCATAAGTGTTCATTTGCCTCAAAAGGCAATGCATTATATATATATATATATATTTTCCTTCCTCCCATAAAATATTTCCCTGTGGAGGCAGCCCAACATATTTCATCACCAACTTTATTCCCCATAAGTTTAATCTCATTCTGTTTTTTGTTTTTTTTCGCACACATATCCCTGTCCGTGTTAGTACAGGAGAGCACAAAGCATACTAGATGATGTCAGGATTTGTGCCCACACGGATTTCTTTAAGTACACTCTCCAAATGAGATTTTCCCACTCTCCTCAGCGAAGGGGGGGGGGGGGGGGGGGGGGGTAAAAATGATAAGAGTCTCTCCTTTTCACTTTTTCCCTGCATCTATTTGGTTACAAAAAGTATATCGCGTAGCATTTTTTTTTCCTGTCTCTCATTTTAAAGCAGTATTTATTTCAATACTTTTTCTACATTACTGTTATAAATGGAGATGTCTACACAGAAAGTTTTAAATCCTACAGGGACACCCTCGGTTATGTCTTTGGCCAAATCAAGCCAAGTCCAACAGGAGGAAAATGGGAGCGTTCAGGAGAAAGTGCTCAATTAGCAGGTAGCAAAATGCCAAAGAAAGAACTGTTTAAAAATGTTGCAGCGTGGTAAATGTTTTCAGGGCACATTTCAGTTAATATCAAGTCCAGGTTTGTCTTAGATCTCAGTTAAAAGCAAAACATTTGCTCGCCCAAATCATAGAGACCCATGATGTCACAGATCATGGGTGTCTAATCCTGTCAAACAACGTCACTGATCAGATGATCAGGAAAAGACAGTTCTTACCTCAGCAACATGTTCATGGACAGTTGAACCCAACCAGGGGGCATCTGTTATGAACCCCAAAGTTTATGGATATTTACACAGACCACCGTGGCTGGCAGTGGTTGAAAGGTTCTGGAGACTCAGCTCAGCTCAGCTTAGCCGTGCTAACAGCAGCAGTCATTTCATGTAGCCACCAAAACAGCATCTGAGGCGGCTGCTTGGAAGAGTCCTGAAATGATCCCTGGCTCTCGGTGGATGAGCTCTGATGAGAGGTCCCGGCCTCCAGCGCTCAGCGGCTCCTTCGGCCTAGCGGTGTCTGGTGCCCCGCCAGGCGTCCTCCTGCTGTCCCACCTGCTGTCCCCCACCGGCAGGCTGAAGGAGCCGAGCCGCTCGCGGAGCGCGGGAAGCCAGGACGCCTCGACGCATGGAGGTCATCAACGGAGCCACGGGGTGTTGCACAGTTCGGACAAAAAGAGGCTTCAAAAGCTCTCTGTACAAACCTGTGGGTCATGTGACCGGAGACTTGGTCCAATTACATATGTACAGTCTTTGGGTGAGCTTTCTTTAGATCTTGCCAGAGTCCTGGAGGCGCTACTGTTAGGAAGGGAGCATTTATTAGAGAGGTTAGGAGAGAATCATTGAAGAGAAGGAGCTCCCAAGCACATAAAGAAAAAATGACTGACTGGACTGACTTTCAAATATATTCATTTTTATGAAGGAAAACGAAGGCTAATATTATTTCCAGAGATTTCTTGGATATTATTTTTTTTATATTTTCCTCTTTTAAAACCCAAAGATCACTTAAAAAAAGTAATTCTGAGGAAGCCAAGTGCTGATGACCTTATGCCCTATTAAAAAACGTCTTTTTGAATATATTAAAGCTTTTTACTCTAATTTTTGTTATGAAAGTCAAAATTAAACAGGCACATTTGGATTGAAAAATTAACCTTTAAATGAAAAGTTAATGTATTTGAATACATCTTCCACCCAACATCAAATTTGAGAGTCAGCTCTGCAAACACACTTTCATTAAATTAGTTTCTTTATTTATGCACAAAATCAGCAGCACCTGGGACTGGACACTGGTTCAAAAGGAAGCATTAAACGGGAAATGAAATGAAGCTAAGAACGAGTTTGTTGAAAAATTCTGCTTTCTGTAAAATCCACTGCAGCGGTGAGGCAAACAAATGGTAAACATGGCCAACAACCAGACATCTTTTCTTGTAATCAATTGGTTGCATAGTGACTAAAGCAATTCAGGGATGGCGGCGAGAGTCACAATAACAGCAAACAGAAAAGCAAACAGAACCATGAGAGGGTATTCTTATCTCAGATGATTGCTGTCTCATGGCAGACAGCCACTTTTGTCTTGCCATGCCTCATTGTGTTGCATCTTTGAAAGCCACAAGCGCCTGTTACACAGCATTCATTTTGTTTCATCACACACACAAAGCTCTGACTGACATTATTTGAGATGGTTTGTTTCAGGTACAATGAGAGTAATTATTTAGGCTGCACTGAGAACACAGAGTACCAACAGAAAGTAAGCAATATTACAGGGAATGGCCAGAATATTACAACAAATGACTGATAAAGGTAGCCAGCCCAGCTCCATGCCATCCATACATTCCTCCTGGATGATGCATTATGATGATTCTTATTATTATTTTTGCTTTGTTAATGTACAACAGCAGGGATGTAATAATAGAGAGCCTCATCTGTCATTAATGTCTCTTTAATTAAAAGCTTTAGAATTAAATATATGATCCAGCTCACCAGAAATTAAAGTCACATTATAACAGCTGCATAAAAGACCAAAGCTTGATATTATAGATACATTCAGTTTTTATTCTCCCCTGCCGTCTTTTCCTTCTCTTGTTACTCATATGACATGCTGAGATATCCATCCGTTGTGCGTGTGCTTCGTCATGTAATCTAGAGCCAGCTCCAGCTGTCATCGGCCGAGCGGCAGGGTACACCCTGGATACCCTTGACTAAGCTACATCTGTTGCCAAATTCTGCTGTGAAATGAATCTTTTGTTCTTGACTCAAAGATGCGAGCACCCTTGGCCATGAAAGAGAGCGAGCGTGTCCACGTTTACTGCTGCCCCCTTCTGTCCCCTCTATACAGAGCTTCCTGGAGCGCCGGTCTGTCCACTCAGTCATCGCTCTACATCTGTACAAGATCTAGAAATATCGATCAGCTGATAATTAAATCGTCCACCCCAGCTTGAATTGGATTAATAATTGCTCGCTAATACCCTCCTGACATTTTATTGCATTGACTCAATATTGTTTGCAGGGGTGCTCCAATAATTATGACGTATTGTATTCCTCGTTTTGTCCTTAATGAGACCAATCAGAGTTGGCTTTAAAAAGAAAGATTTAGAAAGGATGAAAAGGGAGCGAGAGCCAGGGATGGATTTTCTCGCAGGAGCTATAACTGACTGCTTTGGGGTTCATAAATGTATTTCCTCATTTTGTAGAGGCATTTATTGTCTTGCAAAACCTCATTTCTTGACGCCTAATTAGCGCTTTTGTCAGTATATGTCTAAATTGTTCAACCCTGTAGATTCAAATCATGTGAAAAGGACACATTTCTAGGTAAACAGCACTGCTAAGAGTACTATAAATACAAGGATGAGAAGGTGGTACGGGCACCCTGCCACATCGCTGCTTCGACTTCCTCACTGCCATCTGTGTGTGTTCCTCCTCTGGCGTTCTCACATAGGTCTTTGGTGCCTTTTTTTTTTTCCTCCCCCCTTTGTCCCTGTTTGCTAAGTTTAATTAGGTTATTTACTTGAGCCTCACCTCTCAGTGTTTCATTATATTACACATTGGTGATAGGGTTTCACACAGAGTAGGGGCAGATAAAAAAAAAGTTAGGACAAAAGATGATAAATGTTGCAAGCAGGGACAGGAATGCAATCTGGCTGCCATGATGCAGAGATGCTCTAATGGCTTCCCAGCAAGGAAAGAGGAAGGCACTGTCGAGATGGCGACGTGATAAATGGTCCTGGGATGGCTGTAAGGACTGTAGGCAAGACAAAGAAAAAGAGGAGTCATGGAAGGAGAAAAAACGAAGATGACCACAAAATGGAATCTAATTAATCTGGACTTGTTGTCCCTCCTGACAAATTCAGTGGAGAAGAAGGGAAGGGAGGGAAATTGGTTTTAGGTGCGTGTCCACTCTCAGCCCCTCCAGTGTCTCCAACCCTCCTCACATTATACTTTCCATTTATGTTGAAAAAAAAAAAGACGCAAAAGGGTGACGCGAAGTCTGATGATGCCTTCGCACCTGTTGCTCTATGATGCATGGTAGCAAGCTGGAAAAATATTAACTCTGAAAAAAACACACAGAGGAGAATTTACTTTCCACTGCACAGATGTGTTTCAAATAATCATTTTAGAGCCTTTTTTTGTTTTCACAGATGGAAATAATGCAGCATTTTTCTGTTGGGTGCGTAGGTCGTTTCTTAACGTTAAACCGTGCATCATTAAGGTGGTTCACTGAATCACATGAAAGGTAATGACGACGCTGACAGACAAGGGTGAGCAGGAGAGACGAGTGGGACGAGCGTCTGTGGCGGTGACGAACGTGTGAATGAAGCGTTGACGGGAAACTGATTGACAAGCTGTATTCAACTTCTATTCACCTCGTAGAGCTCAGGGCGAGTTAATGTAATTCACAGGTATAGTTGAACGCCTGAAGTTTGATTCCCTTCAAGCTGAAGAACCTTCCACTCTGTGCCTAAGTGCACCAGATCTGCTCAAATATTCCCGTTAACGATCACCGCGTTGTCTGGATTTCAGTGCATGTGTGGAGAAGAACAAAGTCATTACATTAAGAGAACAGCTGGTGCCAGTGTCATTTGCAATCTTTAACCTGCAGATTCCCAACTCAACACTAAAAGCCCATCCTTCCAGCTTTTCCTCCAGAACAATACAGTTAAGTGTGAAAAATGAGTTGCAGATCAATAGTTGTTGTTGTTTTTTTTTCTTCTATGTTTTAACAAAGAAATTTCGGTCCCTCCACTGGCTGAAATGTGATCACAAGCATATTGTTCATCCCCACATTTAAAAATATAATCTGTACAGTACTTCTGCTTGCATACTTGTGCCCTCAAACCTTTTACAGTATCCCTTATTTCCCCCCCCCCCGGTGGAAATCAAAATCCGCGAACTGGAGCCGGAGCCCCCCGATCCTCAATAATGTGTTTAAAAAAACCCCCAAAAAGTAGCGAGGCACTGCAGCGAAACAAGATAAAGGCTCAACTGTGGTCTTTCTGTTACCTTCACAGCCTCTGGTCTCTGAACCGTAGTAAAGAAACCGCTGGTATTGTGCTATTTTTGGCTCGTAATTAGTGGCTAACACGCTAACAACAACAAAAGAAAGCACTTTATTCTGGCACTGCAGGAACTCGTAACATTACACAGGTTGTATTGTTGGGCTCCTCTAGGTTAACAGAGAATGTAAATCTATACACGCTGGGCTGCTGTTTATGCTAACTCCACTTTTCATCTAATCCCGTTTTCTTCTGCCGGACCACGACACACACACTCCATTACCCATAAGGCCACATCATTACCCATAAGGCCACCTTCTTAAAGGGGCCAGGCTGGCTCACAGCATTTCTTCACTGTGAGAGAATGCGCACAACATCCTGTGATGTTTATGCAATTTTTAAAAATTTTTTTTAAATTATATAATATATTTCTGAAAATTCTGCGAATAACTAAAACTGCGGAACTTAAACCGCAAATTGGCAAGGGATCACTGTATACACACAGAAACTTTACATCCAGTCCTCCAGTGAACTGAAGCTCTATGTTCTTGGCAAACATTTGCTCTTGAGGCTGACACCTTTGTGCCCTTTTACTCCGTCAACCGAGGCTCCATTTGGCAACAAGTGAAAATAACTAAGAAGGAAGCACAACTAAGTCCCATCAGTCTAAAGGCCACATCATCAGTTCTTGAACAGTCTTATGCCCAAAGGAGACTCCACATTTAGAGGAATACACACATTTTTTTTTTGGTCTGGGATCCAAAAAATGAAAATAAAATTGAATAAAAATCCTAATATTCTGTGAAATCGAAGTGCATCTGGATATATAGATGTGACGTACATGAACTGCAGATATTCCATGATGAATCTTGTGAAGGGTTTGGCTTTCTTTATTTTTTTTTCTTCTTCTTCTTTTTTCCACATTATAATTGAAGTCATCCTGCGTATCCTGAACTCCACCAAACTGGTGTAATTTACTCCTGATCATCTTCCTCAAAAGAACATGAACATTTACAATCACACCAATAACTCCCGTACCAGAAGTAGCCAAAGGGCTCCATAGCATGATAGCGCCTCCACCATGTTTTATTGATGTCTGGACGATATTTTTAGTCTGGACTTCATATTTTCACCAGTGTACTGGAACTGATGGGCTGCATCCCCAAATAGCACATTTCGGTTTCCTGTGTCCACTAGACACTATCCTTGAATAGATGTTTATGGAGGCAGGCTTTTTAGCATTTTGCCGGTCTGGAAAATTTAGGTAC
Organism: Hirundichthys speculiger; assembly: GCA_018398805.1. Taxonomy (NCBI): domain Eukaryota; kingdom Metazoa; phylum Chordata; class Actinopteri; order Beloniformes; family Exocoetidae; genus Hirundichthys; species Hirundichthys speculiger. Next base: position 524,985 of record JAGFBZ010000684.1, on the reverse strand, counting down.
GTGTGCATATAATGTCAAAGGGGAAAAACATCAGCAGTGATCTGCAACAACCGTCACCACCCATAACTCTGCCAGAGCCAAACAATTTGATTTCCATTGATCACAAGGACACTGTGATACAGCCGGTCATGTGTAGCTGTTCATCTGCAGTTGCATTTACATCATTTGAAGACCAGATAATTATTCATGTCATGACAGGTAAAACTTTTCAACTGAACGAGGGTGTACTGTATTTTTACACAACTGCATAATGAATGTGATTACACCTTAGTGTGTTTAAATGTCAAACTCTTCACAGTAAGCACACACACACACAAACACACACACACACACAGAAAGGGACTCATTTCTTTTGAAAAATGATTCATGTATCAAAAAGTATGTTTTGTAAGAGCGATATGAAGTATTTCATTTTCTTGATTAAGTTAATTACACCCCCTGGGAGTTATTGCTCCTGTGGTGAACACTACTCTGTGCACCCCCCCTCCCCTCCAGCCCCCATTTGTTTCCTACCTGTAACTCTCAAACATATAGCAACACACACACGTGTGTTCTGCTGTTATCGTCGGGGTTTTAGGGCATATTAATAAGGTGTGACTGACAAAAAAAACAGTCCCCTGTGATGCAGCTAATGTGTCCTGTTAATGTAAAACAAAATCATTTCCAGACGCAATGAAACGGTAGCATCAAGAATAATAATCGAAATTAAAATGTGGACAGCTGGCATGATCACAAAGGCAAAAGCGTTGTGACACGATTATACAACACGAAAATATGTTGTACAGTGGTACCTCAACTTACGAAATTAATTCGTTCTGAAAGTTGTTTCGTAAACAGAAAATTTCGTAATTAGAAACGCATTTTACCCTATAATGGCCTAATCCATTTCAAGGCGCCCATTATAAATTATAAATAATACATGTATGAAATACATGTTAGAATTAGATTATTGCACAATTATACTAATGTAAAGAATAAAGAACAAGGAATACAGTAGATTAAAGAATAGAAATTGTGCGTCTACCTTGGTTGCTGGGTTACGCTCATACAGACAAGGGACCCTCCTAGCCAATGGGATGCTTGGAAGATGCTGAGCAATGAGCAATAGCCAATAGCAGAGCAGCTCGGACGCACCACTTTCAAACCAAGATACAGGAGCCGACAAGTATGTTTACGTTCGGTAAACTCTGGAAGCTGCGAGTGGCAGCGTGTATTTTGAAAATTTTCGCTTTCGTAACCTGGAATTTCTTTCGTATATGGATGCAATATTTTTCCTGAAAAGGCCTTTCGTTAGCTGGAAATTTCATTAATATATACGTTTGTAAGTAGAGGTACCACTGTACTGTATCATGTAGATATATAAGCATGCCTTGTTGGCAATGTTTGAGGGTCAATCACACATTTTACTATTTGTTGCTCTTTTAATAAAAAAGAGCTAAATTATTGTATTTTTTCCCTCATTTCTACATGTATCCTGCTGTAAAAAATCATTGGATTTTTCTTTTTTTTTTTAAATCCCAGTTAGTTCTTGGTCAGAGGATTCCTACAGTGGCATATTTGTGATTTAGAATTTGCATTTGTGTCCTTGTGATTTAAGATTGTGACACAAACACGCTTGGTCTCATTGTAACCTGCTTGGCTGAACCTAGCAACAATCGCAGAGCTGCTGAACTGTTGTCATCTCGCAACATTGTTAAAGCTCAAGCTACTTTGCCTGCGAGCGCCTGAGAAAACGCAGAGCAGGGGAATGTGTCACTTCTCATGGCCTGACAACTAGCATCCATCGGAAATGGCTTGGCACTGCTTATCCATAAAATTACAGTCTGTTTAAATATACAATGTCAAATCCGTGAAATGATTTTGCTACATAATCCATCTTTGCTCCTACAGAGACAAATATGAGGCAAGCTTTTCCGCTCCGTGGTTGAGGGCAAAGACAATTACATGAAGTTTATGCTGTAAAGAAATAGGACAGGCCCAAGCATAGTGTAATTCTCTCTTGGTTAGAGTCATTTGCTTATGCTGCTTATTTGATTTTCCATTCCACTTTTCCCATCCATAACTCTTGATTTCTGCTACATGTAGTGGAAAACCAGAAGCTTTTGAAATTTTCATCTAGCCGTGCGGTCATGGTGATGTTTCCAATCAATCTCGCTCAAACACACACACACACATAAACACTCACACACTCACATCATGTGTGTGGTAGAAGAATCAGAATCACAGGCATGTTTTTTTCACTGTTCATACATATTACATTTGCAATCATCTAACATGGTCAAAGGCTGTTTATCACTTATGCCATTTTTCACATCTTTTCAAGTCGGCGCAGCCTCAACACGATAACTACTGGCCGTTTTGCTCGAGCCCTGCCATTTAATGAATCGTTCCATTGCCTGGTGGATAACAGAATGAACAAATGGCTTTCTGTGTTCGTGGCCACTGCTGCCTATCCTATCAGATAATTAACTTTTTGCAAATAGACTGCACTGACTACCAAACGGAGTAACCCTACACAATTAGAATAACTTATCTATATTCTTTTTTGTTTTTTTGTTCGAGATGTTGGAAAGAAAAACAAACAGGGCAAACTAATAAATCTAAATTTCATATTTTCTGCTTGGCTATCTTTTATTTGGCTCAAATGGTAACACACAAATTGTCCCCAGCTTTTTTTTTTCTTTTTTTTTTTTTTTTGCATTTATGCACAGATGAAATAAATTCATCGACAAATGAAAATTAAAATGAAGTCCTACTCGAAGCAAAGCTTCTGGATTGTTTTGTCGTGGCGGGTGACAACCTCAGCCCAGATGTTCAGAATAACTGACAGGAAGATCTCGTGCTTTCCTCCTCCTGCTCACCATCTTTTTATATATATATATATTTATATTATTTTTCCTCTCAAAAGCAGATGGTCTCACATCGACAGTGGCACAATTCAATATTTATATGTTCCCTTCTATTTGGTTCCCAGTTCAAAGGAGGGTGGGCTTTCATGCGTCTGCTTTGCCACAGCAGCAACGCAGTTCCAGCTTTTAAAGAGTTGGGGGTGGGGGGGGGGCTTAAACAAAGCCATCTGTTTGAGTGGGGCCTTTTATTAAGTGACAAACTGGATGTTTCTACTTTGCTAATGTGTCCCACGGGAGGTGGCGGTGGCTGGAGTGTGTCTGGTAGAGAGAGAGAGCACGTTTACCTTTTTTGCAAACATGGAGACGTACCACAGAGGAGACGACGCAGCCAGTGCAGCTGTTATTACAAAAACGAGTGTTTTTTTTTTTTTTTTGCCTTTATGAATCCACAATGATAATTGAATGAGGAGCCTTTCACGTTCCATCTTATCACATGAAACACAGACTAAGGAGCTCGGCGCTCTTCCATAAATAGCCACTTATATTTATTTAATGGAACCTTCCGCAACTTTCTCTTGTCCCACATCCCTGAATTTATTAATGTCATTCTCCCATTTGCGATGCTCCATCCATCCAGCGAGGATACTCGAACGCCCGTGAGAGTCGCGCGTGTGCGCGGTGGGCTGCGCTCGCACAGATCTGGAGCCTTTTTCCTTCCCCTTGCCTTGTAGGAGAATCTGTCAGTGCACTGAATGTGGGACAAGAGCATTAGCCATTCTTTTTGAAGCCGTCGCTGTTGTCTGTGCAAAAGTGCCCTTTCTCCTGCGGAGTTATAGCCAACTCAGAACTTCCATAGAAGTGCCACTGAGCATGAGTAATACGCACAGTGCGGGGGGGTTAAGAAAGTCCCAATATTATTCTTGGAGCCAAGTCATTGGGTTGAACATTTGGCAGGAACAATGCACAAGTGATTTTCTGCATTACATTGCATGCAGTGTGTTTTTTTTCTGCCTTTGAAGGTATGTTGTAAGTGATGCTGTGTATTTCTTTATCCACAGAGTCAAATAAGATACCCTGACCTCAATGGCAGAGCAGGCCCGCGGCTGAAACATCTATATGCATTCTCAATATTGATGTGTTGTTAAGCTGCATTCTTCTATATTCTATTGAATTAGTTTTACATAATGACCGTTTGGAATTTTGCTTAGACTGCACATTTGAGGCAGATGGAAAAGGAGAGCAATCTGGGAGAAGGCTTGTATTATGAACTTCATTATGTGTGACAAGCAGCACAATATTGATGGAAGAGCGAGTTCCCATCATTGCACTGCATTAAAACCTCTGCAGCGAATTAATGTACTATTCCTGATCCAGCAATTAACAATCATTCGGGGCAATATCCCTTTTCAAGTAATCACTAATTGCAATAAGAATTTCAGATTCCATTTAAGGCAAGATTACCAACGAGCATGCAGTGCAAATCAGCCAGCAGTTCTAATTACGCCTCAGTTCTTTTTCTGTACGTCTGCCTCGGCCTTTTGAGAGCACATACATTGTGGAGCTTGTTTCCTCAGCATTACAAAAGGCAAATTTTTATCATAACGCTGCAGACAGAGAGCTGAGGACTGCCCCAAGAAAATGGTTTCTGTTTGTTTCTGTGTGGTTTTTCTCCACTTTCATTTTTTTTCTTCACTTTTTTTATTTAGCTGCTTATGTTTGTGTGCCTGAATTACCAAATGTGTCGTTTTGACATTGGGGCTGGATTTGTCTGAACTCTATAATAGGCAGTTAACAAACCCATATACAGGTTGTGTATATAAAGTCACCCCATGCTTTACTGCTTTTGCAGTCATGCATGCTTATTCCTCTACATTTCTTTGTTTAACAACTATAATAAATATACAACTTCTGTTTGACTTAAAGAATATTTAAGGGATAATAAAAAAAGTCAAATGTCCAAAGCATATACTATACTATACGCATCACTTACCCCCCTCCTGACATTAGCCCCCCCCATTCGTTTCCCATTTGCATCACTTCTCTGTCATTGGCATAATTCATCAATATCACAGAACTGATATGCTGCGGCTTTAAGATGTCGAATGAGGTTAATGGCATCTTTAAATGCTCCTTTCTTCCACCCGTATGTCCAAAATGAAGCAGGGAATTTGCAGATTGCCACCCAATGTGTTAGGCTTAATTACCGCCCTCCAAACCCCACCTCACCCTTCAAGTTAAAGATGCAGCGAGGAAATGACCCTTTTCATGCAAATGAAATTGAATATGTCAGTCAGTAGAATTGCAAAAACCAAGCTGGATCAGACTGGTGTCTGTGCCAAAAGAGAGGCATCAGCCGAAAGCCAGTTTATGAATGTTTTTCTCTCCCCTCTTTTAATTCATGCTTTTTACTAGCTCGGCGGATCAAACCTCAAGTCTATTGCAGATTCCTGACAACTTAAAAAGTTTCTGAAGTTGTGAACAAAACCGAGACTTGGATCTTTGTGAGAACAGCATTTAAATCTAAAGTGTGGCTGCGAGCTAAGCCGGTGTCAAAGAAGTTTGTGACGACCGCACATCCTCAAAGATTCTCTGAAGTCAGCAATAAAGAGAGAGCGACGCATCCACGTGAATTGCGGCCATTCTAGTCAATGAGAGTGGAAGCACCGCAGAGTGGCTGAGAAGCTTCCCAGCATGCACCATTCAGAATATACATCAAGTCTGTTTTATTGCCACCAAACAGTGTAAATTCACAAGTTGGTAGGAAGTCACCCTTAAGAAGCATCTGGATTTTCAAAATAAAACATCAAGGATGCTCTGATTCCTACAATCAGCGTTACGTTAACCTTCGGACTGCTACGCTTTTGAAACGTAGCCTGTGAGATCTGAGGCCAGAACAAAACCACTGCACAACTGGATCACGACGATTCTGTTGCCTGGTGAACTAAGGCTTCATTTACATAACTAACTAAAGCCAGAGCACTGATAGATCTCACGACAAGAACAGATAGCAGTAAATGTAATATATGAAAGGTCAAAGTAGCAAAACAGCTTCTTCTGTTTGGTTTTCATTTCACTGACTATCAATCTGTCCTTCTAAACCCACTTTGTCCTTTAAGAGTTGCAGGGCCTGGTACCTGTGATATTGTTAGGACTAAAGTTGGACACCCTGAACACATCACGACTCCGTCAAAACCCACTCACGGCAGACGCACATTTAGGATCAGTCGCCAAATTACGTCACAAGTGCATCTATGGACGATGAGAGAAAATCCCACAACCTTGAGAAAACCTCCTCAGGCACTGGGACGACACTTCACATGAGAAGTTGAAATGCAAACCAGAAACCCGCAACAACAATACTGCTTTTATAGCTGGCATGTTTGCTTTTCAACTTCTTCTTCTACCGAACATCTCTGTCCTTGACACAAGGACTGAGGATTGATGTATTTATCTGTCTTTTAAGCCTAGTAAGTCGATTTGAAAATGGAAAAAAAAAAAAAAATACAACAAAACAATGTTTGTTTTGATTTGCGTTTCTTATGCAATGCCAAATGTTTTCTGCTTGGCGGTAGCTTTTTGGAAACGTCTGTACAGTCGTCAGCAGCGGCACTGCCTTCCATCCTCGGCCCACGTCGCCGAAGCCTTCCAGTTTTCATTTATATTTATACATTTAAAACTATTTCAAATCATCAGCCTGCCCCCTCAGCCCTGTGGATATAACTGTTCTGAAGTCTTTCATTTAGATACCGAATGATTAACATGGAGCTGATCAGTGGAGCTGCATGAAGCGATGACAAGCTCCTTCCATTTCTGCAGCAAGTTATATAATGACCTCGAGGGAGGGAAGACGCAGGCTCTTGTCACTAACCTTTTAGTTTGCGACAGGCCTTACACTTCTCATTTGTTTGCCGGCGACAGCTTAGCGGTGGATTAACAGGTTCCCAACCACATTATTAATTAATGTAGATTATGGTTACCTCTCAGAGGAGACGTGCACTTGCTGCCGAGGCGAAAGGGGACTCTTTCAGTTCGGACTCATTTTGCAAAACAAAGCTCGGGTGCACTTTGAACTCATGCTCCGTGTTGCTGAAAATTCTTTCCATTAAAGTTTGCATGGTTCCAGACGAGCGGACGGCAAACGAGTCTTTGCAGCTTTTATTTCGTTACTGTACAGGTGCACTTTGGGCCGTAATGGACTTTTGTTATTTTCAAGATGATCGTTGAAAAATCTCGGTTTCTTTATGGTGCATGAGCTGGCACAGTGTTTGTTCACAGACCGTATCTTATTATTTGCTGTCAAGGTCCTAGTTGTGGCATTGTTCGGACAAAAACCGAGGTTTCAATCAGCCTCTAGCTACCTGAAGCCATATGAGGAACCCCATCAAAATGGATGTTTGTCAGCGGCAGACCTAAAATGGGTGTATGATGGTGATATCAGAAGCCATGTCTGTGAAAACACCATTACCTCCATGTCACGCCTCAATCACTCCCCATTGTGCGATGGCGCCCCCCCCCCCCCCCCCCCCCCTCCCCGATCTCCTCACCCTCAGAGCTGATCTCCCGTACATGCCGTAGAAGTCTATTACAGCCAACGCAGGGAGACGCAGCGAACCTGTAATGGATGGCCCCAGAGCGAAAACAGCCCCAATAGCATATCAATTACCCATCAGCATCTTCTTGGCTGGGTGCCAGCGCACGCCACGCCCGAGCCAAACGTGAAAATGCAGATATGGTAGCACTTTTGTGCCATGTACAATTTGCACCTTATCAACTCTGGTGGCCACCTGTCGGATCTGTCAGCAGGTGAATGAGAGAAATCCTTTTTGAAGAGCACGCGTCTGTCTGCGCTCCCGAAGAAACGGGAGGCCGTTAATGTCCGCACGCGCTCGGAGGCAACGCGCGCGTCGCGAGGAAATCAGGTGATTTCCCAGGCTCATTCGCTCAGCGGAAACCCAGCTGCTCGCCTGTTTATCCGTTCGCCCCTTTTCGATTGCTGGCCACACATCTTATGTCGCCTCTCCACGAATCCTGTGGGTTAATTTGTCCCCGCTGCGGCTTCTGGCCGATACAGCATGGGAGGGGAAATGGGTCTGCAACGTCGACAGGCACGCAAACAAGCGCAATGACACATTCTCACACACGCAGATGAGGTAATTCAGATGGCTGGCGTTCACTGCAGCTGCCTGGCCTCTAATGACCTGCTGAAGTGATTGATAAAATGTTAACAGTTGCTTCCACGGAGGGGACAGATGGAGCTGCAGCGCCTTCTGAAGCTGGCGCCCATGCTTCAGAAGAAAACGTGTTTGTGTGTGTATGTGTGTTTGTGTGTGCGTCTCGTCTGACTTAACTTTTTCTATTGAAACTGTAACAGCATTAATCATCACCGCAAAGCTGGAATCAAAATCACATCCAGGAGAGACAGGTTCCTTTGATTACTTGTCACCTTCATGTGTTTTCATTTTGTTGGGACTTTGATAGAACTGTCAGCTCATGAACAGGAACCGATTGTCTCGGAGGAAGAAAAACAAAAGACAATGCTGAACTTTGCTTCTGAAAATGGAAGTAAATGGAAAAGCGTAATGGTCGAGAAGGCCCGAATTGTGCAAGGAGACGTCTGAAAATCAAACTGCAGGAAGATGACTGCAAGTGCATGTCCCATTTTGTGTGAGTCCCCGCCATTGTTCCGATTGGTGGCATTTTAGAGATTGAGAAGGAAAGAGACAAAGAGAGAGAGATAGAAAGAAAGAAAGAGGCTTCAGCTGCAGAGGCTTTATGAAGGAGAAAAATAATCAAGTATTTGAGTTTTTTGTTTTTTTCAACCTTTCAAGAAATTTCAAGGGGGAAAAAGGTTACCTATGACCAAGTTACCATCTAGTTACAAAAAAACAACGTCACACAATGATCATAATGACACTCTTTAAAAGTACAGAAGAAAGAGGGAAGCTTTTTTATTTATTTATTTATTTTTTTATGATAATTCTACCACAAGTCTCAAGTCCTTTATTTCACTACAGTGATCCCTTGCCAATTTGAGCTTTAAGTTCGCAGTTTTAGTTATTCGCGGATTTTTCAGAAATATATAATATAATAAAAAATCAAGAAACTAGAAAAGCACTCGGAGAGCGCAAACCTCCGCCAAGTGCAACAATTCCCCCATATAGCAATTTACAGATTGCGATAAAATCCACGTTCTGGATAAAATCCAGATCAGCCTTTGAAATTTGATAGAGGTTCTAGTTGTCCATCCCTGAGTGAAATTTCATGAGTTTTGGGCAATAATTAACAGAGATATTGAGAAACAAATTTTTCGGCCCCATTGACCGCAATGTTATCGAAAATTTGAACGTGATCCAGAATCCAGGATTTCTTCCAGATCACACCCAAAATGAAATCAGTTCTTCCTTTTCACATTTCTGACAACTCCTGAAAATTTCATCAAAATCCATCCATAACTTTTTGAGGTATATTGTACGCAGACAGAAAAACGCCACCGAAAGCATAACCTCCTTGGCGGAGGTAAAAATCGCGTAAACATCACAGGATGTTGTGTGCGTTCTCTCACTGCGAAGAAATGTTGTGAGCCAGCCTGGCTCCTTTAAGAAGGTAGCCTTATGGGTAATGATGTGGCCTTATGGGTTATGTAGTGTGTGTATCGTGGGATGGCAGAAGAAAACGGCGTTAGATGAAAAGTGTAGTGAGCATCAACAGCAGCCCAGCGTGTATAGATTTACATTCTCTGTTAACCAACAGGAGCCCAACAATACAACCTGTGTGATGTTACAAGTTCCTGCAGTGCCAGAATAAAGTGCTCGTTCCATGCAGAGAAAACCAGACTGTTTCTTTTGTTGTTGTTAGCGTGTTAGCCGCTAATTACGAGCCAAAAATAGCACAATACCAGCGGTTTCTTTACTACGGTTCAGAGACCAGAGGCGGTGAAGGAAACAGAAAGACCACAGTTGAGCCTTTGTCTTGTTTCGCTGCAGTGCCTCGCAACTTTTTTACGGTTTTTAAACATATTTTAAACACGTTATTTAGGCTCGGGGGACTCTGGCTCCCGTTTGCAGATTTTGATCTTCGCGGTGGGGGGGGGGGGGCGCTGGTCCCCATTAACCGTGAAAAATAAGGGATCACTGTATTACTTAAAAAAAAGGTTCCAAGGTCAAGAGAAAATGTTTTGAACATTGTGCTCCAAACATCTCAACAGCTATCTCCTTCTACTTTAATCTCTTTCCTTGAACTCCAGAATCTGTTTAAAGACACATGCTGAAATCTTCAGCTTCACTACTTTCTTGTATCCGCTGTGTTTGGATGTGGCTTTATAATTCTTTGAAGAAGTCCTTAGAATGCTAACTCTTTTATTAATTTTCTTTTTTTTTCTGTTTCTGTCTCTCCAGCACCACCAAAGTTTTTAAGAACCCCCAATGACCAAACAGGCGTGCAGGGAGGTGTGGCATCCTTCATCTGCCAAGCCACAGGAGATCCACGGCCGAAGATTGTGTGGAACAAGAAGGGGAAGAAAGTCAGCAACCAGAGATTTGAGGTATTAGGTCTATTGTTCTGATGTAAAATGCTCGACAAAATGGGAATGCTTCAGCACTGCTTTTGGCTTGGCCTGCACATAATCCATCGCAACCAAGACCCATCCGCTTGCTTTTCGCCCCGACTTGCCACCACGCATTAGCAGGCTCTAATAATCCTGCTGGCCAGGCCTTTGAACATGCACAAAGAATTAATGAACGAGTCTCACAAAAAGATCTCGGGACAAATTTGTGATCTAATAAATGACATGGAGGAAGCAATTGGGCAGAAGAAGAAATAAAGCAACTTGTGGTGTGACCCAGATACCTACATTAGCATCATGCCACATTTGCCAGTTTCATGCAAAGTGAAAGGGAAAGCGGCGCTTTCACTTCAAAATGTTCTTTTGCTTTGTGGCATCTTTATCTAAATGCATGTCCTACCCTTCTTATTTTGGCTGCAGCTTTGATTTCTGTTCAGCTTTAATCTGCACTTGGGCTCAATACCCATGAGTAATAACACATCATCGCGGAGCGCTGATAAGATTTCTATTAATTTTGGTGTCAGTCCTCAGTACTATCATGGTGTCACCCCCCACCCCCCCTTGCTTCAGTTGCTGCATTTGTTAGCTCCTGCAGAGCAGAAATGGCTTAACAGAGCTCAGAAACCTTTTTTCCACCTCTTCTTCGCATCACGCGCTCGGAAATCTAATCTTATCAGAGTTCATCGCATTTGCATCACACGTAGAGCCGAATGCCGAGACATTTGTTTTCATTCATTCATCGCTTCACATGGCTTGTTGGCTGCTGCAATTCCACCCCCATTCAGTCACGCACTGGCACCTCATCTTCTTACCAAAACCTATTTCCTTTGAGAAGTCTCCCAACTTGCCCTCTAATTGGCTCTTTGACTTTAACTAAGAAAGAAGGTTGTTTTTATCATTATTATCTTTTGCTGAGACCATGAATGCCCACGCTGCTGCAGCTTGGCCAATGAAATGTCAAGTGTATTGTTAACTAAAAAGAAATGTTGAGATGTATTGTGAACTTTCAAATGTGTGTAGGCCTTTGCGTGTGTGCGCGTGAGTTCGAGTGTGCGTGTATGAGTACGAGAGAGAGAGAGAGAGGTCTCGGGCCTGTTGTTTGTTTTTTTTTTTAAATCTACCTCTATGCTTAAAAGAGCTTGAGTTATGACAAAGATCTTTCTAAAATCAGTGAGTATACAATACGTAGCATGCAAAGATAGCTGAATAAGCTACAACAAACACTTGTATGTGAGCATTTTATATGTCATTCGTCAAAAACAGTCAGTCCTGTCTTTCCTACCACTACGTCACCTCATAGTACAGCCGTCCGTAACTGGTTATCGAGCCACTTCTCAATGTCTGTGCCTGTTTCTGTCCCATTAACACAACCCAGTGTGATGCCGTTTTCGTCCGGGGATCAAATGTTAACTTTAAGAGTGGGACACGCTCAGAGCGAAAATATGCTCTGCAGCCCAACATCTGAAGAAAAAAACTAAATAAATAAATAAAAATCGAACTATAAACTTCCCCATTCTTAAAGTTAGTCAGCCACGTTATTGTTATTTTACTAGTTAATGCACAAAAATTAAACAATAACTGTGATTTAGCTGATTTAGCAGCAGGAAGCACATATGACACAATTTTATTTATTCCAGTCTATTATCCACATATCAATGAGTCTAATGCTGCACAGTTTATTGTGTTCGTTTTTCCTACTTATACAGTTAATGTCCACAACTGCACATAAAGTGACTATAGTTCAGCGTAATGTCGGCAGCAGCTTCTGTTTTTTTTCTGTCGTAGGTAGCACATCGTGTCAGTCATCATCAGTGTCGTTGGTTTGTCTGTCATTTTTTTAATTTTTTGTTTCTTTTCAGCAGAAGGTCCCTCACCCATTGTGAACAAAAAAATCTCCTTTAACATATCCTGTCTCTCGCACCTGCAGGTGATTGAGTTCGACGACGGCTCTGGTTCAGTGCTAAGAATTCAGCCGTTGCGCACGCCCCGAGACGAAGCCATATACGAGTGCGTCGCCTCCAACAGTGTTGGAGAGACGAGCGCTTCCACGAGACTCACTGTTTTACGTGGTAGGTCCTTCTCAGAAAAAAAAATAAAAATAAAAACCACACACACTTGTGCATCTCTTTCCCAGCTAACCCAGGTAAGGTTAGCATTCCTCTGTTTCCCGCCTGTCCTTCTCTTCCATGTCGTTCTCTGCTGCCATTCTCTGGTTGCGCTCACGCTTCCTATTCTAACTTGATAAGATTTAGTCCATTAGACATCCAGCCAAGTAAGTTTCCGTTTCTACGTGACTTAAGTCATTTGCATACAGATTTCTGACACAATAATTAAGATGCCAGTTAAATTATGCAAATAGCCATCCTTTCCTAGCCTGCGGTGCTTTAATGAAAAGGCTCGGCAATAATTTTCAAATCAGTCATTTTTCATCTCTGCACTTCAGCTTTGATATTCATTTGACCGCGTGGAAAATAAAGCACTGTATTCCCATGCGATTAACAAGCATACTGTTTGGTCTGTAGCAGCGTTCTAGTGGCAGGTTGATTCAGTCGGTATCTCCCAGTGATCAGTGCAGCTCTCCTCTACACAAACATACGTGAAAACCCGGACACTTAAAGGTCAGGCACTGTGTTTAGCTGCCAGGGAGCGGTAAGGACAGAAGTCAGGTGACAAATATCAATTTGGATGACGTGACTGAGCAAAATTTGATCTTGATTTCACAAAACATTCCTTTCAAAGGCAAATTTGTGGTGGCCCCCCGAGCTCAAAAGACTGTAATATCGCTCTAAAACAGTGTTTGTTTGGCTGTGAATGGAGAAAATGTCTTTAAAATAAAAAAGAAAAAGCCTTGGGCTGCTTGAATGAGGTGTGCTCCATTATGTTCCACAATTACAGAAAATGGCAAATGAGTTCCTATTGAGAGGGGTGCTTCCATCCTGCAGGAAAAAAGAGAGAAAAAGCTGGCTCCATGAGTCTCTGAAGCCCCCTTACCCTCCTCCCATGCTCCTTATCTCACCAGTGAGCCAACAAAAGGCCCTCTGCACTGTCTCCAGAGGCCGATTGAAAGAGAAAGGTGGCACGTTCACATGCAGCCCTCTCCTGTTTACTCGGCTGCACACAGCGAGCGTGTGCAAGCGTGTGCAAGCGTGTGCTTGTGTGCTCGCAATACTGCGCACAATTCCCCTTTCCTTTCACTCGCGCTCTGTCTCCATGTATTTCCCACATTCACATTCACTCTCGCACACATCCAAGCAGAAAGCTGAGGGACACATAGAAGCTGCTCTTCCCGGCTTTGCGGCCGAACATTAGCATGTTTATTACCATTTTCCATTTTGCTCTTCTGCACTTTCTCCTTTACCATCAATGTGCTAAAGGTGAGTAGAGGCCTATGAGGTACCAAAAAATAGAAAAGTGGGAGCTTTCCTTTATTTTCCTCTCCTCTGGTTGAGTGAAAACACAAAATGTGTTCCATCAGATTTCCTCCCACAGATGAGAAAAACAGGGAAAAAAAAAAGTGTTGTGAATGATTCCCGTCATAATCTATAAAGTTTTTTCTAAAAGTAATAAGAATGAATATTGATTGCCACATTTGTAATCAGAGCGTGACAAGCGCTCATCACATACTGGTGATTCTAATAAAGGAAATTTTCACTAGTAGTTTTTAAAATGGAAAATAACAAAACAAAAACCGCGATGCTGGCCTGCAAAACAGAGTCAGCTGACACACGTGAGGGAAACGTGTTGTAGGATAAGCATGAGAGAATGCAATGTCAACTGAATAATGCATAATCTACAACAGACGACCAGAAGCTTCTTCTTACCCAAACAGTTTTTAGAGTAACATAAATTTTGCATGGCTGGTTTACACTGACACAATCTGCATTTTTTTTTTTTTTTTAAGTTACCGGTGCGCCTTTTTTTAGGTGTACAATCAGCGAAAATGATTTCCCTCCTGATTTGCCCATTTCAGTACAGAAATATCAAACTCACATACAAGTGTGTGATTCCATGATTGAAGACGTAGATAAGTATGCAAATCAAGATGAGTGCTAATACACCAGGCCCGATGCATAGAAAGTGACTGTTCATTTAGTTCATTTAGGCTCCAATGGTCTGTGGAAACAACTGCAAAAGCATCTGTTGTGGGAAGCTCGCCACAGGGAGGGAAGCCTAATTCCATGAAGGAAAAGCACATCAGTGTAATTGCCATGTTATGAAAAGAAAGGACTTGAGGTGACAGATCCAAAGTACCAAGGGGATATTAGCATTCGGATGGGCCTCCAACTTGATGGGAACCGCCATTAGTAATGAACTTCCAGGTTCAGGGAGGCAATTTGCTTGAAAGACGATCCCTGAAGCACGATGATGTTCCGAGTCAAATCTGACAGGCCTATGCGGGGAAGCGCAGATTGTTTTTTGCACTTTCCCGTGCCCTCCGCTTTGATTAACCGCTGTATGAGATAGCCCAACTCATATGCCTCTCGTTTTTCTGAAATTAAGGGTGTCTTGATTTGTTTGCAAGGATTGAAAAATGAAGATATCGCTCATTTTGGGAGTCGTGGCTCAAAGAGGATTTCAATTAAGGGGTATTTGATTTCATCTGTCAATATGGCTCTGAACGATATTGTGTTTGCATATACATGTGTGCTCATGCTGAGCCCAAAAGAATTGTATTTATCAGTAGATAATGTTGGCACAGTAGGAAATCTATTAACTGAGCCACAAAAGAAAAAGAAAAAAACTCTTAGGGGTGTAGACTCCCTGCTAGAAGTAGTTCCAGCAGAATGATGGGTGCACTTGAATGCAGCAGTTCATGATTCAGGCATGATTAAGGATTTATATTGCATCTTCATACTCCCATTATTCTGTCAACAGCCATTATCCTGTGCCCCACACACAAGCGAGCAAACTTATGCAGCTGTGCACAACTTGACAGTAGGAGCGGAAAATGGGAAGCCGCTCTCCTGTGACGGAAAAACAGAATGCATCATTTCCATTTGTATGGAATGGTGCAACGTCACGGTCAGAGCTGTATAGCTTAGATTAATCCCTCCATTCACAATGAAAGGCCGCTACATGATCAGTGATCGTTTAGACACAACGGATTCACTCAGGTCTTTCTCATCATTGTGGGAAAAACTGTTCGAGAAACACCAGTTTCGTTCTCGAACAGTGATGTTCACGAGATAAACTTTGTGGATTAATGTACAGGAAAAAAATAAGAACGCTGTGAATATTTAAAAAAAAAAAATGGTTGAAATGCGCATCGATTCTCAGTTACTGAACATAACATTTCAGCAAAGTGAAATTGCAGAATTCAAGATGAAGAAAAACTGGTCGGCATGTTCAGATTTCTGAAGAAGATAAATGCTGTGTCAGATGTCTCTTGGAGCAAAAGTAACACACGGGAAAAAGCAGCTCACCATTGTTAAATTACTGCGTTCATGATCAGTGGTTTGCAAAAAAGGAGAGGAGGTAGCCAGCGGTTACCATACAGTACTGGTGAGACCTCTATAAATGGTAAGACCTGAGCTTCCACATGGAACACTCAATTTTGTCAGAAGAAAGCATTTCTCACCTAAGGGGAAAAAAAAAAAAAATCTTTTCCACTATAGCAGGAGTTTGAAACTTCTTTGAACATATTTTACTCAGCTGATGCAAATGCATCCTGCATCAAGCACTCCTCTAGTTTTCCCTGGGAACTTAGCACTCATGTTTCAGGAGCTTCCAACATTTTAGTGGGTCTTGCTTGTAAACAACACTTTTTACATCATATTTCACTAGGATTCCCTTTTTATCTTTCTTTTAATCTCAGCATGACTGAGTGAAAACACCCGCATAGAAAAATAGTCTGTTATCATCACGTCCGTTAGACGTTTCATAAAATATCTGCCGGTAGAGTTATTACTTTGGTTTTGGCCAATACTGTCTTGATGCTACTCTTCTCTCGTCTCAACTTCGCTCTCTCATATGTCACGAAAATGGAGCACATAATGACAAGTTATTCATTATTCTAATTAAAAAGATGGAGCTGACTGTCCTCACAGAAATTGATTTTTTTTCTTTAAAAAATTAAATGAGCCTCATAATGCCTTTATAACCACCTGCATGGTTATTCTAGACAGCCAATCAGTATCTACATGGTAAACAAAACAAAACAAAAAAAACTACCACCAGTAAGATGAATGTTAGACTTTACAATCCATGAAGTGTGTGAGAAAACATCTGTGAGGAACATCAGGCATTTTTAGTGCGCTCCGACCATGATCGAGAACTCTGCATAAGTCGGCTCTGTGCTAGTGTTAATAAATGTAAACACAACATCCGAAATTAATAATTATTGATTCTGATAAATGAGGTATGCGTTTTCTCATTTTTGCTGCCCATAAATCCCACTGTCCTCCTCATTACTCGTGAGCATAATAAGATAATGCATGATTTTAGCGTACAAATACTGGATCACCTCTTGTTAATTTAAAGTATAATACAGATGAAGGTAGAGCAAAGGTAAGACACTTCTTGAGAACTCAGAGATCTCACCCTGTTTAGGACATGTATGTACAGTATATGCAGTGAATATGATTGTTTAAAGAAGAAGTGATGTAAGTACATAAAATATAGTCTAATGCTAATGTTAGCAATGCCAGCATGACTCAGCTTTAATATTTACCACAGGCGCTCACTGTCTTAGCTCTTCATGTTAGCATGATAACATTCACAACTTTCTTGCAGTAAAGAGTTCTGTTAAACATGTGTTCAAATATTGGGGTTTTAAATAAAAAGACTAGACTAGAGGAAACACAAGGTCACAAAAAGAGTAATGTGTGTGAGTCTGAGCCAGGTAGTCAAGGGGTGCTAATGTTAGCTGCTTTGATCTTAACTGTGCTCAAAAGTAATTTTCTACAAGATTAACTGGATACTGCAGGGTCATCCTTAATGCATCTAATGATCTTGAGCAACTTCGTAATCCATGTAAGGGTGCTTGCTAATTAGAACCAAGACAACTTTGGAAGAAAGTGATGTATCAAGAAGGGCGTGTTTAGTTGTCTATAAGACATTATAATCAGTGTGGCAGTGCTGCGACTTATTCAAGGGAAAGGAGGACACAACTTTGCATATTCTGATTCTGTATTTCATCAGCTTTAAAGCCAGCTCGGAGAAAAACACATGCTAATATAGCTGATTCAATACTAAAACATTATCAGCCGCAGCCTTCTGTGACACTCATCATCTTCCACAGTCACTTTTGTAAAAGAATGCTTGTTTACCCAAGTTCAAAATCCTGACATAACCCCATTTTCCATTAGAGCTCTTTGCGAGCCAGAAGTTTCTCTCTAAAGGATGTTGGCAAGCATGAATAAGCTCTATACTCCCTTATACTGTAGCAGGCTTTTAGCTATATAAATTATTGAAATGGCTAGTGCTAGGTTGTTCTTTTCTCAGAAAGACGTCAACTTGTATGAAGTCAGCTCTCTCAGACATTTATACCACACATCTCAGAGACTATTCGTCTCGAGTCTGTTGATACCATGTTCCAGTGGCTTATCCTCTAGCCATGAATAAAGATATCTGGCACCATCATGCACAAAGTTCTTAAAGTGATTAAAGTTCTGAGGATAATGTGGAAGCATCGTTACAGCAGATGAGATGGCATTCTGCTCTAAAGTAATACACACCACAAGAGACAGTAAACACTCTCATAGAGTTTACTTTTACCTTTCAAGCAGTTTGATGATATTGACATTTATATGAATATATAAATTATATACCAAGTGACAATCCACATCAAGATATAAGAAAAGCCTGTTGGACAAAACCAACCCACCAGTTTCTGAATGTATCATTCATGAAGGCCGCTGAAGCAACTGAGTATCTCAACAGTTTTGGCCTCTTTTTCCCTGTCTGGCTAAGAAGACTCGCTTCGTTGCTCCCACTGAGCTCCTGTCGTCTCCAGCTTCTGGTCTCAGTCTTCATAACCCTGTTCAGAGGAAGGGAAAAAAAGGAATAACATAAATAATTACATTTCATATCATAATAAATCTTGACACAGGAACATAAACTTTATTAAACTTTGAAATACCGAACATCATCTAGTCGTCCCAAGTGGGTGTTGAAAGGATAAATATACAATGAGTAAGCTTTAAACATGAAAACAGAGCAGATGTCTGGCAGCATATGCATCAAAGTGACAGGAAAGCTGGTGAGAATAGAGGTGTCTCTAAGGAGATGAGGAGATGGCAGTGCTCAGTTTTATCGGTGTTAAGTCAGTTTATGTTCCACTGAGAGGGAGACTTCGTCAGGGCTGCCCTTTGTCACTGATTCTGTTCGTAACTTTTCTGGACAGAATTTCCAGGTGCAGCGAAGAAGCGGAGGGGGTCCGATTTTGTGACCTCGGGATCACATCTCTGCTTTTTGCAGATGATGTGGTCCCGTTGACTTCATCGAGCCATGATCTTCAGCTGAGCAGTTCATATAATAGGAGATCGATAAGTGGAACGGGGCGTCATCTGCAGTAATGCGGACTGCGACGGTGTGTTGTGGTGACGAGAGAGCTGAGCCAAAGGCGAGGGTTTCAGTTTACTGGTGGATTTACGTTCCAGCCCTCACCTATGGTCATGAACTGTGAGTAATTACCAAAAGAATGAGATCACGGATACAAGCGGCTGAAATGAGTTTCCTGTGTAGGGTGGCGGGACTCTCTCCTTCAGAAATGGATGGAAATATTAGTCATTATGGAGAGAACGAAGAAATACAGTCACTGCTACTCCACATCAAGAGGAGCCAGCTGTGGTGGTCCGGGCATCCGGTTAGGATGCCTCCTGGACTCCTTCCTGAAGGGCGGGGGGATTTCAGGCATGTTAAGGCATGTTCTCTCAGCTGGTTTGGGAAACTCCTTGGCATCACCGTGGAGGAGGTGGGTGAGAAAAGGAAGGTTTGGGCCTCTTTGCTGAGCCTGCTGTCCCTGCAACCTGAACACGGATAAGCAAAAGTTAATGGATGGACTGTTGAGGAAAAAGATAAGGAGTGTTAAGGTGCATTTTTGGAGTTGAGAGATAGCAACATCCATTTTAGCCTTGTGCTAAGCAAATAGCTGAGAGCAATGTCAAATAGTGTTCGCCCACTTTGTTGAATAATACTAATAACAAAAATGCTGATGGCGAATAAGATGACAAGAGCAGAGGGGTTTTTTTTTTCCCTTACCAAACAAAATAAATGGGGCTCTATTTTATGAAGTAAATGGAATCATTGCTCAAGGTAACGACCAGAAAATGGAATATGCAAAGTGGGAGAGGGAGGGAGTCAGAAGGGAAAGTGGGGGGTGGAGACGGGCAGGAGTTGTTAACACAGAGCAACTTTAAAATCTTGGATGAATTTGATGGAAAAACAGTAAAGTAAGGCAAAGATAAGACGAAGTAACAGAAAAAGAGAGACATGATTATAGGAGGTCTTAAAAACAACTCTACCTTTGCCCTGGGCGATATTTACTCAGAACAGTACATCTGGTTGAGTTGCTGCGTAGTCTGTAAAGCAAGAAGAGAGCGGGTGGGGGGGAGGCATCTCAGCATAAATGGAGCTTTGTGCCTGGCTTCCTGCCTGCCTTGGTGCTTGCCCAGCCAGGCCTGTAGAGAAAGGCCCCCTCTCCGCCCTTCCTGCTTCATCTTTCCTTTTCATCTCCCTCCTTACCCATCCATTTTAGCACCACCCCTAAGGGGCATCTGACACCAACTCTCCCGCTCTGCTTTCATTCTCTTCCTCCCACTCTCTCCACTTACGTTGTAAATGGAAGAATATCACAGCTAATCCGTCATGTTTATGAATGACATGGGGCCAACGGAGAGTTGGGGCGCCTTGCCAGAAGTGGCGTACATCTCTGTTGCATGCCCTCCGCTTGGCTGATCCAATCTGCCCCGGCAGCGATGGCAATAAAACACATCTACCGGAGAATACAGCGAGCTTGTGGAAACTCTGGGTCATTTTAAGTTTTTTTTTTTTTTTTTTTCAAAAAAAAAAAAAAAAAGTTTTAATAAAAGTCAGCCCAAATCCCAACTAAACTCCCAGTAATACTTCTCTAAAGAGCACACTGTAAATAAGTGGAAGATTTTACGATACATTCTTGAAGAACAGGAACTCAAAAAGCATCCTGAGGATGCAAAAACCTGGCTGCTCACTTTATAGAAACACAGGGTAGTGCTTATATAAGTCTGCCCATCATACTGGAATATAAATAGTAAAAAAGTGTTAGCACCAATCCAAATGACATTGTTTCACTCGGCCCCGAGTATGTTGAATAAGATACTTTTACAACAAAATTTCCAGTGTCATTTAGAATGTGTGAAGCTCTGATTGTTCATCTGTGAAGGTTTTTCTGGAGGAAAAAGGAGCCTCATGATTAATAAGATTGATTCGACAACGGTTCGCTCATAATGTTAGGCATTAGGTGAGGGATTTTTAATGACAAATAAGCAGCATTCAATTAATTACACAATCTCAAAGGGGATTTATGGAAGAAACAATCAGTGCGGGGCAAAGGGGGAGAAGATGCTATTTTTCACCTCGACAGACTGCTATGAACCTTTGGCTTCAGAGAGCTTTCTGTGCCTTCACCTTTCTCCTCCTATATTTCGTTAGAACATTTATCATCACTTGAGTTTCAAAGAACACTCTGGAT
This sequence comes from Hirundichthys speculiger, assembly GCA_018398805.1. Taxonomy (NCBI): domain Eukaryota; kingdom Metazoa; phylum Chordata; class Actinopteri; order Beloniformes; family Exocoetidae; genus Hirundichthys; species Hirundichthys speculiger. The sequence continues at coordinate 503,906 of JAGFBZ010000684.1, read as the reverse complement.
AGTATTTCACACCTTATTCCCCCCTCACTTCCTAAGGCAACATGGTCAAATAAAATTTTAGTGGATATTCAATGGTCCCTCTCTGTCTTCCCTCCGGGTTTTTAGCCGCTTTCTCAAAGAGACTGTATTTGTTCTGCAAATTACTGAACAACCTTTTAGAGGTACCAAGCCAGGAAGATTAAATGCCACTTTGTGTCAGACTACGAATGTCCCTGTAAAAATGTTATTACAATAAATTGAAATTAGCAGTTTGAGCCAACAGTGGCACATTCACATTCCCAGTAATATTCATTACTGTGCTCTGCACCTGTAGAACCCACTAATAAGCTAAACTGGAGCATATTTTCCTCAGCCCAACTAAGCTTTTACTGCTGATTCTCTCATAATACTCTATTTACTGCAGCAAAATACAGACTTGTGCTGCACTTTTGCCAAAATGCAGTTCATGTGTTTGGATTCCTGAAAGCCCCCTGTGTGGTCGTGGTAATTGTTTTTCCACTAGAAACGAAGGTTTTTGGTGTTGCACCTCCTCTATATGCAGCTCTACATCAAAATCTAAGTAATCGCTGTCTGAAGTGCTGTTTTTCGTCATCAGCTGCATTGATTTGATAATTAGCACTGAAACACATAATCACCTTCAGCGGAGCTGAGGATCGTGAGCTATTATTGCAAACATGAACGTGAGGAGGATCAGTTTTGACCTGCCAGACATATTTGTGAAGCTACGCTGCGGAGCGGTTATGCTTTACCACTTCAAATTTTCCTGAAATTAGCTCATGTAATACTTTTTGAACAGTGGCCTCAGACGTAATTAGGACGGGCCCGTTTGAGTTCCCCTTACACCATGCCCAAAGTTCACATCAGTCCAAATACATATCACATTTTAAGGTTGAATCAGAGTTCAGCAGTCTTGATCTCGTAAAAACAATGCAGGAGGGTGAATTTCAAAATTCGTTTTCCATCACACACCAGAAAGGAGGACTGAGCATTTTGTTCTCCATTACAGGATTACTTAATATATGCTCAGGTGCAAGTGCCAGGAGGTTTATTTTGAAAAGGGGAAAAAAAAAAAAAGAAATCTGGCTCAGAGGAGTGTCTAGGGTAAACTTTAATCTTATTTAGACCGGACAAAATATGTGCCAGCAAGCACTGGGATGCATCAATGAGATAAATACAGGCTTTGGATCCTCTGAGGGCATTAAGGAAAAACACTTTCTCCTCTCTTCGATTTTTTTCTCAGCCGTGTGTTTATGCTCTGCATACTTGTCTGAATAGTTGACTTCTAAATCAGTGGCTGAACCTGCCACTCGTGAGTTCCTAGTTTATGACGTTCATGTCAAGGGTCGTCACTATCACTTACATCTTGACTATTCCAACTATTCGACCCAAGGCGTGTGCTGGGACAGTAATTTACTGGTGAAACTGTCCAGGCATGTTTGCCGTGTCATGCCAGTACTACACCAGTGGCAGATTCTTCACAGTATTTGATGATGTGAATTAAGTAACACTCAAGACTGCTTATGTTTTCCAACTCTGGATATGAGAATTTGAAAGTGTATAGGTGGCTGTCGATACCAGTCATGGTATTAAAGAGTGAACGGATCTGCTGATTTACAATTCTTAATATAAAGCAACAGTCAGGAGTTTATTATTTTATTTTTCTGTGTTGAAACATCAGTTTCAGCTTCATTTGAAGGAACATTTGATTACTTTTAGGAGGCGTCGTCCAGCTCTCGTGTCCTCCAGTCACTCCAGTGTTGGTAAAAACCAGACAAACTTTGGTCTTCTGTGACAAATGCGTATCGCTTTATGGCTCCGTCACACATCAACAACAATGACGCCAGCTCATAGAACTGCAGTGGAAATCACGCCAGGGGCAACGGAGAGACTTGATTAGTGATGGAGGCAAGAGACTGCAGCAGAGCAACCCTCGGACGGCGTTGTAAAAATGACTGAACCTCCTTGTCTTTAGGGCCACAAATGACAAAAGCTCCTCCGTGCTGCTTCAAAAGTGTTGCTTCAAAGATTTATACCTTACCAGCATTGTGTCAAAGCTCGGTACAACATGAGACACTGACATAACACTGAAATTGCATTCACCGCAAAAAAAAAAAACAGAATTAGAATACCATGAAGCAATTATTAAAAGTAAATGTATCAAATAATCTCCCCTGCAAAGGTTTACACCCAAAATGACAGATGGAGTGTCCAGTAAAGCAATTCTGTGGCGAGTTAGACTTCTAGTCTTTTCCATTCAGCTGCAGGTCGCCGATGCAGCCAGAGGACAAGATGTCCATCAATATGTGTTAAACTGTAAAAGTCCTCTTTTGACGGCGGCATAAAGTGCACTTTGTAAAACAGAGCAGGGAAATCAATGATAATGCTGACACAATGTAATGACACATTAGTGAGGGGAAGAAGAAAAATAGAACAGATGTCGTCATCGAATTGGCACAAAATGAAATTGCTGCCTTCCTTTGTTAATCAAGAGCTCTTACGTTTGGGTGAGTAATTTTGTTTGTGTGAAAGCAAAAGCATAATTAACCGTTCCCTTTCCCATGCCAAAGGAAAAATATAATAATAATTGAATATGTCAGTGGGAAAGAAGCTGAACAGAACTTTTTATTGAAGAGGATGCAGGTCTTTGAACTGATGCATTAAGGTCCTCAAAGAAAATAGGAAAGTAGAGAGAACTGTAAACACATTTATAATGGACACTTTGTTTGTTCATGTGCTCTGAATCAACAAGATTATTTAGAGGGGAAAAAACGATGAAAGGTTTGTGTTACAAAGTTCAAATGGTCTGAAAGAAAAAATAAAAACCATCACAAAAGACACACCAACTGAAAAAGTCATCTAGTCTTTTTTCCATGTAAAATTAGAGGCCTTTAAAGATTTTATTCATTTCTTTCCTGATGACCATTAACCAGTCCTGAATCAGTAAAAAATAAGCTAACTCATTCACAAAGTATGAATGCTGGTGTTCAGTAGGAGTATAACTAACATAACGAGCAGTCTTAGATCTTTTTTCTCATTTAAAAAAATATATATATCTTTTTAGATTTCTGATTGTGGAAAGAATTTTAATCAGTATCCCTCAACTTCAAATTATATGGTGTGGTGGGAAAATGAATTTGGTTCAGTCTGCTGAGAAAAATAAGCACTGCTATCATACTTCAAGGGTAATGTTTTGTGGCTCTTTTCTTTCTCTTTTTTTTTTCTTCTTATTTTTCCTGGTGGTTGTCTTAGGTGATGGGGAGAGTCGAACTGATTTCAAACTGGGCAAAAATAAAGAAAAAGGGAAAAAAAAAAGCTGTGGGAAACGTCTGAGAGTCATACTTGACATCTGCCCCGAACTCCGCCACCTCCAGCATCTTTGACTGAGGCGGGATACCTAAACAATGATACGTATTGACACGTATTTTTATCCCTCATGCCACAGCAAGTGACCTGTGACAGCCTCTTTGTGGAAATCGTATCCACTCAAATAGGTCCAACAAATATATCTTATTATGGCCTGCGGGGATTTTCCTGGAGAATAACCTCAACCGCGGGGTGAAAAGTTTTGTTCCGCTTGGTGAGAAAAAGGTCGGACCAAATCCAATCCTTGTGCAGCAACCACAGAACCGACGCCAGAATGTGGCCATAAAGGTTTATGTTTTCGTGGTTTCGCTTGGAAACCAAGCCTTTGTTACAACAAAGGCTTATTTTCTTCTAAAAGTCCTTTTGGGTTATTGAGTTATTTTTGGAACCCAATGTGTTTTCCAGTGTCACAAAAAAAAGCAGTCACGATATTGGTTTGTGCTGCTTCCTGACAAAGAATGTCTTTATTTATCTTTAGCCACAGTTTGAACATCTCAACTGTCCGTCGTGTAAATATCAATATTCCGAGCAGGAAAAGAAATGTAAAAGAAATCCGGCCTGCTCTCCTGAAAGGTACAAGCTTAAGTACATTAGCAGAACATCAATATTTGGCAACATGAACTCTCTCAAACCGAAGGAATGTGAGAGAAGGAGGCGTGCGTATGGCTCCGGTGACCCAGTAAAAGTTTGGAGCAGGAGAAATAAAACGGCTTTCTATGTTGGTGTCTGGACCCGACGTCCCACAGCTGTCAGCATATGATCTTCATTAAGCTCAAGTCAAATATCTTGCCTCCCCGTCTGCGCTGAATTTCCACCGCCCGCATGTAACTCGTAATACCCTATAAACATCAACGCCAGCTCACATTTACGCGACTGCCGTTGTGTACGCAAGCGTGTAAACAGCAAAAACAGATGAAGGTTTTCACTTAGGACTCCATTAATATCCATTAATTGTTTGAAAGGGGAATAGCGTTCACCATCCGCAGCAGGTCGTTTATGCAGTAGTTTATGTGCAAATTAAAGACGAGTGCATCGCGACAGCAGAATTTATTGCTGCGCCCGAGTGACATTTTGGAAACTGCAGTGGCCACTGTTGTCATACAGGGAAAATGTGATTTCACTTATGCTCATATTTTGTGTGAGTGATCAATAGATATAATCTGCTAATGGGGTGAGTTTATGTCCAATGGCCTTATGTCTTCTAGAAAAATCTGCTCACTGAAGTACTTTTTAAGCCAATGTCCTTTTTATACTCATCCAACACTTGGCACCGAGCGCTCATATGGCCTGATAGCCTGGCAGTGGCTAATGTGTGCAAATTGTCATTGGGAGTCTTTTTATATCAAGCACCAGTGCTCAGCACTTCTTTAGAAGGTGACTTCAGCATTTCTTTCCCTTCCATCTCATTTAGTGTGTAGATCCATTGTTGAATATACAGTATGGGTCTGTAAAGCAGAAACTGCCCTTGTCTTAGTCTGTCCTTCAGATTGCAGTCCTCAGCAAGGTAGTGGGGAAAATATTTAACAACTCTTTCCATTTTTGTGTTAATCTCACCTTTCAGGCATGACTTTCCTCTGCTGTATAGGCTATCCTGCCACTTTATATTAGAAACATGCACCACATGGTGTATCAACTTGGATTTTCAGTTTCCTTCAGGGGTTCTTACCAGCCCCAAAAATAAACAAGCAAATACCACAATGATAGGTATTTTGGCAGAAGAAAAGAAGTGATAATGTACAGCAGTGGTCCCCAACCTTTTTGTAACTGCGGACCGTACAAGCCTCTGGACCGGTTTTGTAACTGCGGACTTCCTCATTACATTACGGCAATAACATAACATGAGTATAACATTAAGTCTCCGGTAAACATTCTCTGTACCCATTAAATAAATAAAAAGATAAATAAAAACTCACGCAGAGCGGGCTTGGTACATGGGAATCACTTATCATAATAAATACATATTTCAAGTAGGACTCCTGGTATTGTCTGTTAAAAGCTTTCTTTTACTTGGAAGTCGTAGGCTGTTCTTCTTTCTCTTCACAAGGAAACTTTCCAAAGACGCCTGTTTCTTACTCATTTTGCTAGCTGGGTTAAATTTTGGCGTTCAAAGTGACCGAGATTTAACCGAGCGGATCCGGTCATTTTTCAAAATAAAAGATTTTTCAAAATAAAAGCTTGTTCAAACTCATAATAAATAAAATAGCTAATATTTTCTTGTGTGGCCTGGTACCTGGTCCGCGGCCCGAGGGTTGGGGACCGCTGATGTACAGTATATCCTTGTCAAATGTATTGCGCAACAGTTTTTCTAAGAATGACCGAAATTCAGTTTAAATTCCTATTTTTAACCGTTTTTGTCATTTGAGGTTTCATGTTTCAGGCATATCTTTTCTAAAGATTGCTGGAATTCACAGAATTACCCTAAACCCAACCGGTATATTTAAAAGCAAAAAAACTTCAAGCATACCAAACTTTTTCAATTTTCCCTTCCCATCACGAAGCAGCGCAGAGCTCCTGAAGTGGCCCTAATGAAGCCGCTCCTTGGGGACAATTTGTGCAGGTTGAAAACCAGCCTTATGATTGTTAGTGAAAACACAAACATAGCAATGGGGAAAATAGAAAAAAAAAAACTTCTCCCTGCTTGGCCCCCTGCTTGATTAATTATTTCCATCTTAACTTTTAATGCTTTGTCAATAATCCAAGTTGCCCAAAAAAAACCTACAACATGTGTGATTAAACAGTGATTAATCTGATTTCATTTGAGTCTCTTGGCCTTGTAAGGACAATGCTGCTGCAGCTCTGTTGACGTGAGTTGTTAATCACAGCACAAGCTACCAGATGTTCAATTTCCCAGCCTTTATTTATTGTCACAACGGTAATTCAGTTCACTGTGAAATAAATGAGGGTACAGCTGAGAACTGCAAACAGCTTGAGAACATCACAATACTTTTGTTTATTTTACTCAAATCGCAAGATCCGTGTGAGCAGTGTTTCCAGATACCACGCTGGTGATATCAAGACTTTGTGGGCATTTTTGATGAGGACAAGCTTAGAAAGCAGCTGTGAATTGCATTCCTGGGCTAAGTAACAATGCATTTGAAAGGCCAGAAACCCTTGCAACAGATCATTAATTTTAAATGCACTGCCTGGAGTCATATCAACTGCCTGCGCTGAAATTGCGTACTAGCTTCATGAAACACTCACTCTGTAAGAGGGCTAAAATGGCTTTGGTGAAACTGCCTTTTGTTCACTTGAACCTTTATTTTGCATATTTTTCTTTTTCTTTTAAAATAATAGTAGTGTGTTTATTCGCTTGTGTAAATCAGGCGTAAATATAAAGCTTGATTTAAACCCAAATTACAAACTGAGGCTATGGCATGTGCACAGTTGAATTAAATTAAAATTATCCGCACCCTTTCTCGATACAGCTAAATAATCAGACATTAAATACTCCAGCACGAGATGTCTTAAAGGATCTCCCAGATGCTTTGTTTTAGACTACATTGCAATTTCAGTGGAGTTGCTTTTTAGTTCGCATGGGTTGTCACATCCAATTACTATACTCAACACGCATCTATGCTCTTAGGTTTGCTCCTGGCTATTGTGTTTGATCAGGTACACTTTTGACTCACTGTGGAATCAACTAATTGTCTTTTTGACCTTGAACAGGCTAGAGGGTGCTTAGACAGGAGCTACCTTGTACAATGAATTCATTGCCTCCTTCTTCCTGTCTCTCCATTTGAATAAGCTGCACAGTTTATCACAATCAACTATTCTTTCCTTGATATTTGGTGCATGATATAAAAAAACGGTTTAAGTGTTACAACCAGCCTTTCTTCCTGTTAATCTTTTGCTGAAATTTATGCATGGATTGAAGGTATATCACACCTTAAATTGCATGACATTAAAAAGAGGGGGGAAAAAAGGAATGAATTTGTTTATCTGTGTACCAAAGCACTGGACGAGACGTTTCTTGGAATATGAATGTCTATATGCAACATCCATCTTTAAGTTATTATTATTATTGGTGCAATATGTAAGAATTCCATATATACATATATAAAAACACACACATGCATAAAACATGCTGTAATGACAAAAGAGCCTCTGAAAACCCTGGTGACTAATCTAGACAAGCCTTGTAATACCACTTTCTCTCACCGGAGGTGGTAAAGATCTCTGTAGCTTTTAAATGAAGAAGAGGAGGTTATGGTGGCTGAGGGCGTATTCTACCTGCATGTAAATCATGTTGACAGTACCACCAGATAGACCATTAAAGCTGACCTCGCAGACTGGTCCGGGAGGGAAATCAATGAGCAGTTGGCGGTCACCTGTCGGCACTCTGTCATCATGTGTGAACAACTCAATGGCGCATCAGAAATGCTCAGCCGTCCCCGACTGGCAAAGGATTGGGCATGGGCAATGGGGGGATTCCTATTTTTATCTATAGACAATGAAAGAGAAAAAAAAATGGGATGATGTAACGATAAGGAAGGGAATCCTGCAAATCGAAGTGCAGACACTAGGGATGCACAATAACTGTTTTTTAAAACCAATACCGATAACTTTCAGCTACTAAACTACTGAAATTATGACAGCCTTAACAAGTTGTTTCCTGGCATGAGGGGGTATTCTTGATTTTCCTGATTGAGAAATTGTTTTTCTGATTATGCCGACGTTACTTGAACATAACATTCACTGTCGGTCATTTAAGACTCAGAGGGAGCGAGGCACTGCCGTGTTGACAAAAATATATATGTTATCGGGGTTATTTGTCGTGATATCGGATTTATCGGGATGATGTCATAATTTCCTGTTATCGGCCCGATAGTTATCGTGCACATTAACTTTCTTATGATATACTGCCCCATTTGTGCTTAGTGCTAAACTTACGTAGTGTTCCTTTAAATACTAGTCAAGTTAACTATTTTTGTCATCTTTTAGCCAAGCTAACATCTTCTTGCTTTAGACATCAATGTTAAAGCTAAAGAAATGTTTCCAGTGGTCATGGAATGCACTGCATCCGTAACCAAATAAATTTAATATGAATTGAAAAGTAAAAAAGGTTTCCATAGTAGATTTCTCTTGTAAATGTTTTGTAAAATTGGTCCTGTCCTTCATCTTAACTTCCATCCATTACCTGTACCCATCCATCCATTATCTACACCTGCTTGTTTCTATCTGGGGTCAAAGGGATCTTCTGGAGCTTATCCCAGTTTTTTTTGGGGCGAAAAGCCAGGGGTACACCCTGGACAAGTCCCCAGAGCATCGCAGCCTCAACTTTACTTTACTAAGTAATTGTGATGTAAATTAAATAAAGCTACTGCATGACTGATAAGAAATGACTAAGTGGTTGTTGCTTTTAACAAGCAGCATTTTTTTTCCCGCAGTCAACAAACACAATGCCCTGCCCCTACACAACTTTAACAAGGATAAAGGAGGAGCGTCTCTCATTGGCTTAATGGATTTTGAAAGGCATAAAGATAACATGTATATTTTACATAATGTGAAGGGACTCGCAGTAATGGACTGCGAAGATGCACTGGACCAGGTATCTTGTGCATCGAAGGGCACGTAACTGCCAAGAAGTTATCATCTTTAAAGAGAGCAGCATGCACTATTTGAAATTAGAAGTCTCTTTTCCCACTTGAAAAAACCCAAAGAGAGCACTGCTATTTGACTGTCCAACTTCAAACATTAAACAAACACCACTTTTCCCATCTCACAGCAGTTCAGGCAGTTGAACCGGAAAGTTCTGCAGTTCATTCTGAAGTCACCCGTTTATAATACAGTCTCATATCAGCGAAGATTTATCCATGAAGGTGGTTTCTCGTGCCAGATACCCAAAGGCACTGTTGGCAGGAGGCCATGTTTGTCATTTCGCTGTGTGCCAGCGATGGCATCTCAAAGCTTTTTTTTTTTTTCCCCCAAACTGATGACGCCTCATGAAAATTTAATCAGGAAACAGTTTTGAAATAGGTGATGTTTACAAAAGCAACGGAACACACTAATTGGCGATATCACAGCAGGGAACGGAAGACTTAAAACTCCAAACAAACCTTATTGGCACTGAGAATGAGCAGGTCTTGTTTTGCAGGTTAACACTTGGCTAAGACTGCAGAGACGCAGGCGTTTTACAGACAGCGGTGTTGAGTATTCTAATCTGTGGATTGTCACTCATCACCTGCTGCAAAAACCAAAATACCTCTTCTTCAGATGGTTGAACTTCAGATAGGGCTGCTCCAGGCTCTGTGTTTCTACCTTTCTGCCAAAAAGAACATGTTTCGATAAACATGTACTGAGAGTTATCATCTTTAATCTAAAATGGTAATGAGACATAGCCTGCCCATGTTCAATTAGAAAACAGGAACAAGACAGTTTAGAAAACACTGCACCACCCAAAAAAACTCTCTGTGGTTTATTGGTTCTGGCTCCAGTGTGAAGATATGGTACCTGGATGGACAGGATAGATAAAAGCATGTTTCTGGCCAAAACTTCTCACATGAAAGTTTCATGACTAATCACACAATCCCACAGATGAAAGGAGACATGGCAGATGCAACTGATCAGTCTCTATGGCGACTGGCAATCCCTTTTTTTTTTTTTTTTTTTTTTTTTTTTTAGACTGGCTCAGATGTTGCAGTAATGTCAAGAGGGAAATATATTTTTTCTCTGAATTCTTTCCATTAATCCAATATCCTCCCCCCCTAAAATTAAAGATTAAAATATGGAGGAAAAAAAACCCTGAAAACATATTTGTGTGTGTTTGTTTTATTCTTTACACTGATACTATCACTACAAGTAGAATTTTTAATCCAAGGCTTCTTGGAATATTTTTACATCACTTGAATTGTCCATCCACATTGGTGCGCTGACCATAGACCACATTACCCTCATGGGGTCACCCACGCCTCTAAAGCCTCTTTTTCCTCATACTGCACAGCTTTATGACACAAAAGGGCCAAACAAGAAACTGGATGAGAAACCTGTTGATGTGGTACAAAAAAGTGAGGGAAAAAAAATTCAAATTCTGTAAAGTTGCCATGGATGTAAAATCTAATGGTAGAGACCAAAACAGTTTTTTGTACCATCTGTAAGTATGTTTATTTCTGCTGCAAAGTTGGGCTTTTTAACAATCAACGGGGATTTCCACAGTTTTGGAGTCGGCACCAGGCAGAGACGCCGCAACGGGGTAGGCATACTAGGCAATTGCCTTGGGCCTCGAACTGGAAGGGGCCCCAGGACAGCAGTGACATTGGTCCTTTTGTCAATGACAAAATGACTGAACCGCTTTAGACGCTGCAACGTCGATGTGTTGAAAACCCCCTTGCATAGGGCCCCCACTAGCTGACACTGCCTCGTGTGTTAAGGCCCCCCCCCCGAGACGCGGCCAATATCGATCCATATCAATGACAACCTGAAACCTCCATAGACACTGCAGGGACACGTTTGGAACCCCCCTAATGGGGCCCCGACTGCCCGTGGCCGGCATTCTGCGGTGCTTCAAACTCAATTTTATTTTTTACTTGATTGCGTTTTTGTCAAACTTTGCACATTTCAGTTGTGTTTATATTATATTGTATTTTAATTGTTCTTACATTATTGTGCACTTCTGTTATTTAAAATAAAAGATTTTTGGAATGAATGATTCTCTTGGTGTTTTTGGGCCGGTAGGGCCCCCATGCTCACTTTTGCCTAGGGCCCCCAAAGTGACTAGAAACGGCCCTGCCTAGAGGGCAGTCAAGGAATTGCAACAAAACCTACTTCCTGGTGGGACTCACCCCAGAAGTGGGGATGTTGGCTCTTAGTGCTGACTAGGAGGATATGGGAATATGTTTCACTCAGACAGAAACTGAATCAAATACATCTTTTTTTTTTCTTTCTTTAAATGTATTTGCTCTCTGATAAATATCTGTTTATCTATGTAATTTATATCAACAATATCATTTTTCCTTCGGGATAAAGGAAGCACTACTCGTTTCTATTCCCTTAACTTTCACCACTGTGTGCTTGTCTCCAACTTGCCAAAGCGTGTACTTGTCTATGTACAACCAACCCTTCAATATTAACCTGAGAAGTCAAAACCTTCACCTTTCCACTGTTTCTAGAGGACCAGCTGCCCCCTGGTTTCCCCACCATAGACATGGGCCCCCAGTTGAAGGTGGTGGAGCGAACACGCACCGCCACCATGCTCTGTGCTGCCAGTGGCAACCCAGACCCAGACATCTCCTGGTTCAAAGACTTCCTCCCTGTCAACACCTCCAGCAACAATGGACGCATTAAACAGCTCAGATCAGGTAGGTTTCTTCCACTTCAAAAAGCCGTTATCAAGCAGGGAGTTTTCTTTCTCGTTTTCCTCTATCCGATCTGCTCTTTTTGTATCATCTGTTCTTTCATTCTCTTCTTCCTCCCATAACTTAACTTCTCATTTGCCTTTTAATTTTGTAGGTAATGGCATTTTTTCTACCGTTTCCTGTCCCGTATACTCTGTACGTCCCCGTTGTGTGTCGTCCGTCTGTTTCCCTTTGTCTTCCAGTGTTGTCATGGGCCGTTGGGATTGTTACCCTTCTGTGTTTGCTGGCTTCCACCCTAACTTCTGCTCTCATTGCTCACTGCTGTGACTTTTTACAACTGATTATTTTTGCTGTTTTGTGTCGATTTTACTTTCTGCTGCATTGGTGCAGTATTTTTCAGAACCATGTTCTTCATTTCTTTTTTTTTTTTTTTTACAATTATTATTCAACATTCGGCTATGTTCAGAACCCTCAAAGGAGTGCACATGGTTTTTTAAAATAAATCCAAATAAATGCTAAAAAAAAAAAAAAAAAAAAAAGTAATCTTCGTTCATTGGCTTTTGTCCTTGAATGAATATTTATTCAAAAGAAAAAAAAAAGTTAAAAAAAAATGAATAGCGGACACTAAGCAGCCACAGTAGTGCGTATAAGTTCATAAAGCTTTCCCCTTACCCCTTGATTTTTTGACTTTACAGCTCCTGCTTTCATTTTTAGATGCCACCTTTGTTTTTTTTTTTGCCTGTAAAACACTCTAATAAGTCCATCCAACCCCAGACTTCCCAAGTTTGGTTTCTGTATCTCAATAGAGAAATGAATCTATTTCCAGACAATGCTATCACAGCCTGGGGCTTCATATACCAGCTAAAGACAACAGAGTACCAACTACTTAAATTCTAAGTCTTGTCTGTTTGTCCACCTGTCTTCATAGATCTTCAGAGCTGACCTTTTGTTAAGTCATCATGTTAACGTCACGTCCTTGCTAAACTGTTTTCAGTGGAACTGTTTCAAAAATTAACCCTTATTTCTAACGTGCAACTTTGATTCACATAGAGTTGCTAAAGCGTTAACAAAAACCTTTGTTCACTAAACTAACATAAAGACGATAATCATATTCTTATGCTGTCTTTCTTCTCTCTATATTTTTAAATCTACAGAATCCTTTGGTAAGTGCTTAGCTCTAAAGCACACATCACCCCCACTAATTTCCATGTTCCAATAACTATTAAAATGCATGGCATGCATTTTACTAACAGATTAGTTTCAGGGCTACCACTAGAGACACACACACTCCCCCCCTCACCCCCACGATGTTCAGATGTCCTACCACTGTCAGATGTAGAATCAACCTATCTCAAGATAATAATAATCACCAAACACTAGCTTAGTGTTGTCATATACTTAACCTGAGTAATGACCTGTCCTCACATCTTTGTTCCTCACTCACTTATCCACCACTTACTCACTTTTATATTTTAACGCTAGCACATCAGGTGTGGAAGGTTGAAGCTTTTTTTAGGGAGGTGACCAGCTCAGGTCAAGTTCTGTTCTCAGTCTCATGTACAAAGTCCTGAAAGTCTCTCCCCTTCAGTAGATGGTCTTCAGAAGCCATTTCCCACTTCCAAAATGGCACCTCCCCCCGTGGTACATCAATGTACAAGTTCTTCTCTCTGACCTATGATTTTTCTATGATGAATCCTGTCTTTCTCTGCCAGTAGAGTACAGAAAAAGTTCTCTTTCTCTTTCTCTCTCTCTCCTTTCTCTTTCTTGTAGTACCTTTATTTACGTACCCTGTTAAATCTAATTTGATTCTTCTTCCAAAGCCCCCAGCCTCTATCTACTCGTACTAATGCTTCTTCTTTCTAATCTTATTTGCATTCATATTATCCACCCAGGTGGTACACCAATAAGAGGTAAGAGTGCTGAACTGACGTTCACAGAATGAAAATAATACAAATTCATTCTTGCTGTCAATCCATCCATTCACCTGAATCACCCCCATCTTTGTCCTGTTTACCGAGACCAAATCCCATCCCATCCATAAGGGCCATCCCTCTTATTTGTCCATTTCTGTTGACGATATTTGTATCTCATCATTTTATCTATGCTTTATTTACTCCTTTTGTGTTCTCGTTTCAATAGCTCGTTTAGCTCAGTTGTGATATGCTTGCCCTGGCTCAAATAAGCATATCCAATGGCAATTATTTTTTTCAAACTATATTTTTACGTTCATTTTTGTTTTCTTTTTGGCCATAGCGAATCATGTGTCCCTCTTTTTGTCCAACTAAAACAACCAAGCATTTTTCCCCCTTAGCTGTTCTTGTTCAGCACTGAAAATATGCACAGATGCTGTGGAATCACGCAGACATGCTGAAGACAACACTGCCTCTCCTTTGCTTTTTTTCTCCCAAAGAATTCTATCTTTGCAAACTATTTTTTTTTCCATTTCTTCTATTTGCTTTCCTCTCCTGTACCTCTACAAAAAAGCCCAAACAACCACTTTTTTGATAAAGTTTCTCCGGTGCTTTTTTTCCCCCCCTCTTTCACCTATTTTTCTTGCTTTTCTTGGGTTTGGAAACTATTTTACTTTTTGACTTTTTTTTTCTTCAGGGTTTGGGAAAGGCAAACAGTAGAGTCTGGCGAGGACCCGATTGGCTCATTTTTGCCGTGTGACATTGAGCTGGAGAGTTGTTGATGCTTTAAGCCATTTTTCTCTGGGTCATGTGACACCACACTGCTGATCCCACTGGTGGATTTTTATGGGTGTCTTTTGTAGCTTTCACAAGCTAAAGCAGTGGTTGGTTGCCTTCTTGTTGACTCAGGCCGATATTTTGAATTTTGTCTTCTAATACAACTGCATTTTATTTTTCAGCTAAGGGTTGACAGAAGGTTGTAAGTTGTGTCGACATACATTTCTTTTCCAAGATTTGCATGTCAAAACTTTTGTTACAGAGGGTTATATGTTGGTTTTGCCTTACATAATACTTCAATGACATTTTTTCCAGATATCTCAGCAGCACTTTTTAAACTTTTTTGAACGCGCTGCATTTTTTTTGAAAGCTACTTCACCCAGGTGAAGTCCCAAATTAACTTGTATATTACAACTGATCTGAATTGAACATGCTAAAAGTCATACCTAAATTTCTTTCTTTCAATTGTCCTCCCTTTTTATGCAGCTTTCTTATACTGTAAACCTCTTTTGTTTGATCCATGTTTTCCTGAAGCAGTATCACTCATCCCCATATTGACCAGTCCAGTGACATGTTGTATATTGACGGGCTAGCCCCTATTTTTCAAAGTGAAAATATTCTATTTTTTCTGTAATCATTGGCACTAGGATGAGTGTCTTTTTAGACATAAGTAAAAAAAAAAAAGACTTTTTCTCTAAAGAGGTCATCAACAAGGTAAACCTATTAGTGATAATATGTAACTTAGGTGTTTGTTTTGTTGTATTTGGTTAAACTGTGTTTTATTTCTGTGTGTGTTGCTCTACTTTAGCTCTGTTAAGAGGAAACTAGTATAGATGTATTGCAATGTTTTGCATGGATATTAACTGCAGCCATCCCTCACCTGCAGTATTGAGTGAGGGATGTTGTTTAATAACGTTTTTCAAAATGTCCAGACTGCTAAGGTGCGAAAGGACAAAGCAAAACTAAAAATGGGACGGGGCCAATATTGGCCCCCTTGAAGCCAAACAAGCTATTTATATTTTTGTTTTGCTTTTGTTTTGTTTGTTTGAGAGCTTGATGCCAACAACACAGCTTTAAACACAACTACTTTGCCACCCCGTTTGTTATTCCCAACTAGGAGCCCTCCAGATAGAGCAGAGCGAAGAGTCCGACCAGGGGAAGTATGAATGCGTGGCCACCAACAACGACGGGACCCGCTACTCTGCCCCGGCAAATCTTTACGTCAGAGGTAGGACAAGTGTTAACACCGCCCGTGCGCTTCAGTCAAACATTATTACATTCTCTCAAATTTATGAGGAATCTTTAAATCGGCCAATAAACGCGTACAGGAGCCACGTCCTGTTAGGTCTTTGTAAGTATGTCCTTACTTCACCTTTTTTTTTGTGTGTTTTCTTTAATAATTCCTTGCACTGAACTTACCTGCACTGATCTGAACCTGCAGTATCTGCATTATTTGTTTCTGGTCCGTTCTGTTGATCATCCCGAGTCTAACACGAGTGACGAGACCGCTTGCTGTGTTTATCCACTAACGGCGTTAAAAAGCTGACGGCTGGTGGTGTTAGAGGGTCTTCAGCCCACAACCATCAGTGAAATGATCCCTTTAGGTTTTATTTCAGTCAACAAAAGAACAACAGCTTAAAACTCATCATTTATTTAATGACAGTGCGTTGGTTTAAAGAAAAGGTGCTTAGTAATAACGGGTGTATTTTTTATCTACACATCTAAATTTAATCGGGTTTAAAATATTCAAAAAAGAGGACGACTGTTACAGGGTTTGGAGTCTAAAATGTTTTTCTGAACGACAGTAGAGTTCAGACAGAGTAGCAGCAGGATTTTAGAAATGTTTTTCTTTTCTTTTTTTTCTTTTTTTTTTTTAACCACATCTGTTATTCTATGATGGTAAAATGATCCTGTGCTTTGGTGTAACTGGTGTTGTTTTACGCAGCTGTCGAGGTCTCAATAGATCTTTTTTTTTTCAAATAGCTTTACTTATTTATTTCTTATTTAAATAAATTTTACACTTCTCTGTAGTCTGTGCTACAGTTCCCTTTTATTTATCACCTACTATTAACTAGTTTCAAATTAGGAAAATGTGAACTATACAATAAAGCAATCAGTTGTTTTTTTTTTATTTAAATGTTTTATAACCTGGGTGTTGGGGAGGTACGAGGGTCTCCCTGCACCTTCTGAGGCTGAAGGTCCTTCGGAACTGTTTGCGAAGCATTTGAACACCTTAAACATGGCCTTTTTACTCTCTGTGTTTCCCTTGTTTTTCTCCTTTCCTTATTTCATTTTGTTCTGCATCAAATTCCCTACATCCCTCAGAGCTACGAGAAGGTTGGTGTGTTTTTACTTCCTGAACTCAACACAAAACAGAAACTTTTTTTCTTTTTCAATCACAAAATAATATAATATTTCACTGAAATGACACTGAAATGAAATCAAAGATGCATTACCACCGACTTTTTTTTTTTTTCCGTTCCATTTTCTTTCTTTATTTTGGCTTCCGTCCGTATCATTTCTTCATCTGTTGCACAGTCCGTGTTCTTGTTTCCACCGGGAATGTCCCTGGTCCATGTCAGTATGTTTGACTGTCCAAGGGATGGTGCATGTTTGCATCGAGATGGGGGGGGGGGGTTCGGTATTTGCATCTGCCTGGCGCTCTATTTGCATGGTCACCTGTTAATGTTTGAACTAGTCATCCCTTATTCCTCAGTTCCTACCTTGTCAGTGTTCCTGCTTGGTTTTTCTTATGACTTATAGCAGAGCAGGTCAATATGTCAGAAGACTTAAAAAAAAAAAAAAAAGCAGAGGAGAGTTATTTTAGGGATGAAAATATGGTCAAGAAAAAAAACATCCTTTGTCGTAACTGGCAATTTCATCAACCATCGAGCTGCAAAAACAATCTTCCCCGCAGAGATGATACATTTCCTTGGATGAGGATGTTACTGCTTAGGAAGTCATGAAAGAATGATGTATTTAAAGTGTTATCTGCAAGTCTTGACAAATGTAATGATATTCGAATTAGAGCGATAATATTATGACTTTGGGGAGCGTGATCCAATTGGATATTAATTAAATATTGAGCCAGAGAAATGTATTTAATAATGCAAGCAGCTCCCGTAGATTTCCTCTCTGGAGAGATGCAGTCTGCTCAACTGAATTGGCTTCTCGAATTATTAGCAGGCTGGAGGAAGCGCTCGGCCAACGTTATAGGCAAGTATAGCAAATGTTTTCAAATGTAAGTACTTAAAGCTCACAGGAACTATTAAAGCCGCGTTTAAAAGGAGGGCAAATTAATAGGCGATAAAAGCGATGGTCTTCAAGGTTTGTTTTGCTCATTTAAATTAAATCCTCTAAGCAAAGATAACAGTAATCCACTTGAAATACCATGAGCAGTAACACTGACGTTACTTCTAATCTGAAACCTCTCTTTAAGTCAGTACCTGGCTCTCCCTGTCCATCTCCCGTGTCTGTTCCTTACAAATCCACGTTTTTGAATGCAAATCCCAACTAATAAAAGCCTGAAACGGAAACAATACGTTCAGCCTTTGTCGTCGCCTTCTTTCTGATTCTCTCTGCTCTCCCATGACCTTTCATTCACATTCACAGACGTGTCAGAATAACCCGTTCATTTAATCTGTGTGATACCACATTTCCCTTCATGCCTTGCAGTCCTCCTCCCCTGACTTCCTCACATGGCTGCCTCTCAGCTATTATTCTCGTATGCATGACGGATTCTTCTCCTCCAGAAGGCCCTCCGTGTGTCCGCGCAGTTACGCATTTAAGTTCATCCAACAGTCGAGCCTTTTCTCTGAAATTGCAGCCTTTCATTTTTGACGAGAAAATGTTTGAAATGTGTATCCGCTGGAGCTGTCAAATGATATATGTATTTATCAGTTCAGACCGATGTCGAGATTTCTCTTCAGAATTAAAACACATTTGATCATATTAAATGAAAAAAAATATATATATGTTCCAAGCAGATGCGTGTGTCAGAGCGCCTTATAATGTCCAGGATGGATGGATGGATGGATGGATGGATGGATGGCTCTCTGAGAACTGTGAATGACCCTTCTGTTTAACGGCACCTGCAGATGCGTAGTCCTGCAGAAACGGTTTACAGTGGCATCGGTTAATGTTCACGTTTCTGATTCATCCAGGCGAGGGTTGACTGATGTAACGTCGTGAGGCACATTTATGCTTTATGAACCAGCATAACTGTTCCTCCTGGATTATGCGCAGGACCTCTCATATGTCACTGAAATTTCAAGCTTAAAGAACGTATGTGAATCACATGTCTAATCAGTTCAAAAAAACTGTGTAGGAACAGGATTTGTACATGTAATCTCAGCCCTGTAAGAAGATTTTTGTTAAACTGATCCACGCATATCATTTGACAGCCCTTGTTTTTATGTTGGCAAACCTGAAAAAAAGCCCAAACGTAGCCCCATCTTTGTCGCGTGTGCAACTCCAGCGTATAATCCAGTCGTGTGTGATGTGAGAATGTCATGAGGCACGTTATCTCACATCAGCTGGAAATGCGCAGCCTGAAAGTTGTTTGTTTGCACACAACTGTGGAATGCTGTTGGTTCTCCAGCACTTTTAAACAGTTCTCTGTATCTGTAAGGATGCTGCTGCAGTATTTTTTGCATGGTGCTTGTCTTTTTTTTTTTTTTTTTTACCCATTCACCACGAAACTTCGGTCTTCGATGAAATGTCCTCAAAGTGTTACTTCTTAGCTTTTATAATAAACAGATTCCAGTTTACTGCTACAATTAAAGCTTTATAACTCTGTTAATGCTCTCGTTTGTATAAATATTAATGAGATTTTGTCTTTTGGGCAGCATCTGATTTGTCTTTTTATTTATTTTTTTCCCCCCCCTCTAGTGCGCCGGGTGCCACCGCGATTCTCCATTCCACCGACAGACAACGAGATCATGCCGGGCGGCAGCGTAAATATTACATGCGTGGCGGTGGGCTCCCCCATGCCGTATGTGAAGTGGATGCTGGGCGCCGAGGACCTCACTCCAGAGGACGACATGCCCATCGGACGGAACGTTTTGGAGCTTACAGACGTTCGGCAGTCAGCCAATTACACATGTGTGGCGATGTCCACTCTTGGGGTAATAGAGGCTGTAGCCCAGATAACAGTAAAAGGTAAAGTTGTTGCTTAATACTTACATTCTTAATCAGAGGCTACAGCTTCTTCTTAGGGATGCACGATAACTGCTTTTTAAAACCGATACCGATAACTTTCAGCTCGTAAAGGCCGATACCGATAACCGATAACGCACACATATACCCAAGATCATTACATCAATACTATGAACAAAATCAAAAAGAGTTTTGACTTTTTAAATGAACAGATTTTTTTTTTCCAATGAAAAACTACTGCCAAGTCTCTCAAACATTTTCGTAAAGCTATCAAACAAACCTATTTGATATCTCACATTAACCTAAATAAGGTGCATTACTGACTGATATAAAAAAAAAAAAATAAAGGCTCCTTGAACTGATGGAAATACATGCATCAGAATTACAAACTGAAAAGGATTTACATTTAAAGGATTTTGGCTTGTGGTTCCATTTAAATTAATACCTTCAATTAAAGTAAATGAGGTTCAGTAGTTTTTGTTTTTCATTTTTTAATCTCATAGAAGCTTGAAATAAGAGGAATGAGGGAGAGGAGAGGGGAGGGGAGACTGCTGCTGGCTTGCGCACGTTAGCATTAGCTTCAGTTAGCTCACATTAGTGCGATTTCAAAACTCCATGGAAGCGATTATGTTGTAGGTGGCTGATCAGGTTTTACGTATTAAAGCTTGTGCTTCCCTCCTCGTAGAATTCGTTCAGAGGATTCGTCACAAATAACCACCAAACTATCTTCTTCTGAAACTTTAACGAAGTTCCACGCCGCCATGTTTGTTGTGATCAGTACGCTGTGCTGCAAGCAGCATTCAAGGTGTAACGTAAATTCCCACGTTCCCTCGTTTGCTAGTCGTTCTTTCAGCCTTTTCTATTTTTTTTCTTTTTTTATGAGTAACATGTGGGAGAATACTGCAAATATCAACTCAAGTCAGCAACTACCAAAGTTATGACCGAGTTAACGATTTGTTTTCTGGCATGAGGGGGTATTCTTGATTTTCCTTATTGAGTAGTCATTTTTCTGATTATGCCGACGTCACTTAAACACTGCAGATCATTCAAGGCTCAGAGGGAGCGAGGCACTGCCGTGTTGACAGAAATATATATGTTATCGGGGCTATTTGTCGTGATATCGGAGTTATCTGGATGACGTCATAATTTCCTGTTATCAGCCCGATAGTTATCATGCACCCCTACTTTTTAATCAAAGCTTTCAACATACAATTAGACCATGTATTTCTGGAAAAAAATTTTAAAAAGTGCTTTCATTGCATTAAAGAAACTTAGTTACCTCTTACTGTCACAATTCATCTGCAGAGACTTTCTTCAAGCTAGAGACGAGCCCTAGCACGGGGCTCAGATTAAGAATATATTGAAGCGCTTATCTCTTGCTGGAGAACGACAGAGTCACAAGCTCAGCTTCTGCTTGTGAGATGTCGCCATGAGGAGGCACGTGGGGGCAGAAACGCAGCCAGGGTTTGGTGTCCTCTGTGGATGTGGAATTTATCTGGGAGTAAATCACATCTGCACTGCAGCGTACCAAAAAGATATCCCAGATTGATGTTGCCACGTTCACGTGCGCAGCGGGGACAGACTCCCTCATGCACGCTGCTTTGTTTTCCTGAGACATAACACAGAGATATTAGTCACAATATAAACAGTCTGGCAGCAGCTCCCCCAGTAGCCTACTTCAGATGGCATATAAAGACAATCTATTGCCCTGATATCTTTCGCTGTGTGCTACAGCGGGTGGAATTAAAGCAATAGATTTACCTGTTTAATAATTAAAGTGCTGAGGAGAAATGAGCACCAGCAATATTGTTGTTCAAAACTTAACATGGTGAATAGAAGTTTCTGTGTCTGTGGTTTACGAGTGTCTGTGGATTGCAAAATAAATTATTTTGTAGGAGATTTAAACCCCAAAAAATTTTAAAATGTTTAATTTTGAACATGTACCGTATTTTCCGGACTATAAGCCGCTACTTTTGTCCCACGCTTTAAACCATGAGGCTTATACAGAGATACGGCTTTTCTATGAATTTTTCTTCAGCCCTCAGGGGGCGCTCTAGTAACCAAAAAACAAACCAAGTAGTTAGAAGCGATTCTGTTTTTGTTAAGTAGCCTATGTTGGCTATGCTACTCTACATTCATTTTGTGAGCATCAATATTATTATTATTGGACAAACTGATTAATCCAGGTGTGCCTGGGCACACCTGGATTTATCAGTTTGTCCAGTCAGTTTGTTGGGTCCCCAGCGGATTTCAGGGTTCTGAGCGGACCCACCACAGAGGTAAGGTTTTAATTGTACATGCAGACCGGACGTAGCGTGGAGCCAGCAGGTCCGCGATCCGGCTCGAAAGCCGATCCCCGATACGGGTCCATTTCGATGTAAATATCTTATTTCTCAGCCTGGATACCGGCGGCTTATAGTCCGGTGCGGCTTATGTGACAAAATATATATTTCGTTTATATTTAAATGGGTGCGGCTTATATTCAGGTGCGCTTTATATTCCAGAAAATACGGTAGTTTGCATTTTTATGAGTATTTATGGAGTGATTATCGTCGCAGCATTGCCCAAGGCTCCTGGCACTCCTGTGGTGACGGAGCGCACGGCCACCAGCATCACGTTGACCTGGGACTCCGGAAATCCCGAACCGGTGTCCTACTACATCATCCAACACAAGTCCAAGTACTCGGAGGACATGTACAAGGAGATTGACGGCGTGGCCACCACCAGGTACAGCGTGGGCGGCCTCAGCCCCTACTCTGACTACGAGTTCCGGGTGGTGGCGGTAAACAACATCGGGCGAGGGCCGCCCAGCGAGAGCATCGAGGCCAAAACAGCCGAGCAGGCACCGAGCACGCCGCCGAGGCAGGTGCGCGGTCACATGATGAGCGCCACCACGGCTGTGATCCAGTGGGACGAACCGGAGGAGGCCAACGGGCAGATCGTGGGCTACAGGGTCTACTACACCATGGACACCACCCAGCAGGTCAACCTCTGGGACAAGCAGATCGTTCAGAGCTCTAACTTCGTCACCATCCAGGGCCTCATCCCCAACAGGACGTACAACATCAAGGTCTTGGCCTACACCTCAGTAGGTGACGGACCTCTTTCTGCGGACCTGCAGATCATCGCCAAGACTGGAGGTGGGTTTGTTCTCCAGAGCTCCAGGCTGTCAGCTAACCCTTCCCTTTGCCTTTAAAAGTTTATTAATTTAAGAAAGTAAACTATGTAAAATCAGCGTCCATTAATGTGTTTATGAAGAAGTCCGAAAATGATGCATTTGACTCAACCAGTTGCTTTATATTGTTAAAAACTAGGCTTCGCAAACTCTTTGTGTTTGAAACGACTATGAATGGTGCAGATTGTGGAGAGTAACAGAATAATGTCCCCTTTTAAATTCCAGTTCCCTCCCAACCGACTGACTTCAAAGGAGAAGCCAAATCAGAGACGAGCATATTGCTGTCATGGAACGCTCCTCTGCAGACCGGACAAGAAAATCAAGTCACTGGTTATGAACTCATGTACAGAAAGAGAGATGAGAAAGACGAGGTAATTTTTTTTCCACCGTTCAAGTTCTGCTTGTCACCCTTCAGACTCTAGTTTTAACCAACTTTTAACCAGATTTCATGGTAGGGTTTATTTCTTACACAAATTGGTTTTTACTGCTCTCTTCCTCTAATAAAAAGAATAGTGTGAATATTTAATCGAACATAGCCATAAAGTATTTTAATCCTGTTTTCCCAATGCAATTTCTATTTATGGCCTTGACATTTACAGATCATGGGTAGGAGCAATTATTCCACTATATGTCACCAGCCTTATCATAACAACATGAATAGAAACAGCAGGTAATCTACTGCTGGTGTTAAAAGTCATGAGTTCTTCCTATTGTGTCAAGTATTTGCAGTTCATAGGTTTATAACTGGTGTTACAAATATCTTCTGACTGTTCTCAAGCAGAAGACTAGCGGCTATATTTTTCCATCCTGTGCACCTGTTTTTATTTTTATTTTTTAAATCAAACGTGAGCGTTTCAAACTCTCTCCGCAGAAACAAATCAGCTTTGAGCCGACGACGACGTACCTGCTGAAAGACTTGAAGCCTTTCACTACTTATACGTTTCGGCTGGCAGCCCGTAGTAAACACGGCGTCGGAGCTTACACCAGCGAGATCTCCGCCGAAACTCCACAGACACGTAGGTCCTCCTCCTTATCTGACAGGGTTTAAACTGCACTGGAAGAAACACATTTTCAAATGCATTGGGAAAAAAAATTCGAATGAGCTGCAACGTTCAAAAGCTGTCAGAAACGTCCGCTACGCCTGACTGAGCTCAGATAAGATGTTTTCTTCACATGCATGATGCATTTGAAAATTGTTAACACCCAGGCTCTAAATAAATGTACTTAGATCCACGTGACCACGCAACGCTCACCTCGTTGGGGTTGCATGGACAGCGTTGCCAGGCTTTCCTGTGAAGTCGGAAGACAAGGCCATAAAAAGCACCGCCCTCCGGCTCCTGCATTAATTACACGATTCCCCACATCTGTATCCGCTTTATCCAACCCAAACAACATCATTGGCCTTTCGGAAGCCTTGTCTCCTGACCGAGCACGTCAGCCGAACACAGAGAAGTAGCTGAATTTTGAGTCTGAGCTTTCTATGTAGGTACAGTATCGAGAAGAGATTCTCTGAGTGGCATCATCTTCAATTACGCTCAATTCAAACTAGAATGAACAAGGTTGCAGGGCTGCAACGTCATAGAAAGCTCAAAGCAGCAAGTGTCTTTGCAGTGAGGGATATTTTCACCCCAAAGACCTCAGATTTATGGCAAAGGACAAAAAAAAAAGAAAAATTGGAAACTGTTATAAATTACTAAATTAAATTTGGTCTGATCACCCATCACAGAATTGTTGGAAAAAAAAAATCTTATTAAGTTTCAAGTTAATAATCTCTCCTAAATCTGAGGGCTTTCACAGACAGAGGCAGACATCAGGTGGGTATAAAAGCTCAGACATTTAAACCCTGCCCAAATTTATCTTTTGAGGAAGTCAATTAAGAACAAAGTGCATGCCGTTGTTATCAGAATCTAATAAATCAGTCCTGTCTCCTTGGGAAGTTCTCTGTTGTACAATCAGGCTTTTACCACAAACCAACAGGCTTCGGAAAGGTTGGTGACAAATACAACATTTTTCCTTTTTTAAACTAGCTACAGCATCAACCTTTATGTTTTTGGATTGATGGTAACTGCTTGCAAAATCTATCTTACCTCTGCTACCTTAACTTTGTAATGGTTTTATCTTTAATTTAGAAAAGACGTTGAAATAAGCTTTGATTTACAAATTCAGGATCCTCAGAAAAAGTATATCAGGATATGTAATTTGTTTCCCTTTATTTTTATAATTTCTTTTTTCATGACAAAAGGTAGGTGTGACACCGAAGCTGTCGTTTTTTTTTTTCCAGTCAACGTCCTCCATTCATCAAATCTGCGTATACTTTTGTGTTTGTCTTTGCTTTTTGTTTTGTCTTTATTTATGATGTTTCACTGATTTTTAAGAGACTTTGTTTACCCACATAAGTCCTTGTGCTTTTTCCATCATTTTTATATTATTTTATTTTCCTTTTCTTTTTCCTTTGTTTGGTCGATTCTTCCATCGTCATCATCATCATCCTGATCAAATCAAAAAATGAAACGCCTATGAAAACAACAAACCCAAACCCAATAAATGGCCTCAACAAACAATTTTAAAAAAAAACAAAAAAACTGCACCTTGCTACAAATACAACCAACCAGAACCCACGGGCCCACCTCAGGAAGTCAAGTGCTATAGCCCCAGCTCCACCAACATCCTGGTAAGTTGGCGGCCCCCCCCTGTGGAAGTTGCAAAACGGGATCATAACGCAGTACACCATCAACTACGCCGCGGCCTGAAGGGGAGGACACGGCTCCACGTCAGATCTCCAGCATTCCTCCAGAAAGCTCCCAGTACCTTTTGGAAAACTTGGAAAAGTGGACAGAGTACCGGGTGACGGTCACTGCTCACACAGATGTTGGAGCAGGACCGGAGAGCCTGCCACAGATTATCCGCACAGAGGAGGATGGTATGTGTTTGCTTGAACAAAAGCTCCGGCTGTAAATCCAGTCTCACCTTCTTAACATACCCCCCCCCCCAAATCGAATACTAACAATCCTAACTTCTTCGACAATCTGCCTCTTCTCCTCTGCCCGCTGCTAAAACTCAACACTGTCAGCCACTTACAGGACGATGCTCTTTTTGTCTTTTTAAACCTAAACAAACTGACTCAAACAAGCAATTTTTGGGGGGATTTTTTTGTCCCCCTTACACTGCTAAATTTCAACATATGGTACGGCATTTTCAGCTGCAGGCCTCCACCTTCCAGTCCCAACTGTCTTTAAAAAAAAAAAAAACTTTTTATTTTTATTTTTTTTACTTTAAAATGTATTCACCGAGTCCATTTTTTGGGGGGGACTTGAAACAAGGACACGTCCTGGACAGTTGGAATAACAATGTGGAAGAATTTTTGAGGCCATTTTTCAGAAATATTTCACCCCTCATGTGAGTGAATCATATTTTTTATTCATTTTTTTTTTTCCTCATTTTAAAGCCAAAATTCTTTTAGCGCTTCAAGAACCTGTACGTCTTGAAGCCCCTTTTGGCAACACTTTTGCACTTTGGCAAAATGCATTTTTATCCCATGTTTTTAAAATCCACTTTACCCATTTTTAATGTTTCAAGATTAGGTCAGTTATCAGACCTGTTTTTGCTGTTGCTTTTTGTTTTTTTTCCCCCCTTACCAATGTTGAAATATTAATGTTACGCAGTGCTTGTTGTAGTTTGCTGCTACTTTTGTACTATTTTTTTTCTTTTTTCTTTTTTTTTTTTGGTCACTGCAGCGTTTTACGCTACAAGCAAGGCTTGACCAGAGGGTGGAGGGGTTCTCTATAATTTTGACCTTCTTTCCTTCTATCCCATGGTGTTCCTCCAGTTCCTAGCGGGCCACCTCGTAAAGTTGAGGTGGAGGCTGTCAACTCCTCATCAATTAAAGTGATCTGGCGCTCGCCGGTGCCCACCAAGCAGCACGGTCAGATCCGAGGATACCAGGTGCACTATGTCAAGATGGTTAATGGGGAGCCCACAGGACAGCCAGTCATCAAGGACATCCTGATTGATGATGCTCAGGTACAACACCCCCCACCGACAGCCAGCCACCTCATTCTGACATATAGCACCGCTTTCTGTCTCACGTTGCACGGACAACAGCAATGTCTTTTACATTGTGTGGGAAAAATATTTTTCGATCATGTCAGATCACTTATTGAACTTGTTTGTGTCCGTATATGACCTTATGTTTTTATCTCTACTTTTTTTCTCCACAATCCGGCATCATCGTGATCAGTGGGAATATGATGATTTCAACTGAACATGTGAGTAGCTGAACTCGACAACACTGATGTTGCTTCTCCCAGGCGTGTTGTGAACAAACCATCTACCGTCTACCTGAGCCTTGTGTCGCCATCTTATTGTGTTCACCTTTAGAACCTCTTGATTAACCTTTTATTCGGAGGAAATTCAAATTACACATTGATCAAATGTCGGATACTTCCCTTAATCCATTAACCGCCATCATTATTTGACAAAGTCATTTGTTACACGAAAGGAAGTTAATATTTAAGTTATTTTTGAACTAAAACTCATTAACACAACTCTCACCCAGTAGAGCGTGTCTTTGTTTCAAGTCGGCGCTGCAGAGAATTTGAGAATGAGAATCTGTTTGTGATGATTCTGCTACATATCCTAACTCCATCTCTCTGTGTATTTTTTAATTTTTAATCTAAAAATTAGCAGATGAAAAGCTCAACAACTTAAGTTCTGGATCTTTTTTTTAGGAAATGATCATCACAGAGCTGCAGGCTGAAACCACATATTCAGTTACGGTGGCGGCGTACACAACTAAGGGTGATGGCGCACGCAGCAAGCCTAAACTAGCCACCACCACCGGTGCAGGTAATGTAGCATCACCGAAGGAAGATGTGTTTTATTGATCATTGCATATAAAAGCCCATTTCCATATAAAGAAAAAGTAACTAAACGAAAGAAAACACTGTTTGAAACATGTCATACACTAATCACACTTAGTAATAGTCAGCAAGTAAAGTCTGGACTAGGGCTGTAGCGATATACTCGATCTCACGATATGATACGATATTAGGGATGTAACAATATAGAAAATTTGATATCTCGATTATAGTGACCAAATTATCACGGTTTACGATATTATCGCGATATTCTTAAATGCTGTACAAATGTAAAAAAAACAAAACATACATTTTAATAATTTCACAAAATCTTGTGATTTTCTTGTCATATTGAAACATCAGAAGCCAAAATCTTGTACAAATTACAATAAAATGTAAACAAGTGCTCTGCAGACAGGATCATTGTCCTCCACCAGTTGTCCCTCTGCATTCTTTAAAAATCAAAAACAAAATATGTCCAGACCTCGGATTTCGTCCTTTTAGTGGGTTGATAAATGTCCTGCGTGCTATCACCGCTTTCCGCCATGATTACGTTACGATGCCTGATGTTACAAGCTACATATTCCACGCGAGACACAGTTGTGAGTCGCTCGCAGACTTGAATGAGGCTGATATTACATATCCCGGTAATCGACCGCAATACTGAGATAAAGTCAAACATAAACAGTAATCGTTATTGCGTAAAATTTTGCCACGCTTTACCGTAATACCGAAAATCGTTCCACCCCTATACGATATATATCAATATTCATCTTACAATACATTTACATCATTTTCCGAAAGATTTTAAAGGGACAAAGTGATTTTGGTGACATCTTGTGAGTGTTCCAATGACTTTGTTTGAATTCATTAAACTGAAAGTATCAATTACTCATTATATGGCTGACAGGCAGCTTGCAAATGCTGGACAAAATAAATAAAAGATTTGTTGAGAAAAATAGTTTCATTTATTTGAACGGTGCATATTGTTGCTTGCAAGATTTTAAAGGTGGGACACGGGGGTTTCGAAAGAAGCTTAGAATATCGATACTCGCGGCTGGAAAATTGATACTCTCTGGGGAAATAAAATATTGATATATATCGCAGAATCGATAAAATCGCTCAGCTCTAGTCTGGATGCAGTTATTTCTCTCACTGAGTAGACAGGTAGGAAGACTGATAAGACAAAAAATAGCTTGCAGTATTTCTAAAAAGGTTTCCCTTTCTCCATTGTTACTTCTAGTTCCAGAGAAACCTCGGCTTCATGGTCAGTACAACCAACATGGGCACAGCTCTCCTCCAGTGGCACCCCCCAGCAGTCACCCATGGGCCCCTCCAGGGCTATCGCCTTCGCTTCGGTCGCAAAGATGTGGATCCGCTGACAGTCATTGAGTTCCCTGATCGGGAGAACCACTACACGACCAAGGAGATCCATAAGGGAGCCTCGTACACTTTTCGCCTCTCGGCCCGCAACAAGGTGGGCTTCGGTGAAGAGACGGTCAAAGAAGTGACCACAAACGAGGACGTCCCAAGCGGCTACCCTCAGAACATTAAAGCAGAGGGCGCCACCACCTCCACCATTCAGGTTAGCTGGCAGCCGGTGTTACTGGCAGAGCGAAACGGCAAAATCGTGAAATACGCCCTGCAGTACAAAGACATCAATAGCCCGCGCAGCCCCTCAGAACTCTTCATCACGGCCCCGGAGTCAACAGTCATCCTGGACGGCCTTAGGGCAGACACCACTTATGATATTAAAATGTGTGCCTTCACCAACAAGGGCTCTGGTCCCTATAGCCCAAGTGTCCAATTCAGGACACAGCCCGTTGATCAAGGTAGGACCAGTCCCTGAACTTTCCTAGCCCTCTGTCTTTACAAAAAAAAAATCCACCTTTCCCTGTTCACCCCAACTTCCTCTGAACATCTCAAATGGCAGAATGACCAGAAGACTTTGGTGTTGCTATACTGCTCAATCATTAGTCTCTTTAATCTGTGATTTAGAACTCACATGAAGTAAGTATGTATTGTCTTTTGTGTCTTGTTAGTTGAGCAAAGGTCAGTCATTATTTTAAGAGTTGGTGTTGGTAAGAAGGTAAGATGAGTGTTCAGTTCAGCTTAGTACTGCTTTCAGCCCGGTTGTCCGAGGAGACAGTTTAAGGTAAGCACTGGTGGGGCTTCATTGGAAGACAGAATTAAAAAAAAAAAAAAAAAAGGAAGATTTTTTTTTTTTGTGTCTAAATCATTTGCTCCCCCTTTCTTTTAGCAGTGTTTGCAAAAAATTTTCACGTGAGAGCTGCTATGAAGACATCAGTGTTGCTGACGTGGGAGATTCCAGAGACGTACAACCCCGCACAGCCTTTCACTGTGAGCATCGCCCCGCCTGAATGCGCAACTTTAAATAAAAACGCGTGCAACGCGGCACGAGATTATAACTCATTTGCTCACAGATCCTCTACGACAACGGCCAAAGCGTGGAAGTAGACGGGAGGTTAACGCAGAAGCTAATCATCGGCCTTCAACCGGAGACGCAGTACTCCTTCCTCCTAACCAACCGCGGCAACAGCGCCGGAGGCCTGCAGCACCGCGTGTCCACCATGACGGCCCCAGACGTCCTCCGCACTAAGCCCCGCCCCATCGACAAGACCAACTCCGATGGTATGGTGACTGTAGAGCTGCCGTCGGTGCAGACGTCCGAGAGAGTAAGGTGAGCACGCATGATCAACTTAAAGTGATTTCTTAGAAACATCCCCTCAGCATTAGTTAACTACCCTGTTTGTCAGCCCTTTTCTCTAGAGCTGAGCAATTTTATCGATATTTCGATATCGATATTTTATCGAGTATCGATTTTTCGGCTGCAGGTATCGATATTTTAAACTTCTTCCAAAACCCCGTGTCCCACCTTTAAAAGCTTGCAAGCAACAATTTGCACTGTTTACATAAATGAAACTATTTTTCTCAACACATCTTTTATTCATTTTGTCCAGCATTTGCAAGCTGCCTGTCAGCCATATAATGTGTAATTGATGCTTTCATTTTAATTAATTCAAACAAAGTCATTGGAACACTCACAAGATGTCACCAAAATCACTTTGTCTTTCGGAAAATGATGTAAATGTAATGTAAGATGAATATCGATATATATCGTATCGTGAGCCGAGTATCGTGTATCGTATCGCCACAGCCCTACTTTCCACAGTAAGGACCACTTCCACCGTCCGTTGTTGATGTCCCCAACTCACTTTCTTTTTTCTTTTTTTTAAGCAGTTCACTGTGAATGGAAATAAACACGGATTCTTCCAAAACAATAATTTATATTCACTCCTGCATGTCCATGTAATACCCACTTCACCCCAGTCATTACACACAGGAGTAGCCCGACTCATTTAAGCGCACTCCTCTAAGCCCTATAAAATCTCTCACAGCCTTTTAACAAAGCCCTGAGGTTGTCAGAGGGCCAAGGAGCATAACCGATTGCAGAATGAAACTTCAAACTCCATCTTGGGCTTTTCTGATATTGCTGGATATATGTGGCCCACTGTCTCCCATGCCAGAGCTTAATCTAATTAGTTTCCCATGCCACACCGCCATGCTGGCTAACACTAAATCATGCAATGCCCAAACCAGGAAGCCCAGTCTGGCAGGAGGCCTCGGTCTCTCTCTCTCTCTCTCTCTCTCTCTCTCTCTCTCTCTTGCCACCCCAGTGAAGGGATGAAAATCCTTTCATTGTGCATCTCCTCTGCATTCAGAGAGCTCTTTAAACTTGTCCTTGGAGGACCACAGCAAGGTGTGACTACACCGTTTACCTCGCTGCAGTCTTTAAAACAGGGAGATATGGAAGATAAGGAGGGGAATTGTGTTCTTTGTGCCATCTGTGTTTTGTTTTTTTGAGGATACAGTGCCTGGTAATTTGCAAACACTTCTAAATCTTAAAAAAAAAAAAAAAAAGTAAAGGGGTGAGTTTCACTTTTTTTAAGGATAGTAATACGTTGTCCTTGATATTTTATTTTTCAGGGGTTATTATATCGTAGTGGTACCTCTGAAGAAGCAGCGCACCGGGAAGTTCTTCAAACCCTGGGACAGTCCTGATGAGATGAACATGGAGGAGGTAGGTTCAAGGGTCGATCTCTCCGATTAAAGCGACCACCGAAGAAAATAAAAACACAACTAATAAAAGGTGAGGTGTCCTAGTATTATCCAGTCCCCGCACTCAGCTTCTCAACTCAGCCCTACG
Source organism: Hirundichthys speculiger (assembly GCA_018398805.1). Taxonomy (NCBI): domain Eukaryota; kingdom Metazoa; phylum Chordata; class Actinopteri; order Beloniformes; family Exocoetidae; genus Hirundichthys; species Hirundichthys speculiger. The sequence continues at coordinate 472,149 of JAGFBZ010000684.1, read as the reverse complement.
CACGTATCGGCGCACATCACATATTTATTTTCACAAAAAACAGGAGAAAAAAATAATAAGTTGAGGCAGCTGAGGGCAGGAGAGACAGAAGTTGAGTCTTACTGACTGACGCAAATAGCTGTAGAGAGCGCTGTTCATATGGAAATGAGAACATGAAGTAGTCGTCAAGTACACTGCAAACTCCAATCCCATCCCCACCTCCTCCTCCTCTCTGTGTCTGCAGTAATTACCTGAAGAGCAGCATCAGGCCTCCGTGTCTCTTCTCATTCCAGGCAAAGCCACGCTGCTGCATTTGCACAAAACACTTGACAACTTTTATATTTAGCCGGTTGAGATCACTCTGGACCTCCGGTGCTCTGCATGCGCTGCTGGGTGCGCGAGCAAGTGAAAGCTTTTATCACGCCGTGCTTTGAGGTGTCACACATTTCTTTAGATGGAGTGTCGCGCAATAAAAGGCGACGGTTATACAAAGTCAGTACGGCTTTTATTATAGTAACTCACCTTGAAAAGCATAAAAAAAACTTAAATCTTCTAAAAAAAAAAAAAAAAAAAAAGTTAGTCTTTTTCAGGTTACAGCTATTTTAAATTCTTGCAAATACTCTTACTGAATGTGTATTGCACTGGTAAATCACAACTCTGGATTATTTTTAAATACTCCGACTTTATTTAATATTTATTCCCGTGTCTCACCCAGCGCTGGCCTTACATCTCATGCCCACAGCCCAATGTCTGCACCCCTGACCGATAGCCAAAAAGTCAGTCCTCTGTCAGAATTTATTTGTTTGTCAATACTGGCACTCACCTTTTCACAACTTTTCCCAAGGGCGGCTAGATTTAGCCGTGTTGACAGGAGAGATGATTGAAGACATTATCGGGCCGCACCAACAGCCCCGCAGCCAAAACAAAGCACACACGAAAACACACACGCTTCAGTGTGAATGACAGCCGTGCACGGGTGGGTGCGTGCGCGCGATCGTCCCGCGCACACGAGTCAGAGATATGCATTTAAACACGCAAACAACAAGCCGAGCCGGATTTTGAATGATTATCACCTGTGCTTTGTACGAGTCTGATGATGCAGAGTTCTTTGAAGGGCAGAGTGGTGCTTTCAACTTCTTAGAGCCTTTATTAAGGGCTGGGAAAGAAAAGGTGGGAAATTAAGGAAATTACAAAGGAAACTGCAAAGGGTCTTTAAAGAAAAAGAAAGAAAGGAGGTTTTAAAACTATTAATTAAAAAAAGGTTCAAAGCAATACGTGTGCAAGATACATAACTTATTATGTATACAGTGATCCCTTCGTTTTTCGCGGTTAATGGGGACCGGCGCCCCCCCTGCGACAATCAAAATCCTCGAACTGGAGCCGGAGCCCCCCAAGCCTCAATAATGTGTTTGAAATATGTTTAAAAACTCCAAAAAAGTAGTGAGACACTGCAGCAAAACAAGACAAAGGCTCAACTGAGGTCTTTCTGTTACCTTCACAGCCTCTGGTCTCTGAACAGTAGTAAAGAAACCGCTGGTATTGTGCTAATTTTGGCTCGTAATTAGCGGCTAACACGCTAACATCAACAAAACAAAATGTCTGGTTTTCTCTGCATGGAACGAGCACTTTATTCTGGCACTGCAGGAACTTGTAACATCACACAGGTTGTATTGTTGGGCTCCTGTCAGTTAACAGAGAATGTAAATCTATACACACTGGGCTGCTGTTGATGCTCACTACACTTTTCATCTAACCCTGTTTTCTTCTGCCGTCCCACGACACACACACTACATTACCCATAAGGGCCATAAGGCTACCTTCTTAAAGGGACCAGGCTGGCTCACAGCATTTCTTCACTGTGAGAGAACGCACACAACACCCTGTGATGTTTCCACGATTTTCTAAAAAATTTTAAACTGTATTATATATTTTTGAAAAAAAATCCGCAAAGCACTAAAACCGCGGTACTCAAACTTCGAAGTGGCAAGGGATCAGTGTAAAGTATTTTATGTGTCAGGACATAATATAAAATGATTTTGTTCTCACAGGCTCTTGTAGTTGAGTAAATACAAGATCAGATAAACAACAATGTGCAAAATGTATTCCATATCATTATTTATATAACAAAGATTAAGGTAAAATGAAGGAGAAGTGCGTGGAAAAATGTGGAAAAGTGAGGTACAGCCACTAAAAAACCTGGAGAATCACCTCCATCCGTCCTGGAGAAATTCACCCAAATCTTCATTCCAACGGCGCTTTAGTCCAGTGAAGTTTACAGGCATTCGTTCATGCATACCTCTTCACATCATATTGACGTCTCCCCCCTGAGTGGGCTGTTGTCGTACCCTGAGTCGTTTCTTTCTCAACCGTTCTCTTGAAGACTTGCTGCCATGCTTCGGACCATTATTCTGTCACATCACCCAGTTCTGGCCAAGCTTTAGCTGTCATACAGATGGCCTCACATTTGACTCTAAAATTCTTCAGTTTTCAAAGAAATTCATGGATGACTCGATGACTGGGAGGTCCGCAGGTCTTGTTACTCCAAAACAAGTTTTAGTCATGGCCCCTAAACCACCGTGATTAATCGTGTGCAACTGTTGGTCATGCTGGTGGAAATCCTAAGCTATGTTTCTTGGAAACGTAAGCCACGATGCCGTGTGCTTTTTTTTTTAGAGACGAGAAGCTTTCTCCTGGCAACCCTTTCAAACAAACCATATTTGTTCAGTCTCGTTTCTAATTGGGCTGTCACAACTGAGCCCTGTGGAAAGAAGATTGGTAATTGTCTTGAATGTTTTCCAGTCTCTCTTACTAGTAGAGTGATGGGCTCCAAATTGGCTTTATAACCCTTCTCAGATTAATGGGCTGCAACAATTGCTTCTCTAATAACATTGCTGATGTCTTTCCTCCTTGGCATTGTGTGGAACACACACTTGGACGATCCGGCAAACCATCAAAACTCCTGCTTCTACGGAAGAACTCGTCCTGAGCTGCTGAGCAATTAAGTGCGAGAATCTTAGAACTGAAAGATAATTTACTTTCTTTGCTTAAGACTATTCTTATCTCGCAGTCATATTCAGAAGAAAAAAAGTGGAGAGAACATACATAAGCATGCATTTAAGCGCTGCAACAATAATTGAGCTTTGTAAGCCTTGAATTAATTCAGTCTCTTACTGTTTGAAGTTGTTGAATAATCCTCATCTGTTTTATATGCTGGAAAATCCACCCAATCTTTTAATCTCTGGAACTTCTGCAGTCTACGACAGATTAAAGAAGTCATTGATCTTTTCTGTGATGTTCTGCCTTTTTGCAATCAGCATTTTCAGCTCAGTAATCAGAAAAAAGAAAGCAATAGATTCACTAAGTGTGGATTTGTTTCCGTGTGTGTGTGCTGAATGTGTCCCAGTGCATGTTATCAACTGTCTGCTTCTTCTCACTGTAGCTGCTGAAGGAGATAAACCGAACTAGCAGAGGCCTTCGGTTCCAGAGGCACGCCGACCCGAAAGCCTATATCGCTGCTTACCTCAAAGACCTGCCCAAAGAGTTCACCCTGGGAGACGGCAAGATCTATGGGGACTTTGAAAACAAGCAACTCCAGAATGGCCAGGAATACATCTTCTTTGTGCTCGCTGTTCTGGAGATGTCTGAAAATGTATGTATGTTTTGTTTTTTCTTCCTTCCTCATTATCCATTATATTTAGAGTCCAATCTTAAGACTCAAGCTTCCCTGTCCTAGGGTCATCCCTTTCCCGTCTTTGTTCTAAATCCCATCCATCTCAGCCGAGGGTTGTATTTTGCCTCTAGTCAGATGTGTTACTCTAAACACTTGTGAGGTTTGGCTTGAAAACTTAAGGCAGCAGTCGGCCCAAGAAGCTGACCGTTGCTGCTGCGGATAGAGAATCCCCTAAAGACCTTCGCTGATCGCAGGAACACCTCGATAACAGAGCTCCTATTTAATTGCATCCTATGTGTAGTCCACCTTATCTCTGCCGCTGCAGCTAGCGCGCTTGTGTGTGTGCGCGCGTGTGTGTGTGTTAGTATGTGTGAAAGTGAATGTCTGTCTGGGTGAAAGACCAGAAAGCTGCATGATTAGGCAGCTGCAGGCGAGATGATGGATTTGATGAGCTTCAGGGTCTGTAGTGCTGCCTCATACTCTCCTCACTAACCCCGAGTTCAGGTAGAGCAAAAAAAACGATAATGACGGACGGAGGCAAATCTCTAATTTGCCCGCCGAGGCATACATTTTCTTTCCAAAAGATTTTTTTTCTTTTTAAATCTTCATTTAGAATATGGAATGGTTCAATCAAAGCTCCTGTATGGGAGAGATTCAAGATAATTTTAAATGGTCAAACCAGCAGCTTTGCTAAAATTACACACAGGACGACTTTTAATTGGATTTTAATTTGTATTGTTCGTCATGCAGCCCCCGCCCATAAATGCTTCAGAGAGGTAAAGTGAAACGCTGCCGCTTCCGCAGATCCCCTAAAACGTGGCGTTCATGTAGCTTTTGACAGGGCTGCAGCTTCTCAGACGTCACATACAAATAAAACGGAGGAAAAGCACAATGAATTCAGATGTAAATAGGATGCGACGGTTCAACGGAGCCCTGAGAATCAATGGAGCCTATTTTATGGTTAATTTTGAACACTGATTTGTTTTTCCCCTCAATCAGATCATGTACGCCACCAGCCCGTACTCCGACCCAGTCGTTTCCGCCGGCATAGATCCTCAGCCAATCATCGACGAGGAGGAGGGGCTCATCTGGGTGGTGGGCCCCGTGCTCGCCGTTATTTTCATCATATGCATCGTCATCGCTATTCTTCTTTATAAAAGGTAAGGAATTTAACAAATACCCCCTCAGACAACAACTACCTTTTTTTTTTTTTTACTTATGTGTATTTAAAATTTGTGTCACGTATAACTAGTCAACATTTATGTATGACCATTTAACATTTAATGAACTGGCACACAAATTAGCACATTCAAATGCAGACACCAAAAATAAAGTTTCAACTTGAAGCCCGAGGCACATTGATCCTCAAACGTGCTTTGACCTTCGCTCAGTAACGTGCAACTACAAAAAAAATCTAAATCAAAACACGCAGCTCCCCAAACTGTCAAGCTATCAAGCGCGGACTCCCACAATACTTTGCTGGCTGAAAATGAATCACACGCACAAACTTGATTAATGCTGTTGCGCACCTCCACCTGTGGATCCAAACTTGTTTTTTTTTTTTTTTTCTGGTTAAAAACCTGTAGTGGTACTCAGAACCCGTCGTTTGATCCTGTCCTGATCAACTTCTATGTGACTGTCTCGTCCTGTTGCCAAGAACACCTACGAGTTTCAGATGGCCAGTAGATTTTATTCTACTAAAACACATTTTAATGCTCCATATAGCTCATACACATTTATCAAAAATTATGATCCAATTTGTCGTTTGCATTTAATTAATACCACATGCATGAACCTTGAATGTGCATAATTTGTGAGTTTAATAAATGTAAGAGTGGAAGGCAAGACAAGACAGATATAGTAATTAGGAGTCAAGAGATGACTTTTATGCTTGAATAAGAAGCAATCAGCTAAAACAGCTTGAAATAGCAGACATACAATGTACAAATCTCGGTTGCACCTGGGAATCTGTCGTACTGGAAACAAAGAATCCCAAGGCTGCATAATTGAGTATTATCCCTGAATTGAAGCATCACTAATCTCGCACATGAAGCCGAAGTGTGATGCTGTGGTATTGTTTGTCTTCTGCGCAGCCAGTCACTCACTTTCTGGAATTATCTATAATAAGAAACCAAAGGCCTCACCATCTAATGTGTTTATATTTCTTTCCTTGCTTGACCAATGGAGCAGCAAACCAGACAGGTAAGAGTGACGAAGACAAAAGGAAAATCTCAACTCTATGTCCCCCCCCTTTTATTTTGGTCTGCATCTTATATTAGATATATACAAACTCAGGATTTTAAAAACATGCCAGGTATTCCTCATGAGTAAGTGTTTTAGACTGAGCAAACGTTGGCAAAATCAAAGCCCAAAGATTTTGACGCTCTCGGCTTGAACTCAGTTTTAAATACGTTCAACCATTCCCAAACTTCAGAACACCAAGGCCCAATTTGAAATGTGAAAAATCTCCGCGGCCCATACCGAAACCTTTAATCACAACTGTGATCAACATTCAGGACTAGAAGCTATGTTCTGACATTAATGTAAGGGTCAACAAATAAGGTGACACTTGTCATATTAAGTTATGATGACGGAAGTATAACACTTAACTGGTTTGTTTTGTTATTTCTTAATGTTTTTAAATTTTACAGTAATTATTTTACAGTAATTAAAAACATATTCTAAAAAGATCGAGGATTTCAAACATATTTGTTTAATTTTAATGACCTCTCACGGCCCACCTGCAGTACCACGACGGCCCACCAGGGGGCCGCGGCCCACACTTTGGGAATCACTGAATACGTGTATATGTGACACGATCAGCAAGTAACTTTATTAGGTTGATTGTTGTGAACGTGCGACCTAAATCGTCCATCTCAATAACTCATAACGTCTTGAGTAACAAGATAAAACCTGCGTTAAACAATGGAAAAGCAGAGCTGTAATTAAAAGGGGGTGGAGCAAAGCTGGTTTCTAGAACGTGACTGCAGTGCAGTAGGTATGTACATTACCAGGTTACAGTAGGATGTAGATTTAAGCTCCGCCCCAACTAAAGTGTCAAATTCTTTATAAAGTTGAACACACTGCCTGACACCTTTAATGAAAAGCTGACCATTAAGCTTCACAGTGGGGGGCACGTTTAACAGCTTAAGGCTAATGTGCTGAATGCCGTCATGTTATTTAGTGCGTCCCCTGCAGCCCCGTGTGCTGAAAGAATGTAGCTCCATCACCTCCTTAATTACACATCTGCCTTCATTATTCCTGAGACAGTCAGGCGCTGTAGAATTACACCAGAGACATCAGGAGTTTGAGGAAAGTAAAAGCCGCCTCATCTGAAATAATTAAAAAAACTGAATTTGTTCTACAGAAAAAGAGCAGAGTCTGAAGCTAGAAAAGGTAGTCTCCCCAACAGCAAGGAAATGCCACTTCATCACCCCACTGACCCGGTTGAGCTCCGTCGTCTCAACTTCCAAACGCCTGGTGAGTATTCCAGATGAACGTGTCTGCGTTTAACACTCAAGTGTGCATTGTGGGAAAAAAAAATGACAGAGACACTGACTGCTTTAAAGAAACAAATATTTCCTATTTTTCTTTCTTTTTTTTTCAATCAACCATTGCTCCTTCATTTGAAACTCCTGCCGACACTGAAGCCTAATACATGCGCGCTCCAAATCGAGTTCGGAGCGAGATCGGCACTAAACGAGAGATCACTTTGCTTGACGGAGTGGACAGGTGCTCCGCGAAGGCAGAGAGGGGTCAAAAATGACACCCTCTTCCCCGGAGATGCCTCACAGAGGGGGAGATAAAGAGACAGCAGTGCAAGCTCGACACTTCCGCGGCATATGTCATCTCCGTCTGCACCTGGGTTGTTCAGGTCATCATAACCCGTCACGCTCACTCAAACAGTCCAGACCCGTTTGAATGATATGCGGTGCTGCTTAAAGCCACGAGATGCTGCATTGCAGGTGGCGAGAGAACGACAAAACACTGTACTTTTATTCAGTACGAGACACAACTGATGCAGTAGAGAAAGTAGGAAGACCAGAGTTTCTTGCTTTTATTTAGCTTTTTTATTTTTTTTTTTTTACTTGCTTTGACCTTTTGTGCCGCAGTGAGTGGTGAGTCATGATCTGGCTCATTCGCGCGCCCGTTCCTCACCTTGGTAAATGATGATGGCCCCTGTCTGTTTATTACCTGAAGAGGAAGCATGCAGCTCTGCACCTATCCTGGCACCGACCGGCACATTTAACTGCCGTTTTGAGCCCGCCTGGCACAGACTGCTTTAGGACAGGTGTTCAGAGACCGTCAATAATGTTGTAATATCAAAGCCATATTTTTCAGGTCAGCTAGTATGAAAGGAGGATAAATTATCCCCACGGGCTCATTTTTGCAAAAGATTATGCATATTTATGAAAGCTCTTCAATGATGTTAGAACCATTATAGACTTTCCATTTGAGCCGAGGTGTATTTTTTTTTTCTTTTGGCTCAGAGTAATCTCAACCATCCTTCCATTACTTCGCTTTCCCTATCATTTTCCCTCCCCAAAAGCTTTTCTGAGAGCTAGTATCTCAGCTCTCTTGCTGTTCAAAGGACCATACTTTTTTTTTTCCTCCTTGCACCGACCATGTTTTTTTTTTCCTCCCCCCCTTAAGTTCTGAAGCACTTCTACATTAGACCACCTCTTTCTCCCCTCACTTTCCTTCGCCCTCTTTATCCTTTCATTGGACATTTTCATCTTCAGGATGCTTGATGTTTCAACGATGGCATGTCAGAAAAGGCACTCTCATTGTTCCCCCTTGGTGAAAATGGATTTTGAGTAGTTGGCTGCAATAGAAACAGTCTTTTCTGTCTTTCACAGAGACTTGAGAGTGGGTGGGGAAAACAGAGCAGCCTCCATTAACTAATGCCCACTTGTGCTGGAAACCAAAATGAAACAGCATGTCAGCGTTGTCGAGCGCTTGTCACCCAAATGGTCAGTCAAAACGGTTCCTAAGGTACCGATATTTGCCCGTTGACCCGATCATGAAAAGTCTTTTAATTGGTCCGTGGGAATTATGCAAGTTGAAATGGAAGCAAGCTCATCTTCAGACTGGAAACTAATGCAGCAAACTATTCCAGCGGACCGTCATGCGTGCATTCTCAGGCTGGAAGGATGAATGAAAATCAGTGAATCCCATCAGCTCAGTGCCACAGCAGAGTTTCAAGCATGATCATGAGTTACATGTTACTAATGAAGTTTCATTTAGAATAGACATAATCATTCAGCTACTTTTATTTTTTTAATCACATTTTAATTTCTACCTTCTGTAATCACGTTGCAATGACGTCTGCAATGTAGTTAATTCCACCGCCGTTTCCTTCACAGGTTCAGGTGCGCCCAGTCACCCCAGTAACCTCCATTTGTCAAGTTAGTTGGTCTCGATTATGCATTTGACACAACTTTTATTTGTTTTTTTTTTTTCTTTCTTTGGGTTTTTTTTTCCAGCTTTAATTCCCTCCTTTTCCTTTATTTTCTGCCAAGTCTTGTATTTCCCATCCGCTTCTAATCCATCTGGTGTTAACGCTACGTCATCACAGGAGGCGGAGTTTGAAATGACAGCCTGAAAACATGTCATCACTCAAAGCAGACGTCAGCAGCTGGCCTAACATCCGACGTCTTTTTTCGTTTTCGTTTGTTTTTGGGGATGTTTGTGTATGTGCCTTACTGTCATGCAACCTATCCACTGCAGCATTCTGCCTGAATAACGTTCTTCTCTCTCAATAGGGAGAGTCTCAGTGGGGGCAAGTGTGCTCGATGACTTCTCATTGGCTTCTGTGTCCATATTCTCTTTATGAGCATGGTCACTGCTTTGAGTGAACAAACTAGCCTAACAAGATCCACTCTTCCATTCCCCCTCTGTTATAACCACATGCTGCTTATCTAATGGTTTACTGTTGGCTTGTGCTTGGGTGATCCACTTTTTCGCAAATCTGCCCGCTGACTCTCAGCCCGTCTGATCGACAGGTATGGCCAGCCACCCTCCGATCCCCATCATGGACTTCACGGATCATCTCGAGCGCCTGAAAGCCAACGACAACCTCAAGTTTTCGCAGGAATACGAGGTGAATGTGAGAAAGATGATATTTTCTCGGAAGTGTTGCCCCTGTTTTTTGCATAACCTTATTGGTTTGGTAGTGGGCTGGCCAATAAGATGACAAAAACCTCTTTTTATGAAGAATGTGGCGTATTTATTTCCAGTGCAGGATCTCTTTCCGGTTGGATTAATGACATTAATAATGGCCACGTTCCATTTCCATTTCCTGTGCCAGGACCCTACTATTGTTTCTGTTGGCACACTGGCGTGGCTTCCTGAGTCACATGAATGGTAGACGGGCCATTACTAATGGTATTAGTAACACCTGCGCTTCTCTTGCTTGATTAAGTCTGTGCTGCTAGTAAGGCTACACGACTACATTTTCAGGCCATAAAATACATTTTTATGAATTTTAAAGTCAAGTCTGTGTTTATTAATTAATACGTTGTCACATTATCAAACATTTCAGGGATGAGAAGTGATAAAACACAAAGTCTAAAATTGACCATTATCAACCTCTAATAGCAACAGGAAGTTTAAAATATGACTACTATGTCAGAAGATTTTCAGTCTTGCTTTATTGATTTTTCTGCAAAATCTCAAAACATTGCAGAGGCTATCATATTCAGATGGATACTCTATTTACATTTCAACATGTAAAGTAAGACCAAGGAGTTTTTTCATGTAAAGATACCAGTTTCATCTGAGGAAACACATGATTATTTCTAGGAATCACAGAATTAACAGCAACATTCCAACATAGATGAACTTATGTTTGCATGACACTCATGGAGCCTGAAATTCTATGCAGACAGGAGCTCTCGTCTTTGAGAGGTATGAACAGCTACTCTTTCTCTGTGTGGCTCCTTCAACAGCACCAGAATCTATGAGGTCACCATGAGGGTGCCTGCCAAGCTGCCCAATCATTACTGCAGCTTAAGTACCTTTCAGTTCCAATTTCATACTGCTTGCTCTGGAGCAGTGGAAAGACATTTTGTGATCACAATGAAATAAAGATTTTTTTTTTTTAATAGTTGCAACCAACAGTTTCAACATAATTTGATAAAATATAACATCCCGAGATTTGTTTTCCAGTTTATCTTTTCATATGTTATTTGATTGATAAAGGACTCTGATATGCTTTTGCATACCTTGTGACTATCATGCATGCATTAAAAAAAAAAAAGAAAAAAACGTTGTTTTTTTTTTTTGCTCCCAATGTAATTATGCACTATTTAGGATGTGCAAAGTTATAGTCACTTGTTACATTTGTCATATTTTTTTTTTTGATGCACCTTTTTTCATATAATGCAAATTTCACAAGTATTCAAGTGCAAAATCATATAAATGGTGGTTTTGCTCAGTACAACAGACTGAATGGAAATGTGGAACTATCACTTGCAGTATCCACCTCCTAGCATAGCTGAAAGTGTGCTGTTCTTTATTCCTGTATGTTCCATAAAGTCCCCCTTATTGTAAACAACACCATCATTTTCTTTGTGACTAATTTAGAAGACATGCAATTCAAATACCTTTAAAGTTCATCTTGAAAATACATCATCTTAAAAAAAAAAAATCATTTTTTTACATTTTTATTTTCAGGCATAAGTCAACTTGGATTCCTGTGTCTATTTGCACACCAATTACCTAAAACTGCTCAGCCTGAATCTGGATGAGACTATTCAGCATCTAAATCAGTTTTCTGTTGCAGAATTTTCTTTTGGATTCAACAATCTCAGCTGCATTTGCATAAAGAACCTGATATGCAATGGTCACAGCTCACATTCAGTGTATATTTTGAGCTCGCCAAGTGGTTGTAATGGTTCATCAGCATATTCCATTAGCCATGCTACAGGCAATTCCTTAATTTGTTAGGTATTTAAAATAATAATAATAATCATTGTAATGCAAAACCATTTCTCCGGGACCTTGAAGAGGTTGGAGGAATAAAGATTTTAGATATTTTAAATGTTAAACTTGTGTGAAATTGTGACTTTATGCTCGTCTTTGACATGTTTGACAATGGTTAATTCTCAGCGGAAGCTGCTTTCATGTAAGGGTAGTTGAGTACAGTTCTTCCATCAAGCAACATTCCATCAATATTTTACAGCCTTTCTGCTTCACTGAGTTGCGCAACTTAGGAAATCTAACAGTGGCATCAAAAATCAAATATTATACCTAACATTGGTGCATAATATATATGTTCAGCCTTTTTTCTCTAGTAAGTACTGCATGAGTATAGGAACATGCTAAAATAGACCCCTGGGCTAACTGAAACATCATGCACACAAGAGTGAAATATTTAAGAGTGCTTTTTCATTTATGAAACCCCCTTTCTCAAAATCTTGGCGAGCCAAGACCTGCTTTGGACTTGATTGTTTTTTATTATGTCCATAAAACGTCCAACGTCCATAAAAGTATGGCTTCAAGCGTTTCAAGCACACCCTTGAAGAGATGAGTTAAACATCAGCAAAGCACAATAGATCAGACTTTTATTCACGATTGCTTTGTGCTTGAGTGTCACTGCAGGACTGTCAATGCTGATGCACGACTCCTCTGTTTTAAATCCCGTTTTAGCAAAGAGCTACTGTTACATAGCATGTTCCTTCAGAGCAAAATGTCTCATTGTAATAACAAAAAAAAAATATGATCTTCTCTTTTCCAGTCCATTGACCCTGGTCAGCAGTTCACATGGGAGCACTCCAACCTGGAGGTCAATAAACCAAAGAACAGATATGCCAACGTGATTGCCTACGACCACTCCAGAGTCTTGCTCTCTGGTATTGATGGTATGCCACCCACCCACATCTCCCTTCCTAACTGCTGTTATCCATTCTACCAATAGCCGGTACAAGCGTGCGTTCAAGACCTCAGGAATGCATACACGTGAATGAGGTTTGATACCTCAGGTGCTTGCAAAAAAAAAAGAAATGACCACAGAAAAAAAGCCAATTTCCCTCACAACACTGAAGCAACCATGCAAGTCAAACTTCACAATCCACTACAGTTAGAAATACAATATGTTTTACCAGCATCTACTTTTTTTTTTTTCTCTAATATCAGATGAGTCTTTACATTGCCTTAGGCTGACCTCAACCCATTTATTGAGCTCTGTTCATTCCTTGAAAACAGAGAATCGGGCACTGGGGGGAAAATGTAGAGGATAAAACGTAATTACAGTACACATTACTTGTTTCCACATTGTTCCAAAATAAGCTAAGCGCACTTTTCCCCGTATGCTATCTATAATAAAAGACGGCCATTCCGGTTGCAGTGCTTGGAAAGTCACCCTTTTTACTCAAACTTTTATCCTCATCAAGTTACAGAGCAGCACTGCGAGATACTTTAGTCCATTAAAGATATGTTGTATAACACTGCTTCTTATAAATTAAAGGGCACTTTGATGTAGCCTTTCAAGACACATTCTTCACCAGTTTATGATTAAACAATTGCACATACTCATAAAGCTATTAATTAACCATGTCCATTACTCTCAAGAGAAGGAAAATATAATAAATGGATAATGTGGCAAAAGCTGAAAGATGAAGATAAAGAGACCTTTTTACAGTCTTTGAGAGAACGCACACAGCCCGAGTGTCCATTAGCCGGACGACACATCTGTACAGCCTCCGCCTGAGGTACACAAGAGACTTCCTCTTCTCCTTCTCAAAATTAAACAAAGCCTTTTGGCTCGCGGTGTGACCATTGTTTACTTTGACTGAGTTCCTCGAACAAAAAGCAGTTTGGGATTGAACAGTAGATTTTAAAGACAGACTTGTTTTATGTGGGGACGGATGAACTCAGCGTTTGGTAAACACACCCCGATAATCAACTTCGTTTGTGGACTTTTTGTGACGATGCTGCTTCGTTTTACAGCCTTTATTTAAAGCAGGGGTGTCAGACTCATTTTCCACTGAGGGCCACATCAGCATCATGGTTGCCCTCGAAGGGCCAGATTGACAGCATGAACGTAACAAAATGCAATGTAAATCAAAATGTTAAATAACAGATTCAGTATTTATTTCCATGTTTTCTGCCAAAATGCCGACGTAGATTAAACTCTTTCACCAATGACACCACCTCATAACACAAAAGACATACTGTTTTTTCACCTTGAGATGCAAACTTGTATTCGCTTTCCCGTTGTTCGATAAAACTGCCTTCCTTGTGCATCAATTTTTCTTTTCTTTGACATGTTGGGTTAGTTTGTAGAGGTTTTTCTCAAATCCATCAGTTCTCAAAATCGTCTTGAGTTCTTGCTCATGGTGATGTATTGTTATCGTTATGGGGTAACAACGAAATGCATTATGGGAGATGTAGTTTATTGTCAATATTCGCTTTAAAGCGGCGTAAGCTTATCTTAAGTCTTAAAATATCGGTTTATAATTTAAGACAATAGTGCACAAGCGTTCGAGGGCCACATAAGATTGACTTGGCGGACCACATTTGGCCCACGGGACCTTGTGTTTGACACATGTGATTTAAAGTGTCCAGACTGGAAAGCAGGGCACATGTGGTGCAAAAGGGTTGCAGGCTGGGAGTTGAACCTGCAGCCGCGGTACGCCGGCCGCTGCCCACCTAAACCATCGAGCTACCCAGCAGCCCGTTTCGCTCAATTTTTTAATGAATAACAAAATACGCAAACGCAACGAGAATTGCACTGGCATATTCACTGGATGCGTTTTTGTTTGTGTGTTTTATTTTTCCCCCAAATTCAATCGTCTTTGCAATAAAAACCCTGGGATACTTGATACCCTGCATGTTTTTTTACTGACAGATGTGGACGTTGCCAAAAGACGTTTACTTTCCAGGGAAAGCAGCTGGTGTTTTTTTTGTTTTTTTTTTATCCACCAGCCTCTTGACGAAGTCTATTAAGCAAATGTAAACCCACCAAAATTCTACAAATAATCATTCGTACAGTTTTGCGTCCTGAAAGCCTTCGAGATTCTCAGCTCTCCTCCGACAAAAACCAAAGTGCCAAATAACACTGCAAACGCAGCGATGTTTTCACCTAATAGCAATACTGACTTAGAAAAAGGAAGAATTTATACAAATCCTGAGTGACAGGAAGAATAAAAGAAAAATCCATTTGCAAATGCGTATTTAACAACTTGGCTCGTTCTCATTAAACCACAGTAATGTCGCTTTTTGCTTTTTCTTTTCAGATTTAAAAAAGAAAAGGAAAAAAAAAAAAACGCACTGGGCTTAATTGTACTTATCCTTTGTCCATCACAGAAATGCACAGCCGGCTGGCTGCGTGGACAACTTCCAACAGCAAAAAAGCAGTGGGTGGGGGGGGGAGGGATGATGTGGGTGGGTTCTTTTAATGTGTTCATATTCCATTTTCTTTTCTTTTTTTTTTCTTCTGTTGAATAAGTTACCTGGGAGTAAAAGGGAGTCTGAGGCAAGAGGGGGAGAGGAAGCAGCTGGAGTGAGGGGATTCTCTGAGACGTGGCACCCATGCAGATGAGACTTATCTTGGTCGACCATGTGTGCACGGAGCCCCTAAACTGCCAGTCCTAAAGCATTGACTAGCTGTCAGCTCTGTCTCTTTTGCCTGGATTCGAAAAAGGCTGCTGTGCCTTTCATTTAATATAAGCAAAGGAAAAGGGGGAGTGGGGAGAGCTGGGGGAAAATTGTTTTGCTAGTTTCTTGTTGGTTTGTTTTCCTCCATGTGAGACCGAGCTTTATCTGTAACTCTGTTGCAGATATGAGAAGAAAAAAAAAAGAAAACTGTTGATGTAAATGTGTTGTTCATGGCAAGCAAATCCCTTCTGACTGTAATACTGGCTTTACTGACATTGAGGGAAACAGAGAACAGCCAGACGTGGTGCTCCACGAGGACTTTAGCAAATAAAAGTCAAATAATACGTTTTACAATAATTACCTTTTTTCCATATGCTGTCAGATCTTTTCTTTTTTTTTTTCAATCTTAAAAACAAATATCCTTTGATCAAAGGTTCACATGATCCATTTCTCTTTCAAGGGATCCCAGGAAGCGACTACATCAATGCCAACTACATCGATGGCTACAGGAAGCAGAACGCCTACATCGCCACCCAGGGAGCCCTACCGGAAACCTTCGGTGAATTCTGGAGGATGGTCTGGGAGCAGAGGAGTGCCATCATTGTCATGATGACCAAACTGGAGGAGAGGTCCAGGGTAAAGCACAAAAACCGGCGTCAACTACAGCTGTTTCACTGCAGTCATGCTGCTACCCGCTGATATCCTCAGTTCTCGCCCAGCGTGGATGCTTTAGTCTGACTGATCGGGAGCTTCACTTTACTGGCCTCGTAATGCTGAAAGCACTGGATCACTATGAGTGATAGAAAGTCTGTAAAGCCACTCTGCCCGGCCGTAAGCACTTCCTAGTCTTTAAAGACTGACAAGGTCAAAAGCCACTATTCCTCTTCCTCAAACATCCTGCAGTGTTTCACTCAGAGCATGGAAGCTTAAAACCAATTCAGGACTGTGTGCAGTGTTGGGCAAGTTACTACCCCACCACCCCACCACAAACAGCAATGGCAATTATTTATCCATTTTAACTGTTGAAAACTATTGGTCCAATTCGGAATCCTTAACTAACCAGGGTTCACATTAGCATTGAAGGGACAGCCCATGTAAAACTGTAATTTCTCTACAGCAGCCATTCCCAAACTTCAGAACACCAAGGCCCAATTTGAAATGTGAAAAATCTCAGCAGCCCACCAAAACCTTTAATCACAACTGTGATCAACATACAGGACTAAAAGCAATGTTCTGATAATAATGTGAGGGGTCAACAAATAAGGTGACACTTGTCATATTAAGTTAAGATGACAGTAGAATAACACTTAACTGGTTTGTTTTATTACTTCTTAATATTTTTTGAATCATGTCATGAATATTTTACAGTAATTAAAAACATATTTAAAAAAGATCAAGGATTAAAACACATTTGTTTAATTTTAATGACCTTTCACGGCCCACCTGCAGTCCCACGACGGCCCACACTTTGGGAATCACTGCTCTACAGTATATTAAAAATATGAGGAAAAACTTGCCAAATGGTCTTTATTATAAGACAAAAACAGGTCCTTAAGGTGCAAATGTTTTTTTCCCCCCATTTCAATATTTCAATCCCCCCTACGGGAGTCGGAGGGCTCCTCCGGCTCTGGGCGACTACAGCTTTCATCTTCCTTCATGCTCGTTTTAAACATTTGATGACGCAATTGTTAGCGTGACAGAAGCGACAGCCCGTGTTGCCATGTTTGATTGATTTCCTCAGATACATATCAGGCTCGTTTGTGTTGTATTTTAAATGGGGTTCACTGGAAACCTGGCACAGTATTGACAGTGCGTGAAAGAGCATTGTTCACAATTTCCCAAATAAACTTGTTCACGCCCCACGTTCGTGAAGGGGAAAGTGAACGCACTCAGTTCACGTTCGCAAAAAATATGCACGAGTTTGGTGAACTTTCGTTCAATGAATGCGTTCAGGTACATCACTGACTGTGTGATGTGCGTTTTGTCAGCCGCACAAGCCCACAAGCGTCTACACGGTCCCTCCGCAGACAACCACGTGTAGTCCCGAAACCACATTAGCTCAGCGTTCCAGCTAAAAAAATCGCTTCAATCGACCTCTGATTCAGTGGGACGCACGTGATAAAGATGACTAGAAGCAAAAGAACAACATGGACACTTGTTTTGAAGAGGGGCTTTGCAAGAGAGCCGCCATTATGAGCAACTCTATTATCTACTTTAGCCCAATTACATGGGTATCGATGGGAGGCTCTGGCACAGCTGACCCTAATAGGCAGCATGAATGGAAGTGCGTGCACGTCTGCAGAGGCTTGATTGCTTTGCGCACGTGGAACCTGTGCATTCATCTTTTATACAGAGACCATAAGCTACCGGCCCTCACACTCATGTGCCTTTTTTGTGAGAGCACTTCTTATTTTTAGCTGATAAAAAAAAAAAAACAGGTTCCATTCGTTTTCCATTCAAAGCAAGTAAGCGAGATCAAAGCCAGGTGCCTGTTTCACTCAACAGATGGTGAGTGTGACGCAATCAGAAAATTTCCAGGAGAAATCCCCGGCTCTCGTTGTTCTCGTAGCGTTACGTTGTTTGACAGTTGTGGCTCACACTGCGCTTTCGCCTCTGCTTGTGTCTGCGTCTCCTCATTAGAGCTGAGAAGCAGTGACTCTGACTCGTTTCTGCATCAAAAGCTCAGTTGTATGCAAGTAATTTTATTAGTGTTATTGGTGTCAGACACATGCCGTTTCTCTTTGTGTGACGTCTCCTTACGAAGTCGTGTTAGTGCGGAGAGATACAGTGATCCCTTATTTTTCACGGTTAATAGGAACCGGCGCCCCCACATGAAAATCAAAATCCATGAACGGGAGCCGGAAGCCCCTCGAGCCTAAATGTGTTTAAAATATGTTTTAAATCGCAAAAAAGTAACAAGGCACTGCAGGAAAACAAGACAAAGGCTGAACTGTGGTCTTTCTGTTACCTTCACAGCCTCTGGTCTCTGAACCGTGGTAAAGAAACTGCGGCTATTGTGCTATTTTTGGCTCGTAATTAGCAGCTAACACGCTAACAACAACAAAAGTCTGGTTTTCTCTGCATGGTACGAGCACTTTATTCTGTCACTGCAGGAACTTGTAACATCACACAGGTTATATTTTATATATATATATTTTTCGGCTCCTGTTGGTTAACAGAGAATGTAAATCTATACACACTGGGCTGCTGTTTATGCTCACTCCATTTTTCATCTAACTCTGTTTTCGTTCTGCCGTCACACGACACACACACTACATTACCCATAAGGCCACATCATTACCGATAAAGGCCACCTTCTTAAAGGGGCCAGGCTGGTCTCACAACATTTCTTCGCTGTGAGAGAACGCACACATCATCCTGTAATGTTTCCGCAATTTTTTCTTGATTTTTTTATTATATTATATATTTCTCAAAAATCCACGAATAACTAAAACAGTGGAAGTTAAAGCGGGAATTGGCAAGGCATCACTGTACTTTTCAGATGCACGAGTGCTGAAGACTTTTCCCTCTACAGGCACTGACACTTATGCAGTGGGGTATTTTAAGAAGCATGCTCACATCGTTCCCTGTCACATGCACTCTTATCAGTGCCAATTGATTGTTTCTTTTCTTTTTTTTTTTCCTGCACCAACATGATGTATTCTCCATCTTATTTTACTTTTTTTGCCAGCTTAACAGTAATGCCTGCAATTAAAGTGTTTTATTGACAGTTTACGGGACAATTTACAAAGCTGTAGACTCAAGTACCAATAAAGCTGAAACAATAATACGACTGGACTTGATGCTTACATTTGTAATTATAGAGTTTGTCACGCCAATTTATAGTACTGTTAGCTGTATATAAATATTTGAGGCCATTGCATTGATTAGAAAAATTCAACTCAGTCAGCGGGAATGAGGAGGGATTTCAACATTTATTTTGCCATTATTTGACTTTGTGGAGTGGTGCTTTCTTGCTTAGTGGATAAATGTCAAATGCAGTAATGCACGATCATGCAATTTATTTCACTCTGGATATGGGAGGGGGGGGTCGCTAAATGCCTATCCAGATGTCGTCTAATGTGACATTTCTCTCCACCGCAGGTAAAATGTGATCAGTATTGGCCGACAAGAGGGACGGAGACGTACGGCCTCATCCAAGTCACACTCCTGGACACAGTAGAGTTGGCCACGTACTGTGTCCGGACATTTGCACTCTTCAAAGTAAGGCTTTCTGTTTCGAGCTCCACCTCATCTGTCGGGCTTTCGGGTGTGAGCCGCGTTCGTCACTGACGTTTCCTCATCTCTACATCCAGAACGGCTCCAGTGAGAAGAGGGAGGTGAGGCAGTTCCAGTTCACTGCATGGCCGGACCATGGGGTACCAGAACACCCCACTCCTTTCCTGGCCTTCCTGAGACGAGTGAAAGCTTGCAATCCTCCAGATGCAGGGCCCATGGTGGTTCACTGCAGGTAAGAAACAACATGGTTCGGCAAAAACATTTTGAAGCATGAAATTGATTTCTCCCCTCCCTCTTCTCGATTTGCTCTCATGAATATATGAATAGATACGGCAAAACAATGTATTCTTGGTTATTTACAGGGTCCTAATTTAGAGATTTGTGTTGTGATATTATCAAAATAAAGCACTAGACCTGAGCAAAAAGGAAAAAAAAAATATTGATTTTAAAGAAAATATGATGGAAAGCAGCTGTCACAGACTGCTCTTAACCCTTTATGAGCTTCCTCTCTGAAAATGTAAATGCCTCCTCACACACAGATAAACACTGATCGGCCGTATTCCTCCCAAGAACACGTTAACACGACGCGAACACATTGCCGATCCACAAGTACTCGGGGCTTTTCATCGGGTTAATGCGTCCAGAAATAAATCACTTTCACACAAGGTTTACATTACTCAGCTAAATCAGCAGCCAGGCTCCCTACAAAAAGCTCAAACATGCAGGATGACAGAGACTTCTGGCTTTTCATAACTCGGACGATCCGTACAAAGAGAGTGACAGAAGGAAGGGGGGGGTCTAAAAGATACAAACATTTGTCAGAAAAAAAAGGGAAAAAGGGAAAGCTTGCTGAAGTCTCAGAATTAACACATGCTTTAGTTAATTAGTACTAGTTGTCAAATAACTTTAAATTAGTAAAACTTTTTACTGTGAAGAAAAATTCAGGAATTAATGTCACACCACATTATTTTTTTTCTCTCCCCCCCCAAATTCAGCTTCCTATCAGTCATGGACCACCCTTTTAAAAGAAAAAAAAAACTTCACACTTCAGATCTTTCAACAGCAACAGGAATGGCGTTTTGAACAAAGTGAGCAGTTCCAATTACACACATCAAAAGAGCGTTACACATCAGTTCAGATTTATACTTTGCTCTCGCCTCTTCTTGGACAGTCTAACGCCATGAATCATAGCTAAAGAAAAACAGATTTTAAATGTCATGAACTGAAACAAACACCACTTGTTTGAGTTATGCAAAGACCATAAAAAAGGTCTTCATAGGCACAATTTTAGAATTATAATCTAATGAGCTGTATTCCTTCCTCACCATTCATATATATATTAATTGCTGATATTGTGTTTATATCATGACACATCCTCTATTAATCCATACAGACTACACAGAAGAGATTTCCACACAATACATTAATCATATTAACCGGATGTCGACAATTATCTGTGTCAAACAAAATGGTAAAAGCGTCATTCTGTATTGCACATGCTCAGTTGACTTTTAAAGCCTTGCCATTCCACGCAGGGATATTTATAAGCGTCCATCAAAATGCATTTATGTGATTTCCACTGCAGTGTGAACATCTGATGAAATCCTCTTCCAGGAATATTTTAGCCCGTTTCCCTCATTGTCGCTCCCCGCTGTTTTCACAAACCGTCCTGTCTGGGACTGTTTTCTTTCTAGCGGAAAGGCTGCGCAAACACGCCGAGGTCGCAGAGGACACGGCTGAATCTTGGAGATTCCAGTGCCCAGAACAACAAGCTTCTGATCGACCAACCCGCAATTTGAACATATTTAGTTGACGGAGCCTCGCTGTTTTCCCTTGAGAGCGTGTTGTTTCAGTAGCCAGCACACACAGGCCTGACGCAGAACTTCTGTTTGTTCGACGTTTCCACAGTTTCCGGAGGTTCGTTTGTCAGACATTGTTCTGCATTTGGATGAGAGGTTTCTCATGGTCGCGACCCTCCAGTCTCTGGATCAGACACGTCATCTGTCAGGTGATTTGACTGACTAAAATGACAGAGAACAATATCAGGACGACTGCACATCTTTCTTACATATGGTGATCCCTTAATTTCTGCGATTAATCGGGACCGGCACCCCCCTGCGAAAATCAAAATCCGCGAACTGGAGATGGAGCCCCCGAGCCTAAATAACGTGTTTAAAATATGTTTAAAAACCGCAAAAAAGTAGCGAGACACTGCAGGGAAACAAACAAAGGCTCAACTGTGGTCTTTCTGTTACCTTCACAGTCTCTGGTCTCTGAACCGTAGTAAAGAAACCGCTGGTATTGTGCTATTTTTGGCTCGTAATTAGCGGCTAACACGCTAACAACAACAAAAGAAAAGTCCTGGTTTTCTCTGCATGGAACAAGCACTTTATTCTGGCACTGCAGGAACTTGTAACATCACACAGGTTGTATTGTTGGGCTCCTGTTGGTTAACAGAGAATGTAAATCTATACACGCTGGGCTGCTGTTGATGCTCACTCCACTTTTCATCTAACCCCGTTTTCATTCTGCCGTCTCCACGACACAGACACTACATTACCCATAAGGCCACACCATTACCCATAAGGACCACTTTCTTAAAGGGGCCAAGGATGGCTCACAACATTTCTTCGCTGTGAGAGAACACGCACAACATCCTGTGAATCTTTTGTGATTTTTTTCTTGATTTTTTTTATGATATTATATATTTCTGAAAAAATCCGTGAATAACTAAAACCGCGGAGCTTAAAGCGCAAATTAACAAGGGATCACTGTAGACTGTGGACGAACTGATGCTGAGTTTAATCTTTTCCTAGAAGAAACTCTCATGTATCTCATATACATATCTTATATCTCTAATGAGGCAAATATTCAAATTGGTGTGTTGACGATTTGAAAAGATTTCAGGTCTATTTGCCAACAGCCTCGAGCTGAGTTCACTGGTTTTATCTGGAGGGCATGTTGCCCCTGAGAAGTCATGGGAACAACATGGGTGTAATTTACAGGCTGCACAGCTGTAAAAGATGTTCCACGTGCAAATACAGTAAACTTAAACGCATCTCAGCCTGCAGTGTTTTGGTTGTGGCCAGAGGTCGAACACGCCTATAAATTTCACTCCATGCTGGAACGTGAAGAAAAGGTTTTTTTTTTTTTTTTTCAACTTTTTACTGGCTTCCTCAACAATCCTGACCATGAAATTCCGGTATAAAATTCCAGCTGCATTGGCAGGTCTGGCAGCACCCCCCACCACCACCACCACCACCAACCCAGAGGAAAAAGATTAAACACAATCCCATCATTTCCATTAAACTGTAGAAAGTTGCCAGCATCCTCCGAGGGGTCAAACAGCAGCCACAGCTGCAGTGAAGTTAGGTGGATGGCTACAAATCCCCCCCCACCCCCGTCACCATGGCACACTTTCATACAGGGGAAATATTTGTATCACCATTTTGGTTGTCCGAGTGGGTTGTGGCTCAAATGACGAAGCCAAAACCAGTCCTGACAGAAAGATTGTAGCTTTGTAATACGTCCCTTTAAGAAAGGAAAAATAATAATTCCCCATTTCCGGGGTATGCACAGCACCAGAATGATTATCTACCCCTATTAACAGCAACCCAGTTAACCTGATAAGTTTCTACCTTAATGTGTGTGTGCTTTCATAACCAGAGCAGAAAAATAGTGACAGGCCAGCTGACAGCTAGAGATTTTTCTCTTTTTTTTTAAATTTTTTTCCCCCAACAATACATATGTAATTGCTTTTCACTGCCTTATCTTCACGGGACCCAATGCAGCTGTGTTTTACACTGCTGTATCTCCCCCATCCCTTATTCCCTAAACTCTTGGAAAGCGTATCAGTCTGACACTCGGTGTGCACAGACATCCAAAGCAGCTGGTTCAGACCGGCTGAAAAGCCAGTGTCAGGTCATTAGTGCGGTCAGTCCGCCAGCTCTCCTTTAACTGCCAAATGTACTGACAGCTTTCTGCACCGTCTCACCCAGCCACACACACACCATCAGTTGCCAGTGAAAAATACAACAGATGTTTCCTGCTTCTATATTTTTTGGGGTGGGGGACATTTTTTGTTTTTGTATGTTGTTTCCGCAGCTCAGAAAATTAATTAGAGCATTTAACTGCTTCAAGACGGGTTTAAGCTGCATAACAAAATTCTACCTTCCATCTCCTCCTCATCTCCCCCCATCATCACCATCTCTTTAGCTCTGTACTGTCATTCTGTCACTTGCTCTCTTGCAGGTCATCACTCTTTCACATTGCAGGTCCGCAGTGCAAAATGTTTTCAGATTGGAAACAGCTGGGGTAGAGGAGGAAATCTGCAGTTTCCCTCTCCTCAACCTGAGGGCTCAAGTGTTTTCAGACCTGGAGATAATTCATAACTCAAACATCCCGAGGACGTTTTTACATTTCTTTGCGCCGCGGTTCGTTCCCGCACTGTCATGCTCTGTTGATTCGCCCTAGAGCTGTCAGGAGGTTTTTTTTTGTGATTTTTGAAGTGATCATCAGCTCATTTGCTAAAGCCAATGACTCCTAAACGTGTCCTTATTACCTTGAAGAAGCACGGGTCCAGTGCAGCATGACACATAAAAGCAGACTTGACCCCTGAGGACAAACCTCACCGCCTCTTGAGTTTTCCTTCTAAACTCTTGCAGCATTTGGAAACTAAATGCTTCTTCAGAATGAGACGACACGCAGGCATAGCCCAACACCTCCTGGGCATGTCAGCTTAATGAATTGAATCTGCTTACTTTTGATCACTCAGTACAAGGACTTGTTTTTGTCGGTGTGGGAGGTGGGGGAATAGTTAACGAACGAGACTTGACACAATCCTCTGCTCTGTGGTAAATAAATTATCGTCAGAAAGCATCGTCTATGCCGAGCCACGTCCTGTTAAAGCGCAGCAGCGACCATTTCTGAATTGTCAGCAGTTTGGTTTTACATGAAGTGAGCGTGTCTTAATCTGGCTCGCAAGGAGAGGTCAAAGTGAAACAGTAAAACAGGCCTTTGTCACAATCTCCCCCTTCCCCCCCACCTCACCTCACCTGTGCATTTCACACATTAATGTAAAAAGGTGGCGCTGTGAATCTTAATGAGGGGACCGGGCTTTCAGAGCCTCTTAATAAGCTCTTACGCCATTTAGGTGCACTGTGCTCATCTAATGGCCTTAATTGTAGTCAGCTGCACTTCTCCAAAAGTTGCCCCGGCACATTATTAAGGCCACGGAAAAAGATGTTCCTCTCACAATTTGCAGCTGTGTATCACATTTGCTGTAGTGGCACTTTTCAGAACCACGAGATAAAGGTTAAATATCGCGGCTGCGTGAGTGATTCATCCTGATCAAGAGGCGAGCAGAGTTGGGGTCTAGAGGCAAAAGACGAGATCGCAAAGCCAGTTTTGAGCCTGCTGAAGGCTGAATGCCGAGCCTTCTGCTGCGTGGCACCACTTCAGATTTAATTATACTTCACATCAAATGGCTCATTCTGCTGCGGTAAACTTAGTAGCGAGTTTAACTTCTTACCCAATCACTTGGAGAACTTCTTTTAAGATCCTATAGATGTTTATAAAGACAGCCCTTCTTTTATTGCTGGAGATGAAGCAGTTAGATGCACTGAGTGAACTCGGATCAGTACTGTATAATGAAGCTTAACAGCATGCCAGACGGTAGGCATTTACATGTTTTATTTTCAATAAAAACATTTATTAATAGTGGTTTTTTTTCTCGATCCTTCTTACAGTGCAGGGGTGGGTCGCACAGGCTGCTTCATCGTGATCGATGCCATGCTGGAACGCAACAAGCATGAAAAGACTGTGGATATCTACGGGCACGTGACGCTAATGCGTGCCCAGCGCAACTACATGGTGCAGACAGAGGACCAGTACGTCTTCATACACGACGCGCTCCTGGAGGCCGTCAACTGTGGCACCACCGAAGTGCCCGCCAGAAACCTATACGCCTACATCCAGAAACTGACTCAGATAGAGGGCGGAGAGAATGTCACTGGCATGGAACTTGAGTTCAAGGTATAGACTGTTTACCGATATATCCCTGGATATCGCTAAACACACATGACAGATTTTTACCGCAACGTCACGGCATCCCGCGTACCACATCACATCCAGGCTTCAGCGTCAACTCCCAAACTCTTTTCCAGTCCCCATTAAGCTCACGAGACAGCATGGGGCCTGTGGTTTCCTCTGTTCCGTTTAGTTGACTGGCTTGTGAAACCTTAATATACGATACATCCCCCCCTTTCGGTTTTCTCCTCCACGGTTCCCCCTATCATGAGTAACAAGCGTCTTCGTTTACATGGAAATGCCAAACACAGGGTTTCCCCTACCACAGACCAGTCTGCATTTACAATAAAAGTCTCAGGCAGCTTTTCATCCACCAGTTATTAATCTGTGGTGTTATTGTATCCATGATACAGTTTGTCACTCACCTGCTGGCTTGCTATGTGATGGACATGGATTCCATTAAGAGATGACAAGCGGGTTATTAGATCATCCTGCACATGAGTCGAGTCATTGTCTAGTCAAGGCCAACTTTTGTATCCGTTCCCCTTGTCCTTTCATATCATGCTCGTTTTTTGTTTGGAAGAAAAGTCAGATTTGTGATATAAACAGCTCTGAGCCGTTGCATGAATCACCTTTGACTACCTTATTATGCTTCTGATGATTCTCCGTTCTCAAGGTGTGCTGTTGTTCAAGGTCTCATCTGGCATGAGAAGAAATGGCTCAGTGTCAGCGCCGCTACCTGACACCATCGGTGCTCATAGATACTCTTTTCTTCTCCTACTCATACAGCGTTTAGCCAACACTAAAGCCCACACATCACGATTCATCAGTGCCAATCTCCCCTGCAACAAGTTCAAGAACCGCCTTGTTAACATAATGCCATACGAGTCCACACGAGTGTGTCTTCAGCCCATCCGAGGAGTCGAGGGCTCCGACTACATCAATGCCAGTTTCATTGATGGGTACAGGTGAGGTCACAAACAAGCCCATAACCGTCCAGATGGCTTAGCAAAAACCTTTTTGTGGGCGGTTAAATAATGCATCTCTATGCCCCTCAGGCAACAGAAAGCTTACATTGCAACACAGGGACCACTGGCAGAGACCACAGAGGACTTCTGGAGAATGCTCTGGGAGCATAATTCTACTATTGTCGTCATGCTCACCAAGCTTAGAGAAATGGGCCGGGTATGCATGCTTTTACTTGTCCATCGCTTTTTGTTTTGCGGAAGCTTTTTTATAAAATGCAGCACATGGATTCAGAAATTGTTCATTATAAGTTTACCGAGAGCAGATGCAATATGAGGAGAAACACAAACACGGCAAGAATGAAAACAAGAAAAGCAGTCTGTAATAAGGAATGTTGTGGCTCACTGTGGTACATGCAGGAAAAATGCCACCAATACTGGCCAGCAGAGAGGTCGGCCAGATACCAGTACTTTGTGGTGGACCCCATGGCCGAGTACAACATGCCCCAGTACATCCTGAGAGAATTCAAAGTGACTGATGCCAGGGTAAGCACGCTTGGTTTCACACAGCAAACTTTGTGGGTGCGTCTCGAAATTCAAACGGTTGAGAGGTGTTTTTGCACCACAGAGAATGATGGCTGGTTAAAAATTACATTTTAAAACCTCAGCTACACCCATGTCTAAGTGGCTGGCGCAAAGAGTTTCCAAAGACATAACTGAGTCGCTGGTTATTTTGACGCATTAAATCCAGATCTACAAACTGTTTATCACGCAGTTTTTTTTTAACTCAGACAAACATCATAAAGGTTGAGGTTATTTTCTATAATTAGCCAGATTTGTGAGCAGCAGCCATTACCTCTGAATGTTAGCATTTTCTTATACATTTGTTTATAACGAATTATGGCCTCAAGTGTAACAGAAGAATAAATGTAAATTTCCAGATATTATGACACATGTCAGTGTGTTTAAAAAAAGAAAAAAAAATAGCGCCAGCAGCACTGAGCTGCCTGAGTTTCTTAATTCCATCAAAGGCTTAGAAAGATAAATGGTGCAGGCTCCCTCCTTTGTAGCGCATGTTACACAGCCTTGTCAATGGGATTGCTTTCCTTATCAAGGGGATACAACATCACTTAAGAAATGCACACCCCTCAAAATAAAGACTCCCAGTAGTCTGCCAAGGTTAGCACATCAAAGGAATAAGAATCTTCAATGTTCATGTTCAAATACATTCAGGTAAAATGACTGGCATCTTTTATAACGCTATTCTCTCTGCCAGTTGAAGAATGGCGTTTTTCAGCTTCAACCCAGGGAAGACCGTCATGATTCTGGTGGAATAAATGATTCCCTTTTTTTTCACCGAGTCATGTTCCATTTGTGCTTTCCTCTCTTTTTCAGGATGGACAGTCACGAACAGTAAGGCAGTTTCAGTTCACGGACTGGCCTGAACAAGGAGTGCCAAAATCAGGAGAGGGTTTCATCGATTTCATCGGCCAAGTACATAAAACAAAAGAGCAGTTTGGCCAAGACGGCCCCATCTCGGTCCACTGTAGGTAAGTGACCAACCAGCCCTATCAGAACATCACGTAGTCTTGTGGGAAGTGAAACGAAATCCAAATGTCTCGTGAAAGTATTTGGAAAACCTATTTTCTATTAACAATACAAACCCCACCAACACATCAACCTCTTTGCCCCGTTTCCCTTCTCTTCCACAGTGCGGGAGTTGGTAGAACTGGAGTTTTCATCACCCTCAGCATCGTCTTGGAGCGAATGAGATACGAGGGCGTAGTAGACATATTTCAGACAGTGAAAATGCTAAGGACACAAAGACCAGCTATGGTGCAGACAGAGGTGAAGTCTTCTTTTTGTATTTAAAATAAAATGTGTTTCAAGTACTGCACTCTTAATGTTTTTTTCATGAAAATGGAGACAATACATGGAATTAGTTACTATGCTAGTAATTTGGTCGTTAATAGATGCTACCTGAGTAGCGCAGACCATGGCGTAAGCACTCATCCAGGGCTTTGTTAGACAGGTACGTTTCACCGCGGTAGCGGCTTCCTCCAGATATTCCAGGCAAACTAGACAGAATCACCACACATGTAGCTGTCAGTGCTGATCATTTTCTTGTGGAAATGACGGGAACATAGCCATGTGAGGTTCAGCACGTCAACATTCTTCCCATTTTGTCATTACTCCCAAGCCGAATCAGTGCCTCCTAACCTCTCAGACCTAACCTCCTGTGGAGTGATATCTTTCGGCTCACATCACATCAGCTGTGAAGGGATAGATGTGTAGCTTCTTTGCCGTGAAGAGATGGATGTGTAGCTTCTTTGCTGTGAAGGGATGGATGTGTAGCTTCTTTGCTGTGAAGGGAGAGATGTGTAGCTTCTTTGCCATGAAGGGATGGATGTGTAGCTTCTTTGCCATGAAGGGATAGATGTGTAGCTTCTTTGCCGTGAAGGGATGGATGTGTAGCTTCTTTGCCATGAAGGGATAGATGTGTAGCTTCTTTGCCATGAAGGGATAGATGTGTAGCTTCTTTGCCATGAAGGGATAGATGTGTAGCATCTTTGCCATGAAGGGATAGATGTGTAGCTTCTTTGCCGTGAAGGGATGGATGTGTAGCTTCTTTGTCGTGAAGGAGTAGATGTGTAGCTTCTTTGCCGTGAAGGGATGGATGTGTAGCTTCTTTGCCGTGAAGGAGTAGATGTGTAGCTTCTTTGCCGTGAAGGGATAGATGTGTAGCTTCTTTACCGTGAAGGGATAGATGTGTAGCTTCTTTACCGTGAAGGGATAGATGTGTAGCTTCTTTGCCATGAAGGGATAGATGTGTAGCTTCTTTGCCATGAAGGGATAGATGTGTAGCTTCTTTGCTGTGAAGGAGTAGATGTGTAGCTTCTTTGCCATGAAGGGATAGATGTGTAGCTTCCTTGCCTTAAAGGGATAGATGTGTAGCTTCTTTACCATGAAGGGATAGGTGTGTAGCTTCTTTACCGTGAAGGGATAGATGTGTAGCTTTCTTTGCCATGAAGGGATAGATGTGTAGCTTCTTTGCCATGAAGGGATAGATGTGTAGCTTCTTTGCTTTGGATCTTTGTGATGTACACGCCACAGTATCGCAGCAGCACACCATGGTTGTTTAAAGGTAGGAAATATCGTAAAATGAATGATGACTTATTTTTGGCATGTTGCTTTCTTTACTGGAAGTGCTTGTATCTGAAAAAAGCTCCAAATGTGACATGTTACTCCGACCTCGTGGATAAAAACGGCACCATTTCATGGCACTCGGGTAGCCAAATGTTTTGGATTTCCGAGATCCTCTGGAGGAATCTTCTGTGGAAGATTAATTTAGTCTGTCATAGTTGATCCTCATCTCTACTGCAATATTTCATTATTTCAGAGTTACTGGCCTGTGTTTTTATAAAAGGAAGAAAAATGTTTTCATTATAAAAAGCAAACTAAATGAAGTGGTAAAGAGGTTTTGGGATGACCATGCCCAGCCATGACCACATCTTTTCTTCTCTCTTTCTAGGATCAATACCAGTTCTGCTACAGAGCTGGCCTGGAGTACTTGGGAAGCTTTGATCACTATGCAACGTAAAAGACCCAGTATTGGAAGATAAAAGCAGAGGGCCTTTTTGGAAAAATAAATCCCAGTGAGCCTCTCTTCTGAGCCATAAATTCCTGCTTGAGAAAGTACTCCTTAACTCCTTGCTAACAACTCATTAAGTGTTGGATGTGCGACATGACTTGTCAGAAAATGAAAAAGATGATTCCCAGAGGACCAAGTATTTTCCAACCCTATTAAAACCTTGCCTTGACACAGAGTGAGGGAATCCTGACTGTTGAAGCATCATATGGAATTACCTTTTCTTTTTGCTTCAAGGATTCATTTTGGGGCTCATAAAACCAACACAACAAAAAGTAAACGAACAATAATGGCGTTGTCTGAAATGCATCAGTGATTATGAACCATTACGAGAGGCATCAGAGGCACACAGAACTGCAGGGGGGCGAGAAAAAAACAACTTAATGCACATTGTAAAAAAAAAAAAAAGGAATAAAAAATCTGTTTCACAATCAAGTTCACACAGA
Source organism: Hirundichthys speculiger (assembly GCA_018398805.1). Taxonomy (NCBI): domain Eukaryota; kingdom Metazoa; phylum Chordata; class Actinopteri; order Beloniformes; family Exocoetidae; genus Hirundichthys; species Hirundichthys speculiger. The sequence continues at coordinate 441,573 of JAGFBZ010000684.1, read as the reverse complement.
CAACCCATCGCAAAAGAAGACGACGCTTGTTCCACAAGAGCAGGACAGACTTAAAGTAATAATGAATACATACCCCTTTTCCTGTCACAATGTTCATTACGTCAATTTGGGGGAGAGGGTAAAGTTAAATAACATAGAAATAAAAAATACTGATTTAGTTTTTTAGTACTTTATTATACAGCTGATGTGGTTTTTTTGAACGCGTGAATTTCCTTTTTTACACAAATTTATCACTTGCGGGGAAAAAGTGATAAAATGTAATTGTGTGTTTTATTTTTATTTTATTTCTTTTGTTTTTTTAAAAAAAGCTGTCGAACTGTTCTAGCATATGTGCTGTTCTGCAAAGAATCTCTTTGCTTTTTATTATTTTATTTTCCCTCATTTTGTTGCACAGAGCAGGATTCACAGTACTAAATTGTAACTAAGTTCAAGAGTTTTTTTTGTTTTGTTTTTTTTAAATGTCCATGTTCACATACGTGGTGACTTTATTACTCCCATTAAATAAACTGGGGCTTAGTGGAATCAACAGGGATGAGCAAAGTATGAAGTTGCTGCTACTGATTATCTTAGTTCTTCCATGTGACAGTGATGTTGAGAGAACCTGATGAGATGGATAAGATATATGAATAAATAAATATATGGTACATAATGTCAAATGAATGTGAAATATGTATATTAAAAGTATAAACATTCTAAATATATATAGATAAAGTACATAATTTCTAAGTAAAAGTATATGGAAGATGGATCCTCTTTGAAAGCTTTCATATTGAGGGTTGTGTGATATGGGGAAATGAAGAGATTTATCACTGGAATGCACATCAGTAGGACAAAACTGTATTCTGATTCAGTGCATCTTTTCTTGTGCAATAATTGTGTGTTTTTTAGATAGAGTTTTATGTGAATACGTTATTCACTCATGACATTAGTATCCCTCCTCACTACCAGGTGCCAGTCAGATCATCACTGGTGCATTTTTCAAAATTCTCATGCAGTTTCTAATTCGAGGCAGAGGGGACACGCAGCTCCACACAATAGGGCAAGGTACGAAGACATCACCCTCTTAGTTCTTCAGAAGTATTCAGCGGTAATTACATTTCTGTTTCATTTTGCATTTAGAGTGCCTTATATTTATGCCTGTTTTTTATAACGTTTCATTTAGCATTCATGTATCCGAGTAATCTAGGCGTTTAGTGTAAATGTAAATGTTCAGTTTCTTTACGTTCAGTATTCATTTGTCACATGATGAGATTATATATGCAAATAAGAACATGTCAAGGTTTCTTTTTTTTACTTTTTTTTTTTTCATTTTCAGTGGCCTTACAGGGGCTGAGTGAATTTAAACAGAAACAGCTGGAAACAAAACAGTCCAGACGGCGAACGGCGACAGAGCATGTACAGACGTTTTCAGACGGGGTCAGGAACTTGGTCTCAGAGCTAAACAGGATGAGGTACCAGCTGGTGAACACGAACTCAGAAATGAAGTTAAGCTTTTTTTTTTTTTTTTTAAACCAACTTTTCCCAGAGCTGCGTATGATAAAAAAGATTAGGGAACTGACTTGCATAAACACAGAGGTCGTCAGCGAAGGGTTTCCATCGTCACAGCTTTTGACTTGTGTCACCACAGAGAGCAGAGCTAGAGAGCAGGATCCCTTCTGTTATCCTGACAATCCTAAACAGGGTGCCACCCCCCCACCCCGCGCTCCACCCCCCTTCACACACGTTTTATTTCATTTTTTTCTGCGACAGGTTTGAATCATTTCTGTACCCGGTGTCATTTTGAGCAGCATTTCTACTTTGTACCCTCTCTGATGGTTTTGTGGATGTGCATTCCAGGTGCTTTCTTTCCCTTATTAACTCAAGCAGCTATGAGTTTATATCATTGTCCACTGCTTTCCTGATTGTTTGTCATTGTTTAGAGATATAAAAGTGCTATTATTTAACTTAATGGTGGCTAACATTACCTTACATTCAAGTCTCAGACGATGTTTATTTTTCACATCTGATTCTTTTTTTTCTTTTTTTTTATTGATTTTTCATATGCATGGTAAATCATTGAAGAGTGGCCAAAGCTGGCCTGGTAGGAAGACTTGCACTTTCTCTATCTTTGTACTATGCACTGCCCTATTGATTCTAAACCCAATAATATATTACTTGAACCCATCTATAAAAAAGAAAAAAAGATCTCCTCAAACGTTCACCTTATGTGTATGTAAATAACACAAAAAAGGTATCAACCCTTTGAAAAATACAACAAAAAAAAAGAGAAAATAAAAAGTATGTGGCGAAAAAGAGCATCCAGTCTGATGCCGTGGTTGCTCCAGCAGATGACTTCAGAGAAATCTGTCCCCCAACCATCTGTTCTTGTGGCTTTGCCATCCAAGCTTGGAGTGTCATTTACAGAAATAAACGTTGTGTTCTCTGCTCTCTCTATCTATCTCTCGTCTGGATGCATAGACTGAAACCTAAATAATGAAATTGTAAAAAAAAAAAAAAAAAAAAAAAGGGAAAAAAAAACAAAAAGAGAAAAAAAAACATGGCTTGTCAAAAAGATCATACAATTACCTCTGATTAGTTGTAAGCGTAAACTGTTTCTTTTCCTGAATGAAAGAAGTGCTTTTTATTTTCTTACTTAGGTTACATTGGTGACGAAAGAAGTCTGTACGAAAATCAGTTCTTTGCTGACACAAGTTCCATTTGTTATAAATGAATTCTATTAAAAAATGTCAGTGTTATGCATCAGCGTTTCACTTGTTTCCCTCCACCTCACTTTGACTTGAGAAGACTGATGAAGCTATTTTACCCCCTGCTGGTCTGGGTCCAACACATTATCCACAGCTCTCTGCTAAAAGGAGAAATTGAGCCTCACCACATTTGAATAGATTTCCATTGCTCTGTTTTTTTTGTTTGTTTTTTTTTCTGTTAATGATGTCAGCCACAATGAATCACTGAGGGAACCTTTGACCAATAAGTGCAATGTGTTTTCAAAGTTGCTGTGTTTTTTTTTTTTTACTCGGATTTTGGTTACCCCAGTGACGCCGTGGTCAAAACCTCAGTTCAGTCATGAAAATATTTTTGCTGTATATTTCTGCATTTCATCTACTGTTCATGTGTCTTTTGTTAATGCTAATAACGAATAAGATCAATTAAAACCAGTGATCTCAAAACAATCAAATTTAACTGATTCAAACTATAGATTTAGATGTGCACTGGTTTGAGTAAAACCCAGCAGGTATCTTCAGTGAGGCTGAATACTTAGATTTGAATTCAATCGAACAAGCACAACCCCTGCTCTGAGACTGATGTGGACAGCAAATACTTGTGGATTGTAGATGCATTTAACAACATTTTCACATTTTAAGCCTATGATAAATGCATAAAAACAGGGGAAAAAAATGAGTAATGTTTTGGGCCCCGGTGGGCTCTGAGCACTGCCATGTGAAACAGGTGACCTACATCGCAGCTCCAGCTGCATGTCTGAGTGCATCATCTCTAGACAATGACGGATGGTTTGAAATTGCAACAAGTCTGAATTCCAGACTCCCAGAGGTCAGTAAACTATGTTCTTTTTTTTTAAGAAAAAAAAAAGTTGACCTGGGTCAATATGACTTGGGTCTACTCTTTGCAGCTAGAACAGTTCTCCTGGAAACCACCAAATCCAGACTCTTCCATCAGATTACCAGATGGAGAAGTGTGATTCTTCACTCCAGAGAACGTTCCTCCACTGCTCTAGAGTCCAGTGGTGGCTGCTTTACACCACTGCATCTGACGCTTTGCATTGTACTTAGTGATGTCTGGCTTGGATGCAGCTGTTTGACCATGGAAACCCATTCATGAAGCTCTCTGCTACTGTTGTTGAACTAATCTGAAGGCCACATGAAGTTTGGAGGTCTGTAGTGACTGACTCTGTAGAAAGTTGGCGACCTCTTCTCACTATGTTCTTCAGCATCCTCTGACCCCCCTCCATCAGGTTACGTGTCCTACCACTTTGGGAACGACAGCAACTCAGCCACAAACACTTCCATTTCCTTATAATACAGTTGACTGTGGAATATTTAGGAGCGAGGAAATTTCACCACTGGATTTGTTGGCCAGGTGTCATCCTATCACAGTTCCACGCTGGAATTCACTGAGCTCCTGAGAGCAACACATTCTTTCACAAATGTTGATTGTGCTTGATTGTATACACCTGTGGCCATGGAAGAGATTAGAACACCTGACTCTGATCATTTGGATGGGTGAGCAAATACTTTTGGCAATATAGTGCCTCCTGTCCTGGATGTCTCTTACAACAGTTATATACTGCTTTACAGCACTAGGTTTACGCAACAACAATGATGAAACTAGCTCACAGAGCTACAGTAGATATCATGGCAGAGGTGACTAAATCCATTTACCCATGAAGATTGCGATAAAGACACTGCCTTCATTCTCCAGCTGTGCATGTACAGTGATCCCACAAAGGCTCAGTATTCCCTCTCCAACATGTGCTTTAATGATGTCCTCTTAACACAGTCCTCTACGTCGTGGACCCACAATCAGTAACCAGTCTTGAACATCCCTGGTTTCTGGTTTCTTCATTTAGTCATTGAAACAACCCCAATAAAGGCATAAAGTTTCTATCCAGCCGTTTCCACATGACACAACCAGCAGCACTGTCCTCAGGTTTACTATTGTAACAACATATCATCAAGTAGGGTAAAACTAATCTGTCTCATGCCGGTCTAATCCCAATCTAATCTAATCCCTGGCGGTGGTGATGCTGCTGCAGCTGGAGGAGGAGCTTCAGTGGGAGAGAAATGCTAACCTGGCTTTCAGCTAGTAGAGGTTTCCTCCAGGTTGGTAAGCACAGCAGCAGAGTCTTTGTAGAGTCTCTGGTGGCCCAAGTCAAATGAAAAACTTTGTTAAAAACTCCCTGCCCATCCGGTCTCTGACTCCTGACCTTGTAGTCGAAAACCCTGGTGTTGCTCTTTTCTTCACGCTGCACCTTTACCTGGCTTATGTCAGGCGGCCCACTGGACCAATTTGATCTTTTCCGTGGAGTTTGCAGCCAGCCAGCCAGCCATCCCCAGTTACACCTTTCCATTGCCAATCCACACAGCACTCATTTTGGACCCGGTTATGACACCATTACTGCCTCCCAAGGTGGACCAGGGCCATAACAGCAGTGGAATGACATGTTAAGCCTTTCTGCTTCTGTGAAATGCACCCAGCACAGCGGGGTGGAATAACGGGGGAACAAACTGGCAGCGTGAATGGGTCTAAAGAGACTCAAGAAAGTAACGACAGAAGAGAAAACGACTGACGGCTGACCAAGCAAGAGACTGAACAACGAGTAAATCTTGCATCTATAAAGGACTGCTCTGAGCTAAAAGAAAATGGCAAAAGTTTCTTTTGTCTTGCTTTGAGACAGAAATTCTTACTCTATGACACGTGTCAAACACAAGGCCCGTGGGCCAAATGTGGCCCGCCACGTAATTTTATGTGGCCCTAGAGAGCTTGTGCATTAAATTTTAGACCAATATTTTAAGACTTAAAATAAGCTCATACTACATCTCGCATAATGCATTTCATTGTTACCCACAATGATAACTGTATCTTACCATAAGCAAGACATCAAGACGATTTTCAGAACTGATGGACTAAACAAAAAACCTCTACAAACTAACCCCAACCTGTCCAAGAACAGAAAAATTGATGCACAAGGAAGGCAGTTACCTGAACGACAGGAAAACGAAAGACAAGTTTGTACCGTCAAGGTGAAAAAACGGTATGTCTTTTGTGTTATGAGGGTGTGTCAGTCATTTAGTATAATCTGCATTTGGACAACATGCTAAATTTAGCCTACAAGTAAAACAAAGAATCACAGCAGACTGCAGTTGCAGTCAAAAGCTACCACCAAAAATGATGCAGCAGTAAAAGCTATCTTCATTGTGGCTGTATGTGCCTTTCAGCTGTGATGCTTCCTTTCCAGATGTGCCAGCTGCTCCAATAGAAACTGAGTTTTCTGTTTCACAAAGCGAGGCAACTTAACACCGAGCAAAAGGGTTCAGTAAGGCCGGTTTCTGAAACTGAGGTGATGGATACTCCGAGACCGTTACCATGGTAACATAACCCCTGTAAACATCACCTTTGCGAGAGTAGGTTCATAACCACAAATCCTGAGTTTAATATAATAACTAGAAAAGCACAACAGTTCCATATAGCGATTTACAGATTGCGATAAAATCCGCCTTCTGGATCAGATCCAGATAAGCCTTTGAAATTTGATAGAGGTTCCCATTGTCAATCCCTGAGTGAAATTTTGGGCAATAATTAACAGAGATATTGAGAAACAAAATTTTCTTCCAGATCACACCCAAAAGGAAATCAGTTCTTCCATTTTCACATTTCTGACAACTCCTGAAAATTTCATCAAAATCCATCCATAACTTTTTGAGTTATCTTGAACACAGACAAACAAACAAACAGACAGACAGACAGATAAATGCTGCCAAAAATATTACCTCCTTGGCGTAAGTAATGAGGTATATATTTGAAACTTCAATACATAATAAATACAGAAACAGTTATTAAACAAAATAATAATTTATTTTGATTTACATTGCATTTTGTTACATTCATGCTGTCAATCTGGCCCTTCCAGGGCAACCATGATGCTGATGTGGCCCTCAGTGAAAATGAGTTTGACACCCTGCTCTATGAATTTCGAAATTGAGTTTCATCTCACAAATTCTTCCGAGTGTGTTCTTTCTTCCTGTTGATTAGTTTTTCTGAGCAGCTGAACTTGTTTTGTAAATTAGGGCGTGAATTCCAATTCCTCCCTTAACCCTCAATCTCAAAAATGCGTGCTTCCGCAAAGTCCAAGTGCTGTCCCGATTCTCAGAACGTCAAGTTGAGGGACAAGTTTGAGGGCTGGATCGCCCATAAATGTTCGAGATTCTCCTGGCACCACCCTTGGGAGAAAGGGCTACCCTGAAGGCATTGCGTATTTTCGCCGAGACATCTTTGAAAAGGATGGCGCCGAAAAAAAGCTAGCTACAAATGTACGTATTTTCGTAGTTAATAAATATATAAATAAAATAGAAAATAAAAATATAAATGCCTCTCCTTCTTCTACGTCCTCTTCTCCTTTGTCATCGTCATGGTCGTCGTCTTCTTGAGAGACTGGACGTAGCTTTGGCATAAGGCCGCCCCCCACAGTCTGAAGACGTCACTGCACTCAAGGGGTGTCCCATGTTAGTCACAAGACAGCCCAGAAGATAGGGCCAAGATTGAGGGCCAATGATTGTGGGTTAAGGGCGAGGTTTGAGCTTGAGGGTTAAGGAAGGAATTGAAATTCACCCTAGCACTGTCCTTTGTGAAAATGATTGTAACCTCACCAAAGTTCTTGCCATGGGAAAAAAAAGTTAAAAAAGGAGTGATTTCTCAGAGATTGTCGGAGATTACAACTTGACTTCATGCAACTACAGCCAACAGCAGTGTATCGCAGTAAACACTTCCTTACTGAAGAGGGCAAAACAAGATGTTTCAAACACACTCTTTGACAGCTTTAAACATAAATGAATAGATAACTCCTTTGCCTGCAGAAGTTATTTAAAATTCAGGAAGCGGTCGGCACACTCAGAAGACACGACTGCAACATGATAACCGAAAGACGACAGATGCCATCAGATGTGGCAGAAGGCTTGAAGAACACGAGTCCAGAATTCTACTGGATGTTACGATGAGTAACGAGCTCCTGAAGTTTCAGTCAACATTTCTGCTCATGGAAATGTTGAATGTAATAAGAAACAACTCGCCTCAGTTAGAAAATCATGTTGTAGAGATTATGTGTCAGAAGTAGTGACACCCTGCAAGAGCTACAAGAGACGATGTGTAGCAATGACTGCTCTCAGAGTGGCACGTTCTTTCCTCCGCTTTTCCTTTGTAAATCACTTCTCAAACTGAACATGGATCATAACTCGAATACTGAATACAATGCTATTACAGTGCGCTGTTTTACACTGATGTCTGATGTTTCTCGCTGTGCTATTAAGCGCCGACAAGGCATCGTGTTACTGTAAATCTATTTATCCGAGCCGCCCCCACAAACGTTTACAGGATCACTCCCCAGATCAAGATACGGCCGAGACTTCAGAGGGAAAAAAGGACAGGCTGCACTCTGTGCCGCAATATCGCATTAACATGGGAGCAGGATTGCATGTGACATGTAGGAGAACGCTGGCAGATTACTCCGCGGCGCCGACAATTATTGCTTCACCTTGTCTCTTGTTTCTCGCAATTTGATGGAAATTAGCTAAAATGAAGTCCTGAATGTCTTTAGCAGTCGGGCCACGCAGATGTCTGCCTCTCACCAGATAAGAACACAACAAATGAGAAACTTCTACTGTCATCACATTTTATTTTTCACCGGAGACTGCACTTCAGATGTATCGAGCAGATGCTCCGTCTTCGTCTCTCAGCAGTTTTTTGCAGAATTATGAAACCAAGCAGCCAGTCACAACACTGTGCACAAGTCATTTCTCATTTATCTGCACCCCGCACCCCCCCCACCCCCCCTCCTCCTCCTCCTCCTCCTAACAACGACAGCTTGCCTCGGTCCCCTAATGCTTTATTTTCAACTCACGAAATTTGTTGAAACTCGTTCGAAAAGGAGGTGAGGGAGCCAGGCGGCTTTGTCATCAACTGTGCTGAAAGGAATTTAAGAATGAGTCTTTTTTTTTTAAATTCTAATATTTACATTTTTTTCTGAAGAAACCTATCCACTCATCCTTTTTCAGTTATTTTCACAGCTAATTTTCAGCTATAAGGCATTATTCTCCTATGAGCATCGCCATGCACCAACTCTTAAAACTTCTCTTAATTAGATGGAAGTGCAGGTGAAAGTTAGGATGGAACAACAAATAAAAAGAAAAGCTTTGTTTAAATAAACAGATTTTTATCAGTCTCTTTCACATTTAAACATTCATCAGTGTCATTAACGGACTGAACTGCAGTATGAAATACAGAGTCCAGTGAAGCCAGATGGTCCTGATAACACAGAGAAGGCAGAGATAAATTCAAAAGAACATAATTAAATTTTAACAAGAATTTCAAAGACTGTAATTATTTATACTATAATGTCAAATCTTTTTTTATTTCGCCTTTGATGAAATAAATACATGTAAATTTCTTAGAATTTTACAATACCTCATGTCGCTTCATAACATTGCCTCTTTTTCTTTTTTTTTTAAACAGGTAACGTTTCCGTTCGGTGCAGGAATATTCGGTATTACCCAGTTTAAAACATTTCATGTTAGCGTTTCAGTGACCAGCAGGAGAGAGCTCAGTTCATCCGTTTGATCTTTTCAACCATTTTTTCAGATAACTTCCCACACACACACACACACACACACAAATAAAAAAATCTGAACAGAAATATCACAGTGAAAATAACAGAGCAGCGCCGTTATCACCTGCAACTTACAATGAACGCAAATCACAATATCTGGTGCAGGAACAGCAGCAGAAAATAGTAAAAGACGAGCCAGTTCAAAGGTTTTCTTTAACATTTCACATTAGTTTCCATTACTTAGTTTCAAAATAACAATGAGAAAGTGTCCGAAGTCTTTCTGCAAACTTTTTAAAGACCATGGCAAAATCTTGCATTTGAAAATCTGTGAATAGGAGCTTTCCTCTTAGTTTAGAGCGTTTAAATTAAAAAAAAAAAAAAAAAATTCAAAAATACTTTATTAATCCCCCAAGGGGGAAATTCAAGTTTCAGTACACCAGTTCTTCTGGTGTACTAGGGGAGCTGCTAGCGTCCAGCGCTCCTTTTCATGCCAGGTCCCGTGGTCCGAGTGCTAACTTAGGTAACAGCCGTTAACAGCCGTTAAAACAGTTAACAGCCGTTAGAACCAGTATATCTCCATAATGAAAGTGGAGCCTCCTGAAGTCTTGCATTGCACTGTTGAAGCAGGACTTGTGGAGTCGAATTTAAAAACCTTTAAAATGTGCATCAGCTAGCCTTTTTCCATCAAAGACTCAAACAGCTTTAGCTCCAGCAAGCTGATTCAAGTCTGAGACCTTCGTGAAAGTTACGCGGGGTCAAATCTGGTGGTGCACAAAATGATACGTTCCTACCTCAGAGTAAATAAGGGGGTCTTTTCTAATGGATGAATGAAAGCAAAATTCATGATCAGTCGGTTTAGGGTTTACAATGTCGAGGGTTAAGTGATTTTATAAACTTCTTAAATCCACACTGTAGCTCTCATACACAGGGTTCCACAGCTGGCTGCCGGCATAGCTAATATTACACTTGAGAGCTGAGAATCTAATTAGACAGACTCTGTGTCTTCTGGACTCCTGGCCTGACTGAACTAAAGGCACAGTGCAGAACAAGTGGAGCGTCCGTGGGCTGCAAATGAAATGGACAGCTATGGGTGTGTGGACAGCACAACCCAGAGGCCTTTTCACCAGCAGAGAGGTGAAGACTGTTTCGGCGCATTAGCAAGACAGGCACCATACCCTGCAGCAGATTTAGGACGATGATCCAAATGGGGATCCTCAATCAAGCGGACTCCCATTCAGCGATGACAAACTGAGATAAAAGCCAACACCGCTGCCAGTGCTATTCCGGCTTTGTGTGTTCATCACATTAGAGCTGCTTCAGAGGCAGAAGGCGGGTTTGACCTTTAGTATCCACTGCGACGGGAACGGAAGGAGGGGAATCCAAACACAACAGGCTGTTAAAAGCGGGCGTAATCGTAGCACCAGTGTTTCACTAGGTTCAGTGAAAATGTTCTCACGTTGCGGTTTTCCTCGACTGAAAAACAAGATATGGAGAGATAAACCATGAAACTAGTGACGGGCAAGGCGGAGACAACTCCGGCTAAAAAGGTTGATTGGAGGAACAACAGAGATGGTGGAGGAGGGCCAGAGAACATTGCGGCGGGAGCCAACAGTTGCCGCAGTGTATAAAACCTCTGAAGGTTAATTTCTCCAGCTCAGCATCTTGCCAACATCCCTGCGATCAGAACCTCTGTAGGCCAGCCATCTGCTTCCGCTCCCCTCGCTGCCCACACGACTGATTCGTAGTTGGCTTCATGTGGGAGTGGACACGCATCGGGGCACTTCCAGAAACGAACGACTGAATGCAGAGACAGCGGAGGGGTTGGTCATTTAATTATGTCAAACCTATAGTTTTTAGTCTGCGAGGTTTTTTCAGACAATATACAGTCATGGAAAAAATTATTAGACCACCATTTTTTCTTCACTTTCTTGTTCATTTTAATACCTGGTACCACTAAACGTCATCATGTGACTAAAACAGACAGAAAAGAAAACACTGAATGCATAAAAGCAGTGTTTTTGGCAGTACAACGCCATAGCTATTGATGTAAAAACTTAAGTGATTTAGGTTATAATCAAGAAAACCATGGAAAATGGTAAGATATCAGCTCTTAAATAAAACTCTTATGAGCAATCTTTGTGGTTATCGTTATGTTTGTCCAAACAAATGTACCTTTAGTTGTACCAGGCATTAAAATGAACAAGAAACTGAAGAAAACAAGGGTGGTCTAATAATTTTTTCCATGACTGTACATAAATGAGCAAATTAATTAGTGGATCCTTGTCATATTGCCAGAGGCATTAAAATAAAAAAAAAAAAAAAAAAAAACATTTCTTAGACTGATATGTATTTACTTGAGAATTTTTCGTCATAAAATTGACTTTTTTTATGGTGATCTGTGTTTCCTCATGTGATTTCTCATGTAGCCTCAACTTCACCCACATTGACATTTTAGACTGAGAAGAAAAAAAAAAAAGTACAATCTATAGTTCAGCTGAAGCCACGCTGCGCATCAGTAACTGTGTCAAGCCTGTAGAAAAGAAGAAGAAATATCATTTTAAGATTTCCCCAGCAGGTTTCTGTTGCAAGCCAAAGCAATAAGATAACTTCAGCTAAGTGCTCAGCTGCAATGTTTTAATACACTACAGTTTCACAGGGGAGATAAGTACTAAGAGTATATTTTCTTGCAACCTCAGAGGACACGGTGTCAATTATTCCGGGTATGGCCCTGTAGAGGACTTCATTCCTTAATCAAAATAAATGGCCAGGGCAGCAGAAAGTGAGTGGAGTTAAGCCCCCAATGTTCCTTTAAGACAGGTGGGGGGGTTTTGGCCACAAACAAATCCATTACCACAAGGTAAATAGGATACATCAGCACTCTTGGCCCGTCTGAACGGTTCAAGCCCTGTGACCACCCCGGCAAGGGAGTCTTCCATTTTTAAACACGCGGGGCTAATAGCATGAGTTTACATTTTTCTTTGCGTGCCACGCCACAGCCGGTCTTACATAATACATCCTGATGAACTCGACTGTGCATGGCGGCGGTGCTAACTTAAAGTGGCTGTGACTAACTCACTGTAATGGGAAAATTCAGCTTCGTGCATATAATGGGAAAAAAAAATGTGGCAGAAGTGGAAGTTTAAAGTTTAATGCAATACTGTAGCTTAATATGATTTTAAGTAATTCATGGAGGGGGCGAGGGGTTGGAGGTGGTGGTGGGAGGGATGTCATTAAAATCAGCTGTCATAAAATGAAGTGTTATTTTTCCTCCACATTTTCTTACTTACCAGCTGGTAGTCATTTCACTGTCAGGGTATGAATAATTTCAGCACATAGCCAGGACAGTTCTGCTCGGGGGCACTTTCTTTTTTTTTTTACCCACCCCTTTTTCACAGCAAGCAGGCCTTTAGGATTTTTTTTTTATATACATTTTTATACACATACATTTTATATACACAGTAGCAAAAGCTTTCATATATTCCCTTCCCATGCATTTCCAACATTGGAAAAACTTGTTCTTCAGCGATTTACTAAGCCGGTATCAACAGCTGATGCTGAAAAAACAAAAGGCACTTATTACATAAAGTTATTTTTAAACTAGAAAAGCGCAGACCTCCACCAAACGCAACAATTCCCCCATATAGCAATTTACAGACTGCGATAAAATCCACCTTCTGGATCAGGTCCTGATCAGCCTTTGAAATTTGATAGAGGTTCCAATTGTCAACCCCTGAGTCAAATTTCATGAGTTCTGAGCAATAATTAACAGAGATATTGAGAAACAACATTTTCCGCCCCATTGACCGCAATGTTATCGAAAATTTGAAAGTGGTCCAGAATCCAGCATTTCTTCCGGATCTCACCCAAAATGAAATCAGTTCTTCCTTTTCACATTTCTGACAACTCCTGAAAATTTCATCAAAATCATTATCTTGAACACAGACAGACAAACAGATAAACGCCAGCAAAAACATAAAAATAATTGCGAAAGTATTCAGTTACCTGCTTTGCTTCATTCTGAAAACATCAACATGACAGATATTTTTAAACTCTTAAACTGATTTGATTTTAGTCGTGAAGAAAGGACAAAATTCATTATTTTTAAAATGACTGCTTCAACAGGGTTCAGCCTTTTCAGCTAACTGTGACTGTTAACTGTTAACTGTGACTGAATGGGTTTGTTACCAAAGAGGGGAAAAAATGAAAAGAGAAATCCCTACTTGGGTCCGTCTGAAAGGAAAGTCTAATGCTGAAAAGTCGTGGGAGGTGAGTGTTTGCCGGGAGGCGAAGGTCTGCTGGTGAGTGAGAGCAGAGGCAGCTGCACGCAGGGACGGGACGTTACGGGGTGGGAACGCAAAAGCTGGCTCTCTAGAAACAAACAGTGGTTTGTGTTTACATTTTTTCCAAACTGCGGTGACAGAGCGCCGAGCCACACCACAAAGCTTTCGTAGATTTTGGAGCGCTTGAACACGCTTAAGTTGTGGCTGGTCGTGCTACGAAATGAACATTTTTGTCTGTGTGCTCAGTCTCACGGGCCGTCGTGTTTACTGTGAAACTTTTTGACTGGGTTGGAAAAAGAAATTCTTGGCGAAATCACCCTTTCGTGAAGAACAATAATGTTCCAAGAAAAGTGAGAACTGCTGCAGTGCGAACCGTCCATCTCTCGTTGGCTCTCTCCATATACACTCCGTGTGAACCTCTGAGCTTTAATTTTTGTACCAAGGCTCGAGCAATTTAGAAAAAGCCATAAAATTAAAATGTTCCCCCACAAATAAGACAGCTACTAAAAAGGTTAACTCTGCAGACACTTTGAAGAGCAGAGTGCAAACAAAAAGGTCTCTTTTTTGTATTTTTTTGTTTTTCATTAGCAAGAACCAAAAAACCGTATTATCCGGGGCTTTGCAGACATGTCTCTCTCTCTCCTGTGGCTTTCTCCAGTTATTCCAGTAGGAGCAGGCTCGATCACCACTCGTCTCGCAGTCAGCGTTGATCTGGTCCTTGCTGAATTGACAGGATTGACAGGAACGATAATCTTCCCCGTTTTGTCCTCATCTTCACTCTAAAGGGCTGTGTATACTCTCGCAGCAATGTGTTGCAGTTAGCTTGTCTCAGGTATGCCGCCGATATTTTTGATGTATGCCCAATGTTGAAGCAACGGTCTGCGCGGTCCCCGTTCTTTTTCGTCCTCATGTCCCTCCGTTGTCGCACAAACTTATCTTGCGTTTTTCCATTTCCTCACCATCTCGGCCGTATTTAGACCCACATTCATCGCAATCTCCCTCCATGAATTACTAGAATATGTGCTGTCCTTGTACTGTGGAAAACAGAAGCCGGAAATATGCGTAGTGTAGAGCGGATGGAGAATTGACCAATCAGAGGGCTCCTTTCTCTCCTCCTTGCGATGCTATGCGGCACTGTCTGCGGTCACCTACAATTTTTGGGGAGGCGCACCAGAGTGTCCGCAGAGGGTGGGGGGGGGCATATCTGCGTTATCTGCGTCGCAGACGACCTGATATCTGAGCATAAACCAGGCTTAACTCGAAGCCCTCTGAGTCAGTGGGACTTCACTTTGTCGCTTCAAAACCGGAGGTTTCCATGAAGTGAACAAGCCTCAAATGTAGCAGTAATGACCGGCTTTGACCGCTGCTGCCACCTAGTGGACGCCGTTTTAGCGCTACTGGGGTTTCCCCTCTACTCTTGTTAAAGATTTGCATGAATAACAAGCACTTCTAGTTTTCCACATTTAATTGCCAAGTTGCATGTCACCTAAATGTTCAGTGATGCTCTTACTCAGCATGAGTGATTAAGAAGATTTCATGCCAGTCAATGTTTTACACTCAAATACAGAACCGAAAAAAGCATCTCATTCTTTCTTCAGGTGGCTGGATTCCACCTGAAGCCCCTGGAAGAACTTAAATTGTTGCCACCGTCTTTTAAAACCCATTTAGTAGCACCTTCATCTGCACGTCTACGGTTTATGTGTGGGGTGATCAAAGCTTTTGTGACTTCAATAGTCGTGACTCATTCAGCGCTCGCTAATGAGCGTGAGAAGTCCTGCTGGGTTCTGTGATTGGCACGGGCCATGAGAACTTGTGTCCAGCTCGTTAAAATGTGACAAGCCAGCAGATGGAGGAACAGATTATCTTCAGAAATGGATGGGTTTCGCCGGTACCCATCAAGATCTTTAACATAATCCTTGAAACCCCCCCCCCCAAAAAAAAAAAAATTAATTAAAAAACAATACACTGAAACACTTATTAATTTTTGGTGCAGAAGACACAAACTGCCTTAAAGTGAGCTTTTTTTTCTTTCCCGGGTTACTACATTAAAATGGCCTGAATAAATTCCCAAAAGAACAAGTATGGCAGAAAAGTGGAAGATGGCTGACTGCTACAGCTGAGGGCCATGCAAGAGCATTTAACTAGCAGAGATTAACTACTGTACTTCCACTGGTGGCCTAGTGTACCGCCTCAGGGAGGAGAGAGAGAGAAGAGAGGGAGCAGAGGAGGGGCTAAAGGAAAAAGGATGTGGGGGTGGATGGGCCGTGTGGTGCTGACAGCTCTGGTGCCTTGAGAGAACGGAGTGACAGGTGATACAAAACAAAAACAAGCTCCACTACCTCCACAGTTCCACTTTGAGGTCATAATTAATTTGACACAAATATCAAATGAAACTGCAACAAAGCCAAGACTCAATCCGGTCACAGCGAGTGGCGATGGCGGTTCAAAATTCTGTACATTGAATATAATCATTGCATATTAACTTGTGTAATATCACCACGAAAATCAAAATCCGCAAACTGGAGCCGGAGCCCTCCGAGCCTCAATAATGTGTTTAAAATATGTTTAAAAACTGCAAAAAAGTAGCGAGGCACTGCAGGGAAAATAGACAAAGGCTCAACTGTGGTCTTTCTGTTACCTTCACAGTCTCTGGTCTCCGAACCGTAGTAAAGAAACTGGTGGTATTGTGCTATTTTTGGCTCGTAATTAGCGGCTAACACGCGAACAACAACAAAAGAAAAAGTCTGGTTTTCTCTGCATGGAACATGCACTTCACAGAACTTGTAACATCACACAGGTTGTATTGTTGGGCTCCTGTCGGTTAACAGAGAATGTAAATCTATACACGCTGGGCTGCTGTTTATGTTCACTCCACTTATCATCTAACTCTGTTTTCGTTCTGCCGTCCCACGACACACACACTCCATTACCCATAAGGCCACCTTCTTAAAGGGACCAGGCTGGCTCACAACGTTTCTTCATTGTGAGATAACGCGCACAACATCCTGCGATGTTTCCGCGATTTTTTCTAGATTTTTTTATTCTATTATATATTTCTGAAAAATCTGCAAATAACTAAAAATTACTGTATACCTTTTTCTACTTTTTCTTTTTATTTTTTTGCAATTAATAGCTTTTTTTTTATTGAGGTGAGGGTTATTTCAGATGACTATACGCATAAAACGCATAAAAAGAATCAGTTGCAATCAAATCCTGTATGAATCCGGTTTAATCACAAACAATAATAATGATATATTACATTACAGTCATCATCTGGTGAGGGATGCTTATCAGAACCTGGTATTAAAAGGGCGTAAAACAGGCTTTGACGCTAAATTCAGAGGCTCTAACATTATTAATTTTCTTCTTTGTAGTGGATAAATGACAACATTTCATTCCCTCAAACGCAGGCTGAAAGCCAACCTGCTCTTCACAAAGGTGGGGAGAGCTGAACCTTCAAACACGTATCCGGTTCCAAATGCAGTTTTCCTCTCCCATGTATGTTATGTATGCTAAAAGCCTGGACCCAACACAAAGAGTTCCCTAAAATTTATGAGCATATGTTAATAATTCAAGGTACCAATTAGTGGCCTGATTGTTATGCTACGAGAGCGCTCATGAATTCACTCTGATACGGCGAAGGACCTCAACTGAACCGTTGTTCAGATATTGGGTTTCAGAGATCTCACAGCCGGAAAGATTTAATGATTTGGAGTCGAGGTCCTTTTTTGGCTTTCTCTCTCTCTAACCAACTGTTGGCAACGACGGTGAAAGATGTAATCCGAACCTTTTGTTCTTGAAAAAAGGATCAATGCCGCATGGTAAGAAAAACTGTTTTACGGCAATTTTGATTTAATTTTTTTTTTTTAAATAAAGAGTGAGGGAGAGGGATGCCTACTATCAGGTTGGTTTTTTTTTTTTGTTGTTGTTTTTTTGTTAACGGTGGCTTTCTAATTCTTATAGGACATCAGATCTGCTCACTTTCAGTAGACGTTCTCTAAGGTACGTGAAGGAAGTTCAGCCCCTCATCCAGAGAAGTGCACCAACAAGCATCTGTCAGAGGAACGACAGCGTTATACAAATCAGAAATGCACAAATAGAACTGCCAACCAGGCACTGCTGTGACTGCAGGAGCAGAAATCAAGAAATCAGAACCTGGTTTTTGTTTCACAGCATCGACCTCTTTGCTCAGTCCTCAGAAACTAAAGGAGGCATTTCTGAGAACCGTTGGGCCGAGTACGACTTGAATATGGCTGTGTTTGGAAAAACAAAAAAAAAAAGACCATCCAGTGAGGCGAATCATGGCCAAATCCAGGAAAGAAAAATCAAAAACTGAGCCGCTGAGAGGACACGAAGTGGAAGAAGCTTGTCAAAAGGCGTCACAGTTTGCTGATGCTTTGGTTCGACGGTAAAACAGCTCCCTGTTCAGCCGCGCCTTCATACCTCAGTTCACAGCAGCCAGTTTTAGGGACATTTCTCTTAAAACTGGTGTTGCAGCTTTGTGCTACCAACTTCAATGAAACGGACAAACAGCATGATCCTCATCTGATCTGGGATCTGTGATGTAACAGGGCTTAAGGTACACCAGGTGACAGGCTTGTGTTATATCGGTTTTCTGAGCTCAGACACCCAAGTGTATGTTCTCATGCAAAGAAGTTGTTTTGGTTTGGTGTGTGACTTGATTCATGGGGATGGGGGTGGGGGGGAGAAATTTACAGAAGTTTAAGAATACAGCAGTAAAGAATATCTCTCCTCCTGGAGGAGAGCTATCCTGTGACATCATGACGTGGTCCTGAATCAGAGCCGTCTTTCCCTTTCAGGATCATCTTTCAGCCCGACATCTTCTTTCTGCTACTGTATGAGTGGAAAGCACACTTTTTTCCTTTCCTTTTCTTCTTTTTTGGTCTTTCTTGACTTCCTACCACCCTTACCCTGCCTCCCCCCTACCCTCTATCTCAGCTCTTCCCATCCTCAGCTCTTTTTTTTCCCTCCCTGTCTCCCTTTGCCTGGAAGTGTAACGCATCATTCTGGTTTCTCTCCTCCCGTCGTGAAAAACCTCCTCCACTTGTGATGCAGAGCAGGACAAAAATAAAAGAAAAAAAAGTGCAGGCACGTGGCATATCTCCAACAACGCTGGTTCAGAGAGGAGCGCAGCATTATGTATGCAGGCGGGATTAGCTTAATTGAAGTGTCAGCCTGAGAAAATTGTGGATCTGTGCGGGTTAACGTCTGCGTACGGCTGAAGCTTCACTCATCTTACTGATGAGAAATTTGGTCATAACAGGCCTCATTTGATTCGTATGTGTGTTTGTGGGATCCTACAGTGATAGTAATTGTAAAAACCTACCATCAGGTTTATTTATGATGCTGAGATGGCAAGGTGGAAGCTGTTGGATGTGTAATTACTTTCAAGCACTGGGCCATTTAGATTAAATTGAAAAATTGTAAAATTCGGAGTTAGAAACAGCAGCAGTCCGGATTAATTAAATTTTGGTGCAAACTTGTGAACAAACTGATCGACACGGTGTTAGCCTTTTCTAGCGGGTTCGATGATGTGCAAGCTGAACTGGATGCTGCAACTGTTTTGATCCTTTTTAAATTCAGATGTGTCAATACTGCAGTTATAATCACCAGCCACTTTATTGGGTTCACCTGTCCAACTGCTCGTTAACACAAATTTCTAATCAGCCAATCACATGGCAGCAACTCAGTGCATTTAGGCCTGTAGACATGATCAAGATGATCTGCTGCAGTTCAAACCAGCATCAGAAAGGGGAAGAAAGGTGATTTAAGTGACTTTGAATGTGGCATGGTTGTTGAGTATTTGAGAAACTGCTGATCTACTGGGATTTTCACGCACAACCATCTCTAGGGTTTACAGAGGATGGTCTGAAAAAGAGAAAATATCCAGTGAGCTGCAGTTCTGTGGGCGTAAATGCCTTGTTGGTGCCAGAGGTCAGAGGAGAATGGTCAGACTGGTTCCAGCTGATAAAAAGGCAACTGGTACTCAAATAACCACTTGTTGCATCCGACTTATGCAGAAGAGCATCTCTGAACACACAACATGTCCAACCTTGAGGCGGATGGACTACAGCAGCAGAAGACCACAGCAGGTGCCACTCCTGTCAGCGAAGAACAGGAAACTGAGGCTACAATTCACACAGGCTCACCAAAATTGGACAATAGAAGGACAATAGAAGATTAGAAAAATGTTGCCTCGTCTGAGTCGTCTGGATTTCTGCTGCAGCATTCAGATGGTAGAGTCTGAATTTGTCACAAACAACATGAAAGCATGGATCCATCCTGCCTGGTATCAACAATTCAGGCTGGTGGTGGTGGTGTGATGGTGTGGGGGATATTTTCCAGGCACACTTTGGGTCCATTAGTACCAACTGAGCATCATGTCAACACCACAGCCTACCTGAGTATATTGTTGCTGACCATCTCCATCCCTTTATGACCACAGTGGACCCTCCTCTGATGGCGACTTCCAGCAGGATAACACACCATGTCATAAAGCCTGAATCATCTCAGACTGGTTTCTTGAACATGACAATGAGTTCACTGGACTCAAATGGCCTCCACAGTCACCAGATCTCAGTCCAGTAGAGCAGCTTTAGGATGTGGTGGAACAGGAGATTAACATCATGGATGTGCAGCTGACAAATCTGCAGCAACTGTGTGATGCTGTCATGTCAATATGGACCAAACTCTCTGAGGAATGTTTCCAGGTACCTGGTTGAATCTATGATACGAAGGATTAAAGCAGTTCTGAAGGCAAAAGGTGGTCGAACTCGGTACCAGCAAGGTGGACCTGATACAGTGGCCGGTGAGTCTATAATAATGTATAAATGGTAAATTTAGGAGAGAAAAGTAAAAAAAAAATTGCAAACATTTTCGCTCATCGTAAATATAATATACAATAAAATAACTGTTTTCACAGTGTCAGACGGGATGTTGACAGGTTTAATTCCTTACAAAGCCGTCAAAGGCAACAAACAGTCAGTTTTATTCTGAACAAAAAGAACAAACATGACAGTACCCCCCGTCCTTGTTTTAAACAATAACCAAAACTTAAATTCATGCTGTACCTGTTGTCGGTTGTGAGGAATTATTATATAAAGCTTCAGTATATTCCTTTAAATTTACACTGGCACATTCGGTTGAAAATAATATTTTGTCTCAGTCCAGAAAAATCCCTCTGCTTTTAAAACACCTTGTTGTATAATGTCCCACTTGGAAATTTCAAACAGATATTTTCTTTTTTTTTAATTAGGTTACAACCATCATGTGAAGGAATGATATTGATTCGTGGAGAAAGTGAACCAAACCAGTGAAGGAGGATGTAATAAATGTGATGAATGTTATAATCTGTTATTAAAGTTAGGGTCTAACCCGTCTTGTTTGCTTACAGACTTTGTCATAATGTATTCCTCCACTTGATTATGGCTTAAGACACCACGCAAGCTACATTTCTTTTATCTTAATCTTGGCTTAACGGGCTTCCTAATTACAGTGGATCACTTTATTGCAAATCGTAACTGTCAATAACAGTTCTTACTTTTAAACATAGTATATCCAGGCACAGTTCTCCAAAACACAGCGCTTACCGCTTAATTTGCACGCACAGTATGAAGGAAAAGAAAAAACCTCCACCCTTAAGCTCCAGCTCCTGGAAAAAAAACAAAAACATGTCAGTGTTGTGGAGGAGAATCGTGTTCAAATCACAACATTTGAGCGAGCTCCCCAAATGGAGCCTGCGAGTCTCCTGCACAGGCCGAGGAAGGTGAGCTACCCATCAACGGCAACAACTGAAGTGTCAAAACAAGATATTGCAAGAAGCCAGGACACAATAGGACAGAATGGCAGATGCTAGTTAGATAGCTGTGTGGTCGGACTGCAAAGCAATCCAGCGCAGTCTGGAGTGAATACTTTAAATATTGAAAAAGAGCAGAGAACTCAGATATTAAAAATTTAACTTTCCAGCAGATGTTTGATTAATGTAACAATGGCATGAATATAGGAACAGTCCAACACAACATAGAAGGGGGGGGCATTCCTTGGGAAAGTCAGTTACCTTAACGCGTATGAGATTGAACTGCTACCTTCGCTCATGTCCATTTTAGGAGCACTTTGCTCTTTAATATTGCTGTGTCATTTGATCCTCGGGTTGAGGTACGCCTTGAATGCTGCCGTTAAGGTCTGGCACCAACTGAGATGTCACTGAAAGGTGCATCAATCAAAGCAAAGACGTAAGTGTGTCCCTCTGCGACTCATGTCATCAGAGGAAATCCAACAATAGCTACAAAACAGACAAAAACGTTACGACAGGCTGTCATCCACAGGATGCTTCTGTGAAAGGCTATTCATGCTTAGAATATTATTTTACTGTCACAATTTTCTGCTCTTTATATATATATATATATATATATATATATATATATATATATATATATATATATATATATATATCACCTATTGCAGTGACAAGAGTGAACCGAACACAGTAAATAGGGCTGTTCTTAGTCTGCTTGCATCCAAAAACAGAGAAATAAATGGATAAGTAAACCACAATGAAGCAACGACAGAACAAAGTCTGGTAATGTCGTCTAAATATCGAGAACATCTATGAAGCCCATCTCAGAGTATCGGGCCAACTGTGCTGCAGGTTAACACCTAGATTACAGTCCATTTACACTGATGAGAACAAGTGGGTGAGTAACTGGTAAATACTCTGTTCAGCTGTTGACAGCTGCCTCAAAAAGAGCTGGGCTCAGAGTTTAAGGAGGCATGCGTGGGATGGATTAGTGTCTTCTTGTTTTCTGCGCTTTAACAGGATTTGATTTTATAGATTTTTTTTTTTTTTTTGGCAATTCCTCCTCCGCCCAACACACCATCTGACAGCTGGGAGATATAAAATATGGATTAAGAAATGCCTTCTTTCGGAAAAAATTTGTCCTTTGCTTCAAGAAGATGTTATCCTGCCTTTAAAGAAGATGTATTTTTAAGTTACAAGTTCATACATATATTACAAGCTGGGAAAGAAAATCATCATGTTTAAACGCATCCGCAGATGATCAAGAACTATCTGATAATCTTTCACAAATTATATTATTGCTGACAAAGAAGACTTGAAAGTGATGTTATGTCTTAAGTGCAACCCAGCAAATTTTACTGGAGCTATTCCTCTAACACAAGGCCCGCGGGCCAATTGTGGGCTGCTACGTAATTTTATGCGGCCCTTGAGAGCTTGTGCATTATTGTCTTAAATTTTAAACCAATATTTTAAGACTTAAAATAAGCTTATACCACTTTAGAGCAAAAACTACATCTCCCATAATGCATTTCATTGTTACCACAACAATAACTGTATCTCACTATGAGAAAGACATCAAGATGATTTTCAGAACTGATGGACTTCAGAAAAACCTGTACAAACTAACCCTAACATGTCCAAGAAAAGAAAAATTGATGCACAAGGAAGACAGTTTCATGAATGATGGGAAAATTAAGACAAGTTTGTACCTCAAGGTGAAAAAACAGTATGTCTTTTGTGTAATGAGCCGGTGTCAGTCATGAAAGAGTATAATCTGCATTTTGACGACATGCTAAATTTAGCCTACAATTAAAACAAAGAATCACAGCAGACTGCAGTTGCAGTCAAAAGCTACCGCCAAAAATATGATGCAGCAGTGAAAGCTAGCGTTATTGAGGCTGTATGTGCCTTTCAGCTGTGATGCTTCCTTTCCAGATGTGCCAGCTGCTCCATAGAAACTGAGTTTTCTGTTTCACAAAGCGAGGTAACCTAACTCCAAGCAAAAGGGTTCAGTAAGGCCCGTTTCTGTCCGAGTACGTTACCATGGTAACATACTCTCTGTAAACATCGCCTTTGCGAGAGCTGATTTATAACCACAAATCCTGAGTTGAATATAATAATGAGGTAAATATTTGAAACATGAATACATAATAGATGCAGAAATAGTTATTTAACAATATATTAAGGTGTAGTTTAATTTATTTTGATTTACATTGCATTTTGTTACATTCATGCTGTCAATCTGGCCCTTCGAGGGCAACCGTGATGCTGATGTGGTCCTCAGTGAAAATGAGCCTGACACCCCTGATCTAAGATATTTGGATCATGTGACACTCAAAGTACGGTTAACTGTATTAGCTTTGTTGAAAAAAAAAAAAAAAAAATCAGCAAAGCCCAATAGCACCTTTCACTTTGAGTTCACAAATTTTTTTTTCACAAAAAAATCTCCTCCATAGGTTTAATCTAGTGTCTCTCTTCACAATGTACAAGTGAATTAAAGATTGAACGATTCAGTTTAAATAGGTCTTATTTTCAATTTCCGCATGTTGTAAGATACATACCAAAAATACATACCAAAAAAAAAAAAAAGCTGACATTGACAACAAAACAATTAAAACAAAAGAATAAATGTTAGTTATCTAAAGCAACCAGGCAACACAGACAGGATATTGGGATTATGTTCTTAGGAAAAGACACCATAAAACTCCCCCCAGGAGAAATGTTGACAGTCTGCTGTCTTTGAGCTACATCTTCAAATTTTTGCTAATAATTTGGGTGGGTGATCCGGCACCAGGAGGACTGACTTTTTAAATTAAATGTAAATAAATTTGATTTCAGAATTCCGAATTCATGCTCCAAATTGCAGGGGCTTATGCATTTTAACTGCAGCGGAACTGACATCAACAAATTACACCTGGATAATAACGCCGGGGATGAAGCCATGCTATTTCAACTTCTCCCTGCTTATCTCGGCCCTCATTTTAGTGCAGCAAATAAACCCTTAAGACACTAAAGCTGATAGCGTGAAAGAGGAAAAAAAAAAAAAACACAAGAAAAAAAGTTAAACATCTCACGATCCATTCCCATCACAAGAGAAGCCGAAAGACGATAAGTGTCACGGCAAATACTTTTCCAAGTGCGTTATAATAATGTATGTTAAAACTCAAAGAGCTCGGGGTGCTGATTAGGTTTGGACGGAGAGCAGATATAATTGGCTGTGGGTGTCGTCCAAACTCTGTAAGCCTCAAAATGCAGTCCATTAGAGATATATTTCCCTCCTTTTGGCCTTACTCTTTAATATAACGAAGCAGTGAGAGAGCCTTCTTTCGACTACAGACCTTCAAACTTTTGTCATATTTTTACCTTATCTGCATTAATTCCACTGACAGCCTGCAGAGAAATTCAGAGCTGTCTCAGAGCTACAGTGACAGCTCCCGGAAATCCCCAGTAAAAAAAAAAAAAGGCCTTCTTTTTTTTTCTTTTTTCTCCCCCCCGGTTAACAGTCGAAGGCAGCTGCAGAAGTCTAAACCTGCTTTTTGTGTGCAGTTTCACAAGCAATAATAATCTACATATGCAATTATCGTCGTGACAATAACGTACAGTGATCCCTTATTTTTCGCGGTTAATGGGGACCGGCGCGCCCCCGCGTATATCAAAATCCACGAACTGAAGCCGGAGCCCTCCAAGCCTCAATAATGTGTTTAAAATATGTTTAAAAACCCCCCAAAAAAGCAGCGAAACAAGACAAAGGCTCAACTGTGGTCTTTCTGTTACCTTCACAGCCTCTGGTCTCTGAACCGTAGTAAACAAACTGCTGGTATTGTGCTATTTTTGGCTCGTAATTAGCGGCTAACATGCTAACAACAACAAAACAAAAAGTCTGGTTTTCTCTGCATGGAACGGGCACTTTATTCTGGTGCTGCAGGAACTTGTAACATCACACATGTTGTATTGTTCAGCTCCTTTAGGTTAACAGAGAATGTAAATCTATACGTGCTGGGCTGCTCAGTTCAGTTCTACATAGTCTCCCAGCTCCAGAAAGGGAAACTTGTCAAAGCATGTTGTTCAGGAATCATCACAATCCTTGTCACATTCTTTCCTTCCTCTTGCTTTTCCAAAACTCTGTGACTATCCAAAGAACAACTGTGTAAATAATGTTTTCCCAAATCTCCCACTAAACTGTCAAGGCTGAAATTTGTTCTGCTTTGGTCTCCTCCCTCAAAAAAAAAAAGAAGAATTAGAACTATGCAGCACACAACCTCCTTATTTTCCTGTGAATCAACGGAGGGTGTCATTTATGCGAACACTCACAGTCGCACAGCAGTGAACGCATATGAAATAAAATCAATTCCTGCGCTGACCTGCTACTTCAGAGGGCCTTTGTTCAGCTCGTATCAGTTTAACAACCGTTCATTATCTTTGTGGACTGTTTTCGCTCCTCTGCGTTTATTTGCTCCTTGCGTGGAGGAACAACTGACTGAGATACAGACAGCAGTCGATGACGCGTTTTTAAAGAAACTGGAAAGCAACAATCAATCAAGCCAACATTGTTCTCAAATCTAAAAAGGTTGGAAAATTAAGTATCTGAAACACAAATTGATTCTAAAATCTCACAGAACGCAGATGCCGTGGTTATGCCTGAAGTATGTTCAATCCAAGCAAAGCTTAAATGCCTTATCTATTTATCGCATAATACATTTTAAACATATTGTCAGAAAACACCAGATCTACTCTGTAATACCCTGAGCATCTTACGTCCAGAGTAATACCACCTAATGATGAGGTGATTGTTAACGGTGTATTCATGACACAACCTTTTTGTTTATTCGGGCCCACTGCATGATGTATTCTATTGTGGGATACTTTTGGCACCTGCTCCGTCTCACCGTTTTAGAGCTGACTGATGGGGTAGCTCGAGAAAATAATTCAAAGCCGGGGACTTTTATTGCGCTGGTTATTCTCCAAGCATATGGTGACCATCAGCCTAAAAAGAAATACAGGAAATCCTGGGTCGGATTCAAAAACGGGCCGAGAACAGCTGCGGGGTATGCGATGGGGAATAAAGGTAGAGCGAAAAGGGCGGACAGATTCAGCACGGAAACCAGGCATTTTGCCCTGTGATGTCATGGACCTGTCCAAATATAAGGTAAGGACGTGAGCCTGCCGTCTCTCACAGTGATTCAGGTTGACTTGTGCAAAACGGGGAATCATGACCCCACTGTCGGGGAATGGAGACTGGGAAAGAAAGTGGGGGGGAGCGAGAGTGGGGGGTAAGCACATTTGAAAGAAAGCTGACCTCCATGCAAACATGAAGCAAAAAAATAATAATTTGGCAGCCAAACAGACATTATTACAGACTTTACACAGACATGTCATTGTGGTTTTAAACTCTACTTGAGCCACTCCATTTCAAAAACAGAACTGCGTCTGCTTAACCAGATCTTTGCACGCCGGACACGCCCTCACCATCACTGGTTCCATCTAATGAACTGCTCCAACGTAGCTCAAGTAAAACACTCTTATCCCCATCCGTGCACCAGCGGGAAAGGTTATAGATGCTGAAGCTCCTCTGAGTTATGAGCTGGGTCAGGCTATCTGGAAGGTCAGCATAATGAGTTCCTTTTTGCTTTCAGGGACGCATGCTATGTTAAGGCACGCGATTAAACACTTTATAAAGGTTTCCATTTTCTATCTGGATGACATCATTCTCAAGGCCTCATCCAGAGAACACGCCGCCGCACGCCGTCCAGGACGCTTCCGATATATCACCTGATTAAAAAGGCTTCACCACAAGAGGAAGGGTCACTATGCGCCACGGTTCTGAATTTACATTTAAATGCAAAAAAAAGTGCCTTTTCAAAACCACATTTGGCTGACGTATTTAAAAATTCTTTTCAGTGGTTGGTATTTGAATTTTAAAGTCTTTCCCTGAGCAGCTGTGCTGAAAAGATTAGATGGGTGTAAGGTAGAGATGCCTAGATAGAAACTTTCCAGGACAAATATGATTTTTTTATTTAATTTTTTAATTCTTTTTAACGCAAGTCTCACTTTTCAGTTAAGAACAAAACCAACATAGTGCATGAACCACATGAATTACATAGCTTACTTATTATTACCTCCGACAAGGAGGTTATGTTTTTGCTGGCGTTTATCTGTTTGTTTGTCTGTGTTCAAGATAATTCAAAATGTTGAGGATGGATTTTGATGAAATTTTCAGGAGTTGTCAGAAATGTGAAAAGGAAGAACTGATTTCATTTTGGGTGTGATCTGGAAGAAATCCTGGATTCAGGATCACTTTCAAATTTTCGATAACATTGCAGTCAATGGGGCCAAAAATTTTGTTTCTTAATATCTCCGTTAATTATTGCCCAAAATTCAGGAAATTTGACTCAGGGATTGACAATGGGAACCTCTATCAAATTTCAAAGGCTGATCTGGATCTGATCCAGAAGGTGGATTTTATCGCAATCTGTAAATCACTGTATGGGGGAATTGTTGCGCTTGGCGGAGGTCTGCGCTCTCCGAGTGCTTTTCTAATTACCTCCGACAAGGAGGTTATGTTTTTGCCGGTGTTTATCTGTTTGTCTCTCTGTCTGGGTTCAAGATAACTCAAAAAGTTATAGATAGATTTTGATGATATTTTTGAAGTTGTCAGAAATGTAAAAAAGGATTCTGGATTCTGGATCACTTTCAAATTTTCGATAACATTGCGGTCAATGGGGCCAAAAATTTTGTTTCTCAATATCTCTGTTAATTATTGCCCAAAACTCATGAAATTTCACTCAGGGATTGACAATGGCAACCTCTATCAAATTTCATTTTTCCATGCTTTAAATCATTAAAATAATTTTTTTTTGTCATTTGTTTTTCTAAGCAAAGTACACTCAAGGAAAAAAGAAACGCACCACTGCTTTTTTACCACATTTTCTTTTGGTTACTTATTTTTAATGGAAATATTACATGTGCACATCAAACATATACCTGTCCCTGATATTCGGACAGATTAATCAAAGCTTGTGACAGTTTCAATAGCAATAACATGACCAAACAATAAAGCATCACAGTAAACAAAAACACAGTTATTTGATTCGATTGTCAGTAATTAACATGACCACCATTCGCCTCAAGGACACTGATAATTGATGGGTCCCAATGGTTTCAGCAGCAGTTCTTGTTGTTGGTCGAAACCTGTCACGGAGATGTGACAGCCGATTCGCTCGGTCCTGTGCGGCCGTTGTGACACGTGGTCGACCAGATCTTGGACGGTCATTGGAGGATCCAGTGGTCTGGAAACGCTCAGCAAGGCGTACACCAGTAGAGTGATGGACTCCAAACACCCTGGCTACAGCCCGTGTGCTCCTTCCAGCTTGAAGCATGCCAATGGCACGATCTCTCTCTGGTTGCTGTAGTCGTGGCATCGTGAACAAATGTGCTTTTTATCCATTTTGGTGTCTTTTTATAGGGAATGGTTGTGCACAATTGAGGACAGGTCCAATTCATCTCTGAGTTTGACCCAGACATAGGTGATTATACAAAACTACAGTTGTTATTGCTGATCAAAATCAATCAACCGGAACCAGGAAAACAGTGATTTCATTTTGACTCAAAATTGTACTAAACTCATTGTAGTCTGTAATTTTACACTCTATAATATTTTTGGAAAAATTGAGAAAACGAAAGTGGTGCGTTTCTTTTTTCCTTCAGTATACTTCATAAAATATACAATGTTGTTTTTTTGCAATGTAAATAAATGGAAATATAAGACATTGAGGTTGTTTAATTTCAATATATTAACTTTGGAAACAAATATTATATGAAATCTTTATAGCATTACTATTTAGTTTTGTGTGCATCACAAGATCAAGGAAGATATGGTACTTTTTTAGCGGTCCCATATTGTCAGTGCTGTATGTACGACTAATATTTATTATGGTTTAAATCGCTATATGGGGGAATTGTTGCGCATGGCGGAGATCTATGCTCTCTAAGTGCTTTTCTAGTTATTTATTGTATTTATCATTCATTTTCTGAACTGGCTTTATCCTCACTGGGGTCACGAGGGTTGCTGGAGCCTATCCCAGCCTGGAGCCTAACACATCTCCTGATTTCTTTCAGGCTACAATAATAATATTTACTGCAAATCAGTGTGACTTCTGCTGTTGCCTTTGAGAGACCAGTTCAGAAATGCGTGGTTTCACCTTCGCAATGCCACTCTTGTGTCACTCATCATCTCAGCAAAGTCTGTTCCTTTTCTTTGCTTTTATGTCCAGCATCCTTGAAAAGGATTTGTCCTGAGACCTCCGCCGAACCCCTGAGACTGACTCACCGAACCCCTACGGTTCGATCACACCCAGGTTAAGAACCACTGCTCTAGAGGAACAAAGAAGGGAGGTTTGACTATTTCACTATATATTTCTTTTTTCTTAACGTTTTGTTTTGTTCGTTTGTTTTTACTCACAATAAGAAGCCAACATGTCAAAGACATGTTTGCTTGTGAACGCCTGTGATGCGTTTATGGTTTGAAAAAGTGCTCAGTGCTGTTCAGGTCACTGATGAACCATAATGCACGTGATTCATTCAAGCCCGGAGAGCTGATCAACGATCACCACCCACTGAGCTGAAAATCTCATCTCTATGTGTGACAACATTCAGTAATTTGTACCTCTAAGTATTTACACCAAACTCTTCTGGCTTCTTTATGCACCAGCTTTTCTTTTTCAGCTCCACTATACACCATCTATTTAACCGGTTTTGCCTGGTCGATAAACCGAAGACATGTTTATCCCCAAATGTGTACTTTTTAATATGGCTGAAAAGACAAGACTCTCTACGGGAGCCGCTGGAATATTTCCTGCAGATAAATGAACACACGTTCTTGAAGATGAAGCATGAGGGATAACACTTGTAGTGACGGAGCTACACTGCAGGAATAAGGTAAGACATGACAAGAGTGTGGATGCTACAAAAGACAGTCACAATGCAATCCCTCATGTCTTATGTATACATCTCAAGGTTTGATTATTCATCATAAAAACTGATCACAGAAAGGGAGTGTATGTATTCATTATACACATGCACATTAGAAATACAGACAAAGATGGAGAGACGCCATTATTTGTTTGGATATTTAGCATCATCAAAGACTCATTGTAGGAAAGAAAAACAGGCAGGAGGAAGAATGTCAGAGGGAGTTTTTTTCTTATTTTTTCCTCCATCCAATTGCAAACAACAACAACCATTGTACAGTTTGTACATAGAAAGCTGGAATGTCTCCCAGGAATTAAAAAAAAAAAAAGAAGAAGAAAAAAGTCACATTAAAAATCTCATTAAAATCGGGTAATCATGCTTTGCCTCAGGACTGGGGGTTTGTAGAGAGGAAATGCTTATATGTTGAATCGGCCCAGGCTAGAATACATCTGCTTTTGCTGCGTGCCTTAATGCTCCAGAGTATTATTAATGCTGGGAAGAAATAGATCCCATGTGGTGCCATGAAAAAAGGGACGTTGCCTCTTCTCATCCTGCATTAGGTCATCACCTGATTTACTGCCGTAGCTGCTTCGTAGTACAGTACAGAGCAGTATCCAGCGGCGGGTGAAGCAGGTGGCTTGGGGGAAACACAAGGCATCCTGGGAGAGCGGTCAGTCATAGTATCACTGTTATGGAAGCTGGAAACATTCCTCTGGACCTCAGAGAGCAGTGATTGTGCTCTGTGTGAATACAAATATATCATATTAACAAAACTGTAAAAGTGAAGGTAAAGTCTGCAGGGACATGAACACATGAACACATGAAAAGGCTTCTCATCAAGGGCCAGATGAGCCATGAGCTTAAATAACAAAAGTCATCACCAAAGCCATGTTTTGCAATGCGCATGTCTTTCGTGTGTCTTGGCTGACCTGAAATTTTAAAAATATTGTTGCCGACATAAATTTGGCAGCCCCGGACCTTTACGTGAAGATCCATATAAATATTATCTCACTTGAAACTTTTGATCCCAGTTGACCCAGCATCATTGAAGCTGCTTCATGGTGAACGTCAAATACACTTTAAAAAAAAAAAAAAGAAAAGGAGACAGTGCTGAAAGCATGTTCCACATTAAACAGATTTCCTGCTGCTTGT
The DNA here is from genome assembly GCA_018398805.1 of Hirundichthys speculiger. Taxonomy (NCBI): domain Eukaryota; kingdom Metazoa; phylum Chordata; class Actinopteri; order Beloniformes; family Exocoetidae; genus Hirundichthys; species Hirundichthys speculiger. The sequence goes on along the minus strand of JAGFBZ010000684.1, from coordinate 410,024 downwards.
TCCCTAGTTTTTCCTGGCACTGCTTGTTTTGAACCGTCCTATTTGCTTTGGCCTCCTGCAAGTCACTGGTCATGAATACAAATAACAGCACCGTATGTTTTTCTTCCTTTCTTTTTTTTTTGTCCATGCCACGTTTAGTTTTGCCTTTTCATTCAGTTAGCTTCACCAAGCAGTTGTTGGTATCATCACTGGAAAGAAAGTTTCATTTAACGCGAGTCGTTTTTTCCTACAAACTGTGCCAAAGAAGACGTTGTCGGCTTTAACAGAAAGGCAATTCATTTAACATAAGGTTGCATCTTCTGTATGTAGGGGCACATAAAACTGAAACTGAAATCATTTGTTATTACTGGTTAGGTTATTACATCATTATTACTATTATGTCTGCGCATCTAACGGTTTTTACTGTTTTTGCAAAGCAACACACTGGAATCCCAGGTTTTAAATTATTTGCGCCTCAATGCTTAAATTTGTTTTACACGTATGTTTTAGTACAGTTTAAGGGTTGCATTCAACATGTATTTTTACTGACATCAGAAGTGCCTAAATTCATCTAATTAATGTCTCTCTCCCCTCAGTTATGTTCAGAAACAGATTTTGGTGGCTATATATTAGCTGAGACATAACTTCTTTTTTTTTTTAAGTTAACCAAGGTTCCTGAGGTCTTAATGAAATATCCGTGGCGTACTTGAATTAAAATCATCCATTTTCTTAACTTCAACCCCTCTTTGAAACTGGTTTTGTAGCTGTGCAGAGCCACTTCTGAGATATAGCAAAAGCAGGACAATGTGAAGCTGAGTGGTGCTGAAGATGAGGATGCTGGGTAATTTTACTAATATCTATCCCTGTGATGTCACAGTATCCTGCAAATCCGAATAGCTCACTAAATGGCAGATGATTAAACTTTGGCTGCCCCAAACCAGGTGACATGCTTGTGTTAGCTCTATATTTCAACAGTTTCTCCCACTGCTTCAGCCTCTAAGCGGTCGCAAATCAGTGTTCTCATAATGTCGGTCCCAAGGCCAGATAAATGGGGACAGCTGTATCAGGAAGGGCATCTAAGCCAAATCAGGATGTGTAGAACAGTGATCGGCTGTGGTGACCCTCTAAAGGGAAAAGCCAACAGAAGCTGCCTCTTTCTTTCATCTATTAATCTTTATAATCGCATTTTTCAAATTTTGTCATTTCTTTAAATGTAGAATGTAGATACCCTTTACATAGCAGGGTTTGAATAGACTATTAGTGTAGCGAGTCGTTTCAGATGCAGGCAAAATCAAGTCTTACATTTTTTTTAATGTAAATTTAGTCCTTTTTTCCACAATTGGTGATTTTAAATATTATTTTTTTTTCTTTTTTACATTTCATACAAGAGAAACACATTTTTGTCTCAGCCTCGTCACTTAAGGGAGCACAGCTGTAAACTAGCAGATGTAGATTATGTCAGTCCAAACTTGGTGATGAGCTTCTACCTTAAAAAGTGATGCATTTGCATCACCTTTGTATTCATGTTTTTGGAAAACATTTATGAAAACAAATGAATGAATTCTCTTTTTACTCATTATTTCTTCAGCACCAGGCATATAACCATGTGCATGAAAACTGCAGTTGGGTTAAAAAGAAAAATAAAAAAAGAAAAAAAGAAACAAAACATCTACTCTTTTGTTTTATTCAATGTTAAAACTCAACAACAAATTCTAATTCATGAAAAAATGAAGAAAAATAGAGAAAAAGTAGGCTCAATATTTATCTGTAACTGATTCTAATTAAAGTGATTTGAGTTGATGGAAGTCAGGAGCCTGATTTTAAAGGTCTTCTTCCTCAACCACAGGAACACATTATCATCTGCCAGCCTTTGAGGACTGACATTAATTACAGTACTTGTGCTTCCTCTTAATTGTGCCCAATTATGTGACATATGTAATAACGGTCCAGACATGCCAAACACAATGTGCCGACATGATGGCTAGATTGATAGTTGGTTGAATCAGAGCAGTTTTTTTTTTTTTTTTCCTCCCTCCTCGGCCAAAAATTAATACACCAATTATAGCACTTTTATAGCTCATGCTGGGAAGGCCAGCTTGGACAACTCTACCATCATCTCCCAAAAGGAAGAGAGAAGCTACCTGTAAATCAAGCAGTCCATTCAGGGTAGAAGTATCGCACACAAGGGCGCTGTAAACTCTAGAGACATTAAGAAGGATGTGGGAACCTTAAAGTGTGGAATTTATGAGTGTGAATTTATATTCTTATTGCTGCACTGGGCCTGTTTAGAAAGGATGATTGATTCCTCCTCCTCATTACAGAGCTATTCAAACTCTACTATAGATTTTCTCTCCCTCATAATGATGCAAATGAGGATAGATAAAACAAAAACAGATCTGACAGAGCTGGAAATGCATCATGCTCACACGCAATTTTAGCTTATTCAAGTGAAGAATGAAGATTTATTTTGCTGGCTGCCTCGGAGTCACTGAAATAGCCACTGTCCATATGTGTTTTCTTTAAATATTTACATAAGTTTGATCAAAGTTAAACAGTAAAGAAAATGTTTTATCGCGAGGCTGTCATTGGATCGACATAACATCTCTGGTGGTTTCTTTCAAGGTTTCTTACTGGGAACCGAGACAAAGAACATTTAAAGGAAAACATTACACAAAATCAACAAGTTATTTCAAAAGTAAATACTCCCCGGTACATCAAGTTCAGGGACTAGAGAACATGAGAAGCCAACTTCAAAGTGAGAAAGTCCCTTTTTTTCCCCCCGAGGAACTTTTCCTTGAGCATGTACATCGTCTCTCACTGTCTAACATTAAATCAGACTAAACTTTTCCTGTTTTAGGTCAGTTGGGACTTCCAGAGTTGATTTCTATTTGCTAAATACCAGAACAATGAGAGAGAAACATTTTTAATTACTTTTGTCAAAGTCAGAAGTTTCCATACATTTACTCAGTATCATTGCCTTTAAACCAGTGGTTCTCAACTGGTGGGTCGCGACCCAAAAGTAGGTCGCAGAACCGTTTTCAGTGGGTCGTGGGCCTTTGCCTGGGGGTAGGAAAATGCTTAAAAAAAAAAAAAAAAAAAAAAAAAAAAAAAAGCATGTCATTCATACGCCTTAACAGTAGATGGTGATAATGCCCTGTTATGCGAGTTGACACCCGCCAGTTAACTACCATAGAAAAAGACCTGCAAAGTTTGTTTCCATATGTTGAGCAGGTGAAACACAGATACAACGAAGAATATATGACATATGGATTTTCTTATCTTGAAGACAAAGGTCAGTGAGTGGTTATTCAGCTAAAACTATATATTTTGAGTTCTTTTTGAAACTACTGCTCAGTGGTTGCACTGTTTTATTTCATGTTTGTGCATAAAAGCGCTGTTGAGTCTTAAAAATGGCTGTTACTGAAATGTTCTGATTGTTATGTCAGCTTTATGATTAATGCTTAAATAAGTGACTAGATAGTTTTAATAGGAAATTGTTATATATTCAGGACGTGGGTACTCAGCAAATGCTACATATTTGTGTCTTCTTTTTGAAACTACTGCTCGGTGGTTGCACTTTATTTCATGTTTGTGCATGTTGAGTCTGTTAAAAAAGGCTGAAGTTACTGAAGTTAAGTGTTTTGGATTTAATTAAAATGCTGCTAATTGAGCATCAAAGGGAATATTTCTGAAGTCATTTTGGTTTTTGCCGTTTTGGTTCACCAGTAAACCTATTTTTTTTTTGTGTTGGCATTCTGTGATATTCTATTTTACTATCTTCGATTCAAACTGCACGATCTTTTCATTCAAAAAATTTGTGAAGTTGGAAATTTTCCTTGACTTGGGTCGCGGTTTGTCATTCAGGGTGATGGTGGGTCCTGAAGCCAAACCAGTTGAGAACCACTGGTTTAAACTGTCTGACTTGGGTCAAACGTTTTGAGTTTTCTTCCACAATCTTCTCACAGCAGGTTGCAGGATTTTTTTTTTTTTTTTGTCTGTTCCTCCTGACAGAACCGGTGGAACTGAGTCAGGTTTGTAGGCCGCCTTTCTCACAAAGATTGAGACCAGGGCTTTGTGATTTCCACTTCTAAAAATTGTCTCTGGTGTCTATAAACTGCTTTGTAATTCATTTGGTGGTATGTTCAGGGTCATTGTCCATCTGAAGACCCATTTGCAACCAAGCTTCAACTTCCTGGCTGATGTCTTGAGATTTTGCTTCAATATGTTCTTTCCTCATGATGCCATCTATTCTGTGAAGTGCACCAGGATGATGTTCTCAGGCCTGCAAGCTTTCCACTTTTTTCTCCAGATGTTATAACGGTCATCATGGCCAAACAGTTTAATTTTGACTTAATCAGAATACAGGACATGCATCCAAAACTTAAGGTCTTTTCCCTGAGTGCATGTGCAAACTGTAATCTGTTTTTTTTATGTTGCTCTTGGACTAATGTCTTCTTCCTGGCTGAGTAGCTTTTCAGTCCCTGTCAGTACAGGACTGGTTTTACTGTGGATAATGACGCTCAACCAGTCGCTTACCTGTTTGTGACGTTCCATGTATTCTTTACCTGCCAGCATCTTACACCTGTGACTGGCCGCAGTTTCAGGGGTGTCAGCCTGCATTTGGGGTCTTGGCTGGTGTGGTAGACCTTGATGTTTAGAGCCTGTTCTTGTGTCTTGTGGCCTGCTAAATGTTGTATTAAAAATGGGGTCAGATCACCATGGCCTGTTTATCAAATAATGTTATTATCTAATGTGGAATATCTAATCCAATGTGGGATATCGTATGATTTTTGTGACACGTAGCTGTTGGGGGAAATCAGCTCAAGGCTCAAAGTATTAAACAGTGTTTAAGAGTAACTGCATTTCCTCTGCTCCTTGTATTGTGCTGACAACGGCTGTCCTGTACGCCTGTATGTGAGTTCCTGACCATCTCTGCTTGGTGGAGTAGGGAGGAGGGGCACAACTCTTCTTTGAGGACAGAATCCTTGATCTCGTGGTGTCTGGGATGAGGGGAACCATTTTAATCCTTGATTTCACCAAGCTTTCAAACTGATCAGGAAATCTCAGGGGTCACAGTGGAGACGAGACTGATGGTGAAGCATCTCTGGAGGGTGTAGATGCAGCAGGTGGGTCCCAGGCCTGTGGTAAAGGTGATGGAGGTGCTGCTGCATCTGAATGCTGTGTTTGGGATGCTGGAGGTGATGTTGGTGCTGCAGTGATTATATCCTTTGTTGGGTCTCTCGGTGGCAGCACAGTAAAGAAAAGATCAAAGTCAGAAAAGATTAAAGTTCTCAATGAAATGCAGTCCCCTGGATGGCATGTACCACCACCAAATTGATGAGGTGGCTGACATCAGCAAAACATACCAGGCCTCTGGTAGAGGACTCGAGCTTGAAGGAGACAACATCGCATGAGTGGGGAAGAGGAAAAATTAATAATATATCTGATTTTATCTATATGTCTATCTGGTCCTCACCTTTTTCCTAAAATTAAAGTAAGACAGGCTCAGATGTACATTGATTTCTGTAGTTTTCTACAGCTCCGTCAGGTTTGTCAGCGTTTCTGTGGGGCTGAGACCTGGACTTTGACTGAACCACTGCAACAGCAAGATTATTTTTCCTTTTCAGACATTCTCCCATAGATTTGCTAGTGTTCTTGTGACCACTGTCCTGCTGCCTGACCCAATGTCAATCAAACCTCAGCTCCAAGTTTTAACCTGAGAATACTTTGATATAGAGGAATGCATAGTTTTATGGTCGACGACTTTGCAAACCTCAGCCAAGCTGCCATGTTCTTTTTAGAGAAAAGAAGCTTCTAACAGCCTTTCCAAACAACCAATAAACTGTCATGGATGTCAGCGTTTAACAAGCTAACTGAGGTCTGTAGGGTCTGAGATGCAGCCCTCGAGTTTCTTACAATTTTTTAGAACAATAAACATGTCTGACGTCCATTCCTGGAAAGAGTTGCAGAAGGATGATCTTCAAATTATCTGGTGAAGGTCTTCTAACTCTTCTGAGATTGATGAGCAGCAACAGCTGCTTCTCTCTGATAATGTCTCTGTGTTACTGTAGAAACACGAACTTAAATGCTCCAAACTTCTGCTTTAATAGAAGTACTAATGATCAACTAATTCCAATGTTTAGCAGCACCTGGCTGTTCCTCACTTTTTAAATTCTTATTGAAAAAGCAAGACTTCAAATTTTCCCCCCACAACCTATGTGTATTTTTGATAAGCTCAGTATTCTTTATTATTATTATTATTATTATTAGCATTTTCATTTTTACTTTTTGTTCATAACATACTGTAATATGTAATCTGTTGTTTCGGTTGTGTTTGCTCAAATCTAGGACATTGTAAAGACCAGATTATTTTATTTTAATTTTTTTCCCCCCATGTCCTGATACAAAAACCTTCAATTTGAAACATAAATCTCAAAACTCCATGAGTAAATTTCAAATGGTACATTTGTTTTAAAACTTCAGTGTGGAACTTTAAAGTAGTTTTTTTGTTTTTTCAATTTATTGTATTTTGCAGAACAGGAAGTTATGATCTAACTATATAGATTTTGTCACTTGAAATATTTCTTTTCTTTTTTAATAGAATAAAAACAGACATTCAGTCTCAGAAAAAATCAGTGGGAATAATGAATTCGTAATTAAAGTTTTCCCCAAACAGTGGATGTGAGTCGTATGCGCTCCTGAAGACAAATTCTGTTTTTGATCAATATGCACAAAGAAAAAATTTGTTGGAAATTGAAATTGAAATAGTGTTAAATTAAGACTGTGATTGTTAAAAACCACAAAAGGCATATTTCGATGAGAAATTATGATACAACTACACAAATAAAAGAAATAGTGAAATACTTCTACAGTATTTCTGGATTAGTGAAGTGATTATTAGGGACAAAGTATAACATCTTGTTTCCTTTACCCGTATTAAACTGCTGCTGCTGTTTTTCCAGTCTACAGGTCTCTCATTTCTCGGCCCTCAGTGTTTTCTTTGGTCTCATTCATTTTTAATGAATTGTTTCAGGTCAGGGCTTGAGAGGAACAAATCAGAGGGATATTTAGCACAGGGAGAAAAGAGGTGACTACTGAGCCGATAAAGCAAAGTAATGAAAAAAAAGAGAGCTCCAATTTCAATGCTCTCTGCAGGACGTTTGTCTTTTTCTCATAAGTGGGGTGCCAACTCAGTGGCCTTGCCTCTCGTGTGCTATTAGTGTGTCAGACCCGAGATTGTAAAGGGTGAAACTTCGGCCCGGGGCAAATTGCGTGAACAGGTTCCCACAATTTGTGTGTTCACTCTGCAGTTGCACCGGATCATGTCTGGTGAACATCTCGCTTTCGCGGTGCCTGTGCGTACACTTACTGGGTGGTCTATTCTGTGGGAGATGGGACGAGAAAGAAAATTCATGATGAGGTCATCTGGGGGGGGGTTAAGCTAGTTAGTGTGGAGCATATAGTGTGCCATCATTTGTTTTCTTCACATAGAGCCCCACAAGCGAGAAACCCAACTGTGCAGCTCTTCAATCGGTGGTTACTGTACAAACAATGCGACTATGTTGACATCATAGCACTCTGGTTAAATGAAGGACTATTATTGCCTGACCACACTGTCCTCAAAGTTGGCCAGTGGTAGGGACACACTTACGTAATGGGAGAAGCTGTGTGGGATCAAAATTGGATCCAGGGCTGTTTTGGCAGTGAGGAAAAAATGAATCAGTGTGCCAGAGCCGCAAGAATCAGACAATGTCCCTGCTAATCAGCTTTTACTGCGTCTGAACTGGGCTCGATTGAAAATGTCTCAGTAACTACTTATGACAATTTAATACGTTTAAAGTACTTATTTTCTTCGTGCTGTGTTTTTTTTTTTCCTTCCTAAAAGATGCAACAGGGTTATGTACCAGAGTATTTCTCGGACGCGGTGTTGTTGTGATGTTGCAAGGCAACCAGCAGAAACTTTAGGAAGTTCCAGGCTCTTTTCAAAAAATATAAAAGATTGCCTGTGAGTTCATTTTATTGAGCTTGTTGTTTAGTTCTGTGATTTCAGCTTATGGGAACTTGTATGATGAATATTTGGAAAATTCAAGGACAAAGGCTATGTTTTTTCTTGAGCTCAATCATGAAAGTACTCCAACAGCGCGTACTACGTACACAGTATTCTTGCATGCGCAGGGTGCAGATGAGTAGTATTGAACTATGGTTGCTTCAACTGGATTATGACCAAGGTTGAAATTTACGATCAATGAAAATCATAAGCATCCAATTGGGAGATCAATGGTGTGCCATCTTAAGCACTGAAAATGGACCTCTTTTTGAGGGAAAATCGTGCTGACAATTTTTCCCAACATGAAAAGGCATCGATTAGATGGCGATTCATTGAGGGTGTGAAGTGTCCAGCGTAATAATAGTCAGGAAAATTGGTTTGTAAAGTGCATCATCTGGATGCTTTCAGAGCACCATGTGATGACACAAATTATCAGTGGGAACACACTTATGTCTCCGAAATAATAAGTGTAAGGGCACAATAGCACCATCTGGAGCATAGCCATCAAGACTGTACAGAGGTACAACGTATACACATCATGCTTATTGTAGTACACATTTATAATTTAGCCTCTAGTGTTACCACAAAGACTGCAAAAGGATAATTATTGCTTTCTGCAAATCAGTAACTATGAGTCAAGGATGAGGTCATTTATTGGCAGTGTTGTGCTAGTTACTGAAAAATAGTAACTACTTACAGTTACTAGTTACTTTGTAAAAAAGTAACTCATTAACTTAAACCAAAAAGTAATGCATTACTGAGAAAGGTAACTTTTTAGTTACTGTAAAATGTTCTGCTCCCATTAAATAAAGGTTGATTGATTGAGTTCTCCTCTCACCGTCATTTCAGTTCTGTACTGATGCTGAATAATACAAACTGTTGATTAAAACAACCTTTTCAATTCATTTGCATCCACATCACTGAATCTAATCATCCAAGCAACATGATCCGTTGTGCATCAACACAAACCTTGACAAAAACACACCAAAGTATTTTTTCAATGCCTATTTATTTCAGTCAGGCTGTAAAGTCTTCCATAGGCTATAAACTGCGAGGCTATTTTTCTTATTTGCTGTTAAAACAAACTGCCAACAATTAAAGTGGCTTAAAAGCAAATACAGACATTCTGAAAACAATATTCTGATGTAAATAACTGAAGATAATATTCTGATATAAATAACTGAAAACAATATTATGATATAAATAAACAATCTGAATTATTATTCAGAATCAAGTTGGACAAATTAATGTGTTTTCACTCCTAAGAACACCTAAGGACTTCTGTTTAAGACAATGAAATAGGAAAATGATGCATAACACCACCATAACACCACCAATAATAACTGCAATCATTACAGTTATTAATATTCATTATTATTCAGCATTATTCAGCATTCAGCATTATTCAGTATTATTCAGTAACGCATTACATAACGCGTTACTGAAAAAAGTAACGGCGTTACATTACTAATAACGTGTTACTACCCAACACTGTTTATTGGTTAATTTAAGAAAAGACCTGAAAGCTGGGATAAATACCTTTTGATTCAAAGGAATCAAATTGAGTTGGTATGTTATACTTTTACAAAATGTAATAAAGTGCAACAGAGACGTAATGGTAGATGATAATGGTGCAGGTGGAGCAGATGTTTCTCTAGTATTCTAATCTGAAGACAAAACCTAAGGCTCTGCTACCTTTGTCTTTAAAAAAGTTCCATATTGACCTGAATATAAGATGACCTTGCTTATAGAACGACCCCAATTTTTCAAGACACATTTTTACAAAAGAAAAGAAAAATATGAGCATTAATTCTTTTCATTTCATCTTTGAATTTAATGCCATAGTTATGGAAAGATGGCAGCATCTCTCCAAAAACCTGAGGGAAGCACCGGCGAGACGTCTCGCTGTGAGTTGAGTATTTTGTCCTACGCACCGTAAAAATACAGGTAAAGTTTGTAGCATGTGCTTTAAGCTTTGTTATTTTCTATTTTTTAATTGCCTAAACTGAACAAGGTGTGACTGGTGAAATAGACTCTACAAACCAAGGGTGGGCAAATCCAGTCCTCAAGAGCCGCTGTCCTGGATGTCTTAGATGTTTCACTTGCCACAGCACATCTGATTCAAATAAATGGATCACCACAAGCTTGTCATCAAGGTCTGCACAAGTCTGTTAAAGACCCGTTTATTTGAATCAGGTGTGCTGAAGCAGGGAAGAGTCTAACACAAGCAGGACGGCAGCCCTCAAGGAGTGGATTTGCAAAGCCCTGGTATATACACATTACCCCAAAATGGGATTGTGTGCAGAAATCTCATACAAATTCTTCACCCCTGGGTGAACTATGGGACCCCTTCGAGGCCCCTTACTTATATAAATCCTAGATCCACCACTGGTTAAACGTGTCCAAACGTAGCGCACTGAGCCGCAACGTTCATTCACACTGGCTGAAGCTGGACTTCAACCGTTGAACTCAGAAATCTGCCATTTCATAGGTTTACCTGAGCAATGGACAGTCCATTTCTTTTTTCATCACATCCTCACACACCCTCCGCTCAGGGCATATATCCACTATTTAAAACTTGCTACTCTGTTGTAATGCATAAATATACACGACTTAAACCAGATCACCCCAGCAGATGAAAGGAACACTCAACCTCTCTCCACCTTCACACAAGCTTACTTCTCATCTTGGTTATTAATAAGGACACAAAGTTCTCTTGTGCTCTGTTCTGATACTACAACTAATGCAATAGACATATGTGGAAACTTATTATCAAATGAAACAAGGTAGAGGTCAGTGTCTACTATGATTGGATAATGGCCTTGCACCGGATGCCTTTATTTGCATAAAGTTGGGCAAAGCTCAGCTTTTTGATGCTCCATTCAGATGCCCTGTCTACCCATGATCCTTTGCTTCGGCAATGAACACACCTACTCATTTTCCATAGAAAAATAAATGGGGATCTGAGCCGCTCGTCTCAGCTATTTTATTTCTTTTTTTTTTTTTTTAACTGATAGCATTAGAAGTGTTCTTTTTTGATTTGCCATTGCAGTTTATTAACATTGTGTAACATTATTTTACAGTGGAGCAAAAAAGGTATTTAGTCACTTGATTGTGCAAGTTCTCCTACTTAAAAAAATGAGAGAGGTCTGTAATTTTCATCATAGAGAGACAAATTAATAAAAAAAAAACATCCAAGAAATCACATTGCAGAATTTTTAAAGAATTTATGGTGGAAAATAAGTATTTGGTCCCCCACCAAAAAAAGAAAGATTTCTGGCTCTCACAAACCTGAAGCTTCTTCTTTAAGAAGTTCTTCTGTCCTCCACTTGTTGCCTGTAGTCACCTTGGTAAAAATTGTATATTACAATTTTTATAAAGATTTCAAAAGGCTATAACTTGAAAGTAGTTTGAGATAAAGGTATAATGTCAGTGTATAAGTGTGTGATGGGGAGTGAGATTATTCATCTAATTTGTTTACTGTGACATCACCAGGTGGCGGCCATGATGTTTCCCTGCTTCAGCACACCTGATTCAAATGACTGGGTCGTTAACTGACTTGTGCAGACCTGCTGATGATGACCCATTCATTTGAATCAGGTGTGTTATGTCAGGGAAACATTTAAGACATAACAGGTTAGTGGCCCTCAAAGACTGAGTTTGGGGACCCCTGGTCTAGATGTTTAAAAATCTACACCCCAATATAAAAATGAACCAGTTTGATAGTTTGCACAGGGAATGGCTGTTTAACTTGGGTTCAGTGGCACATTTCTTACCAGTAATGAGCAAGGGTTCGATTCTCCCATCTGTGCTTGAGTCGATATTTACGCGACTCTGCTTAAGCGCTTTCTATTTTAGTGCATTCTGCCATCTCTACTTGGATATGTCCACCTGCGCAAGTTAGGAATGGAGGCGCTGCTATAAGAGATTAATTCATTGAAAAAAGGAGGCAGACCTGATGTCATCTTAGCGTTTTTGAAAAATCAAGGAACAGAGTTTTCCCAACCTTTGTGAATGCCACTGAAATTGGTGAAAAATGTAAACCACACTTTAAATTTGAACAGGATTCTTTAAGTGTGGCCATGATTTAATCATGTAGCAAGGAGGTCTAGCAACCAGCAGCCGTCAACCATATCAGGCTCTAATGTTTCAAGGAAAATATTAACTCAAGTTAAGAAATAGACTTTCCTCTATGTGCCTGTACAGGGGAATAAGTGGGTATAGATCAGAAGTGTCAGACTCATTTTCACTGAGGGCCACATCAGCATCATGGTTGCCGTCGAAGGGTCAGATTGACAGCATGAATGTAACAAAATGCAATGTAAATCAAAAATAAATTAAACTACACCTTATATTTTTTAAATAACTGTTTCTGTATTTATTATGTATTAAAATTTAAAATATTTAACTCATTATTATACTCATAGGCGGAAATCCCGGGGGGGACACAGGGGATGTGTCCCCCCCTTCCATAAAGTTGTCCCCCCAAAAAATCATTTTAAGCACACAAAAACAATTGAATAATAATATAGTCATGTTCAATAAAGGTACAACACAAGCGCTGCAAATTATAACGTAAAACCTTTTTTTTTTAATTGTTGAAACATTGTGACCCCCCTATTTCTCAAAGTGGTTTAGTCCACATGCTGTTTCTAACGGGCGGGGCTACCGGCAGCTCTGTGTGTCAACGAGCAAAGGATCGTGTCGTACACGAGAGCAGACTGCACTGAGTGATGTATGAAAACCAGTAAGTCATTTATCACACCGCTTGTTTAACAAGCTCAAGGTTGTAAAATGAAAGTGACATTTCTCTTGCTTGGTCAGAAACTCTCTTTTTGTTTTTGTTTTTTTAATCACCACGCCAGTAAGCAAACAGCCTAGCTTATGATGCCTAACAGGCTCAAACCAGTATGTAGAATAGTGATGAGGGATAAGCGATGAGGGAAAAGATAGGGGACACTGCGGACAGAGAGGAAAAGGGGAGGAGAGAGCATTTTTTTTTCATGTCCCCCCCAGGAATTACTCTCTGAAATTTTACTGTTGATTGTCCCCCCCCAAATGAAATGGGATTTTCGCCTCTGATTATACTAAACTCTGGGTTAAGTGGTCGTAAACCTACTCTGGGTTTCAGAAGCAGAAGCGGTTCTTTGTTTTTCTTGTAGGCTAAATTTAGCATACTTAGCTCCGTGTTTGTTTTCAAAATGCCGACGTAGATTAAACTCTTTCACGACTGACACCGCCTCATAACACAAAAGACATACTGTTATTTCACCTTGAGGTACAAACATGTATTCGTCTTCCCATCGTTCATGAAACTGCATTCCTTGCGCATCATCTTTTATTGGACATGTTGGGGTTAGTTTGTAAAGGTTTTTCTAAAGTCCATCAGTTCTGAAAATCATCTTGATGTCTTGCTCATGGTGAGATACTGTTATCATTGTTGGTGAGGACTAAAGGCATTGTGGGAGATGTATTTTATTGTCAATATGCACTTTAAAGCGGTTGTAAGCTTATTTTAAGGTCTTAAAATGGTTTAAAATTTAAGCCAATAATGCACAAGCTCTCGAGGGCCACATAAAATGACGTGGCGGGCCACATTTGGCCCGGGGGCCTTGTGTTTGACACATGTGGTATAGATGAATAGACATTTTTTTCCTAATCATTTCTTAAACTACCCATTAATGTATTGAGGAACTAGTTCTGTTTCTGTTTCATGGGTTAGACTAAATTTCCTTTGTGGCTCTTAATATGCTTCATCACAAACTGAGAACGGCATGGGCCTTAATGTTGTCCAACACTTTCAATGACACAGCTCTTAAATCAATGGGTATCTTGGGTATTGTGGTGGAATGTAAACATCATCTTCTAAGATATTGTTTCTGATATTTAGCTCTGGCCATGAACCTTTTATTATGTCTGGGTTTCTCCAGTTTCCCACTCTCTTGGACACCTGCAAGTTGTTATTCCTAAGAGCCTCTTATATTTTGTCTAGTGTATTCTAGTCCTTTGTTTAAGCCATTTGTATTACTGATTCTCTGTCATTCTGCATTGATCTGCTGAGCTGTAAGGTGTGACCCCTTTCCATGCAAATGGATATTAATATTCACTGAATTCCAGTCAGAGCCAAGTCTTGTTATTTAAGTTTATCCTCAGTCTTACTCAGATGTTTTAGTCACCAAGCGGTTAGAAACTAATATCAGGATGTATGCTGCTTTTTCCACAACAGGTATTCTGCCTCAATCATTTCTTTTTTTTAACATAGTGGAAGATATTACCCACATGACAAAGAAACATACACATATATATGCACATACACACGTATAACTGCTAGTTGTGTGGGTAGACACTCCTCTAATGTATTCAAGCCTAAATTTCCCCCATCCACACACTGCACTCCTTTGTTTTCCAGAATATAAACATACCCAGAAAATAACAGAATAAATGAAACCCCTCACTTATTATAATTGCCATAATTTCACCTAATGATCGACCTAGATTGCAGGCATTATTTTATTTTTGAAGCTGGTGTGGGTTGTATACCTACAGTGTGTCAGAGTGACAAGTGGCAACATACTTTGCTTGTTTGTTTTGGCCACTCTATTGCCTTTTTTTTTTTTTGTTCAAAATATGTGATAAACTACTCAAACTAGAAATAAAGAAGTAATGCAGAAGCCTTCTTTGTCTAAGTCACAGTAGAGGAAATGTTACACTTTAAACGCTGACGACAACTTGAATCAGAAAAGATCGCTTAAAAACCTTTTGGGGAAACGGTATCCAATTCTCTGGAAATTGGATATTTCCCAGCCGACAGCAAATATGATTCATAAAATTGAGGTTTAATGTTGTCAATTCCAACAGTTTATAGCAAATGGCAGTGCACCTGCTGTGAAAAGACAATCCGTTCAGCAGGGGGGCCGCCTCCCACAATGCACCCGGTTATGATCTCACTTCATTAAAAAAAAAAAAAAAAAAGTTTTTATGATGGAATTTCAATAAAAATGGCCATGCATCATCAGCTCTGTGACACTAATAACATTTGCAAATCATCCTCAGAAATCAATCTGTTTACAATTATTTTATCACCTCATCATTAAACACTGGGTTTAATTTGTCTTTCTACGGGCAGCGAGTTGGAAATGACTTTGAATTCTATCAATAACCATGTAAAAATGTAAACTATGAACAATTTTTCCCTCACAGTATTTGGAGGCCAGGACTCATACAAAACATGCACACGCACGCATGCATGCATACTTTTATGTGCTTTCCCTTATTCAATCCCACAATACATTTCAAATGTGTAGAACTGTAAATGGTAAATGATGTACACACAATATTTGGCACATCCATCAAAAATGAATGCTTCATAGAATATTATGATCTTGGTTGTAGCCTTGAATATTTTAGAAGAACGGTTGCATTTAACTTTTACCTTTTCTGAAAACATTTCAGATAGCTTAATTTAAATATATAAACTGAAGCATGGCATTCTGGGATGCATATATAGAAAACCAAATGTATTTGTATTGGTTTATTTCCTGCTAACGTTTTAAATATTGTGCTATTATCCTACAATCTTTATATCTTTACAACAGAAATGACTTTGTACATATTGTGTGGCAAAATTGACACAATCCTGTGCAAGCATTGCTTTCAATCTCTTTTCCTCTTCCCACAAACGACTTACAGTACCTTTCCTACTCACCGGTTACATTTAAATAACTGAATACAGTGTCTTTTTTCTTTCCTTCCTAGAAATAGTGGGCATTTAAAACATTTGAGGGACTAGCCTCCCTATGTGTGATGGCCTAGGGCAAAAATGCAGACTGTCGTCACAAACTGAAGACAGTCTGGGCAGGGATGTTGTCAAATATAGTTGCAATGATACGACACTTAAATCAATTATTTGACAGCAATGTTTTTGATTTTTGAAAGCACCACTGCAAGGTGACAGCGGCTGAAGTTTCAGTATACCATTAGCTTGACTTGCTCGTGTGTGTCAGGTAATATTTCATTTCAAGCACAGAATTGGGCGAGTTTGTCAGTCATCAAATCAATTCAAATCACTTCTTTGCTGCTGGACTGCCACGTTTCAAAAAAAATAACGTTCCAACACCTAACTGGACTGTCTTTAGTTTTGCACAGAAAATAAGTCTGTACAATCCAACTAAATCTAAAAACTATAAAAATGAAAATAAAGAGGAACTCATGAGCCAGTGAGTTCTTTATTGGCTGATTTCCTCCCAATCAATCGAAACTAGCTGGAGCTCCTGTACAAGGCTGTTTAATCACTGTTTTTGTATATAGTGTGTGTCTTAGCAGCTAATTTGCATCTCTCCCATCTCCATGAGGTTTGACGAATCTGCCTAAGGGGTGAGTTAATTATGTCTAATTTTACACTCCGTCCTTTTGAGAGAGAACCAATTTGGTGTCTGGCCCCCTTAGCTTCCTTAACCTGCCATTTACTACTCATCACTACAAAGTAAACAGTCTGAACAATAGATAATCAGAGAGGGAGTGATGAGGAGAGAGTGGCAGATGCGGCTCTGCATTGCAGATATCTGCTACCTCTGCTCCGAATCAATCGGCAATTAGCACCATTTCACCGCAGCTGTTATGGAGCGATTTATTTCACTGGAGTGATCCCTTTTTCTGAGCACCCAACACATAATTGCAGAACCCTCCAAGGTCTTGCAGAAAGAAATGAGGAGGCAGCAGTGGTGAGAGGAAGAGAGATGGGAATAAAGTAAAATAGTGCACAAGAGAGAGGTAAAGGATGAGAGTCACAGAAAGAGAACAAAGCGAGGACTGAATTATCTTAGTTCAACAGTGTGGGAGACTCTTAGTTTTAACAACTCGCTGCCTTTTCTCAGCACATATGTTTGATAGTGTTCTTAGAAAGTTAGAAAAAACTATAAAATCCACAAAATCCTAAGATAAACGGTGGAACCCAGGCCTCTTTTCAATGTTATTCTAGGGATCAACTTGACTAGATAACTTATTTCCCTTATATCTGGCCAGAATGATTAAAATACCAGAAGATGTTTTATGACAACACATATTCATAAAACATCTGAGGTTCTTCCTGTATTTAAATTTGACCCAATCCGAGCATGAAAAAAAAGCAACCCATGTGTGTTTACTGTTCAGGCTGTGGGTAATGTGTGGTAATGATGGCAAAAATGATTTCATGTGCTCTCAGAACATCAAGCAATGATTGTATGACATCAAATTTGCATTTGATGTTTCAGCTAACCCAACAACAATAAGTTTAACAGACTGTTATACATTAAAACCTCAGTAATCAGTGATACATGTGGTAAATGTGTCAAAACCTAGTTCAAATGTCCAGATTTTGCAACACATATTGCTAGTTACAAATGTAATTTACCTAACCTGGTAAGGTTAAATTCAATACTGTAGTACTTTTATTTATTCTCAAAGGCCAATTATAAAAGATATGACCTTTTATTACACAAGGTTATGAAGTTATGAGCTTATTGAATGTCAAGTAGTGATAAAGCTGGCTGCAAACATCTGTATGAAGCACACTACAAACAAAACAGCAAAATAAATCTAAAAGAACATTATGTACTGAGAACATATAGATCTATATCTATTGTGGGTTTTTTTTTGGTTTTTTTTGGGTCATTTAAAATGCAAGTCAATCTGTAACATGCCAAACACTTTAACTTTTTACAAAGATGAGAAACACGGGTGCATGTTTAATTGAAAAAAGAAAAAAAGACTGTCCTGTTTAAAGTCTACCACCTTTACAAGCTTCCTCCTGCTGCGTTTGTTTTTTTTTTTCCCCCCCAACAGAATATGAATGATCAATATATTCATAAGCCTCTTTTTCCTACAGTTAAAAAGCCAAGTTGCTACCTCAGACAGCATGCAGAGGTGCAATTTCATATGAAAAATCACCAGAGCAGAGCCGGAGCAGTTAGCACCCACAACCTACAATTATGGCTGCCCTTATGTCATATTGTTCCAAAAGTTTTTATGGTAGGAATTTAGTTTCCATGGAAATGCTGTCACATAAAGTAATGGGAAATGTAATTGCATTGCAATTTTGGTCAGAGAAAGCCAGGAAAAAAAAACCTTTGACTTTTGCTTTTTTTTATTTTTTTTTTTTTACCTAGATGAACTAGCTCATAGAAACCACCAACAGGTGAATTTAAAATCAATAACACATCATCACCTGTCAAGGATCCTTGGTTAACAGATAGCTCATGAATTTAATGCACATTAAGGTGTAAGCATTTGAGCAACTCTAACAACCATGCTGTGTTCAAAAACATCCAAAACATTAGGAATAAATGTGTAAAAGGTCTGTAGGTCTGTTTGTTTATAAATGTGTTACAAATTTAGTGTTGCATTCAAAAAAAAAAGGAGAAGAAAGAGAAGTGAAAGGCAATTAGGTGTTTGAGAGCAGAATGCTTGACAAATATATGAAGGGTTATTACAGACCAGAACAAAGTCCAAAAGCACACCAGCTTCAAGCATCAGGGTTACTGAAGGACCCACAACCCTGGCTTCATCTGTATTGATGATTTATCTGTATAATTGCTTTACATTGCGGACGCACTGCTCATACAAGCCGCTTTCTTAATAACACAGAAGACCTACGTAGCACAAAATGCCACAAACCTTAATTCTTACCACGGGTGAAAGATATATCGTGCAGATGCGCTGGGACACATCAGTAATGTATCCTGGAGTCATTAGGTGTTTCGGGTCTTTCAACATCAGACACCCTTGCCCAGGCGACCCGACTGATCCCAGCCTGTGTCCAAGCAACATTTCCCCACAACTCTGCCCTCTTGATCCATAGCCACCTTGTGGCGTTCTCTGCGGCTTCTGTTGCAGATTTGATAGCCTCCCTCTTTGCCTTTGAGGCCCAGCAACGTGAACACTTTACTGAGTGAACGCCATGAAAATCCTCAGCAACCCACCTCTAGAGTTCTAAGGAACATGATGGTCTTTGGCCTGTGGTGACCTCTGTTGGTGCTGATAGCGGTGGCTAGGCTATTAGCAGCTGCCCTAAGCACCTGGTTGTGGTGCCAGCGATAGTGCCCGTCTCCAAGGGCTTTCTGGCAGCTGCTGATGAGGCATTCTAAGGATCCCTGCCCTGAACATTGGGGACAAGCTGGTGTTTCGGTTTTGCCCCAGACGTGGAGGTTGGCTGGACTTGATAGGACGTCATAAACAGCCTGCAATAAGAACCTGATGTGATGTAAATCTGTTTTCCAGATAACTCACCTGGTGATCTTCCTTTGCAGAACTTTCTTCCATTTAGCCCCTGTTCCTTGATGTCCCATTCCCACCATCCTGCTCGCTTACGCTTCCTCCATGTTTGCCCACACTTCCTCCTGAACGAGACGTTGCTGCTCTTTGGCTTTGATGTTTTCAACACAGGTTGCTGGGAAATAGCCAATGCCCGCATGTCCTGTGGCTACAGACCCCACCAGCACCTTCTGCCTCAGTCGTGACTTACCCACCTCCAGAGCTTTGTCTGGACTCCATTTCCTGCCTGTACGTACCTGGATACAGGCCAAAACCACCCTTTGGCTCTCTGGATTCCCTGTACTGCAATGCTTTCTGTGTTCTGATCACCATGAACTCTTCAGTGAGGCCACTGATTGGAAGCTGCAGGACATTGCTGGTGCCATAGAGAGCGGAGCTGCTCAAACTGCGTGGTAAACTGAGCCATCTACGCAGGTAGCTGCTGATCTTTCTCTCAATGGCCTCGGCTGTTGTTCTGGGAACTGTGTACACCAGTAGGAACCACAGGATCTGTGGCAAGATGGAATGCTGGTAAATCCAGGCCTTGAACCTCCCTGGCAACCCTGATTTGTGGGTAAGCCATGCCTCAAGCTCTTTACTGGTCTTCTGGATGGGAGCAGAATCTGGTTTATAACCAGACCATGGTTTATATATCCCTATCTAATGATGAACTCCTTGAATGCCAAGCAGCACAAATGAACCAATTGCTAAGGTCAGTAACCCACCCAAGGTGGCTAACTCAAGGCTGGACAGCTGGACATGAAAGAACCCCAGAATGGAATGATAATATCCAACTACCAGCCTAAAACCTGCCTCAGCAGCACATAGAAACTCCTATCAGGTATACATGAGCAAAGCACAGAAGGGGATTGGCAATAACACCATTGGGGGCCAAGCATCAATTGCTAGTGGACAGGGCAGTTGCTTGGGACCACAAGTCTAGGAGCACCACACTGTGCACTGCCTGGATTGATTACAAGAAAGTGCATGACTCAATGCTGCACAAAAGGATACTGGAGTGCCTGAAGCTGTATTAGATCAACAGGACACTTCATCCAGAACTCAATGAGACCGTGGAAGACAATTCTGGAGGTCAACTCAAAGCTACTGGCACATGTTCATTTGCATCAGGTCTATTAGAGTAGGAAAACATCTAAAACATACAAGACACTGGTTCTGGCATTCATCTGGATGTTTGACTGACCCATACCAACAACTGAAACATAGTTACAACCATAAACCTAATCATGACGGAGTCCTATTCCTGATTGCACTGCAATTTTTCTGTGTGATAAGAAAAAACTCACCATCTCCAAGGAATCTCCTTCCCCTGCCTTCAAATCATTCCGTCATCAAGTTATCTTTAAAACGCTAACTCTTATCAGTCAGTCCGTGAAAAAGTATGAAATGAAGTTCTCTCAAGAAATGTTGATAGTGAGTAAGCTGACAGCCAACAAGTTATTGATTTTATCTGCTACAGTTAGGAAAGTACTAATTTAGTTTTTTTTTTTCTCCTTCTGTTCCATCTGTTCAGAGCTTTAAACAGGATGTGTATTCTGATTTTGGTGGAATGTTTTGCCAAGAAACCACTACAAATGAATTTATGAATTTTAACATTATACTTAGAGTTTTTATATATCCCTCCCAAAAAAAAAAAAATCATAGCCTGTTTAAGTTTACCGTAGCATCATTTTAGAACTGTCAAATCAGAATAGGGGAACTATCATCATTTTATGGTAATTAACTATTTTCATATGTTGCATCCTCACAGCAGATTTTCACATTAACAAGAGTCTTTCTTTTGTCCACTCACAATGACGAGAGTAGCCATCTGACGTAATGTATTGACTGAAATCATGCCCTTAGTTTTTCCCCTTCGCTGTTGCTGATGGTTCTTTAGGAGGAAAATGATAGCAAGTGGTGAAAAAGCTAAGTGGCCCGGCTTCATGACCTATTGGCTTGTCTGGCAACTGTGGGGATCAATTAATCTTCCTTCTGCTTAATGGCCGAGAGCAGAAAAACCTGAAAAATATATACTTTATCACAAGTAATGTATAGGGCTTGTCAAAGCATCGATGCTCTGTGCTTGTCAGACGTGTGGCTCACAATACAAATGTCAACAATTCTGTACACAATTGCACAAACATCTCATGTGTCCCTACCAATGCTGCAGCGTTAAAAAGCATTACCTTAAATTTTTCGATTTTTACTTTGCTGTTATTTCCCTCCAGCTACAGCTCCCCAACACAAATGTTTGTCGCCAGTTGTGTTTATATTGCTGCAATTCATTTCACAAAGGATGGAGTGAAGGCTTTCTTGCTGACACCATCAAAGCAGCATATTTAATGGATTGCACCCAGGAGGTAAACATTGTATGTTTCTAGTCAGATGGTCTTTTCCTGTGCTATATGTTCTGCCAGAGCATCACAGAGTCCATCTTGTGAGATAAATAATCAATAGCTTCCCTTCTGGCAGCCTCTGGGCTATCTGGCAGAGGAGAGGCAGAGTCGGGGAAGCAGTGAGCGTTTGCCATGAAAAAAAAAAAAAAAAACAGTCTGTAGCCTTTTTGAACCTTTAGGGTAAATGGGGAGAAAACCATGTTTGTTTTTTCTTTCTTTCCCCCCCTCCCTTGGGTGACAACTTGCCACTTCCATCAAGACAATAGATGTTAATTGAGAGTGACACCCAGAGATGTTCTTTTAAAAAGGGTCATTACACTAGTTTAAAAAAAAAGAAAAGAAGAAAGAGTTCCCCCCCCACCACCACCACCACCTCTCTTTTCTCCCTTTTTTTTTGTTTGATCATTGTTAATCTGCACTATTTTGTTCAACAGCATTTTACTTTTTTGTCCGTCCTCTACGGCAGCCCTGGTCACAAAGCTAATAATTATTTTAATCTTTATGATCACTTCAAAAATTCATATCCTAATTCTTAGATTTTAAGTCTTGCCCATAGATTATGTTAAATTAACACAGACTGATATTTGATTTAAAGGCATACATTATTTCGACTTTAAATTGACAATAAGAGTGAATCTACAGTGATCTCTTATTTTTCGCAGTTAATGGGGACCAGTGCCCCCCCGCGAGAATCAAAATCCACAAACTGGAGCCGGAGCCCCCCGAGTCTAAATAATGTGTTTAAAATATGTTTAAAAACCACAAAAAAGTAGCGAGGCACTGCGGCGAAACAAAACAAAGGCTCAACTGTGGTCTTTCTGTTACCTTTACAGCCTCTGGTCTCTGAACCGTAGTAAAGAAACCGCTCTTTCATCTAACCTCGTTTTCATTCTGCCGTCCCTAGAGATGCGCGGATGACGTATATTTTAACCCGCAACCGCTTCTTAAAATCTCTATCCGCTCGCTATCCATTTGCAGGAACGTTTTTTCACCAATTTTCAAAACCGAACCGACCCGCCATCCTTTTTAATAATATGTAAAATATTTTTTCTTATTATTATTATTTGAGTGCTTCAACCGCAAGCCGCCCGAATTTAATTAAAGTTTTATTTTTTGACGAGTCGTCCGCCCGATATGCGGATTATCCGCTCCGCCCGCGGGTGCGCGGTTCAACCGCGCATCTCTAGCCGTCCCACGACACACACACTACATTACCCATAAGGCCACATCATTACTCATAAGGCTACCTTCTTAAAGAGGCCAGGCTGGCTCACAACATTTCTTTGCTGCGAGAGAACGCGCACAACATCCTGTGATGTTCCCGCAATTTTTTCTTGATTTTTTTTTTTTTATATTATATATTTCTGAAAAAAATCCACGAATAACTAAAACCACGGAACTTAAAGCCAAACATACTATAGTCATTTAAAAAGGCAGCGCATGGGCCGCCCGGTTGCGCAGTGGTTAGGGCAGGTGGCCCATGTAAATGTACAAAGCATTACACAATATACAAATGAAGAAGACAAAAGAAATGGAGGAATGCTCAGATGTAAGCCTATAAAGACCATTTTAGCTAAGCAAGAGACAAAACGAACACTAAGTGAACAAATGGTAAAAAGAAGAGGATGTGATTTACACCAGAAGACCAGAACTAGTGACCAGCTGCTTCACTAACAGCTGCTACACTCGCCTGTTATCAGTTCAAAGCCAAAACAGAGATTGCAACAGCAGAAGCTTCACCACCCTATGACAAAAAGGCATCGTGTGAGCCGTCCAAGTACAGCAAAAAAAAACAAAAAAAACTTCATTTTCATTTTCTTCATTGTGATAACACTGGTAGGGAAGTGTACTGTTCTCAAAACTGTTAATAGTGCAGCACCTTTTAGCTCTCTACACGTCTCTCTCATGTAGAAAGTTTGCCTCGGGGCTCAGAAGGTCATTTCAGATCCACGTAGCTCGCCGCAACACCCCATCTAGCAAAATATACGCTTCCATGCGCGGCAGCACTGAAGTGCACACAGATGATTGGAATTAGTGTCAATTGTATTTTGTATATTTAGCCGCAGAAAACATCTGGTGTTTATAAGATTTCATCTGTTAATATAAAAGGTCAGTTTTTAAAGAGACAAAGGAGAAATCTCTGTGATAAATGTCATCTTTTTCATTACCACGTAGCATCGCCTCTGGTCTGTTATATGAAACACTGCTGTATCTGTGCAGCCTGATCTGGATTTTATCTCCTGCCTCTGGCAGTACATAAAGAAATACATTTCATTGCATAATTTGTCAGTGTATTATGGATATTACTAATACTGTGGATAAATAACCGAACAACATGACATTTGTTTATGACAATAGAAACTTATGCCACATTGAAAGACGGGAAATGAGAATTCTTCTCAAGAATGTTTGTTGTGAAATAAAGTTAGATTATAATGAGAATGCCTCTGCTGTTCATTAGCTCAGCCACAGCCTCACTCACGAAAACAAATGCAAAGTCCTAATCTGTATGCCATTATTTTGACAACAGTCATTTGTAGTGAAATCAGCAAAGACCACATTTGGGGGAGCAAAAAGGCACTTGGGATCGTAAATGAGTTTGGAATGTTTAGATTAATCTTGCAGCGAAAAACTCGATAAATCCCGTTCCTTGGTAGGCAATCCGAGCAAATGGCATTCACATTTTATAATGAAAAATGAATGTTGTGCTAAAGTACAGCTAAATTTACAACATTTATCTGAGAGATGTCTAAACAATACTTGTTTAAGTTAATGCTACACTGAATGATGAGCAGCGTTTCAACACCGTTCTCCTCCTCTTCCAGTGATTTGTAAAACTAAGAAGTGCAGTCTCAGGAAGGTGAAGCAACACACAAGAACACTAACACAAATTTCTTTTTTTTTTTTTGTTGTTGTTCTCGTTTTCAGCCACAGCAACTGAAACACCGATGTGCTAGCTTTGGTTTCAGAGAGAAAAAGAGAAACTGTTTCTAAAAAACAAAAACAACTATTGCATTATTTGGTTTAACATAGAAATAAAGGCTCATTCTACGTTGTCACATTAAACCTTTACCACTTCCCTTTCAATTCTATGAAGAAATAGTCTGAGCAGTAAAAAGCGTGGAGAGACAAGGGAAGCAAATGGTTTAACTTACCCTTTTTCCAAATGATCTGCCCAATGAGGCTTCCCCAACCTCAGGCAAAAGTTATTTGCCCACTGTTTTTCCCATCTTATTTATTTAGAAGGAAACATCCATTTTTATCTCACGTTTCCTCTGGAATCTAGACGAGGCAATTGCATCTCTACCGCTGGGCCCTCATTGTTGGAAATTACACTTTCAATTTACCACCACAAAGCCAGAGAACAGCCTGCTTCTTCGGTGATGATTGGCAGGGATGATGGAAACTACGACGGATTCAGGGGAAGAGACTGTTGCGACTGGCATCATAGACTGTATCTGATCAGATCCTTGGCTCTAAAGGTTCAAGTGAAAATGTGGCGACATAATGGCTTGTATTTGTTTTATGCTCCAATATCATTACCTTGCTGGAATAAAGATGAACAGTCAGTAGATGTAGGTAATCACTAGAGCAATATACACAACAGTCATATGGCTGTAAGCCTGAGAAAATCTGAGCCATAATTGCACAAGATGCAGGCAAGCTCCTAAAGGCACTAAGCATTGATGTAAATACCACATTATTTATACTATAACAACTAAATAAATATATAAAATTATATATAATTACAGGATGTATGTGGCAAGAGCTAAACAAAACCGAAATGGTTTGAAAGACGACAGGGAAGCTTCATTCTTTTCTAAATACTTAATGTAAAGGTAAAAAGGGAGCGCCAACAATGTCTGGTGAATCAGTACAAAGAGCTTTGTTCTGAATTTATCCACTTATGGAAATAAATTTGAAGGCTAGAAAAGCACTCGGAGAGCGCAGACCTCCGCCAAGCGCAACAATTCCCTGATATAGCGATTTACACCATAAATATTGAATTGAATTGAATTGAAAATACTTTATTAATCCCTTGCGGGAAATTCTTTCGTTGCAGTGCTCCATCCTATAAAAACAACAATACTCTACATATAAAATAAGTAAATTAACACTTTGAATACTACACCTTACCAAGAATTAAATATAGATTATAGAAATACAACTATATAGAAATATAGAATAACAATTAGACAAAATAACTCTGGCCCACATGTGCAAGCCCAATGTACAAAAAATTACAAAAATTACAAATTTACAAATTACAAATTAGGGATTTCAAAATACCCTGTCTAATAGTAAAAGAAAAAAGAAAAAGGTAACCTAAAAAGTAACCTATTAGTCGTACATATAGCACTGACAATATGGGACCTCTAAAAAAATACCATATCTTCCTTTATTTTGTGACGCACACAAAAATAGATAATATTGCTATAAAGTATTCATGCAACATTTGTTTCCAAAGTCAATATATTGAAATTAAACAACCTCAATGTTTTGATAGAGATTGTGATAAAATCTACCTTCTGGATCAGATCCAGATCAGCCTTTGAAAGTTGATAGAGGTTCCCATTGTCAATCCCTGAGTCAAATTTCATAAGTTTTGGGCAATAATTAAGGGAGATATTAAGAAACAAAATTTTTGGCCCCATTTACCACAATGTTATTGAAAATTTGAAAGTGATCCAGAATCCAGGATTTCTTCCGGATCACAGCCAAAATAAAATCAGTTCTTCCTTTTCACATTTCTGACAACTCCTGAAAATTTCATCAAAATCCATCCACATTTTGAGTTATCTTGAACACAGACAAACAAACAGACAGATAAACGCAGGCAAAAACATAAACTCCTTGGCGGAGGTAAAAATATGCCTACAGCTTGTTTTGTGTACATTTTTTTAATTAGAAAAAAAAAGTCATATCCTAAAACCCTTAAGATTGTTCAAGTCATTTGGAAATGTGACACAGCTCAACTAAACGTTGTGGACGGGATTATTGTTTGACCAAGAGACGAAATGATTGGCTGATCAGTCAAATGATCACGCAGCGTTTCTACCTGGCCTCTACAGAGATCACTCATTATACATTCATCACATTGTAAGTACAGCTCTTATTTCTCTTATCTTAAAATGTTGTGTCCATTTCATTTCTTCATCCAGAGCCCTTTTTTTTTTTTGCTTTATATAAAAAAAAGACTACATGAACTGTTAAATGTTCCAGACAGTTTGCTCAGCCCGACTCCGTTTTTCACTGAGAAAGCCATGCCGGATCATTTCAAGGTGGGCTGCATGTGTTTGTGTGTACAACAGAGAAATCCGGCAAGTTTGTCCTGCTCAGATTACAGCGAGCTCATATTTATTTTGCTGTCAAAAGTAACTAAACTGGAACTGACAGTCCCCGCTTCAGTGTTTGTCTGCACTTGTGTTTTTCAGGGGATTCAAAGGACATGCAGTTGTCTCTTTGTGAATATCGAGTGCAGGGAGATATTACACATGGAAGCAAGCCATGGCAGGCTACTTTGAAGCAGTTAATGAGTCCCACCAAGAGTGAATTTATTTATGTAGGGGTGGTTAGATTATCTAAAAATGTCCTACACTGATCGATCTTTTTTGAGACACCGCAGACAGCCTATCCACTAATTAATAACACTCCCAAACACCTATTTCCTTTTGTGTCAGGAAGAAAAAAATTAGCTCCATCTTGACAGAAGCCTTGTATCTTCAGCTTTATGCTTCCTATGAAGATTTATCAGCTAAACTTGCACCTCGGGCTGCATTTATGGTAAGTATCCTGACTTGCTGTGTGTGAAACTCAACATCATCGAACGATTGAATTTTGGAAATTCCTATTAAGAAAGAAATGAGACCTTTATAGTGGGGTAAATTCGCTGTCATTCAGATCTTGGTAACCATAAAAAGTCTGAATAGAAGGCAAATTATCATTTCTTTCCCTACATTTAAGTGACTTAAATGTGAAAATGAAGCCCGGTAATTGGATGACGACTGAAGATGATACCATCATGTCTGAACGACTCCTGTTTGGGGCTGTAGTGATACACTAATCTCACGATACGAAACGATCCAATATCTATCGATATTCATCTTACAATACATTTACATCATTTTCCGAAAGATTTTAAAGGGACAAAGTGATTATGGTGACATCTTGTGAGTGTTCCAATGACTTTGTTTGAATTTATTGAACTGAAAGCATCAATTACACATTATATGGCTGACAGGCAGCTTGCAAATGCTGGAAAAAATGAATAAAAGATTTGTTGAGAAAAATAGTTTCATTTATTTAAACAGTGCAAATTGTTGCTTGCAAGCTTTTAAAGGTGGGACACGGGGGTTTTGAAAGAAACTTAGAATATCGATACTCGCGGGTGAAAAATTGATACTCGATACGTGATATATATATATATATATATATATATATATATATATATATATATATTGCAGAATCGATAAAATCACTCAGCTCTACTCCTGTTGCTTCTCCACAACCTTCTATGACGGCAACTGACAAAAGTTCAGGCATGCAGAGTAGTGGTGGGTAATTTGGCTCCTGATCAGTTGTTCAGAGGTATCTGACAGATCTCATCATTAAATATTCATACAGCACCACTCTCCGAACTATGATCCTCTGTGATCTTACCTACAACAACTAACGTGGCTCCACACGCACTGTTTCCTTTGGTAGCACCATCAGAGAATGTAGCCGCACTACTTCAACAGACTAAACAGCTGGAAGTTTCTGTGAACTGTAACAAATGTGAATATGTTACACTCCGTGTTGATGGATCTGGATTTACTAAAACTGTTTCTGTGAATAGCTCAGCCTGAATGTGACCTTTTATGTCTCAAATGCGTAACTATAAACAGGAGAATTGAGAGGACTCGTAAAGAAGAGGTGAACCGGACACGACCGCTGTCAGCTTCTTCTTCATGGTTTACAGTGCAGATTGAAGCTTTTGCATACTCCGTCCCAATGCTATCACTTTAAAGAGAAACTTCCTCTCATGTGAAATCAAAGTCCATGTACTTTCACTGAACAATACCGTCGCGTTGGACTCTTATTTGCATGAAGTTGGGTCAAGCTCAACTTTTTGGCACCGAGTCTGGTCGTGCTGCCTTCCAGAGATGCTTTGCGTGGGTCTCACCCATGCCAACTCCCTTTCCATGTAAAATGAATAGGATTCGTCACGTTTAGTGGACAGTTAGTGCGTTTACATGGGAAGTTTAATTCCTCTTTAATTCAGAATTAAAATTAAATCCGATTTAAAATGATTAAAAATTACCATGTAAACACCTAATTCCGAATGAAAATGTCCATTCCGAATTAAACTTAATTCTGAAGTAAGTGGCTGGTTTATTCTGATTTTAAATCCAAATAGAATAATTCCGAGGTCATGTATACACTCATTCTACTTTAAATTAATTCCGGTCTTTCTGCGCATGTTTGTTCCCTTGCCCGTCTGTCGCGATGACGCTTATATTCCGCGCTGAGCTTGTTTTCGAAAGAAAATCATCGACATGATGTTGTCGTGCTGCTGCTTCAAAAATAAAATCAAAGCAAATCCAAAAGGGATGCTAATAATGTAGTCCTCCATGTTGTTGCTAATCGAGTAAGTTTGTTTTCTTCCGGTAGACGTAAATACGTAAAGACGTCCGCCCCCCCTATCCAATCAGAACCCTTCCCAACCCCCAGACCTTAAGCGGAATTGGATAAAGCCAATGAAACGTGTTTTCCATGTAAACCTCAATTCAGAATTACTATTTCCATGTAAACTCGAAGGAAAATGATTTAACTCTGGATTATTTAATTCGGCATAATTAATTCCGAATTAAAAAATATCATGTAGTCCGTGGCCACTGATCATACGAGCTATGACAAACAAGCTATCACATTAGCGTCCACTACAACACAAGATCCTCTTATTTTCTCTTATCCACACTGCCTGAGCTCCACAATATCAGATTAGAAGTTTGGTCCCGTGTTGTTAAACATCTGCCAATCAGCCAAAGGCAATTCCCATTCAGGTGGGGAAGACGGATTATAAAAAACAACCAAACATCTATACACTGCTTGCGAAACAAGTGGCCTGCAAAGACAATTTCAAATGCAAATTTGTTTTATTAAACATTAAGCACTGATTTAATAATTTAGGAAACTAATGTTAGACATATAACGTTTGCTTCTTCAATTTTCAGCAGGTATTAAAAAGATTATAAACCATGACATCAGCTGTGAATAACCACTGTTGCTGCCACAAGGGCCCCCCTGCCAAAGATTATTCAGCCGAACAGGTTCCTCCCCCATGTAAAAAGAGGTCTCTTGTCATGTGTTGTGCCTGAGACTGCGGTGCTTCACGGCTCACTGGGTTCCATCATCATTCCAGCTACCTAATGAGTGATTGTTTGCAGGCTGATAAAATTAAATTGCAAGCCTCACTGATTTTGGCAACAGGTGTTTTTTTTCTTCTCTCTCTCTCTCTCTCCCATCAGAGCAACATGAGAGAAGAGGGTTTTCTCTACCTACTCAGCGTGATAATGTATTCTCTTGGATTATCACTCCCCTCCCACGTAAAGCAAAAAAGATTCTATCAATTATACTTCATGGAGGCTCATTAAAAGAATAAGAATTTCAATGTCAAAGATAAATAGATGCATTTGCCAGCCAAAAACTGAGATAAAAAATATTTCCCTAAAGAATAACTTAAATTTCTTATTATAGTTTTAATAATATTTTTTGATTTAGTTAAATTATGAAATTAAAAAATGTAATAAGTCAAATTTATCTCTTGGATCTGTTATGTTTGTCTGCATTTTTCAAGACGATATGCTAATCACTGTATTTTTAATTGTCATTCTTCACCATCTTCACATCAGACACAAGCTTGTGTCACTAACACAAGTTTTTAGCTGCAAGTTGAACTGAAGTTAGTTATAAGACGTTATAAGGTAAGGGATCATTTCTAATGTGACTGTTTAACAAAGGTTTTGTGAGGCTGAACTGTATCTGGAAAGACTTCCTAATGTAGTTTTGCCAAAAAACTTAAGCAATTTCTGCTTTGATACTGTTATATTATTTACTAGTGTTACCTGGAGCAGTTGCACATCTACTGAGGATAATAACTCAGTTACTAAAGACAAAATGTACTGAGTTTGATTAGTTAAACTGAAATGTCTTGGCAGGTATTTCATTATCATCATTGTTATTATCGTCATCATTAAGCGATATCAATGCAAAGCAGAGTGCCCACTCCTATTGCTATTCTGCATATTTATTCTGCTTCTTATTCTTCCATTTCTGTATGAAATGTTGGCACGCAGTTTGAGAGAGAAACTCAAAAAAAAAAAAAAAAAGACAGGCTCCATTATGTTTGGTGTGCAATGACTTCTCGTAGTGATTCGCCAAATGGTGTTTATGAAATTCACTAAAGACTACACACAAAAAATAAACACTAAAATGTTAATTGTTACTGTTGTCATTATTGTTATTGTCATTATTTCCATTGGTGATGTACGTAATTCTTATCGTTATTGTCATTATTGTCATTGCTAAGATTATCTTTACCTCCGCCAAGGAGGTTATGTTTGTCTGTCTGTTTCTTTGTTTGTCTGTGTTCAATATAACTCAAAAAGTTATGGAATGATTTTGATTAAATTTTCAGGAGTTGTCAGAAATGTGAAAAGGAAGAACTGATGTCATTTTGGGTGTGATCCGGAAGAAATCCTGGATTCTGGATCACTTTCAGATTTTTGATAACATTGCGGTCAATGGGGGCAAAAATTTTGTTTCTCAATATTCCGTTAATTATTGCCCAAAACTCATGAAATTTGACTCAGGGATTGACAATGGGAACGTCTATCAAATTTCAAAAGCTGATCCGGATCTGATCCAGAAGGCGAATTTTATCGCAATCTGTAAATCGCTATATGGGGGAATTGTTGCATTTGGCGGAGGTCTGCGATCTCCGAGTGCTCTTCTAGTTGTTATTATTATTATGGTCGTCATAGTGGCCTCCCGCTGTGACTTTGTGGTAGTCGTGTCACCAACCAGGTGGGAAGTCCCGTGTTTGAAGGACATCCAGTATAAAACTTGTGTCAAACCAATCATGCAGATCAATTCTCTGTGGCTCCCCTGAACATCTGAAATGGAAGTTTTGTTATTATTTTAGGTACAAAATAGGAACAGAGTAATAACAGTCAAGCATGTGTAAAGGAAGAAGATGGAGGAGCATTGTAAACCATACATACCTCATATGATTATGCTTTGGGTCAATCTAAGAGCAAATACAGATAATTTTAACGGGTTTACACATTTCAGTTAATTGTTATACCAAAAATAGCTGAAGCCATGCATAACTGTCATGTGTAAGAACGGATGCCCGGCTATTAGAGGACACAGAATCTGATCTCATTAACAAGTTGATTACCAATACTGACATATTGCTACTTTGTGCTTTTGTTTTTGCTCTGTCTTACAACCTCTTCCTAACATTGACAACAGGAGATGGGAAAGGAAATCTGGCTTGTGCACATAAACTTCTGTAGATGTGCTCACAACAGATTTTCCATTGCATCTCTCTTTCAGAGCTGCACAGTGCAACATGTTGCATGTGTTACAAGAAAACAGCTCTGTGTGCTACAAAGGACTTTAAACTTACTGCCTCCATACGAAGTACAACCTCCACAGCAAGTACAACCATCAAAAGTTGAAAGCACAGTTGGCAAAAAGTAGGAAACACTATTTTCAGGTTTCTGATAAAAAAAACGGATCAACGCACGCACGTGATGACGAAGACTTGGCATCTGTGATGTTCAACCCAAACCAGGATGGACCAAAATACTGTCGCTGTCTTTGTCCAAAAGGAGCAGAAGGCCACAAATATACTACCATATTGTATACCATGGTTATGAGGATGTAAGATTAGACCTCTCAAAGGGGTTTACCACTCAGAGGGGAATGCTTGAAGGAGAAAGGTGCAGTAAAACCTGTGTGTCTATGTAACTCACTAAAGAGGAAAAGAATAGCAATGAGGAAAATGGGAGGGAGGGAGGGAGGGATAAAGAAGCAGCGTCGCCAGACAGCAGATGTCTTGCTGTGTTATGCTGTCGATGCTACTGGGAGCTTGTGGTACCCAGTCAGCCATCTTCAGCCTGTATCCTCCATGGCCCATCCACTCATGGTGGGTTGCCTCTGTGAGCAGTGATAAATGGCTGCCACTTCTGAGCAGCATGATGATGAGGTAAGTGTAGGAAATGACAGAAATAATTGTTGCCCAGTTGACTAGGTGAGAAAAAAAATAACCCAAAGAACAGCAGCCATGCACAGCCAAAAATCCCCCAAAAAAAAACAAAACGATTCAGAAATTTTTTTTTTATATTTTTATCTTTCCAAGAATGATTTTTAAAATGACTGCCCATGTGGGCGATCTTTCATAATTGTGCCATATATAACATTTACATCTCTTAGATAAGTGAAACTGACAAGTATAGAATGTAACCAATAATATGAATCATCTCAAAGTATGAAAGTCTGCACATATTACCTTTCAGTGATCATAATGTTATGATTCATCTGTGTATATTCATTCAGTAAATGCTCTGTAGTTTCAAAGCGTTCATCACAGTTATTGTGGTCAAAAGCAAAACTACAGTAGTTCTTGAGAATTCATCAGTGGGGGATAAAACCTCCTCTGCTTCTAGGAGCAACAGAAAGTCTGAAGAAATTTGATGTGAGATTTTACCATCTTTTAAAAAGAAAAATGTTAAACGTGAACTTATTTTTGACCATAAATTCCTCTGCCATGTTTAAATGATACACTACATTATATCCTTTTTTAAAATTGTAGCTGAGGTTTTGAATATTGTGCAGTAAGGTTTGTTTACTGTGCTACAAGACCATCTACCTGTGTCACATCAGTGCTTTAAAAAAGAGTTAATATCTCAGTCTGTTCACAACTTTAGTCATCACTTTGATTCTTGTCCATCTGACACCATTATTTTTTTATATTATCAATAAATGTGTTCTCAGGGGAATTTTGAGAATCCTGATCAATTATCTCTGTTTCTACACATTCCTCAATTGTTGAACAGGTAACGCATATTTGTTTAAAAACAAATCATCTTCATAAAAATCTACAGCTGTTACAGCTGTTGGGGTGTTTTCATCACACCTGAGAAGGTAATAGCATACTGTGTAATCTAGTTACTGCGTGGTCATAAAACCCTTCTAAACGGCTGGCATGACGTTGGTGACGTCAGCACTGCTTTGCTCGTACCGACCGAGTTGCAGGATGCAGTTCTTACCTGCAATTAAATAACCTTAATAAAAGATTTTACTGTTCTTTCATCCACGACAGTCCTTAATGAAATCACCTCTGCGAGTCCTTAATATGATAATCTCAATTATGATCAGCTGTTGGGGTGTGAATAAGGCGTGCGTTCTGTAAACAAAAGCAGTTCTGCTCAGCAGCGGGATCCACTTTCAAGCCTTCTGAGAAATAAAATGTTCTAATAGCATCTTTTCCTGTTAATGATATTCCGTTTATTCTGAACACACCACTGCGCAGATATTGAAACCATTCATTTCAGTAATGGGGGAAAGGAGTCCACAGAGAACTCAATGCGAGTGTTGTATTCATGACAGTTTCCTGCGATAACAGATTTAACATCCAGGAGTGTCGTTCTGTGGATTTACTGATGTTATAGATT
This sequence comes from Hirundichthys speculiger, assembly GCA_018398805.1. Classification (NCBI taxonomy): domain Eukaryota; kingdom Metazoa; phylum Chordata; class Actinopteri; order Beloniformes; family Exocoetidae; genus Hirundichthys; species Hirundichthys speculiger. Next base: position 375,585 of record JAGFBZ010000684.1, on the reverse strand, counting down.
TTCATGCATACTGATGTTTTGGTTTGGTCAATTTCATATTTGACCTAAGAAATAGCTTCGAATGTTACTGATATTCTGTCATCAACAGGAGTACTGTAATAAATATAAAATCCATTATACAGCTTATAGAAATAGGTCACACTGAGAATCGCAGATCAGTGCAATATCAGTTTAGAGCATATACAGAGCATGCATTATTATTTACAACATAGATGCTATTCAAAACAGATAGAAGCCTCGTGCCCTTGCTGCGACTGACAACATTTTCGCCTCCAAATGGCTCTCTTGAAGCACTCCACTGCTCTATGTATACCGCCAATCCACATTAATATACCTGCACTTAAATCAAAATCTTCTGGCTGATGACGGCTAATGCCAGTCCACTTATTGTTGTTAGGCTAAACTCCAACATTATATAATGCTTTATAGTTACCTGGTAGATGCTTAAAAAAAAAAAAGAACAGTCATTAAAAACTGAGCATCAAATACCAAAGCTCCTGCTTCAGTTCCTGCACACTGGTTCCAGAAAGCCAGTTAAAAGCTTAAATGAACTGAAGGCAAAAACAACACCTGCAGGGCTTTATTGAACACACGTCCGCAGACTTAAGTAAAATGCTTTATTTACATCAATAGACAACACATTAACCTTTCGCTCCTCAACATAACAGGATCAATACACTCACACAGTTAACTCACTCCAGAAGACAGTAGTGATGTTGTTTCACTGTGAACAATCTTAAGGTCCAACTATTTCATTAAACTTGCGCTAAACAAGTAATGGATTTCAAAGTGCCATTTTGAACTGGTGTTTGAATTCATCCCATTGATTATGCAATGATGCGTTTCACAAAATATTAAAAGACCTAATTACACTGTATATGTGCACATATGCCATTTTTGTCAACATTTAAGAGTCTAATTTGTTTAACTTACAGCTCCTTGGTGAAATGTTTTCAACTATGTTTTAAAAGAATAAAATAAAAATAAAAGTTGTATCAAGAAGCGTAGAAGTTTGGGGGCATATTAATGTACAGCTGTGTTCAAAATAACAGCAGTGTGCTTAAAATAAAGCAAGTGAAGCTCAAAATCATTAGCTTTTATTTCCATACATGCAAATGCATTGGGAACACTGCTCATTCTATTCCAAATCAAAACATGAAGAAACATTTATCAAATTCGACCATGTTTACAGAAATTGTGCTCTTGCTCTTGAAATAGGTGTTTCAAGAAGACAACAACCTTAATCACAGCAGTAAGCAGAAAAGCATAAAAATCAGATCAATGTTATGGAGCGATCAATCCAAACCCTGGACCCTGAGGTACAACCATAAGGATTTTGAGCTTTTACATATCTTTTTTTTAAACACTCACTGCCATTAGTTTGAACACAACTGTACACATATCCCTGTTTATGCTGCAGACAAAATACTAGTAATTAATGTCCTCATTATTTTGGTATATTTAGGAAGGATGGCTGTCGGTGTAGCCATTTACTGGAATCAATCCCCAGCCCTGTCATGTGCCCAAAGCTCTGTGTGAGGTACTGAATCTCACATTAGCCCCTTTGGTGCAGCCATTCATAGCATCAGGTCCCAAGCCTGGATAAAATGAAGAGGGTTGTGGCGAGAAGGTCATTCAAAGTACAAGCCTTTGCCAAATCGATATGCCGAATACAATTTTCTGCTGTGGTGACCCCTAAAATAAAATTTAAAAAAAATGTGTTTGTAATTTCTTGGTGATTTCTACTCAGAAGCCAGTAACCTGTAGAGATCTGGTCAAGTTGTAGGAAAGTGGTGATGTCAGCATCATATATCTGGTTTTCTATCAGCTAGGACTTTTAACAGAGTTGTATCACACAGATCTGACAGTGAACAGAAAAATATCAAAGAAGAAGAGGTTATGCAAACATGCAGATGGAAACCAAGGGAAGGAGGAAGGTTCATCATCTCACAGCAGAAGCATAATTCAAATGTTATAGATTTTCTGAGTGCAACGACAGACTTTTGAGAAAGCGGACCAAAATCTGCTGGTTAACAGAGAACGCCACCTCTTAAATCAAGGAAATATGCTCTTGATTAAAGATGATAAATGTACCGCCGTGGAGAAGAGATTAAATTCCTCAAGTTTCCAGTCTTTGTAGAACAAAGAGCAACAGGGAAGGGTGATAATGTGCTTTAAAGAAGAACTCAATGTACTCTACATCAAACCCTCCCTATATTCCTGACAGATAGACATTTTCAAATGTTTGAAACCGGTTCATCTTTTCTTCAAGTACTTTCCTCTCACAAATCTACCAATATGTGAGAGACGAAGGCACCTATCTCTTTGAATACCAATTGCTTTGAACCATGAACGGATAACATGCACGTCTGTGCCCCTGTGAGTATCTGAGGGGCAGGCGCATGCTGCCAACTGTTTTTTTTGTTTGTTTTTTGTACCCATTTTAAATTACAGTGCACTGCAGAATGTGATTTGTCATAATAACACAATTGTAAACATGTTAGATTTTGTTATGCTTGCTGCAGCTCTCGAGAGTAATGCTTTTTCAAAGTGGCTTTACAAAGTGCTGCGCCATTATTGCAGTACAGGGCTGAAAGGATTATATAATAAAGTGTGCCAAAATCACCAAACTAACAAACAGCCAAAAGATGGCCACAGAGGAGTAAACAATGGAATCTGAGTAAAAACACGGCACTCCATCTCTCCGTAACACAACAGGAACTCAAACTATATTGAAGCTGAGGTTTTTGCATTATTTTTGTTCAAAGATATTAGCCTACCTTCACATAACATACCTTGGGTTATTTTATTTTATGAGTTATTATTTATTTGCAAATGTCGGTTTCTTGATAACAACGGGGAAAGTGAACAGCAGAGCTGTGAGAACGTGTCCCCCAACACACACACACACATTTATTTAACTAAATTTATTATCACACATAGGCACAGTTGAGGTTTTCTTTGTCTCATTATCCACAAATAATCCTACATGATTTAAGTTGATATCATTATTTTTTTAATAACTTTAGTATCCTGCTTCCACTTCTGTGAGTAAAGAAAATTTCCTGAAGGATTACTGGATGTCTTCACAGCACCTATATAACCACTGAAGCACCTTCAATTATTTTTATCCTCATTAATGTTGGCAAAGGTTTTTATTCTAGGTTTTATAGTTTATCCTTGTCCATTCGCAGTTCAACGTTAGCGGCCCCGCGGTCCAACGGATTTTGCTCTCAAAGTCTTTTTTTTTTCATAATGTATTTGAATTTGTGGTAGCCCCCGGGCAATTTCATTAATTTCTTAGGCCATTTGTTAGCAGAAAAACACTTACATTCACCCCTAACTAGTATTATTGTATGTATATATATATATATATATATATATATATATATATATATATATATATTATTTTTTTTTTTTTTTTTTTTTTTTTTTTTTTTTTTTAAATTATTAATAAATATTACAACACTACAAAATTAAAATGTTTTTAATTTATCATTACTACATTATTATTGTATAAATAAGTAATAATGTCTTTAGAATATGTTTGGAAAGCCAATTTTAGCGTATATATCATCATACATAGCCCTTTTAAAACTGCATCAATAATTAGCAGATTTTTGGGATTCGCGGGGATTACGTTCCTTCCTACCCTGCGAAAAATAGGAGCATACTGTTCAACAACTTCAGCGTTTTTTTTTTACTTTTTTGAAATATTTAAATTGCACATTTGTTTGCCGTGCAATTTCTTCCACATCAACTGTCTTTCCTTCGCAGCTTCTGACAATTTTAGGTTTCTGCAGAAAGTCACATGAGTGAAGAAGAACCGGAGGATCTCTTCCGTTTAGTTGCCGTTGAAATGCTGAATCACGGTCTCGGAGCTCCATTGATGACATCTTTTTATAGTTCGAGGTTAACTCGGGGTCAACATACTCAGAGTTGATTGAACTAAGTTTGAACACCTGTTTTGAAAGGGAAAACTCAGAGTTTGAACCCCCTTTAACTTTTCAACCTCCTTGCTTTAGAAAGGTTTGGAAACATTTGTTTATTTGTAGCTACTGAAGGTCCTGTCATATCATTTAACTGAGGTTGAGTTCTGGGTTTTGATTGGGTTCCTTGCAACACCTTGTTTCTTTTCCATTTCGGCCGTTCCACTGTGAATTTGTCAGCTTGTTCAACTCTTCCATGACCCGATTTGGGCCAAGCTTTTGTTGTTGTACATGTTCTCACATATGACTACAGTATTTCAGAATCAATACTCTCAAGTCATTATATTTATGCCTTTCCTCCTGGCATTGTCTTTACACAAAATTAAATGCTCTAGACCAGCAAACTGCCCAAGCTGTTTCTCTTGTGGATGTCGTAACACTTGGCAACGATCAGCTCATCAATTACATTTGATTAGTAGCCTCTAGCTGCAACGTTAGGAAGCAATATGGGTGTATTAAATCCTCCACATGGCGTTTCTGGATTTTAGCTTATTTTATTTCATCTACATTTGTGCCTAATTCTAATCTCTTAAGAACTGACAGAAGGTGTACTTTTTTCATGTCACTTGATATTCCTCAATAATAAACCAAATGTCAGTTAACATTTATGTGCATTGTTTTTAGAGGAATTTTAAGTCACACTTAAACAAGAAAAACTGTCTATACTTTTCATGGACTGATCCAGACCATTCTCTTTGCTCCTCATCTACAAGAGACAATCTTTACATGTCATCTCATCGGTTAATTTCACACTTCACTTGATACTTTGTGATGTAATTTAAAGCCACAGTTGTGCTCTTGCCAAGTCAGCTCAATCAAGCTGACTCTATGTAGCTGGAGCGTAGCAACGACTGTATGAAGCACTGCTGGAATTAGTGACTGAATTGTATAACTGCAGCAATTAGAGCATAAGGTAGATAAATAAATGCATTCTGTGTGTGCATGTGTGGACAAGCTGCTTTGAAGACCGTGGTTTGGATCATCTCAAGGGAGACCGATATATCCACCCTAATGAGACTATTCTTATAATGCAGTTGCTTGATCTTACAAAGGCCAGCTCATCTGGCCTCCACTTTGAACCAGGTCATGGATTTTCAGATATATTTTATTCTTGTACAGAAAGGGAATGTAAGGCCATTTCTAGTTCAATCCAGAAAAAATCAAGTCCAAAGATGCTCTAGATGTTACTACAAACAGCTGTGGAACTTGACTGTGACTAAAAGAAACTGAAAAACCACTCCAAATACTCTGCATTCAGGCAGAGCTTTGTTGATTTCCTAAACTGAGAGACTATTCTCACTGTGTGGAATTACAAAAAGGTACATCACTCATCTTCAGAATACACACAGACCACTATTTTAGATTTCTAATAATTAAGAGAACTCATTAAAGTAAATGGAAAAGCTGACTCGGTCATGTTTTCTTCTCCCTGCAGACTTAGCACTCAGGGCAAACATCTTAGTCTAATATCCTTTCTTGTAAAGACTGATCCTGTAAATGATCAAATACTGCTAGAGAGGACTGGTGAAGGGCATGTTCACTTTTCACATTAGCACAAAAAAAAGAGACTGATCTGTGTGTTGCTGCAGGATCTCAAACATCTTTACAAGCAGCAAGCAGTTAGCTGCTAGCTGCCTGCCCCAGGCTCGCAGGCTGCTAATAGCTAACTGCTTGTTGCTTTTAGGATTAAAAGTATTGTTTCAATCACACATTTGAACAAGTTCACCTGTGGAGCTGGTGTGGTGCCAACAAAACGTGACAGGTTTTACTTCAAAGTGGTATCAGCCTTTAAGCTCTTTATTGCATATCTTATTTTGTATCACCAAGTATAACTGTTTTTATTAAAGCACAGCATATCTATTTTTGTGAGGTTTTGAACACCTTGCATTGAGAATTGTCTATACAAATGGCACTACAATTGGTTCTTCAGTTATAACAAAATTATTTCAGCTACACATGTGCCGTTTTCATGTTTTTCGAATGCTGAATGAAACCTGCAACATAAATGACAGTATGCAAAGAGGGGCGATGTGAAAAAGAGCATTAGAAATAGCTTCCACAGTTATAAACCATAAACATGAGAGCAAACTCAGATCAATGAGATTCCATTACCATCCTATCTCATTTCCCAGAGCTGAATTGGAAATGGGTTAGAGATGGATCGTGTCATTACCAATTCCAGCGGATCCACAGGAGCCATGCATGAGTTTGTGCGTACGTGTGTGTGTGTCCTTTCTGCACTCGCTGCCACTGAATAGGTTTTTAGTGACGAGCAGTAAGGTGAGCAAGAGTTCACGCACTCCCATCATAGCTTTTGATATGCTTGCCTTGAGAAGCAGGGCTACTAGAGGTACCTAAACCAAACAATTTCTGACAACTTTGCTTGGCATGCTTAAAATTGCTTTTTGATTATTATTGCAGTTCAATTTTGAAGATAAATATTACAATTCAAATATCTGCTGGTTAATCTATGAATGTTTGCTGTTAGAACTCCCCCTAGACATCATCAATTATTGAGCGAAAACAAATCATCCTTCAGAATTTACACCCAGTACACTTTCACATTTTATATTTCTTTTTCCCCCCACCCATTCTGTCTATTTTGTCTGGGGGCTAATTGACTCAATATTTAAGAGGTTACTCACAGACATTTCATTGTTTAATTATTTCTGTTTATAAAAACACCAACACCGGCATAAGATCATTTTCATGCCGCACGGGTTCTGTTTGTTGTGTAAAACACAAATGAATGATCTGAAAGACAAAGCTTCATCCAGTCACCAAAATGTAAATCAGCTGCGACACTGATGTTTTCATTGGGAATTATCAAAGTACTGTATCATCAGCACAGTGGGGCAGAGGCAGATTATGACTGGAAAAAAGGAACCTTGAAAGAGGAAACAAGGGCCAAACTCTGGTTTTTTTAAATGAAAAATGAATCAGTGCAAGTGCCAAAACATGCAGTTCCTGAATTGACCATTAGGTGGCTAGCTCCAAAAGTGAGTCCATTTTCACTGTCTCCCATGAAAGCACTCTTAAAAACTCCAGTAGGGCCACCACCAGCTCCTGAGCTAGCGTGGAGGAAGGTTTCAAGGGAAGATGGTGGTCTGTAAACTGTACCTACGGCTGAGGGCTTTCATGGTTGAGCGCATGTGTTCCTGCACATAAATTAAGTGTTAAAATACATTTTTGAATGCAATTATTTTAAATGATGTCCTAATCACCTGTAATTCTTGACACTGCGCTCAAACAACACAGATAACAGAAGTATAGTTATAAGTAAAAAATAATAAATGAGTGCTAATAAGTACAAAAGATATGTAATGTGTAACAAAAACATTCAAAACAATTTACAGTAAAAATATAACTGTAAAACTTAACATCGGTTATCACACTTTTAAACCACTGTATTGACCTGTGCCTGTCAAGTTTTATTTAATGAAATGTGTTCAATAAATATTGAAATGTGATAACAAATCAAAGTTTTTTGATCAATTTAGAGTGGAAATGTGTGAATCGCTTTATAAATCAGGTAACAGGAAAATATTAATTGACAAAATATTCATCAGATTATTTGATTAAATTAAAATAATAATAATAATCCCAAGATTAATAGTTTTGCCCAGCCTTGCTTGTCAGTGATATTCCTTTGTGCATTTTGATAGAGATATAAGAAGAAAAGAAGGACATCGACTCAAGTTTAAAATAGAAAGTACAGTTAGTAGTTAGTTGTCACATGACCTTGGCATCAAGCTTTGGACACCCACTACAGAAAGATTTTTGTTTTGCTTTTTTTTTTGTTTTTTTTAGATGAAGAAAGTGCAGTTTTTGCAGTGGATAGTGCAGTTTTATGTCAAAAATATGCTTTTCATCAGCTAAAGGAGGCACATCATCACAGAAAGCTACTCTCTCTGGTGAAAACACTAATTTCCACTGAGAAATGTCTGCTGAGAATCCGGAGCAAAAGGAGACAGAAGCTGTCAACCCGTCCATAAAAGCCAACATGTTGTGAGCACTATGGTCAACAATTGTGATGACAGCTGGCAACGCAGGAATGACATTGTACACACACCAGCTAAGGCAGACGAGTATCTGCATTATCAGCACTGTTCAGCTTCATTTTCTCAGAGCAGAGAGAAGAACCACACAGACACTTTTACACTAATGTAGAAAACAATAGATTTTTCAGAATACTGACCAAACTCCAGTGTCTGCCAATAAAACCTAAAATATCTTGGCAAAAAATAGAGAGAATACCAAGAACTCTACTTCTTCCTCTACTTGCTTTGCATAATTAACATTTTATCTGGCATTACTTGACTGAGGGAGAACTCATCTACTAAAAATCTGCTCCAGATTCATGAATGCTGCTTAAAATTTTTATTTTTATTTATTTTTTCATCAGAACGTGTCTACATTAGTGAATTCCAGGTGGAAAGGATGTTCACAAAGCTCATTAATTAGCATGAACGCCGCCCAGGGATCACCATCTAAGGAGTTTTAAAAGTGCAGACTACGTGATCTCTGAACCTTCAGTTAAAGTCGTAATCTTACGGATCCAGCCCAGGAGGCAGCGCTGGCAAGTGCTCCACCTTTAAATAGCTCCTGGTGAGACCTGCGTTCGGAGAAATAAATAAATAAATACAGACCACGGTTCTGCCATTCCCCGTGCCATAAGGACTTACTGCAGATATTTTATGACATGTCTTCTGTCCAACGAAGATCTCAGATGGTGAAGTGAAAGCGGTTTAACAGTATTTTGGAGGAAGGAAAAAAGAAGAGAAAATTAACGCATTTGTCTACATCAATAAAAACTTGCTGCAGCAGACAATTTCAATGTTTCTATTATCTGAGAAGCTTCTCAGGAATCCACCACGACTTCACATTACCATTGGTGATCTTCAAGAAACACAATCTGAAGCTTAAATATGCAAAATGTCCAACGATCAAGATAAATATGCTTTATTTCAAATGTATCATGTTTAAAACATGGTTTAAAAGCCTATTGTGAGAATAACAGTTCATATAATCATGAAATGATTGGAGAGACTGGTGTTACAACATGTCAAGGCCCATATCCCACCTGGCTTCGACCAACATCAGTTTGCCTACAGGTCCAACAGATCCACAGATGACGCCATCTCCATCGCCCTCCACACCGCTCTCAACCACATCGAAAGTCCCAAAACATACATCAGGATGTTGTTTGTTGACTTCAGTTCGGCATTCAACTCCATCAGCCCCAGCCGACTGATCAACAAACTGCAGACACTGCAACTCGGAACCTCCCTCTGTCTGTGGATCAAGGACTTCCTGACTAACAGACCCCAGCACGTCAGGATGGGCACCTCCACATCCTCCACCATCGTCCTCAATACCGGTGTGCCTCAGGGCTGTGTTCTGAGTCCAGTCTTGTACACGCTGTACACCCACGACTGCGTCGCCACCCATGGCTCCAACACCCTCATCAAATTTGCGGATGATACAACCATTGTTGGATTGATCAACAATGATGATGAGGCACCATACAGGGAGGAGGTCCGAGCACTGGCGGCCTGGTGCAGTGACAACCACCTCAACCTCAACACCCGAAAGACAAAAGAACTCATCATTGACTTCAGGAAGACAAGGACCACACTACTCAGGTCTGAGCATCAATGGGGAAGAGGTGGAGCGGGTCAAAAACTTCAAATTTCTCGGACTGCACATCTCAGAGGACCTGGGCTGGACTGTGAACACCACCCACATCATTAAAAAGGCCCAGCAGCGTCTCTTTTTCCTGAGAACGCTGAGGAGGAACAAACTCCCTCCACCTCTGCTGAAAAACTTTTATCACTGTACAATAGAGAGTGTCCTGACCTACGGATGTACGGTGTGGTATGCCAGCTGCACTGCATCCGAGAAGAAACAACTGCAGCGGGTCATCAAGACTGCTCAGTGGATCGTCGGCTCCCCACTACCACATCTAGAGGAGATCTACTTGAGCCGGCTTCTGCGACGGGCTGCAAAGATCCGGAACGACCCCGCCCACCCAGGACACTCTCTATTCTCCAACCTCCTCCCCTCTGGCAGACTCAGAGTCATGAGAGCCCGCACCAACAGACTGAAGAACAGCTTCTTCCCCATGGCTGTGAAGAGTCTGCTGAGAATCATGACCCCCCCCCCCCCCCCCCCCCCCCCCCCCCCCCCCCCCCCCCCCCAAAATACACACACTGCTACCTCCCAGCCCAATGGACAATAACTTCTTGCACCTTAAATACTGCACCTTCAACACAGACTATTTATGTTTATAAAACTCCTACCTGCACTTTACTGTTTTTACTGTTTATTTTTATATATACATATATATATATATATATATTTCTTGTGACTGAAGCTGCTATAAGAGAGATGCTGCCAAACAGAATTTTGTTGTATATTTTGTACAATGACAATAAAGATTCTTATTCTTATTCTTATTCTTATATAAGCATTAACCTTTAAAGTCTGAGACTGACAGCGGTGCTTATATGGTCCAAGGCCATTTCACTCTGCTCACAGTTTACATAAAAATCAGTTCTGCTCACGTTTCATAAATGAGGCCCAATGTTCAGTTGAATACTTTAAAAAGTTGATTGGAGAAGGGAAAATGTTTAAAGAAGTTCAGGAAATGATAGGCCGCTCAGCTAAAATCATCTCAAATGCTTTAACATGGCAACCAAACCCAGAAAGACCTGGAAGAAAATGGAAAACTACCATTCGAATGGATGGAAGAATCACCAAAATGGCATAGACTAGGCCAATAATCAACTCCAAAGTGATCAATGAAGATCTAAAGTTGCCTGTGAGTATTATAATCAGAAGATATCTATGTGAAGCCAAGTAATCAGCAAGAAGCCCCAACAAAGTCTCCATTGTTGAAAAACATGACATGTGCTGAAGAGGTTATAATCTACCAAAGAACACACTGACTGACCATGAAAAAACATGGAGCAACATTTTATGGACTGAGGAAAGCAAGATGGTTCTCTTTGGGTTGGTGATGGTGCAAACATAGCAACAGGGGGATGTTTCTCATACTAGTGTGTCAGGCCTATTTATCATGATCATGGATCAGTTTGAAGGCATCAAAGCACTTTAAGATGGCATGTTGCCTTCTGACGAAGAGGAAATGCCCTTGAAAAAGATGTTTCAAGAAGACAATGATGCCAAACACACCAGTAACCTGCAGCATCTTGGTTCCAGACCAACCAGATTAATGTCATGGAGTGGTCAGTCCAAACCCTGGAACCTGGATCCAGTAGAAAACTGGTGGGGTGACATCAAAAATGCCATTTCTGAGGAAAAACCAAGAAATGCAGATGGACTGCTGAATGTAGTCCAGTGGTCCTGGACTGGATCACCTGTTCACAGGTGACAGAAGCTGGCCGACTCCATGAGCACAGATGTGAAGCAGTTTTCAGATCCAGAGGTTCTAAACTAAATATTAGTTCAGTGACTCACAGGAAAGAGAAATCTACAACAATTTCTCAGTTTGTAAAGTAATTATTTGAGTTCGCAAAGAAAAGTGCCGGCACTTTTTTTTAAACACTCCAATATTCCTTAATTGTCACTTTCTGTCTGGTAATACAGAACAAATTTGATAAATTTCCCTGTTTTGATTTGAAATATAATGGGCGGTGTGTATTTTCATGAGTGAAATAAAAGCTAGAATAAGGATTTTGATCTTCACTCACTTTTTTTTAAACTGCAATTATTTTGAGCATCTGTTATTATTTTTTTTAACAACAGTGAAAAGAAATTCCACTTCAAAAACTTTCAACTGAGTAATGAAAAGGTTTAATCAATTTTCTTCGGTTATACACAACTGCATGAGGTAAGGTGGCCCCTCAACAAGGATTATGCACCTTTTCCCAACATCAAGTCTTTTGCAGACTTCCAACAAGTACAGATGTGAAACATTTGGTTTTTTTGGACTCAAGTAGTGGTGCAAAAAAAAGTTGGCTAACATCAAAAAATGAAGGTATCCAAAGTCCAAATGAGGAAAAAAAAACACACACAAAAATATATATATATATACCAGAGCATGTGAGCGGAGCGGAGCGTGAGCGAGCGAGGAGCGGAGCGGACGAATTTTGAAAGGAGCGCAGAGCGGGAGTTTTTTTTCTAGGATGATTCGGGTGGAGCGGGGCGTCATCCCGCTCCAGTTTCGCTCCGTTACCGCTCATATCACGGTCTTCAAGTATAACAATAGGAGGAGAACAGTGAATGAAAAATAGTTTCGGGAAAGGTTAATAACAAACAAAAGTGTATTAAACCAGCTAATTCCGTTAGGTGAAATTATTTTCTTATTTTTTCTTGTCAGTAAATATCTATTTTTTGTACTTTAAAACGGCTGTCGGCTCTGTGGGCCGGGCATACACTGTGCGACTGTCGGCCCGTTTTGAGCCGATTTTCCAGTCGTGCGAGTATTTTTTGGATCGGGCCGAATTTCGACCCTATCATGGGTCGTGCTTCGTGCAGTATACCTGGGGTAACGACGAGAGATCAACACCTCCCGACGAGCTCCCGATCACAAATCGTGTGCTCGCAAGAAAATCAAACTTGTTTGAAATCCTGGTCGCTCCTCGTGAAGGTATCTCACAGTAGAACCAGCAGGTGCGTCTGAGATGAACTGCGGCTCGCCTGGCGAGTAGACGAGATCAGGCGGCCGCAGCAGGAGGTGGAGACAAAAAGCTGCAGTCACGTCGGACAGTTTCCAGCACATACAGGAGGAGACACTAACTTTAGATCACCTGTATGTTAGTTTGCAGACCACGTTCTTAGATAAAGTGTCGCCGATCGCTGATTGAAGTTAAAATAAAAGTGATCCTCCTTCTGTTGCATGAAACGTGTTCTTATCTGCATTGTGCGCCGACCGCCGGTGATCAATTCTGCGCAGGCCTGGCTCATTTCAAACGCACCCTTAGGTGTGTTATGAACGTATAGTGTAAGCAGTCAAGTCGCATCAGAGCATCGGGCCGTACAGTATGAGAGCATCACTCGTGGGCTGCGAACTTTTGAACTCAGCGATCTAGTCGTGCAGTTTGAGATAGGGCTGAATCAAACGATTTAAAATATCGCACAGTGTATGCCCGAGGCTTCAGGTAAACATGTACATTTTATATGCATGCAAACATTTTTGGAGCGGAGCGCGGAGCGGAGCGGAGCGGGGTGCAGTGTTACTGGAGCGCTGAGCGGTTATGGGTGGAGCGGCGATTTTCCGACTTTGAGGGAAGAGCGGAGCGGTGACAACCTTTGTGAGCGAGGAGCGGAAATTATCGCCGCTCCACTCCGCTCACATGCTCTGATATATACACACACACACACAACTCATAAAAAGTTGAGAAAAGATGAAATTTAATAATGAGGTCAAGTTATAATGTGTCTGCGTAAGGCATAAGGGTAAGAGATAAATGACTGTACATATTAATGACTTGTACTCAGATGGAGGAGAAACAAAAAATACTGATTTTCATCAGATTTTGTTGCAAATAAAAACATTTATAAATATTAGATTGCCTCCCACAGGTGTTCTTTCTTAAAAATAATGAAGTAAATACCATAACCATGATATAACCTTCTCTGAGAGAGTAATGGAGTTGTACAGAGTGATTAGAGAAAAACAAAATCATGCAAAGTAAAACATACATAAGTGGTGGGGTGAGTTTGGAAAAAGTAGATCAGCTCAACTACAAATAGAGGACTTTGATGAGGAGAACTGCCTGTATTTATGATTTAAAAAATCTTCCACTTTCTGCCAATAAGCTCTTATCTGTACTGCATGCATTTAAGTCTGATAGAGCCCCAAGGCATGGTGGGAGATAACAAAATAATTAACTAGCATTCAGCTTTGAGGAGACAGGAATTTTTCTCCAAAGGAAAAAGAACAGAGTGGATGAGATAGGAAGATGAGTAGCAGTTTTACTAAAGTTTTTCATTTGTTTTTTTTTTTTAATAAATAAATACAATAAAATATTTCTGTGGAAGAAATGAGATACAAGGATAGATGCTTAAAGTCTGCACTAGATCCTTTATTTTAAGTACAAGTCATAAATCAACGGCATTAAAAAAAAAAAACCTTTTTATATTCTTAGATGGGATTTTTTTTTTTTCTGCATACAGTACAAGTTATTTATGCTCCGCATGATATTTAACCCTCCACTTTATGGGTTATTTTTAATATACCATAAATTACTTATTGCTTAAGTGCAGCTTATGTGGATCCATTTCAGTGGTTGGTGCTGCATTTGGAGGGATGAATATGAAGGGTGGGAGAGAATATGTAGATTTTTATTTATTGTAAACAAAATTTTTTTTAAAAATCACTGAAATAATATATATATATATAGATATAGATAGAGATATAGAGATATAGATATATATGTATATATATATATAGATATAGAGAGATATATCTATATATATATATATATATATATATATATATATATCTATATATATATATATATATATCTATATATATGTGTATATATATATATATATATGTACAGTCATGAAAAAATTATTACACCACTATGGGGTGCCGAATGTAAAAACTTGATTACAGTTTTCAAACTGATATATTTTCAATATTTAGCTCATTTTCTTCACATTTAGCTAATTTTTACACACATTTGAGACATAAATTATTTAAAATGTTAAATCTAAATGTTAAATGTTAAATTTAAATATTAAATCTAAATCTAAATGTTAAATCTAAATATAAATGTTAAAAATAAATCTAAATATTAAATATAAATCTAAATGTTAAATAAATCTAAAAATCTAAATAAAAAAATCTAAATCTAAATGTTAATATTAAATCTAAATATTAAATCTAAATCAAATGTTAAATGTTAAATCTAAATATTAAATCTAAATCTAAATTTAAATCTATTGTAATGTTAAATCTATATCTAAATGTTAAATGTTAAATCTAAATATTAAATCTAAATCTAAAGTAAATAAATTAAATCTAAATCTAAATGTTAAATATAAATCTAAATATTAAATCTAAATCTAAAATCTAAATCTAAATGTTAAATCTAAATCTAAATGTTAAATCTAAATCTAAATGTTAAATCTAAATCTTAAATCTAAAATCTAAATTAAATCTAAATTAAATTTTAAATGTTAAATGTTAAATCTAAATCTAAATAAATCTAAATCCTAAATGTTAAATCTATATCTAAATGTTAAATCTATATCTAAATGTTAAATCTATATCTAAATGTTAAATGTGTCGCCGAGTGTAAAGCGGGTTATTTAGAGGATTTACAAATGTCCCATGCCCCGTAAAGTCTCACAGCCGCACAACCACGCCCACACCACTGATTAGGATCAATGGGAAGAGGGCTTGAGGGAGAGTCGGGACTCGAACATGGCTGCCTCCCTGCCTGTGGAAGATGGGGCCGGTACCGCTGAACAACCGCTTGAAGTGCAGCCTGCACACCCGCCAACACCGCCCGTTCAATGTCTTCCACAGGCAGGGAGGCAGCCATGTTCGAGTCCCGACTCTCCCTCAAGCCTCTTCCCATTGATCCTAATCAGTGGTGTGGGCGTGGTTGTGCGGCTGTGAGACTTTACGGGGCATGGGACATTTGTAAATCCTCTAAATAACCCGCTTTACACTCGGCGACACACATTTAACATTTAACATTTTAGATATAGATTTAACATTTAGATTTAGATTTAATATTTAGATTTAACATTTAACATTTAGATTTAGATTTACATTTAGATTTAGATTTAATTTAATTTAAGATTTAACATTTAGATATAGATTTAACATTTAGATATAGATTTAACATTTAGATTTAGATTTAATATTTAGATTTAGATTTATATTTAGATTTAATATTTAACATTTTAGATTTAGATTTTAGATTTAGATTTAGATTTAACATTTAGATTTAGATTTAATATTTAGATTTAAAATTTAACATTTAGATATAGATTTATTTACATTTAACATTTATTAGATTTAATATTTAACATTTAGATTTAGATTTAGATTTAGATTAGATTTAGATTTATTTAGATTTAACATTTAATTTATATTTATATTTAGATTTATATTTACAATTATATTTACATTTATATTTAGATTTAACATTTAGATTTAGATTTATATTTAAATTTAACATTTAACATTTAACATTTAGATTTAACATTTTAAATAATTTATGTCTCAAATGTGTGTAAAATGAGCTAAATGTGAAGAAAATGAGCTAAATATTGAAAATATATCAGTTTGAAAACTGTAATCAAGTTTTTACATTCGGCACCCCATACACCACCTTTGTTTTCTTCAGTTTCTTGTTCATTTTAATACCTGCTACAACTACAGGTACATTTGTTTGGACAAACATAACAATAACCACAAAGATTGCTCATAAGAGTTTTATTTAAGAGCTGATATCTTACCATTTTAAATGGTTTTCTGATTATAACCTAAATCACTTAATTTTTTACATCAATAGCTATGGCGTTGTACTGCCAAAAACACTGCTTTTATACATTCAGTGTTTTCTTTTCTGTCTGTTTTAGTCACATGATGACATTTAGTGGTACCAGGTATTAAAATGAACAAGAAAGTGAAGAAAAAATGGTGGTCTAATAATTTTTTCCATGACTGTATATATATATATATATATATATATATATATATATATATATATATATATATATATATATATATATATATATATATATATATATATACATTAGGGCTGGCAAAATAACACATTATTGCATTAACTTGTTAATTTATTAACGCCGTCATTTATTTTATCACGCATTAACACATGTTGTTCACATGCTTTTGTTTTGAAAAGTCTGTTACTGACTGCTGCTGAACCAGAAGATAATTGACAGAAAAACATGCGGGAAAGCTAAAACGGACATGGAGAGCAGTAAAGTTACATAACTTTTAACATGAACATTTTCATTTTAAAGTTCTCCCAGACGGAGGATTCGACAGAAACAAGGTTATTTAAAACAACTGCCATGTTGAACTCCCCGTTAAAAGTTTCTGCTGTTACCTAAGAAATTACCTGTTTTAATGTTCTGATTTTTTTCAGATTTGGTTGGTGGAATTTTTATATTTTTTAAGATGAGATTTACACTAAGGGCAGCACAGTGGCTTGGTGGTCAGCACTGTTGCCTCACAGTGTGGAGTATATTATCCCCGTTTTCCTCCGGGTACTCCGGCTTCTTCCCACAGTCCAAAGACATGCATGTCAGGTTCATATGTGGTTCCTAAACTGCCCGTAGGAGTGATTGTGAGTGTGCATGGTTGTTTGTCTATATGTGGCCTGTGCAATGGATTGGCGACCTGTTCAGGGTGGACCCGGAGAGAGCTGGGATAGGCTCGAGCAGATCCCTGTGACCCTGCAATAGGATTGAATGGGCGTAGATGATGGATGGATTTACACTAAATATGTGTTACTGACAAGTGCTGATGTTAAAAGTGTTTGAACAACAAAAGTTTTGGCATTTCAGTTCATATGGCAGCAGAATGAAAACACATGGAAAGGCCAAATTAAAAAGCTGGGTCTCGGGACCTTTAAAAGATGTCCAGGTCTTCTCTTCTGGTGGATCATTCCACAATCGCGGGCTCTAAAGTAAAAGGGAGCTTCACCATATGGGTTCATTCTCTGGGAACACGTCCACTTACTGGCCACTGGATTAGGTCCAACTGTCCAGTTGATTATTAACACAAATAGCTCTACAGGCCCATGACATGGCAGCAACCCAGTGCATTTAGGCACGTAGACGTGGTCGAGATGATCTGCTCAAACGAGCATCAGAATGAGGGAGGAAGTAACTTTGAACATGGCAGCTGTTGGTGCCAGACGGGCTGGTCCGAGCATTTCAGAAACTGCTGAACTACTGGGATTCAGAGGTCAGCGGCGACTGGGCAGCCTGGTTCAAGATGATAGAAAGGCAACAGTAGCAGCAGCAGTAAAACAGGGCAGTTACTCTGTCATGCATGTGCAGAAGTGGTACTGCTACGCAGGAGCGGCTTTAATGAAAATTAGACATGAATTGAGGAACGGAGGACGGCACACAGTAACATCCCACAATGCTTCTTATCTGAAGTCTTCCTTTTTAAGCCCTTAAAAATGTCAGAGGAAAAGGTTAAGAATGCCAGTTAATAATTTGGCTCACTACCCAGGGCATATACCAGCGGTGATTATAACTCTAACCAGGACCGAGGCAGCACTGGAAAACACCTTGTTAAACTGTCTGTCCACCGATTAGCCGTTATTCTCTTCTACAGCTGTTTTTGCCAAATGAATATTGTGTAGAATAATGTTAATATTCATTAATATTGACATAATATTAGAGCAGCACAATCCAACAAAAGGAGTCATCCATCTAATTGTGAGAAACAAAAGGCATTTTTTTTGGTCCCGGCATTAAATGAGTAAGTGCAGCTCTCATCAGAATGAAACGACAAAAGCTGATTTCAGACGAGATTCCTTGAGCAGCGTGTGACCATAATTGGATTAGAGGGCTGGTTACTGCAGACAGAATGGGAGAAATTGAGTAAGAAGCTTTTGCCATTTATTCTCTTTTGTGTGGTTGGAGGTGATTATGACTAATCAATGCTGGCAAGATTCATGGAGATGCCAATGCAAATGAACCCCTTTTGCAAGTATTTCCATTGTGATTCTAAACTGTTTCAGCACAAAGTGGCTTTGCACTGCCCTGTATCAATCAAATATCGTGTCATCGGGAAGCTAGAATTCATATTGTAAAAGGTATTGTTTCAAAGCTCCTTGCTTGTAGTTTCTTTCTACTAACAGTTCTATTCTATAATATTTAGCATGCTGACGTAAGTTAGAACAGGGTCCTTGTCTTTAAATATCCCAAATTTCCAGGGCAACTTTTTAATTATTCTAGACTTTACAGCTACCAGAGGTGCACCACTCAGTGTGAAATGTCATCTTTTACTCTGGAGAGCCAGTGCACTTGATAACTCAGTCCATGATGGCATTAAAGGATGGCATTTTGCCTTTGTTTTATGAAAATGGCCACCACTTCACCAGCTCTCATCCAGCTCTACTTGAGTAAATGAGGCAGGGGAGGCGGTTCGACCTGAATCCTTGATTTGAATCAAGAATCAGAGCTATTTTAAGAACAGAATATTTACTCAACAACCACAGAGCCTAAGGGACAAAAAGAATTATCTGCCATAGCTACCATTTCTATTATTATCTTTAATACACCACTTGATTAAAAAAAAAAAAAAAAAAAAAAGGGGAAAAAAATCCATTTGAGGTTTTCTAAGATTTTCCTTTGGGATAAAATAAAATCTATTGTTTAAAGTTGCTCTACGTACAACTCTAAAAAAAATTAAGATAAATAAAAGTAATTAAATATTTTCAGTTAAAGGTAAATATTCCAACTGAATGATTATTTTAGAATGAAACCTAAAGAACAGAGATTGTCAGAGAGCTGCTCTGTTTGATTAATTAATCATGAGCATTTAGTTTACCCCCAAAGCTTCAGGCTAAAAAAAATGAGAATAATACCAAATCACACATCTAAGCTTCATGCTCTGCTGTAGTTTTATCCGGTCTGTACGGTCTGCTCAAGTCCCAGGTGCACATTTCCCGTCTCCGTCTGTTGTGACGGGGTGAGTCATTACTCAAATCCAATTTGCCTGCGAGCTTTATCCTGCCTTCCTTTCTCATGCGTCTTTCTGTTGACATAAAAAGCAGTCCTTGCGTTGGGACTGGCACGTTTTCCCTTATTCTACCAGCATCATTGGCTGAAACGGGCAATGAGCAGACAAGATGCCATTTTAACCGAGGGCAAAAGAAAATGAAGCTATTCATCTCCCACTAGGTCATGAAAGAAAGGGATGGGGACGCTCTGAGTGGACACACTGGCCTGCTTCCTCTTTTATTTCTGTAGATGGGGAGACTGTGTGCGTGTCCCCCATATCCCCGTGGCACTGACGACACTTTACACTGGCTGCCTTGATCATGCCCAGCTGTGAACAGATGAGTGACAGAGAGCAGACCAATATGTCAGGCCTGATGGTGTATTTTTAAAAAATGAAATAAATTCTAACAGTTAAAAAAAAAAAAATTGGGGATTTTGCCTTGTGATGGACTCCGTTGATACATATGCAGATTACCTACAAACACCACCAAATGATGATGTAATAACTTCAACTGACATTGCTCATTTAAGGCCGACCCTTTGGGGACAATCGTTCCTGTTCCTACATAGTATGCAATGAAGCTGCAAACAAAATGTTTCCAGGTGGTGTGGTAAACAGCACATTCCTTCTAATTTAAAGCCAAAGAAAGTGAAACATCCATTTTAGACAGATCTGACATGTGGCTATAGAAGGCTGATGGACTATGGCCCGACACTCGAAACTAATTTTCACCTTACTTGGCCGTCTACTTACTTGGCCTGCAAACCTTATACTTTTGCAGAATAATGCAAACATTTGCTTCAAGTAAATTTGCAATAATCTTGTGCAACATAAAATGCAACTAAATGCTAACATGAACTCTCATTTTAATTCTATCTACAACATTTGTGTGAGATGACAGCCACTGCTAATTATATTTTGCTAAGACAACTTCCAGCCCAGCTATCTTGATTCAAGCCTTTGAGAGTTACCCTGATTTGAATGAGAGTCTACACCAGCGGCTTTGCCCGCTTAACCCACATTACTTGTTTTGTTTAATAATTTTATATTCGGCAGAGGAGACAGAATTTCTGATATTTTCACGTCTTGGTGAAGTTTAGGCACAGCTGGTGAATAAGTAGTCCATTGTAATTTAAATCAGAAAGTTTGACTTTAACAGCCTCAGCTGTGTTTGAAGAAGCTGCGTTCAGCCCTAAAAGTAGGCAAACATCTCTGGCTACAATTTAAATAAAATCTTTTTTAATAATTATTTTTTTCCCCTGATACAACCACAAATCTGTTAAGAACTAGTTTTTTTTGTTTGTTTTAATAATAGTTTTAAAAAACTAAAGCTCTTTATACATCAGTGTACACAACAACTATTTCATATACAGTAAATTTCCCATTTCATGAGCTCCCAAGTATGTCTGGATGTGTTTAGCTGTTGCAGCATTTATAAAGAGACCCCTAATGTTTTCATTTCAACACACTCCATGAAGCCATCTTTCCAAGCGGTCAAGTGTTGAAGCAGCCAGGGCTGCACAGCTTGTCTCTCTACCCCCTCCAAAAAAAAACAAGATGAACGCCTCTGATAAATGATTAGCTTGATGAGGAATCATGATCTAGATAAAGAGCAGTCTAATGTCAGCAATCTGTGTTGTCCATCTGTTTCATTACGCCACCAATCACCTAATTTGCTCTAGACCTCGAGAAGAGAAAATTGGCAACTGCAGCTGTGAATTAATATTTGCTGAGTTGTCGGTTGTTTCAATCCAGCAAGACAGGTCTTGATGTATAAAGTATGGTGTGTGTGGTTTTCTGCTAAACTCACTGAAGCGTTGATCCTAAAGCTTACGTTCTGTTTGCGTCTAAATGTTGACGGAGAGGAACATCGTGTACCACATGAGCTTTAAACTCTAAAAAACAGACAGTTCAACTGTTTAAAGCTATGGGGGACAGGAAAAGACAAACATGATTAATTCATTGGTCTTTAAATGTGAACGCGCAGTCAGCAGTAAGGATTTCTTCTATTCGTTGCCGTCTATCAGGTCAGCCACAGCCAATAACTGAAATGAAAATCAAATGAAATGCAGCAATGAAAATGACCTTGAAAGAACTCCAGATGTTAGGAGAGTTGCATCGTTCTTTATTTATAGTTACTTTCAGTTCTCATGTTGATGGCCAACTCTTGAAATTCGTAAAACTTTTCTTTCGTTTTTAGGAGTGAGCATTCAGTTTTAAGGGACTTTTTAAGACTGCCATGTGGTCACATTTCACTGTACCAGTCTCAGTGGGAGTGTTAGAGAAAAGATAAAATGTTATTGAAGTGCCCTGCGACGGCAGCAATCGATGCTGCTGCATTATAAAAGATGCTGAATAAATGGTTCTTATTTTTAGGATGTTTAGTAGCTCTGTGGTCAAGTATACATCAAGCCATTGTGCACACAAAAAGTATTTTTGGTCAAACATACCTTTTTCTATGCTTTAGGGCTTTTTTTCCCCACGCATAAATACATTTTTCTCATTACTGAAAAAAGGAAGATTTTATTTCCAAGGTAAAGATATCCCAGACAACAAAGTCTCCTTTGTTGTCATTTGGATGGCAGAAGTTTTTTGCCAGCTATGGTCGATTGTGTGCCACCACTGCTTTATGTTTGCACATAAATATACACTACAGTACATTTACAGTATAAATGGACGGACGAGAAACCCAAGTGTCAAAACACATCCAGAGTTGGCTACTATAACCTTCGGTCTAAAAACCCCTTCAATAACGACAGTTTTTGAACCCATGGGACCTCTAGTTAGAGAAAGACCTTTGAGAATGAAGACTGTTTGTACAGGATAGCCAACAAGGCAATTAGATTAATAAGATTACTGTCAGTGTTATCATGTGACAGAAATTATATATATGAAGACTTGTTTTTGCATTCCCAAATAAGGCCAATTCTTTTAACACTGCTGTGTAGTTGTGTTTTTTTTTTTCCAATTCCCTCCACACAAAGGAGAGAGAGAAAATGGCATGCATTATGACTACACACAAGAGAAAATGGGTATTAAAGAATTAAAAAAAAAACATTCAATGCTGATTACAATGTTATGTTGTTATAGAAGCAAAATTAAACTTCAAAAGCATTTGCTTTAAATGCCTGACCTATCAATTCCCATTTTGGTTGATTCTGAATTTCTCTGTCAGAATCATCATCAACCACCTAAGTAAATCATTTTTGTGAATCATTTTAACTTAGTTTTGCACCCATAAAATGTTTACGATTTTAACAAAACTGCAGCAGGTTACAAGGTTTTCTCTTTCAGTTACTGGAAATACAGAAAATGAAGTGCTCTAGTTTGAGTATAGGGGTTGCGCCCATGAAAGATTTGCCAAGTCTTCTTTGCCAATGCTAAACAGCCTTTTTTAATTTTTTTTTTATTTAGTTTTTTTGCTTGTTTCGTGGATTGGATGATTGAAGTCTGGAGAAACAGGACATATTGACAGTTTAACAATTCAAATGTATTTATTTAACAAACAAAAGCGTCAGTGGCCACAACAGCCTGCCACCTCCTCCTCATGCTGGTCACCAGCCTGGTCACACTGCTGTGGCATGGCATCCCGTTCTTTAACCAGCACTTGTTGCAAGTCAGCCAGCATGGTTGTGTTGGCCACTCTGGCAGGAACAGCACGCCCAGGCTAATCCCACAATCGGGTCGATGTCAGGACTGCTGGCAGGCCATTACCTCCAGTCCACTCCCAAACTCTGGAGGTAGTGTTTAGTCCCGGACTCTGGAGACATGGGATTGACACTGAGCCTTACGAGCCTCGTTTTTTCCAGATGGGCAGATGTCGGCCCACACCATCACACTACCACCACCAAAAGATGTTACTCTATTACTCTATTGGAACAGCAGTCACCAAAACGTTCTCCACAGCTTTACTACACTTTGACCCTACAATCCAGGTACTGTAGGCAGAATCTGGACTCATCAATGAAGGTAACGTTCCTCTATTTATCCAGGACAATCAGGTGCGACTGTCAGCACCTGGGGGTACCAGAAGAATCACTGCAACAACAAAAATAAATACAGTGGTATGTCTACTTAGGAAATTAATTGGTTCTGGAGCTAGTTTGGTAACCTGAAAATTTCGTAAGTAGAGATGCGTTTTCCATGTAAATGCCCTAATCCGTTGCAAGCCCCCCAAAAATTCTAACAGAATTTTTTTATAATGTTTTATAAATCATACATAAAATGACATAAAAACCTGTAAGAAATACATGTTAGAACTAGAAAAGCACTCAGAGAGCGCAGACCTCCACCAAGCGCAACAATTATCGAAAATCTGAAAGTGATCCAGAATCCAGGATTTCTTCCGGATCACACCCAAAATGAAATCAGTGAAATCAGTTCCCTTTTCACATTTGACATCCTGAAAATTTCATCAAAATCCATCCATAACTTTTTGAGTTATCTTGTACACAGACAGACAGACAGACAAACAAATAAACGCCGGCAAAAACATAATCTCCTTGGCAGAGGTAAAGATTGTTCGTTTACCTGGGTTGCTGGGTTACACTCATACAGACAAGGGGCCCTCCTAGCCAATGGGATGCCAGGAAGATGCTAAGTGATAGCCAATGGCAGAACAGCTCGGACGCACCACTTTCAAACCGCGATCCAGAGCCGACAAGTATGTTTACATTCTGTAAACTCTGGGAGCTGCGAGTAGCAGCACATACTGTATTTTTGCCTTTCGTATCCTGAAATTTCTTTCGTAACAAGAGGCAATATTTTCCCGTTGAGGCGTTTCGTAACCTGAAAATTTCATAAGTAGAGACGTTCGTAAGTAGAGGTACCACTGTAAATAAATAAAAATCTATTTGGCATTGCCAAAGAAGATTTGGCTAATCTTTCACGGGTGCAACCTACAACGCCCCCCACATGTTATACTATTGGAAAGGCTTTCCAATGGTATAACATGTAGTGCCTAAAAGCATCATTACAACTAAGAAATAATCTACCAACCAGAATTTATGGGGGGTTCGGCTTGCACTTTCTAGTCCCAGGTTTGACCCCCTTTTGTCTTCAGAACTATCTTACTTTTTATGCCATAGTTTCAACAAGGTGTTGGGGAAACATTCCTCAGGAATTCTGGTCCATATTGACATGGTGGCATCACAAAATTGCAGCAGGATGATGTAGATCTCCTGTTCCACCACATCCCAAAGGCATGTTCAAGAATCCAGTTTGAGGTGATTTGAGGTTGGTGACACAGTGCATTATCCTGGTGGAAGTAGCCATTAGCAGAGGGGCACTCTGTGGTCATGAAGGAATGGATGTGGTTGGAAACAGGCTGTGGTGTTTAAACAATGCTCAATTGGTACTAAGGGGCACAAAGTGTGCTAAGAAAATTTCCCCCACACCATTACCCCACCACCGGAGCCTGAACTTTTGATACTAATCAGGATGGTTCCTTTTTATTTATTTATACCAAATTCTGACCCTACCATCTCAATGCTGCAGCTAAAATCGCACTCATCAGACCAGATAACATTATTCCAAGCCACTGTTTTCCAATTTTGGTGAGCCTGTGTATATTGTAGTCCCTGTTTTTAGCTGACAGGAGTGGCGCTTGGTGTGGTTAAGAGTAGTTGAGTTACTCTTGCCTCCCTATCATCTTGAAACAGTCTGCTACTGAAGTGGCCAGTGAGTGAGTTGGGAGTTATTCATCTACAGTCATGGAAAAAAATTATTAGACCACCATTTTTTCTTCACTTTCTTGTTCATTTTAATACCTGGTACCACTAAAAGTCATCATGTGACTAAAACAGACAGAAAAATAAACACTGAATGCATAAAAGCAGTGTTTTTGGCAGTACAACGCCATAGCTATTGATGTAAAAACTTAAGTGATTTAGGTTATAATCAAGAAAACCATGGAAAATGGTAAGATATCAGCTCTTAAATAAAACTCTTATGAGCAATCTTTGTGGTTATCGTTATGTTTGTCCAAACAAATGTACCTTTAGTTGTACCAGGCATTAAAATGAATAAGAAACTGAAGAAAACAAGGGATGGTCTAATAATTTTTTCCAATGACTGTAAATGTCTACATATACACACACATACTTTTATATATATATAGGGGTGTACTCACTTTTGTTGCCAGCTACTTTACGTGCTGTGTGTTGATCTATTTTGAGGGGATACACTGTTATACAAGCTTTACACCGACTACTTTACATTGTATGTCATTGTATGTATTGTGTGTCATTTCTTCAGTGTTGTTTCATGAAAAGATATAATCAAATATTTGCAGAAATGTGAGGGGTGTACTCACGTTTGTGAGATACTCTGAGATATACATATATATAGACACACATGTTACAGGTTTTATTGCCATTTTGTTTTCACTGACAAACCTCCACACCAAAGAAATGCTCATTGTTTCTGTGCATGATCAGTTTATCCAGCCATGGAGGGAAGAAAAATAAGAAAAAAAAGACAATCATACTGAAATAATAATAAGAAATAATCTGATTTCTCTGCATCTGATCTCTGGGTCATTGGTCAGAGGCAGTCAAATTGAAAATTCATCTGACTGCAGTCACCAGCTGTGCAACTGATATATCTCTATATTTGTCATCTCCTGTCTTGCAACTCATGTTAAAATTTAACTATGAAATGTATCAAAATAAAGCTTGCAGGGAGCAAACCGACCTCATGACAGTGGTTTGTCATCTAGCATAAGAAAAGGAAATCTTCAAATTTGTTTAAGTCAAATGACATGGCAGACAAAAATAGTTTACAAAAACATGACATTGTACAAGAAGGGGAAATAATAAAAATAAAATTACAAACCAAAATAATCAAATCATCTCTGTAGCGAAGCATAAGATAAAAAAAAAAAAAGCCTCTCCTTACAGGAAAATACTATTCTTATGCGACAACACGCATGGATAATGTAAAGAATAATGGTGGATGATGTAGTGAAGTGGCTTACAAAATGAGGTCTTGCTAGCTTTAGATTCAGCGTGCCATGTACTATCCATCTGACTTATCTGCGGTCCAGTAAACACATCTTGGGTGGCATCAAGTGTTCATGTGAAAGCATTTAAAATCCTCAGTGCTGAGAAGCTGGCAACGGTGAGCCATTTTTCAGCTGTCACATGACAGCTAGGTTTCAAACCGTCACGCAAAAGGGTTTATTTATAGGAATTCTTTGAAAACAAAACCTGACACTTTTGCTGTTCATGACGTATGTAAACTCTATGTGGAGAAGTAAAAACTTGGAAGATTGTAGCAGCTGTGGTCCTCCAGGTTTACGAGCAATTATAACCACCCTTGCAAAAACAATGAGAGCAAGAGTAAACTAAAAGTAGTGAGATGCTGAGAAATCATTTCTTACTCCAAACCAATTACTTTGTCCCAACATATGATGCCAAGCAATGAACAATGTTAATGGGAGACTCCTTTATGCGATGCTGCACTTCTGTGCAACGTTAGATTACAATAGACTGCCCGTGCTAAATGCAAAATTTCACACTCAAGTTGCGACATTGGTCACACATGACTTGTCCCACAAGAACCTGGCATCTTTGAGCATGTTTCTGGGGATGCCAGTCCTGCCAGCCTCCATTCTGGCACTCAGCTAACCCAGACTTCTGTGGACTGCATTATCACCAGCTTTCCCACCTTCCCTGGCATGTCACGTCTGGCTAATCTCACAGTCAGTTTACGCTTTGGCTTGGAAGAGAATAAAAGAATGTCATGGGGTCTTTCGGATCATTCGCAGGAGCAGTTTCTATGCTATAAGAAGTGCAAAAGGATTGTGAGGTCTGATCTTGCCATCGGGTTTATTATTTAAAGACCAAGAAAACATTTACATTTGGAAGCCTGGATCCTGTAAATTCTTCCTGAAACAGGAAGTATAACAGTGGACAAAGCATGCAAAGTAAATTCTGGTAGAAAGCTGATCATAAAGATTTTATACCTGTAAAGTACAATTTTATTTCAAGGATATCATCTTTAATTCTACCCTTAAAAAAGAGAAAAAACTAACTTTTTAGTATAACCTTTTAAATGATTTTTGGATGTAATTGTAATTCATATGATTAAAAAACATACTGATGAGGTCATCAGCACCACTGTGTCCTAGTGGGACCGTTTTACATTTAAAAGTGGAGACCCAACAGACTGACAGAACGATCATGGCTCCAAAAATGAGGACTTATTACCTTTGGGAAAAGATTTTGAACCTAAAGCCCAGAGGCTATACATTATCCTGATAAGTCATGTCGACCTAATCCAGCGGCCCCATTGTCAAGCCTCACCGCCTAATGACGGGAAACTGATAAGCGGTCATACCATGTCACCTCCAATGTAAAACAAAAATAGATACTATTAATCATATGAATTGCCATTAAAGACAAAGGAAGATGATGGGAAAGGAACCCAGGCAAGTATGAGAGGCTAATGAAGAATAATCAGTCAGTAAATCATTAGGATGTGAGTGGTTGGACATGAGAGTCAATGATAAAGAATGGATAGCGTTGGTCCGTCTATGGGAATGGTACCCAGAGTGTATGGAGAAAATAATTCAAAAATGCAAACTGGCTTCTGAAGCTTCCACTTTGTCACGTGAAACAAAAATAAAATATAAAAGGGATATCATATAAAATAAATGCCTCAAACAGATCTGATCTTCAACTCAGAAGGAAGCACTGCGTCCTTTTCCTCTCCTGCCTCCATCCACAGATCTCAAATGCTTCCTGGTCTCACGTTCTACCTCCGTCTCAGATCTTCATGCAGTATCTTTGTCATCTTCCACAAGATTACAAAATACAAAGGTTACATTAATGCATTTCTTGGATGGCCATGCAATCACGGTGGTTTAAAGTGCATGGAGCTCTTTTCCAACACGGAGCGGAAACGCTAGTGTGGATGTGGATTAATACAGTTTAGTGTTGCCTCCATATCGCACCCGTCTGTCTCCAGCAGTCAAGTGAAGCGGTAGCCGCAGGTTCGGATCATGTCAGTCCTGAAGTCCTGAGCATCTACGTGGGAGTCTACATCACCTCTTCGACATCAGCCTGAGCCTGGAGAACGCTCCAATGCTGTGGAAGACACCCAGCCTCGCTCCGGTACCAAAAAGGTCTCATTCAGTAGCTGGCTGGCATGAAAACACCGATAGTAATTAGTACATAATAAACAATTTAAACCCTTAAAAAAAAATCTGTAATTCACATCACATAGTAAATAGAAACTTTATATTTGAGGTAGCAATGAATAGCAGATAATGAGTAGCTTTTGGTCCTTGGCTTTTTCCCCCTGCTGTCATTTTTCTCTATTCCCACCTTGTTAACTTGACTTTTGTTCTCTGACTGATCCCTCTTTTATTCCTCAGCTGCAGTTCATATGTTGCTCCTCAACCTCATTTAATTCACCCTTTTTCTACTGTCTTACCCTTTCCTCCTGTCCCTTTTCCTTTGTACTCCCACTATCTTGCTTCCACAGAGGGCACAGGAGCACAATGTTCTGGGTGCTTGCGAAGCATTTGACTTCTATACATCCAGCTGGCCAATATGTTCGCTTCAACAAACTCTGTACACAATGCTTGCTTGAGTTGCCAAATACAATTACTGACCAGTGGAACTCCATGCTTTACTGCAGTTGTATAGAGTCATATCCAAGAACTCATTTAGTTAACAATAAACCTTATGAAAAGAGTCTACAACTAGCTAAGTAGTTTGGGTTTACGACAGACATTTAAGCTATTATGACCTGATTGTGTGTGTGTGTGTGTGTGTGCGCGTTTACCTCTCCAGCCCGGAGCCTCTCAAGGCCTTGGGTCACAATGGATTAAAGGATAAAGAAAAGCAAGTTGTGCATTAAACTGTCAGTTTCAACACTGCGACAAGGTCAGCTGTGTTTTGGAAGAACAGCATAAATGCTGACTTGGCCTTTCCCTCTTTAAAATTGTCTTTTATTTCGTGCTTTTTTACAAAGAAACCAGTAGTTGGCTATTAGCAGTGTAAATACTAATCACAAACAAAATAAAGGTAATGTCAGATTTCAACAGCTATCATACACACTTGAACAAAACATTTTCAAGACCAAAAAAAGAATTGTGATGTTCTATTTTCCTGTTTAAACAACAACTTCACAATGGGAGCTTTTATATCTGACATGCACTCATCTGTCTGGAGCACAGAGAAAGCAGGAGGTGATACCATGGAAATCACTGCTTTCTTTACTACGCTTAGATAACGGCCGATGACTTTCTTTGTTGACTGTTTTTGCCTGGATCTGTACACACTACAGACGTAGAAAGCAACATACAGGTCATCAGGAGAAAAAAAAAAAGTTCATGTAATGCTCCAGAAGATTAAATGATATGTATATGACATATTTGAGGTGGTCTTTGTAAGGACAGGAGACTACAAGCACTAAATTACACTCTGAGAGGAATCAAATATTCCCTCAAATTACATATAAACTGATATTTTACCATGACAAAACTGTCGTGTGCTGCTTTAGATGAAGGTTTGCATTATAGACAGACAGACAGACAGACAGACAGATAGATAGATAGATAGATAGATAGATAGATAGATAGATAGATAGATAGATAGATAGATAGATAGATAGATAGATAGATAGATAGATAGATAGATAGATCCTAAACTGGGAAATTGCATTCTTTTGTAACAAATAGAATTATCATTGGCGCTACATTCAGAAACCAGTCAAAATAACATCTCAGCTTCAGGAGCAACCAAACATTTATCATAGATGGTGGACAAATGTGCCCTCTGTTCTTTAACAGTCCTCAGCTGTGGCCCCCTGGTGGGCCGTCGTGGTACTACAGATGGGCCGTGAGAGGTCATTAAGATTAATCAAATATGTTTTAAATCCTCTATCTTTTTAAAATATATTTTTAATTACTGTAAAATATAATATAAAATAATTTAAGTAATAAAACAAATCAGCTAAGTGTTATTCTACTGTCATCTTAACTTGATATGACAAGTGTCACCTTATTTGTTGACCCCTTACATTATTATTGGAACATAGCTTCTAGACATGGATGCTGATCACAGTTAAGATTAAAAGATTTGGGTGGGCCGCAGAGATTTTTTACATTTTAAATTGGGCCTTGGTATTCTGAAGTTTGGGAATGGCTGGTCTTATTCTGTTGAGTCAACCAAGTCTATTAGGATTTCTACTGAGCACAGTTTATGTAACCTAAAGTTAATTTGCCAAACACAGAAGCAAATTATTGTTTATTTCTGTTGAGCCTTACTGGCATCACATTTCGTAACTATTATGCAAAATTCTTCAAGCAGTAGCGGTATCCCATTTGAAGCTGCTTGGCCAGATATTGATTCGGAAGTATGAAATCAACCAGTACAAAAATAATTTGCTCTCATCTGAAATCTTCTCCAGCATTTTAACAAGGAGTCTCTGAAGCTTCAGAAAGTATACCTTGATTTTCTGTTCATTGAAACTGCTCACTCACCATCTAATTTGGTGAAAGAGCAGAGAGACATGTGAAAGGCACCTTCCCTTTCTGCTCTTCATCCACTAACTTGCTCATTTCACAGGCTGTTAATCATTACTGTGATTATTTAATTAAATACCTTTGCTTTTTCTGTGGCCTCAAGTCCACAAATACTGCAGTTGACATGAGCAATGGTGTATGTGCGACGGAGGATGCGTGACAGAATGACAGAAGAAGCGACTGCAGGAGCGTCAACAGGGCGGCTTGTGACTGCAGTTGGATTCACTCGCCACAGACCTGCTGATGTCAACAGCTTTTATTCCCTCTTACTTATTAGACCCAGCTATCAGGACAGCACACAATCCTGCATAAATTACACATTTATCCGCAGGTCATAGCATCTTTCGATCTCTCAGCTGAATGGATCGAGCAGTTCTCATCGAAATTCATTCAAAAAAAAAAAAACTGTTCCCCTAAGTTTTGTTAAAGCCCCAACAATCTTCCATCATCCAAGGCTCGAGCAGTCAGCATGGAAGTAGGCGCTTACATACAGATGAAAGGGACAGCATGGGGTGTTGAAGAACCTAGCTTCTCTTAATGATGTCTTAAAATGAGAAATTATTTTTCTGTTTAAAGACTAACATCAGACAAAAATGGCTCTAATAGAAACTAAATGAAGTCTCAAACATAAAACAGCTATGAGCTTTCAACAAATATTATATTCACTGTTCTGTAACACGCTTTAACATCGTCCTGCCATATTTTTTTCCATTCTGCTGCAAGTGGAAATAATTCTGCTTTATCGATCACTGACGAGCAACTCATTACAATGTTGCACATGCTTAAAGTTAAGTTAACAGTACCGGATACAGCATATGATGGCTGTGTAAGCCCTTAACCTTTTACAAAACATTCTTTAATAACAATGGAGAGAAAATGGTCAAGAGTCAGGCTGGTCTATTTCCGTCCTGAGAACCCACCCTCCTATCATTTGCATTTAAATACAGTAGTGTTTTTTGTGTTTAGATGCAGGCAGAAGGGATTAACCAGAGGACCTGACAGGAAGATGCAACATAAATTGTTTGCAATAGCCACGGTTACATTGATGTTTTTTAATTCGGAATTAATTATTCCGGAATTAAATAATTCAGAATTAAACAATTTTCCTTCGAGTTTACATGGAAATAGTAATTCCGAATTGAGGTTTACATAGAAAACACGTTTGATTGGCTTTATCCAATTCCGCTTAAGGTCTGGGGGTTGGGAAGGGTTCTGATTGGATGGGGGGGGCGGACGTCTTTACGTATCTACGTCTACCGGAAGAAAACAAACTTACTCGATTAGCAACAAGATGGAGGACTACATTATTAGCATCCTTTTTGGATTTGTTTTGATTTTGTTTTTAAACGACAACATCATACCACCGTTTCCTGCGTGCTGCCATCTTGAAACTTTGTTTCAAAAACAAGGCCAGCCCAGAATATAAGCGTCATCGCGACAGACGGGCAAGGCATGCGCAGAAAGACCGGAATTCATTTAAAGCGGAATGAGTGTATACATGACCGTGGAATTATTCTATTCGGATTTAAAATCAGAATAAACCACCCACTTACTTCGGAATTAAGTTTAATTCGGAATGGACATTTTCATTTGGAATTAGGTGTTTACATGGTGATTTTTAATCATTTTAAATCGGATTTAATTCTAATTCTGAATTAAAGAGGAATTAAACTTCCCATGTAAACGCACTGAATGTAGCAAAAATGAAAATTGGACAAAAAATGGAACTTGTAAGGACTATTTTCTTTTTTGTCAAAAAAAAAAAAAAAACCAAGAACAAAAAAGCTTACCATACTGGACTACAGTGTTTCTCCTCCAATGCAACTTTGAAATGCCAGGTACCCAAACGCCATACCAACTTCTCAAACCAAGTTACAACCCAACGTCCATGCAGAAGTCTTCTGTGTCCCACTGAGCAGGTACTGGCAGCTTTTCAGAGTTAGGTCCTTCAGGTACGTGCACTCCAAGAGGGCTCCATTCCTCTTCATTAACTCATCATCAATATGGATCCATCTTTTGTTGATGATGGCACATCTGCACTCTCTTTGCCCTGATGCACTGCCCTGGACAGCCCTGCCTGGAATAAAAATGAACCCCGTTCCTTTCATCCCGGTAATCATTGTGCCATTTGTTCAGTAAAACACACAAGTCCATTATTGGAGTGTCATGATGCTGTGTGTTTGGAATACTACAAATCAGTGGAGGCTGTCACCCTGACAGTTTCGTGGCATTACTCTCAGCTGTGAGGAATGCTGTTAATGCTGACAAACCCTGCAGAATGAGGGTCATTTACCACACATTTATTAAGCAGGTGCCAATATTCCACCAGCAGCAGAGACACCTCTCACTTCCCAGAGTTGGATTTGCATCTCTCTCTTGTGCATGAGATCTTACAATTATCAATGTAGTTAAAATCACATTCTCAAATAACACACTACTAGTAGTAGACCCTAAGACTAACAGCAGTCTTTGGGTCTTTTTTTTTAATATTATTTTAATTTTTCAAACGAAAGATGCTACAAAGATTTCAGACTTTAAAATGCACGTCAAAGCTTTTGCTCAGGGCTCTAGTCAAAGCTCATTAAAAAGTCTAATCAAAACACAGCAACAGCAGAACATGAAAAGTTAATTTGCCATCCTTTCCCCCTTGATGAGCCAGAGACCATAACAATGTGAACCCTCTTGCCCCCAAAGAAATATTACAGATATGATCGGCAACAATGTGCTCATTTGAATTCTAAGAAAATTGTAAATTATAACTAAACCAGAAACTATTTTTTTCCAGACTAATTTGATATTGCCTGAGGGCACCTTAGGTTTTTTTTTTCCTCCTCTTCCCTCCATTTCCTATTAACATAAATGAGTGACAATTTTTCTCTTCCATCCCCACCTCTAGGAAGTCAGGTGTGGATACTTATTTCCTTGGATAATTGATCCCAAAGACAATGTGTTTGACCCAGGTTCAACCTAAAGATAGTTACCTAACTGGAAAGAATTTTCCCCATGACACTTGCTGGATCAGTTATGATGGATGGACGAGACATTTCAATTCTGACATGAAATATGAATCACTGGAAATGACATTTGCTGACCTGCTCCCATGTGAAGAGTATAAAAGGTTCTCTTTGAATAGACCCCTTCAGTCTCATAAATATGACACAGACGCACCTATGACCAATGCAAAAAATGACAGTGCACTGAAAGGAAAATGATTATTGCTAATCTCCACATTTCATGCATCAATAAAACATCAGTTCAGGTAGGTCATCTCAGAGTAGCATGCTGGTACAAATGATGTCTCATCAATCAATGTTCTATTTTCAGTCGAAGAAATTCACATTTGAAGAAGACTTGAGATCTTCATCTAGACCATGGATTCCCAAAGTGTGGTGCGCGCACCCCCAGGGGTGCGCAAGCTGCCTCTAGGGGGTGCGCAAGATGAAAAATGTAATGGCGGTCTGATAATTTTTTTTTGTTTTCACACAATAAAGATGTGTAAATAAACATTTCCCTTGTAAAATTTTAAATCAAAAACTGTAATTTTAATGAATAAATAAATGCAGGCTATTCAAAATGCACGTCATCTTAAAGTGAAGCGTAGAAGAAGAAGTTATATTCTTCTACCACTGCATTTGCACCTAGCTTGTGGCCTCTACTTTAATTATTTTCGCAAATATGCTCAATTGGCTGAAATCAGGGAAGATATCTTTATTGGAACTTTATTGGAATAGAATTAAATTACTGGCGTTCAAATTTTATTTCCATAACCTGTGTTATGATGACGGGTTGTGTTAGTTCCACGGTCATTTAAACATCCATCAACATTTAAATTTTTGTTCAATGTTCAAAATATTCGAACATTTTCCTCAACTTATCTGCTTTCTGCCACTGAGTCTGAGCATGTCATCCATCCTCTTTGCTCTTAAAAGTGGAAGCCTGCGCATAACTTTGTTTCATTATATTGGAACTGTGTTACAGTGTTTCAGTTTAATTTAAATGCGAGAGCGCATTGTTGTGATTGTGATTATTATGTTATATGTGTGTTCTGGTCATTTTAGCATGAATAAACATGGCGACTTTAATATGGCTATAATAAAGCTTGTTGCTTTTTTTTAAGGGGTGGGGGATCGGGGGTGCGTCAACCCGGTTGAGACATAGAAGGGGGTGCGCGGCTAAAAAAGTTTGGGAAACGCTGATCTAGACATTTGATTTGTTTGCCTGCATGTGTTGCAATATACTGCAACTGCATATAATAATATTAATAACCACCCCCCCACCTTAAAAAAAAAAGAGAAAAAAAACAACAGTATGTTTTATAGTAGAGATGGTTTAATTGACTCTGAAGAGATGATGAGTTCCTACCAGGATCCATACTCTAAAGAGTTCATAAGCAGAGGTTTTAACTAAGCTACACAGGCTTAAAAGAGCCAAGGAAGGCCTCAAGAAGTCTATATATACACTTTATAGCCAAAAGTATTTGCTCATCCATCCAAATTATGGGAATCAAGTGTTCCAATCACTTCTATGGCCACAGGTGTATAAATATTAAGCACCTAGGCATGCAGACTGTTTCTACAAACGTTTGTGAAAGAATGGGTCGCTCTCAGGAGCTCAGTGAATTCCAGCGTGGAACTGTGATAGGATGACACCTGTGCAACAAATCCAGTCATGAAATTTCCCTGCTCCTAAATATTCCACAGTCAACTGTCAGCTGTATTATAAGGAAATGGAAGTGTTTGTGAACGACAGCAACTGAAGTGGTAGGACACGTAAACTGAGGGGGCGGGGTCAGAGGATGCTGAAGTGCATAGTGTGAAGAGGTCGCCAACTTTCTGCAGAGTCAATCACTACAGACCTCCAAACTTCATGTGGCCTTTAGATCAGCTCAACAACAGTGCAGAGAGCTTCATGAATGGGTTTCCATGGTGGAGCATCTGCATCCAAGCCAGACATCACCAAGAACAATGCAAAGCGTCAGATGCAGTGGAGTAAAGCAGCCACCACTGGACTCTAGAGCAGTGGAGGAACGTTCTGGAGTGATGAATCACACATCTCTATCTGGTAATCTGATGGAAGAGTCTGGGTTTGGTGGTTCCCAGAAGAACGGTACTTGTCTGACTGCATTGATCCAAGTGTAAAGTTTGGTGGAGGGGGGATTATGGTGTGGGGTTGTTTTCCAGGAGCTGGGCTTGGCCCCTTAGTTCCAGTGAAAGGAAATCTGAATGCTTCAGCAGACCAAGACATTTTGGACAATTCCATGTTCCCAACTTTGTGGGAACAGTTTGGATCTGGACCCTTCCTCTTCCAACATGACTGTGCACCAGTGCACAAAGCAAGGTCCATAAAGACATGGATGGAAGAGTCTGGAGTGGATGAACTTGACTGAGCTGCACAGTCTTGACCTCAACCTGATAGAAGACCTTCAGGATGAATTAGAGCAGAGACTGAGAACCAGACCTTCTGGTCCAATATCAGTGTTCGACCTCACAAATGTTCTTCTGGAATAATGGTCAAAAATCCCCATAAACACACTCCTAAACCTTGTGGACAGCCTTCCCAGAAGAGTTGAAGCTGTTCTAGCTGCAAAGGGTGGAGCCACGTCATATTGATTATGAATGGGATGAACTAAAGCTCATATGTGAGTCAAGGCAGGTGAGCGAATACTTTTGCAATATAGTGTGTATATACACACAAACACGGTTTTTTTCTTAAAAGGAGGCAATGTTGATTTCTAACAGTTTATGGAAAATAAAGTTTAAGTCATCAGCTACAGAGCCCAAATGCTTGGTTAAAATTGTTTGAAATTGCAAAAAAGCTGCCAAACTCCTTGACCACATTCGTGAATTTCACAGCACACATTCCCAACTCGGTCACTAATCAGTCCCGGCATTTTGTTCCTTGAGTCAGTTTTGCCAGTGAAGGGTCACCTCACCCTTTTATATTCAACCAACCTGGCATCTCACAGTCTGGTCCACAATGTTCTCATTGTGAGACCCAGTGAGGTGCAGGAAGTTAACACTCTCCATTGAGAATACTTTTGTTTCATCACCATAGAAATGCAAGTTATCTAAATTCTCATTTATTTTTTGAATAGCAAATGGTGTCAACCAGTCATTCTGGGACTGGAGCATATAATCTAGTGTCTATCGTTAGACCAAAGTGAATCTCTGTGTTGCCTTCAATGGCTTCCTATTATAATTTCCTAAGCTTTTCCCGCTGTGTTGAGGGGTATTTCAGCATGGAAGAAAAAAATGTTCTGAGCCAATTATCACACCAGCTTCTCAACCTTGACACTAATATTCAAGCGCTGTTTTAAAGCACATAAATCTGCTCAGAAAAACAAAAAAATGTGTTTTCAAAGTTCTTGTTTGCTCCACTCCATCAGATAACGTGAAAATTAATTTTTATCAGAAAGAAAGAAAGTCGACATATGAGTCGATATCTTAAGTGCAGCTCCAAAGCTGGACGCAATTAGTAGAAGATTCATGTGAAAATATAATTCACGAGTATGAGACTAATATACAGAAATATAGTTGGTGGGAAAATCAGCAATCAGCAATAATGCTATAAAGATTAACTAATACAAATATAGCACAGCCCATTTTAGTCATGGCCTTGCATGGTGGCCTTCAATTAACATGCCACAATCCATAAATGGAAAATTGGACCTGGTTTTAGTAAAAGCCATTCATGGAGATTTAAAACTCGCATAGCATATTCAAGCGAAGGGCTTGATATAACACGACTATTTCTAATAGTATACGGTGATTTTTTTTTTTTTTTTTAATTCTTTTTTTGTCCTTCTCCCACTGGCATCAGATGTGTAAACTGCTGGCCAGGAGATTTATTTTCATCAAAATCCTCCTTGTAATCAGCAAGTCACTTGACGAGAACTTAAATGAAGGAAAAACAGGCAGCAAGCAGTGGCAGGACAACTCATTACACTCAGATGAGCAACTGCATATAAGGAATATTAATGAATTCTCACTTCAACTAGATCAGTGAGATAACCGCATTAGCAGATATCAGAAAATAGCTAATCGCTCCAACAACCAATCTCTCTGATTGGTTGTTGCCATGACTGTCTGCTGTGGATTGGATGCCTAAATGTACTGAGTTGCTGCCATGAGATTGGCTGATTAGAAATGTGCGTTAACGAGCAGTTGGACAGGTGTACCCAACAAAGCAGCCGTGAGTGTGGAGTAGTAGTTTCGGACATCCTAGCTCACTACTTCCCCAGTCTGCCACTGGTTTAAAATGCTGTAGTATACCGAACCCTTATAGTGAATATTAGTGACAAGTAATACAAACTCAAACAGTCCCAAAATTTGTGACACTGTACAAAATGTAAATAGCAATAATTAGCTACATTTCATACATTCATATTATTCACAATAGAACACAGAAAAAAAATACATGTTGAAACTGAGGAAATATATTATTTAATGGAGGAAAAAAAACACTGTTGCACCCCTTCTTTTGACAAAACTCTAAACATCTGCGAATTAGTAGAAGAATGATGTCCAACTCTGGTCTGATACCGGATTCACGCTGCTCAAAATCTTGGGCTTTTTTCGTCATATTTTTCATTTCATGATGCATCAAATGTTGGTGAAAACCGGTTCAAGGTCTGGACTCCAGGCAGGCCAGCTATCTCAGCACCTGGATCATCTCACTGAAAGAATCAAGGCCTTTACTATTTAACGCCAAGGACAATTATTCTGTAACTTATTCTGTAACAGATTGACAAATGTGACGGAGTAGCCGTCACTGGTTGCAGGAGAGCACCTCTTATTTCTACACACACATACAGACTCCTTGTCATGCATACGACACACACCCATTCTTATCCCACACAGACTGCTGTCATTCCTCCTGTTCTTCATTTACCCGTCCACACACACTATTCTCTATCATCCACTCACAGTCATTCATGCTGCAACACGCCACAGTTCTATCGCGCTAAGGATGCATGCTTAGTGACTTGTAGATTCTGTATTCACTGACATACCGCGTTTCCCGGATTTTAACATTCAGAAACAATAAACCAATCACCATCCATATCCAGTCCAAACAGGAAGTGACATCATCAAATGAAGACACGAAGTTGGTTCATTTTTGTTAAATATATTCAACTGGTTCATAATTTCTCTTAATTTTTGACTGAGATTGGAAATTATGTTGAGTTGACCACGTCACTGCCAAGGTCAGGTGTGCAAAGAGAGGACATTTAAAAGAAAAAAAAAGTGAAACTATCAGTCAGTTCTATTTAGTAGTTTAAAGAAGTAGAAATGTATACACTTTCAATTCCACCCAGCTGTTGTCAAACAAGTTATAAAGATGATGCCTCAAATAACTATGATTGCACAACCGTTAACTGTGACAAGCCAGACAAGTACGTCGACTTTAGAAGTAGTTAGATGTCTTCCTTCAGAAAGATATACAATAATGTAAGCCAACTGGGAAAAATACAAACAAAAAAAAAAACATACAAGTACCACATCTTCAAGTTTTCAAGTAATAGTTTACTCATATGGAGGCAGACATGTTTACTGTATCAAGTTTAGAGTTTTTTTTATAGCCAAGCATGGGAGGAATATCAGGTAGGCTCTTGCAAACGCTACAATTAAAAGCAGCAAGGGAAATTTGCACAGTATAAGCATATCATTAACTCCCAGGGAAGTAGAAATGTGTATTCTCGAGGGTGGTATCCAAAGATAGGCCTCAGATCCACCCTATGTAGGTGGCTGCTACAGCAAGCTTTTCAAGTCACTAATCCAAACAGTCTTTTCCACACGCTCAACATGATATAATTCTTTCATATGTGGAAAGTCAATAAATTCATCTTCAACAACAACCTAACATGTAACTGATTGGAGGTTTGAATCCACATGAACCAGCAGGGTGTGTGTAATTATTGTAAATGTGCATATGTAGTATATACACATGTTGAGATTTTTATTTCATGCTTTATTTGTTTGCTTGTGTGTTTTTTAGTTGACATCAAGTTTGGTAAATATCAGAATCTTTATCCGAGTGTGGTTAATTGTTCATCTTTAATGAAATCTATTCAGATTTATTTTAATCAGAGAAGTTGTTTGTGGTCGTCTTGCATATGTCTGTAAGATTTGCCGTTTGAAAAGGTCGGTGCTCGGACTGGTTCCTTCTGTTACTCTGTAGCGCCACACCTGGTCACAGGTTGAATAACAGCAAATTTGAGACGCACTGTACCATTTAGTTTTGTTCCCTGATCTTCAGGTGGTACTTTTTCTAATCTACTGATATTGTTAATCAATGTGTTCTGTTATTAATTACTGTAGAAAGATACTTAGTAAT
Organism: Hirundichthys speculiger; assembly: GCA_018398805.1. Classification (NCBI taxonomy): domain Eukaryota; kingdom Metazoa; phylum Chordata; class Actinopteri; order Beloniformes; family Exocoetidae; genus Hirundichthys; species Hirundichthys speculiger. The sequence goes on along the minus strand of JAGFBZ010000684.1, from coordinate 335,024 downwards.
ACGCTTGAATAACAAAAGGAGCACTTTTAAAGCTAAACACAACCAAGGTATGCAGAATACCATCTCTGAAGGCACAGCATATTAAACCTTGAAGCTCATGGGCTACAGCAGCAGAAGACCACGCTGAGTGCCACTCCTGTCAGCTAAGAACAGGAAACTGTGGTGACAATTTGCCCAGGCTCACCAAAATTGGACAGCAGAAGATTGGAAAAACATTGCCTGGTCTGATGAGTCTGGATTTCAGCTGCCACATTCAGATGGTAGGGTGACAGTTTGGCATAAATAACATGAAAGCATGATTTCATCCTGCCTTGCATACCTTCCACAAGCTGTCAGCACATCCCTCATTAACTGCTGATGTCATCGTCACCATATAAGTGGGGATATTTTCTTGGCACACTTTGGGCCCCTTGGTACGAGCTGAGCATTGCTCAAACACCACAGCCTACCCGAGTATTATTGCTGACTATGTCCATCTCTTTCTGAGTACAGTGTGCCCATCTTCTGATGGCTACTTCCAGCAGGATAATACACCATGTCACGAAGCTCAAATCATTTTAAACTGGTTTCTTGAACATGACAGTGACTTCAGTCCTTCAATGGCCTCCACAGTCACCAGATCTCAGTCCAATAGAGCACCTTTAGGATGTGGTGGAACAGGAGATTCACTATGGAAATGCAGCCGCCAAATCTGCAGCAACTGTCAATATGGACAAAAATCTTTGAGGAATGTTGTCATCACCTTGTTTAATCTATGTCATGAATAATTAAGGAAGTTCTGAAGAAAAAAGGGGGCTCAACCCGGTACTAGCAAGGCTAACTTAATAAAGTAGCCAGTGAGTATAGACCAGAATAAGCTAAAAGAGTATCTCAGGAAGAAGATTTTAGATAAGCTTGTTAAAGGTAAAAGCTATAATTCCATCTCCAAGTAGCTTCACATTCCTGTAACTACAGTCACACAAGAAATATTAGCTTCACGAGAGTGTAGCCAACCTCTCAGGATGTGACCACAAAAGGCAATGCAACTACATTAACTAAAAAGGTAGCGTGGATGGTAAACTAAGAACCAAGGAAAACATCCTCAGACATTCAAGTAGGGCTAGGTGATTTGACCTCAAATTAGTGTCACGGTTAACTGAACATCTTACCTTGAATACAATAATGAGCGATTCGTTTCATTTTATTTTTTAGCACTCATAGATAAGAGACAATGTTTTTGCTGTAAATAACCTTAAATATTTAAAAATGTGGTATTTGCCTAATGTAAGAGTGTATATCTTTGTGATTTAAAAATGAGTGGATGAAAACGCACAGATTGACTATTTATGGTCATTTATTGATCATCTGAAACCAATGAAATAACTGAAATAAATTGACATGGGCAATATTCAGTTGTTTATTTCTTCTTCTAAATGTTGATATCATTTAATTGCTCAAGCTACATCAAGAACTCCAAACTCAAGCTCTGCCACATATCTGCTCATGTCTGTAAGAATTTGTTTATAAGTAAAAGAAGTTGCATGTCGACCCAGCTTATATCAAACCAGATAAGTGTTTAAAACTGCTGTGAAAATACGTTCAAAAACTACAATAAACACTGGAAGGCAACAACATCTAGCACTTAGCAATAGGTCTCTAAAAGAGAGAGTCCACACCATTACAGGGCTTTTTGACGATTTACTGTACTGCATTTGTGTGAAATGTGAAAAAAAAAAAAAAAAATTGAAACAATTTTAAACCAAAATGAACAGAGCTGGTATATGATTTTCAAATGACAGCACCTGGCAAACATTTGAGCGATACTGCCAGGTTTTTCATGAACTAGGCATCATAATGAGCTTTGGAACATGGGAAAAATTTGATATTCAGTATTGGAAATGTTTGTGAAAAGCCTTTAATACAGAAGGTGAGGCCATGAGAAAGGTCTTATGATTCTCAGTGCTACTTTCTGAAGTTAGAGCAAACTTTGTGGAAAAAAGTAAACAGGAAGTTGAGCTTGGCAACAGCATCTGAAGTTAAACTTTCCAAATACATCATACATTTTAATATAAAATCTTTGTACTCCTATGAAAATGCTTTAAATGATCTGAATGAGCTAAAAATCTGATTCATGCATCAAAATGTCAGTTGATTAAAAAGAAAAACACAAAGTTATTATTAATATTTCAGTATAAGGAATTGTGCAATCAACCTTTTTTACACTATTGAAATGAAGGGAACTCGACTGTTGTTTAACCAGTTAAGGAAACTTACATCACAGAAATGAGTCCAGAAACCACGAGCACGCATTTCAACATTCATCATGATTTTAAGGAGAAAACAAGTCAAATCCTGAAGGCTGTGTGGTTTCAACTGTGTGCACATTTTCAAAGATCCCAATGAGACGATGCGGTTCTATAAAAGTCCCATTGTGTGTTTGTTTACACATTTGGACTGAGTTTAAAGGGAACTATAAAGAGGGGGAAAAACAATGAGACGGATCTGTTCCTTAATTGTGGGGTTTTCTCTGAGTGCATGACCTGACTGTCATCTGACCTTCCTCGTCTTCACCCCGGCTGAACTCTGTGGGAGGAAAAATGAATGATTCATATGTACATATTGGTTTCCACTGGTGGTTGGCTCTCCTGGGTGGCATCGCTTTTCATCATCATGGTTGCACGCTGACCAAACAGAGATCAGGAAAATAGTTTTCTTGTCTGAAAATACAGAAATTTGACATAACTCAGATTGTTTACCGAACATAAATTGAATTTATTCTGCTTGTTCTGTCTCCAGCAGTGTTGGTGAAAATGGAAACAAAAACACACGAGCGCTTTGGCTCTAGGTAGGAAGGTAAAGCTATAGCAACAATGGGACATAATCTTGAAAACTGCAAGCGTTAAAGTATGTGTTCTGTAAAATAGTTGCGGTGTTTACTGCTGCTTTTAATAACCACTCAGTTTAGAACAAGGAGCATGTGCCTTATCTTCAAAGATTTAATATTCTATCCACTGCAAAGAAAGAAAAATAATGTTTACAAGGCTATCTTGTAAAAAAAAAAAAAAAAAAAAAAGATCATTTAAATACTAATCAGAGACACATAAAAAATGCCCCAGTTCAGTTTAAAAGGAATAACTAGATGCAACAGTGTTACCAGTAAAAAAAGAATATTAATACCAGGGTCTTTGTTTTGGTGTCATTTAAAATGTGTTTTTCTAAACTCTGCTCTTGCTTGTTTGAATGTTAGAAAACTAGAGGTTTATTTATATGTCACAGATGGTTGGAGGAATATAAAGTAAGCCATGTCTCTCCCCGTCTTATATGCAATATGGTCACACAGCTGTGGATCCTCGTCTTATTGTTGGGTAAATCCAAATTTAGCTGTCCAGTTGGCTTCCGAAAGCTAGCCTGCAGCATAATTCTTCACTAAGAAGCCAAAATGCAAAAGGAATGTTCAGCACAGATTATGTTAGAATTTGGTTAATTTATTTATTTGAAAGAAATCTGCTTAATGTTGATATATAAAGAATGAGAAAGCCCTTACTTTGCAAGCTCTGTTTCACTGGATGTGAATAAAAGTTCATGTGAGATCAGTTCCAGCAGGTTAACCCAACTATGCACTCAGGCATTTGAAATAATAATAGTAATAATAATAGTAGTAGTAATGAGATTTTGGCATTATATGGTAGAAATCAAGCTCATCATTCACTCTTCTGTATAGCTCTAAATGTCTTGGCAAATCACATTTAAATGATTGCTGATCAGTGTTTATAAAAAAAAAAAAAAACCATGACAAGGACTGCATGTTAAAAGATCATATTTAATTCATCTAATCTTTGTTTATTCTGCTGTTTGACTCACTTTAGGTGTTTCCTTGTACAACTGGAAAACTGATAAATGCCAAGAAAGTTAGGAAATCCATCTCTCTTTGGCCTTTTAAGCCTTGGGAACAAAAAAAAAGAGAAACTGTAAACGTTAAAAATTCAAGCAGACAGCAAGCGAATTACACGAAAAAAAAAAAAAAACTAAATAGAGCAGTAGAGGATAAAGTGCAGTCTCCCAAATATAAAAGGAGAGACAGACTGCAAAGAGAAGGAGGGGTAGATCTCTGTCTAAGCCTCATTACTCTCCTCACAGAAAGCCAAACCGTGACCTGGTAGCATCCGAACCCCCGACCCTGTTTTGCCCTTCAACCTCCGACCCCGACAGGTGAGGGAGTCACATGCCATCAGGCTCACCTGCCATCACCCAATTTAGACTGCGAGACCCATAAAGAAAAAAGCAAGATTTCATTCTAAAAAGCCTTTAAGGAGCAAATGGTTACGTTCATGGATGGATTTCTATTTAGTTTAATTCATGCTTTCTTTTTTTTTTTTTTCAAGCATTACAGGGAGAATTTGACCCCTTTTAGTTTTAATAATAGTCCCAGAGTAGAAGGAATGGTCAAGGGGCAATAGGGAAAGAAATGCACTGTGACACTTTGCTCACTCCAGCATCCTCCAATGTGTGATCAGAGAGCAGTCCATTAGCCGCATGCTTTGCATAGACATGGGAAGTATTATTAGATGGGTCAGCAGTGACCGGGGGCTGAACGTGGGGCTCCATATGAGTAGGGAAACAGGAAGAGCAGAGTTTCAGCCATTCATCAGAGAAAACTGGAAAGAGGATGCAAAATATTTGGATTGTTTTTTTTAACACACCAAGACTCACCAATTCAAAGTGTATTAAAAACACAAAGTAATTCAACACCCCGTCAATAACTTAGTTTAAATAATTCAATATGATAATGGTAGAAGTCTAATGCTTTCCTTTTTAAAGATGTGATCATTTGTGCTCAAGGTGCTGTGATCTAGTAAGGTAGTGCTTCTCAATTATTTTCTGCACACACATATACCTAAGATCATTACATCAATACTATGAACAAAACCAAAAGCAGTTTTGACTCTTTAAATGAACGGATATTTATTTTTTCCAATGAAAAACTAATAGCAAGCCTCTCAAACATTTTCATAAAGCTATCAAACAAACCTCTCTGATATTTCATATCAACTTAAATAAGCTGCATTACTTACTGATATAAAAAAAATAAAGGCTCCTTGAACTGATGGAAATACATGCATCAGAATTACAAACTGAAAAAATGTATTCCCCAATGACAATAAAAAATAATGCACAGTGCATATTGTACTGACACACGTTAGAATTGTCTTTGTAAATAATTGAAAAAGTGTACGCCATAGTAACAAAAAATTGCATTTAAAGGATTTTGGCTTGTGGTTCCATTCAAATGAATGCCTTTAATTAAAGTAAATGAGGTTCGGTAGTTTTTTTTTCTTTTTTTTTAATCTCATGGAAGCTTTAGATGAGAGAGATGATGGCGAGGAGTGGAGAGGAGAAAAGAAGGGACGGGAGCGGAGGGGAGACTTGCTGCTGGCTAGCTCACGTTAGCTCATGTTAGCTCACGTTAGCATGATTTCAAAACTCCATAGAAGCTATGGTTGTGTTTCAGGTGGCTGATCGGGTTTGACGTATTAAAGCTTGTGCTATTTTTCCCTCCTTCGCTTGGAGAATTTGTCACAAATAACCAGTGAACTATCTTCTTCTGAAACTTTAACGAAGCTCCATACCATCGCCGCGATGATTTCTTTTTTCAGTGTACTGTTCCGCAATGCTGCATTCAAGGTGTGATGTAAATTCCTCCGTTCCCTCGTTTGCAAGTCATTCTTTTGGCCTTATCTATTTTTTTCTTTTTTTATGTGTAACATGTGGGAAAATACTGCAAATATCAATTAAAGTCAGAAACTACCAAAATTATGACCGAGTTAACAAGTTGTTTTCTAGCATGAGGGGGTATTCTTGATTTTCCTTACTGAGAAATTGTTTTTCTGATTATGCTGACGTCACTTGAACATAACATTCACACGGTCAGTCAAGGCTCCGGAGGAGCGAGACACTGTCATGTTGACAAAAATATATATGTTATCGGGGCTGTTCGTCATGATATCGGACTTATTGGAATGATGTCATAGTTTCCTGTTATCGGCCCGATAGTTATCGGGTCGATAAGTATCGTGCATCCCTAACTTATAATAAAGAATAACTTTATTAAAATTGGTTTTTAGTCTGTAATGACTTAAAGTGCATCAATCCCCCCGTAGTCGCAGTGAAGCCAAGCGCTACATCAGCATCCTCATATTTCCTCGTCTTAACTTTCTGGTGTCTCATTATCTCCGTCTCTCTTTACCTTTCTTTTCATCCCTGTTACTTATTCTTCTGTGGTATTTCTTGGGGGTTTGTTCACTTCATATCTCCTGCTCTGTGCTGTGTGCGCATGTCTGTGCAAAAAAAACCCCGACACAATACTCCCTGTGCACACTGTGACCATGAGAGCGCCACTGCCCCCTACTGTAGTATATGTGCAATTACACTTTATTACAGTAATGCAAAAAAAAAAAAAAAAAAAGCATGTTGCACCATTTGAGAAGCACTGTAGTAAGTAACATTTGCCAAAATAGAATAATTATCTAGTTTCCTCCTTTTATTGTTATTGAAGCGTCTGATTTCAACTTGCCTTTGAGTACTCAACTTGTGGTTAAATGCAGTGAACCGAAACTATGAATATCTTCTGCCCATCTCTGTTTTTGTCAAGAACACAGGAGAAGACCTGGAGAACTGACAGCAGAGATATTAGGCAAGCCACCCACGAGCTCAAAATTATGGACCACACATCCTTTTCCTGTTCATATTTAAAATGTGTTCATCTTTAAGGGGTGAAAAGGACCGTTAGTTTAGATGCAGGTTAGCATGGAGAGACGTCTAAGGGTCAGGCCAAATCTGGCCATGGTGTCTCTCTCCATCTTTCTCAAGGTGAACATCCAAACACCCAACCTCATCTGCATATTCCCAGAGTGACAAAATTAGTTAGCCAAGTAATAAATCAAGCCTCGACTGCCCAATTTAGTTTCCTAATGTAATTAATAAATGCTAAAAGCATTTAACCTGCTATAATTTGTGGATGCCACTTTGAAGTGACTGTTTACAAAAAGTTTGTGTCCGTGAATGAAAAATATTGGGCCGACTTGGATATCTGTGCAAGTTGTATGCAACAGGGTGAGCACAATCCACACAACGACTGAAAGATTAAGATCTGTCCATGTTTAATCAGTCAACAGATCTGATTAAGACTTTGTAAACCTTTATTGCTAATTAATAATAAGGCATCACATGACCATTTGACTATTCACTTGCCCGTTATTGTCCTAAGAATTATTTTTAAAGCAATTTAGCATCGACATGCTGAAAGAGTATGCACATGCCTAAATGCGGATTTGATTTTCTAACATGATAATCCAGATTAGATTGTGAAAGTCACTTTTCCAATACTAAAATTTTAAGATGTGCTGAATAAATTATCTGCTCATCCATGCTCCACCCAATTAAAAAGACCTACTCTCTCAGAGAGGATCTATCATTTAAATCTCCATTACTGTGGACCCAGTCCTCGCAATCTCTCCCAAAACAGCATAATCCCCTTCTTCATGTTTCTTCTGCAGCAAAGCACTGAGAGGATAGAACAGACAGGAGTGAGCAAAGGGAGGAAGCAGAGTGGGGTGACTGCCGAAGAGCAGAGCTTGTCATGAGTGGATTTATGGCTAGGGAGACAGCGGCAGGAGGCGGGCGAATTGATGGGTGACACATAATCAGCCTCCTTATCGCAGTCCCACAAAACTGGATTGCATCCAGAGGCTTGTGATCCGTCCGGATTTCGCTAATGTCTCCCACTCCTCTCCTGAGTCCCGACAGCTTTCCGTTATCAGGGCCTGGCCTGGGCTTCCTTTCCTTTCCTATGACTGCTGTCCCCGTGCCCCTCCATCCTCCGCCTCCTCCGTCCTATCTTTATCTTGACACTGTGTCAGGTGAAGAGGCAACTAAGGGTTTGTTGACCAGGTCAGTCCAAACAACGCTCTCGTTGCCTTATTCTCACTTTGCGGAGCTATTTTAGGCTCTTCCTTTCTCTCTTAGTAATGTTTCCTTAAATGCCACACTCGAGACAAATCTCAGAGTGTCTGTCTTGAATCAGCGCCGGTTGTTTAAAGTATTGTTGACAGAAATGGAACCAGACCTCTGATGTGTCACTGCTGTTCAAAACAACTAAAATCGGTCTCGGTCAGCTACTCATTTGTATCTAAACATGTCAGTTTTTGTCTTGCGTGTTTATTTTCTGTGACTAAAGTTACAATAACAGCTCCAGGATTGAATCACAGCTTTCCTTGCGGCGAGGCTCAAAGAGTTTTTGGAAGAAAAAAACAGCCATGCTGAGGTTCCCCTCACACGACGCTTAAAAACTTTAATGAAAAAAAAGAAATCCCTCATGAATACCGACGAAGGCAGCAGTGATGAAGATAAACTTTAAAAGGGTGTTACTTCACATTTGCCAAGTTCCCAAGTGGATCTCTACCATTTTAAGTGGTGCTATTTGGGTCATATTCAACAGCTCATTAGATTTTCAAAAGACTTTTCACAGCAAATATAAATAGGCAACTTCAGCGGTAACACATTCAGGACCAATCCTAATTTTCTTTTTTTTTTTTTTTTTTTTTGTAGGGGGAGGTGTTTCAGGTATGTCCAACCCTGACAAGGAACCAAGGCAGACACAGGACATGTTGGGGAGATTGTATTTTGCAGTTAGCCAGTACCTCGGGGTACTCCTGGAGGAGCTGGCCGGGTAGAGGGGAGGTCTGGGCCTCACTGCTCACGCTGCTGGCACCATGCACGCACCATGCACGGCACCAGCCCTCCGTTTATAGTGTACCCCTAAAAACATCTGTTTTATATGGAGCCCCGTTTGGGTCATTATTCAATGAATAAATGAGTCTATTATTATGAAATACAGGCGTTTATTATTATAAAATATTTCCCATTATTATGATAATGGTTTCGTTTTTCATAAAAATGAGCTTTTACATAATAATGGCTTCGTTTTTCATAAGAATGATTTGTGTGTCAATCACAGCAGAGAGGGCGGAGCCATTTATGTGACTGGCTAATCTTTCATTCAGGCATAAGCAACAGAACAGTGAATATCGATAGTGGGCGAGAGGTACAATGTATATACTCCAGGCCAGTAGGTGGCAGAATGCACCTCAGTTTACGGTTAAAAGTTGACATCGACGAAGAAACGTATCGTGAAATGTAGGGAAAACTTGATTTTGACGGCATGGCGACAGGAGAAAGATCATTTTCTGACTTACTCAGAGAGGTAGCCAACAGACTCGATGCGAGTCCCCCACCAACTGCATGGAGAAGGATCAGCCAATGAGCGTACAGGTCAACCACTGGTCCCGCCCAGTGGCAAAATGTGATTATTATGTAAAAGCTCATTCTTATGAAAAAAGAAGCAATTATGTAAAAACTCATTCTTAGATTAAAAAAAAAAGCCATTCTGAAATAAACTATTATGCATTAAACTAAGATTAAATAATACTAAAAATATATTTCATAATAATTACATTTTTTCATGATAATGTCAAACATTTCATAATAATGGATACGTATTTCATAATAATAAACGCCTGTATTTCATAATAATAGACCAATTTATTCATTGAATTATGACCTAAATGGGGCTCCATAGTTTTAAGGGCGACGTAGCCCTTTCCCACATGACTCTGCAAAGTTCTTTCCTTCTTCTTTCATTAGATTAGTTTAAATGAAAAGTATTTAAAAGGTTTTATGCCGTCTGCGTTTTTCTTGCTCGACAGCCCATGTCATACCAAAAACACACCAACCCACCTCTGCTCTACACAACATTTCTGAAAGTAGAAAAAATGGCAGTAATATTGTAGTATTGCTTTTAAGCAGTTAACATGGAGAAACACTTTACTTTGATACTAAGTCAAAAAAAAAAAACACTTTGGAGTACGACTGTGGCATTTTCTGCACTTCTGGGCTGGCAAGCAGAATGCAGGCACAGTAATGAGTTTAATTGCTTTGCTTCAGAGCTAACACGAGGTTGTGTTGCCAGGCTGCAGAAAATATTTACAGAGCCTCAGTGAACCTACTCTCTTAAAAGACAGCATAAAAACGATCAGGCTGGTTAACAGACCGAATCGCACATTTAAAACAGCAGAGAACGACAGTAATGTACTATATTGCAGGGCTAATGCTAATAACAGATTAAACCTTAACCATGGACTGAATTTAGGGGCGATTACTTGGACGGCACTGCACACAAATGCATTCAGCCACAGTGAAAATTGCAAATACAGTGGAGAGAACATGAAATACTCAGCTGAAGTACTTCTGAATTAAATGACATGCTTACCGCCAAATACACAATAAATTAGAACACATGGATCATTTGGTATTGTGAAGTTCACTGACACACAGCAGTTATTTCAAACAGTTGTCACCTGCTTCAGGCAACTGTTCGATTGCATGACTAATACTCAAGACAACCCGGACCTGCTAAACGCTACATATATCCTGGTAATTGTTTTCACAAGTCACTAAAGTGGCTTGTTATGTGAAATGAATGCCGAGAAATAAATATCCGGCCGTCATCGTCCGCACATGCTGCGTTGTTTGATCCTGCGGGGCAGGTGTGACAGATTTAAGGCCAAAACACCGCACGCAACGGAAATCTTTCAGTCTTTCAGAAAATTAGTATAATGATTTCTGTTTCCGTTCAGAAAGACAAAACAACACGAGCCAGTGCTGACATAATACAATGAGCTCATTACACAGGAAATATTACATTTGCATATAAATGAAGTCAGAATTCACGCCGCTGTTGCTTAAGATTATTCTGTCTTATCTATAAAGCAGTAAGATGATTCTTTAAAAAAAAAAAAAAGAAAGAAAAAAAAACATATGTTGCATTAAAACAGGGACAAATGTGCAATTCTTCTCTGCAGACAGCAGCAGTAGCCAATTCTGTTTGGTGAATGACCTTTAACTGAAGCTGTTAAAACAGATAATGATTTTTGAACGTTATTGGAATTACATGTAGCTACAAGATACTCCCCGTGATAGAAGCTTTACCAAAAAAAAAAAAAAAAAGACAAGGTTTTCACTTTTGTCTCACACTTTCTTTAGTATCCACATCCACATTTTTTCAGCTGTTTAAGCTTAAGTAAATTGATATTTTCAGAAGAATATTATGAGTGTTTTATCCTTTTTTGGTTCTATTTTTCATCTGTTGTTGTTGAAATACTTTTCTTTCACCGTGGGTGTGATAAACAGAAGCATCCATTTGTCCTGTTCAAGCACCAGAGTGGCTGCTCTGATCTTGTTTCAACAAATATTAGCTATTTTCCCGCCATTTTCTGGCGCCGGATGATTGTTGGTTCCTGTACTTCTTTAAGTGTCCACAGGCTTTTTAAGAAAGTGCCCAACTATGTTCGATGCTGAACCACAATGGGAAGGACATGTTCCCCAGCTCCAGACAAAACCCAATACAGCCATATTTTTAACAAAAAAGATCATTACCTTTGTAGAAAATAGCGAGGACCAACACACCTAAAGAGGCATGAAAGCCTCTGCTCCATCCTGGTTTTTTGTTTATTTACCTCAAATGGCACCGAGACCCAAAATGCACTGCAGTCTGAAACAGACTGATCAGATTTTCATTTGGACTACGATTCATTTTTCAGTGAGATGTATGGTTGAGGTCAATCAATAGGATCAGCTCTACGCAAAATTAGAGCTGAATATTTATCACTTCGGTATCTACCATCCAACTAACACAAAAGTATCGGGTTATTCACAGTAACAAGTACAATAAATTCCATCTGTAATTGCTCTCGATTCAGACAGAGTAAAGGATGATGGTTATTCAACCAGATGCACCCAGACTTACATGCAGGCCTCTGAAAAACTAACCCCACATAGTCCACTGAGACGGTACTGGTGTGTGTTGGTTGAAATATTGACTCAGAAGAGGACTAACAACAGATGATGAACCATAAAAAAATAAAAAATAATGACACGAGTTAAAAGCACAGACCACTGCTGCAGCTGGACAGTCCATCTGCTTTGTGCTCATGATTTCTAAAGTGGCCATTAAAGTTTGACAGTTGCTCTCCCTGCTTTACCCCTTTTTATTTTTTAGGCTAATATTTACCTCCGCCAAGGAGGTTATGTTTTTGCCGTCTGTGTTCAAGATATATCAAAAAGTTATGGATGGATTTTGATGAAATTTTCAGGAGTTGTCAGAAATGTGAAAAGGAAGAACTGATTTCATTTTGGGTGTGATCCAGAAGAAATCCTGGATTCTGGATCACTTTCAAATTTTCGATAACATTGCAGTCAATGGGGCCAAAAATTTTGTTTCTCAATATCTCTGTTAATTATTGCCCAAAAACTCATGAAATTTGACTCAGGGATTCCCAATGGGAACCTCTATCAAATTTCAAATTTTGATCCGGATCTGATCCAGAACACAGATTTTATCGTAATCTGTAAATCGATATATCGGGGAATTGTTGTGCTTGGCGGAAGTCTGCGCTCTGCAAGTGCTTTTCTAGTTTGTTCATTAATTCATCTTGTCTGTAAAAATGAATGGATGCCTGATGAATGAATGAATGATGAATGAATGAATGAATGAATGAAGATGATGCTTGTCCACACATGGCAAAAAAATTGTCTTCCCTTTGTGGGTATTTGTATCAAAGACACCAGAACTCTGATACACTTATTTTTGAGCTCAGATTTAAGCCTCAAGTTGAGGCAGGATTTATATTCAAGTACTCATATACACAACTAATATGATTTCACTATCAATCATCTCTAAGAGACCAACATGCTTGCAAGACAGCCTTTTAGACATCCATTAAAGACATCGCATGGAGCAAACACTTAGGATCAGGGAAATATTGCTTAAAGAGGTGTCCCGAACTGTTGGACTTAATCACTTTGAAAAATGGGTATTTACAAAAGGGAATCTATGTGACTCTCTTTGCTATTTCTCAGTCTTCCTCTTCCTCTTCTAAGGCCGCATTTTTCCTGACATGCAGCAGCAGGATGACAAATAGTAGCATAAAAAGCAGTTTAAGAGGATTACTGTGTGTGAATGTGGGGTGGGTGGTGGGGTGGGGGGGCATCTTCCCACAACCAATGATTTCTTGTTTGTGCAACTGCATAAGGTAAACATTTACTATAGTGACTAAGCTCAAGGAAAAGGAAGCGTGATGTTTTACTTTATCAAAAAGTGATGGAGCCTTCTATAGGATTTATAATTAATTTTCTTTTTTTTCCTACTTTCTTACTCTAAATATACTCAGAAATGCGTAAAAGTCGTAATGTAAATTACGTTTCCATGTATAAATCTATAGAAGCCGTTTAAAGGTCTAAACTCAGCTTTTTACCACCACCGCTGAGTAAAACAAGCTATATTTGCATGGAGCGTCAAATCACGCCTTTAAACTCGTACCTGAGTATGAATGCTAGCTGAAAGGAGCACCTGGGTGCAGAGACTTATTATTCAGAACACTGAGTTCTATTCTCTATTTTTTTTATTCCTGCGACACTGTGTGGATTTTCCTCCAAGGCTGAAAAATGATTGAATTCTTTTGTTTCAGAGTCTGAAGATAGGTTTTCATTTTCTTGAATGAGTGCTCTATGACAGTCATTGTTTTCGCAGAGTATCATCCCATATTGATCACTTGGAGTGGTCAGTCTATCTGATGCCACTTTGTCTCAGTCAAAATTCAACATCTCCTCCACATCAGTGCGGGGGGGGGGTTCAGCAATGCAATATACAGCATAGGCCTTTCACATCCAAACTCACACTACCACGATGGACACATTTTCCCACTTTACAAAGTAAATCATGGAAAAACAAACACATAAAACAGAGCCGAGACTCTTAGCTGCATGTACGACATAAATAGCTGCTGTAATTGTGGATGTTTGTTCTCAATCATGGAAACTACATTTATGATGCACGGGGCTGTTGTGTCAGAGAACAGTCAGGTTATTTCTGTACTCCGCTGGTTGCTGGAGGGTTGAGTGTTTAAATGGTTTGTGTGTTCAGCAGGTTGGAAAGAGCAGGAAGTTAATAGACCCGCTGGATCTGTGCCCGCAAACTCAAGAGTTGTGTTCTTTTAACTTTAGAACATTTTCACACCTAAAAATCTGTACAAGGCTTGTGTTTTTGACGCACGGCGTACTTGTGATCCAGTTATTTTTCAGCACCGAACAGCTATACATGATATACAATTCCCATGTCCTGCCATCACCACCTATGTGATCTGCATCACTCCAAACTCGAACATGACTGGTTTACTGGCTGGTTTTTATTGCAGCTCTACTACTTACAGCACCCGCTGAAAGAACAATACTCAAGACTGGTTTGCATGTGCAAAAGGAACCGTTTTCATCATATAAAACCAAGACTGTCAGTGGCAGACAAGGAGGTTAACACTGTGGCGAAAGACCCGCGGGTGAACTGGAGTTTATTACAGAAACTGGAACAACTCTGGTCTTTTTTTTTTTCCCTCCCCTTTTTTCCCTTTCTAATGAAAACCTGCAGTAACTGACCAGATTTCTTTGGGGTTAGCAATAAAAGCGGCATGGGTATACAAACATCAACAATAAAGCAAAATTATTGAACACTGCTTAGTGAATCTAATACAGATGTTGGCCAGTCTGGTAGAATTTAATGGGCAGATGGAGAATCTAGCCTGCCCAGGTGTCTAAGAAGCTGCTAAAAACAAAACTGTCAAATGTTTAGATGCTTCTGATCATGTAGTTATAGTTTACATTTCTATGATTCCTATAAGTAATAGCTTAGAGAATATACCCTTTCAGATATTCTTAGAAAACCTGTTATTACCTTTAAGAGCTCTCTCTGATGGAAAAACCTGTCCAACAATAATAAGGTTAAATGAAAAGAGGAAGGAGCAAAGAAAACAGCTTTTGGAACAATGCTCCTCACTCTGGTGAACATGCATTCAAGAGCCTCATTGATCACTGCAGAATAAAATATTCTTAGGTCTAGAAAATGTCACAAAAGGCAAGATGCATGAGGCCTGAAGTTTAAATGGAAGTGGTCGGCACCTCTTAAAAACAAACATCCTACATTTGGTTTTGTGTGTGCGCATTTCAAAAGAAATTTGGTAAATCAAGATATTACTTGATATTATACACTAAATTGCCAAAAGTGGCAAATATGGCCTTCAGATTAGCTCAACAACAGAGCAGAGAGCTTTAGAGCAATTTGATACCAGGCTGCAGAGAAAAAATAATTAACTTCAATTGTTACCGTTTGATGCATTATCCCAGTCTAAATGATGTTTTATTTTGAAAAATAACATGATTCTCTCCATTATTTCCATCTATGACTTGAGAACACGACAGGACTTCAAGATCCGTGTCTCACGGGATACATTTAAACCCCCAAACTAACAAAATGAACGTCTTCCGATGTTTTGTTGTTACAAGGACGCTTTTGATAAAGTTGCACATGAATACACAGCAGATTTACGTTTATTATAATGTTTAGAAAATACCACAGATTTTTTGCCGGTCAGATCATTTTATTTTGTTGTATTTATCTGGGGCACATTTTACAGACCGGTCCGTGAAAATATATGCATCACATTAAACTGGTCTGTGGCACAAAAAAAGGTTGGGGACCACTGGTGTATATTAAACACAGCAGAATAGAGCTTGAGATGCCAGATGTTACATCAGAAAACACCAGTGGCAGCAACATGACAGTTAATGAAAATGTCACGTTTTCCCACGTATGTTACATACACGCAGTCTCACACACACAAAAGAGGTGTTTCAGGACACCAAGTGTACAAATAAAGGAATTATCCTTGTTTACAGTTAACTTTTGACAGCAGAATCATCTTTAAGGCTCTCTGGAAACCCTGATACAGGCCATGTGGTGCAAGTGTGGAATCCATGTCAAATGAAAATGTTGTAGCTGTGACTCAGCCACGCCCTGTAAGGCTCGTAAAAATATTTTGGGGAGCAATTAAACTCAGACCTAAGGCAGATTTATTTGAGGAAGGGGATCACATGATAATGTCAAAACAACCATCAGTGTTTTTTTTTCTTTTTTTGTTGCTTTGTTTTCCCCTTTTCTCCAGGCTGACATAGTTCTTAAAATGTCTCAACACAGTGTCCTGACACATTACTCAACCATGGTGATCAAAAACAATACAATCCCCCCGATGCCACGTGGTCGTCTAAAGCTGTGGTTCTGAACCTTGTTGGAGGTACTGAACCCCACCAGTGTCATATGCACATTCACCAAACCCTTCTTTATTGAAAAATAAAATTTTTTTTTTTTCACATTCAAGACATAGATATGTGTTTTACTAATGCACAAAATGAACCGTGGGTTAACGTCACTGTGTTGAAAGAACAAAACCAATACAGTGCATGAACTGCATGAATTACATACCTTACTTATTCCTCCATATTGTACATTGAACATAGTCGACATAGTTAGTATGAATTAGAATATTTAAGAAACCATATGATGTACCATCACGACAGTCGTAAGTCGATTACTGAGCGCACCAAATTCCCAGCAGCAGACTGGACGTGTCATCATGAATGATTTGAGTCAGGTGTCTTGACCTCCGCCGAACCCCTGAAACTGACTCAACGAACCCCTAGGGTTCGATCGAACCCAGGATAAGAACCACTGATCTGAAGGAAATACTAAACACACTGAGGAACCTATCCTGATGGTAGAGTTGCATTCAAAATGATAAAATAACAGCAGTGTGTTTTAAAAAGTGAATAAGGCTCAAAAATATAATAGCTTTTAGTTCCAAGCGCACACATCCATTGGGAACACTGCAAATTACATTCCACATCAAAACATGAAGAATCAGAATCTGAAAAATCTATTAAATGTATTATTACTTAACAGAAAGCGAAAATACAGGAATGTTACCATTCAAAAGAATAACTGTCTGCATTTTTCTTTACAATCTAAATTATTTACTGTATAAACTTAGAAATGCTTGTTGATTTCTCTTTCCTGTGAACCACTGAACTGATATTGAGTTGTAGAACCTCTGTTTCTGAAGAACTGCTTCACATCGTTGTTCGACCAGCTTCTGTCACCTGTCAACAGGTTTTCCACTCTTTCCCTCAGATAGTCTGCATTTCTTGTTTTATTTCCTTCAGACGCAGCTTTTAATGTCACCCCACCAGTTCTCTATTGGATCCAGGTCCAGGGGTTGGTCTAACCACTCCATGAGTTTAATCTGGTTGGTCTGGAACCAACCGGACTGCTTACTGGTGTGTTTGGGGTCGTCTTGTTGAAACACCCATTTCTAGAGCATGTCCTCTTCAGTATAAGGCAACATGGTCTCTCCAAGTATTTTGACTCAAACTGATCTGATATCTTGTCCTCACATAGGCGTCTTCTAATTGCTCCAGTCCTTACAAGTAACTTTAGATCCTCTTTGATCACCTTGAAGCTGATCATTGGCTAAGTCTTTGCCATTTTGGCTGTTTTTCCATCCAGTCTTCCAGGTCTTTCTGGTTTTGGTTGACATTTTAAAGCATTTGGGATCATTTTAGCTGAGCTGTCTTTCATTTTCTGCACTTCTGTATGTTTTCCCCTCTCCAAACAACGTTTTAATCAAAGTACGCTTCTTGTTCTCCTAAATGTCTGAAACAACTTATTTTCTCAGATGTTCCAAAAAACGCACTATAAATCAGCATGTACAACATTAACTGCCTTTTGTCCTTATTAAAGCCCACCTGTTTGACACCTGTTTATTCACAGCATGAATGACCTCACTGACTCAACTCCACGCTGCTATTAAAAAAAGAAACAGCTTAATGATCCTTTTTCTTCACTTTCTGTAAAGTCACAACAAATTAGATTAAGTTTTCTTCATATTTTGATTTTGAATAGGATGTTACAGTGTTCCCAATGCATTTGCATGGAAATAAAAGCTATTATAAGGATTTTTTTTTAAAACACACTATTATTTGGACACCACACATACCTGCCAAAGCCTGCTTTTGATAGACTTTGTGATCCAGTCCACTACGTGCCCATGCAAGAAAAGAGGATATCTGACCACTATGAATTACTGGGTGACAAAGACTGCCCTGGATATATACTCCCTTTACTCGGAGAACACTGTGGAAATGCCTTTAACAAATGCACTCATTCCTTAAATGCTCCAGTGAAGCCACTTGGGTCCAAGATGTGGGTAACTGACTGTGAAATGGCATTGCTGAAAAGAAGTATCTATACTCAATCGCTGGAGTAAAAATGTTGCCATCTTACATCTGTGCAAAAGGAAAAAAAAACTGTTACATAAACAATATTCCATCAAAGTTGCATCCTGAATTATTATCAGACCTTTAAACGTTTATGACTGATAATGACTGATGCGGTCTTGCTGCCTTTAAGTGTTCGGGTATGAAATTCGGGTATCGCGTCTTGAAACAAATTCATTATTCTTCCGGGACTGCCGACTGTCAGTAAACTGAAGGACTTGGAGAATCCATCGCAGCTCCACAAACATTAACATTTTCATTCTCCTCTCATCACTAACAGCCCCAGGGAGACCCAACCATGCGTATTCTATTAACAAAAGGCACGCCCAATGCTCCCAAGTTTCAGTCTCAATTCATACACATCCACAAATCCCTAGGCAAAAAGCTGTTTGTGTTCACTAGAGCCTTCAAGAGGGATACAAATAAAAAAAAAAATGGGGGAAAAAAAACAAAGAAAGACAAAGATGGCTTTCCATGAGCCATCAGATTCACAAAAGTAAAACAACTCTGACGAGTATTCACTGCGGCATCTTCCCAGGTGTCAGCTCTTCTGACTGTTGAGATTGTCCAATTTATTAACTGAAAGTCACCCTTCAGCTCACGCTCAATTTTTTACCTTTTCCTTTTTTTTTTTTCGTCTTAAACAATCCAATGACAAATAAGATCAATAAAATGCACCTCTAAAAAGCCCTGACCTAATATGCAACTAATAAATAAAATATATGTTTATAAGTAAACCTGTTTCATAGCCATCGGACATCTTTAATAAAACATGCCAGCAAAAACACTGTCAGAAGTATCAGCAAAGTGGTGGAGGCTGATGATAGTAAAAGAAAAAAACAAAACGATGACTGCTAGAAACACAAAACTTGTCGAGAAAATGTTCCTGCCATCCAAATGAGCTTAAGGAAATGGAGTCTATGAATCACATTCTTCACAGTTTTATATTACTTAGCCTTTGCCTCTGGTTTACTGTGTACATTAAGAATACGATAAATATGTTTGACAGAGACCTTCCCTTCCATTAAATACTTTCCCTCACTGCACACCTTAGCAACTTTTCCTGCACTCAAAAGGATGTGAACTAAGGTGATCATTTTCTTTTCTGATGGAACTTGAATGCATAGTTAATTTCACAGCGGGCACAAGCAGAGATATGTGTAACTGCTGATGGTGGAAGTTGTTTGCTCAGCAGGTAAGCAACACATCACCGACATTTACCTCTATTCATTTGCACAAGGTCTGGAGCCTGCTGTGAACTAGACTGGGCAGAATAGTAAAACAGTCTCCGTGGTGGGCAAAGTTGAAAAACCAATCCACACTTCTCTCAGGGAGTGATGAAATATGCATGGTCCCGATCAAAACCATGTTTGTAAATTCCTTTTTCTCCTCTTCAGGCCAAGTTTATAAATAAATGAATTCATCAATAAATGCTCAACATATGTAAACTAAAAGCAGGAAAAACTATAAAACATGCTCAGAGTATTAATTTGAGGTTGGTTCATGGGCAACGTGAATCACTGTTCAAGTAAAATAAAGTCCCTATTCATGTGAGTTATTGGGCCGATCCAAAAAAGTTTAAAATGTTGCAATTTCAGTGTCAAACTTTCTTGGACTGAGTGGTGCACTGTGTCTGGGTTCTGATAGTGAAAGGTGTTTATCATGTAATAGTATCCGCAGAGGAGCCACTGCACACTGTAGATAGCGAGTTGCTGTTCAGATCCATTCTGTTCCACAAGTCATAAAGGTTGTTGCTGTGATTAAAGATGGAGAGACAGCCCTTAGACGTTCGTTTTCTCGTCTTTGGTCCGCATCCTGGATTGAAACAATCAGTTGTTCAAATGACGTGTATGCACATTCATCTTGAAAATTTTCAGAAAGGCCTTCCCTCTTAATCTAAAACTTTCTGCTCACCTTCGAGGACAATACTTCCTTTGAATTAGCAAAACACACACACACACAAAACAAAACAAAACAAAACAAAAAAAAAATAAATATATATATATATATATATATATATATATATATATTAGGGGTGCACGATAACTATCGGGCAGATAACAGGAAATTATGACGTCATTCCAATAAGTCCGATATCACGAAAAATAGCCCAGATAACATATATATTTTTGTCAACACGGCAGTGCCTCGCTCCCTCTGTGTCTTAAATGACCGGCAGTGAATGTTATGTTCAAGTAACGTCGGCATAATCAGAAAAAACGATGTCTCAATCAGGAAAATCAAGAATACAACCTCGTGCCAGAAAACAACTTAAGTCGGTCATAATTTTAGTAGTTGCTAACTTGAACTGATATTCGCAGTATTTCCCCTCATGTTACACATAAAGAAAAAAATAGAAAAGGCTGAAAGAACGACTAGCAAACGAGGGATCGTGGGAATACAGCCTGCAGCACAGCGTGCTGATCACAACAAACATGGCCGCGTGGAACTTCGTTAAAGTTTCAGAAGATGATAGTTTGGTGGTTATTTGTGATGAATCCTCCGAGCGAATTCTACGAGGAGGGAAGCACAAGCATGAGCTTTATTACATCAAGCCTGATCAGCCACCTACAACATAAAAATCGCTTCCATGGAGTTTTGAAATCGCGCTAATGCGAGCTAATGCTAACGTGCACAAGCCAGCAGCGAGTCCCTCCTCCCCTCCCCTCTCCTTTATCTCTATCATCTAAAGCTTCCATGAGATTAAAAAAATAAATAAAAAATCACTGAACCTCATTTACTTTAATTAAAGGTATTAATTTAAATGGAACCACAAGTCAAAATCCTTCAAATGTAAATCCTTTTCAGTTTGTAATTTTGATGCATGTATGTCCATCAGTTCAAGGAGCCTTTAATTTTTTTTTTCATTTCAGTCAGTAATGCACCTTATTTAAGTTAATGTGAGATGTCAAATAGGTTTGTTTGATAGCTTCACAAAAATGAGAGGCTTGCCGGTAGTTTTTTAATGAAAAAAATAAATATCTGTTCAATTAAATAGTCCAAACTATTTTTGATTTTGTTCATAGTATTGATGTAATGATCTTAAGTATATGTGTGTGTGCTATCGGTATTGGCCTTTAGGAGCTGAAAGTTATCAGTTATCGGTATCGGTTATAAAAAACAGTTATCGTGCATCCATATATATATATATATATATATATATATATATATATATATATATATATATATATATATTATATATGTATATATATATATATATATATATATACATATACATTTTTAGAACAAACAAAAATAGGGATCCTGATCAAGGGTGACCTGGATCACAGATTACCTCACTGAACGGCCCCAGGTTGTCAGACTGGGGAACTTTACATCTGAGGCTGTGGTCAGCAGCACAGGGGCGCCACAGGGAACTGTGCTCTCCCCAGTACTGTTTACTCTGTACACCACCGATTTCAGCTATAACTCAGAGACTTGTCACATGCGGAAGTTCTCTGACGACACTGCAATTGTGGGATGTATCAGGAATGGACAGGAGGGGGCGTACAGGGACCTTGTGGAGGACTTTGTTGGGTGGTGTCAAGCTAATCAGGTGCAGCTGAACACCACCAAAACCAAGGAAATGGTTGTGGACTTAAGGAGAACTGCTCCACCACTGGTGCCTGTCTGTTGACGGGGAGAATGTTGAGGCAGTCTGCACCCACAAGTACTTGGGGGTACTCCTGGACAATAAACTGGACTGGTCAGCTAATTCGGATGCCCTGTACAGGAAGGGGCAGAGCAGGCTTTACTTCCTGAGGAGACTGAGGTCCTTTAATGTCTGCAACAGGCTGCTGCTGATATTTTACCAGTCTGTTATGGCCAGTGTACTCTTCTACTCTGTAGTCTGCTGGGGTGGCAGCACTAGGAAGAGGGACACTGGTTGTTTGTACAGACTAGTGAGAAAGGCAGGGTCTGGGGTGGGCACGGAGCTGGATGCTCTCTCTATAATAGCTGAGAGGAGGACCCTGAGCAGGCTGCACTCTATACTGGACAATGACTGCCACCCCCTGCACAACATCTTCAACACCCCCCCTTGTGCTGTCCCTGGTGGTGACCCCTACACTATCCTGAACAACATTGTACTGCACTGTTTTGCATTACAACTTATTACTTTCACTAAGGACTATTCCTCAAACTCTGGACAATTTTATTAGTCACTTTAATCTGTTTACTTGGATTACTGCAAGGCACCTTATAATGACACTTCTGTACCCCCCCCCCCCCCCCTTACCCATTTAAGTGAATGTTGTATGCATGCTGATGTGTGCAATATGGTATAATGTGTATTATGTGTAATGTGTATTATGAGTATGCTACTTGACACCTTAATTTCCTTCGGGATCAATAAAGTTACTCTACTCTACTCTACCTTTTTGTCATGTGACGGGAATACATGGTAAGTAAACATCTTGAATACATGTATTTTATACAGTTTGCCCATTCTCTAGTCTGAACTCACATCTCACATCAGTGTGGTGCCGTTTCTAATTTCCATCACCCCATCAGCAGGGAACAACCTAATATAGTGAGAGGATCATGAAATTCAGGCACATCCTTGTGTCTAACTGCAACGGCACCAGCAAATACAGACAACAGAGGACAACACTGCCCTCCATGTGTGGGAAAAGGTGAAGGCAAGGCAGAAAAATAAAGATTGGGGATGAAGGGAGTTGATTTCAGCCAGCAGGTAGCTACTTGTCCTCCCTCTGATTAATAATGTCTATTAGTCTTGATTAATGTTACTGTGGTCTTTACCACACTTTAATAGTTGAATAACAGCAATTCATTTTAAAAAGCACAACCCAAAGAAATGAGAGAGAGACTTCATTATTTTAAGGGAAGAGCCAGAGGCCACTGTGGACAACCATCTCTGTGAATACATGCAGTTCTTCCATATACGTCTCCTGAATCCCCGTCTCTGTGCTGCAGTCGGCTTCCAAACATCATGGGCAGAGAGGGCCAGGGCACAGAGGGGCTACTGATTAACACACTGATAAAAACAAAGAGGGACAACAGCAATGATTGACGGCTGTAATTATGCTGCGAAAGCTATGCGGACAGAACAAGGCTGAGAGGAGGAGCTGGGGTGGTCACGGAGCATCTAGTCCACTCGTACACACACAAACTTGCATGTTTTTATGCCATCAAGCGTTGCAGCGTATGGAAAAAAACTATACACTCCAAACCAATATAAACCACCAATATAAACGACACACAAAAAAAAAAGGAAAACAAAAACTGGTCAACAATCATTAAAATGAAAACAAGCAGGGTGATCAACAGGAGGGTGACTGAGCATGACCAATTAGGGTGTTAAGTTTCATGATTATTAGTGTTGCAGCTGAAGTCTAAATTGTCACCAAATCGCAGCATCAAGTACACCTCCAGCCAAACGCACCGCGTAGTCCAAAGAGAATCTCAAGCACAGCATTTTAAACTGAGACGGCACACAGTTTACACTGGAAAAACAGACAAAGCAGTAATGGGCAACCCTGTCAAGGCCTTGAAGCAACACAACTTCTGATCATGTTAATGGAAGTTCGACACCGCGCCCCCCACTCCTTTTGGCTCCTTTTATGTGGACCATCATGTCACTGTCAGTGTGGCCATTAGAGCAGAACGAGAAAAGAGGGGTGCAACTCCCTGCCAAATGGTCCACAGAAATGAGGATTCCATCAGGCTGACAGACCCCATGCCGGCTTTCTGAAAAGGTGTCATTTGCTTTAATTTGATTGTTTTTTGTTGCCAATAATATGGCTTTTATTTAGCCCACCTGTGGATTTTCTTCTGCCTGCCCTTTGGCAAATAGATTTATGTGTATCATGGCTTCATGTGGCCATTTAATTGTCAGATTTCTCTCACACACACACACATTATATTGACATACAAACATACTAAGCTAATCACAATCATATGGCAGAAATTCATTGCATTTGTAGACATGCTCAATATGACTTGCTGAAGTTCAGAGCATCAGAATGGGCAATCAAAGGATTTAAGGGATGTGGCATGGTTGTTGGTGCCAGATGGGCTGGTCTAAGTCTTTCAGAACCTGATGATCTACTGGGTTTTTCAAGCACAACTGTCTCTAGGGTTTACAGAGAACACTTCGAAAAAGAGAAAATATAGAGTGAGTGGCAGTTGCAAAGACAAAAATGTGTTGCTGGTGTCAGAGGAGAATGGGCAGACTGGTTCCAGATGATAGAAAGGCAAGAGTAACTCAAATAACCACTTGTCACAACCAAGATATACAAAAAACCCATCTCTGATCGCAAAGCACGTCAAACCTCCCGAAGCAGATGGGCTACGGCAGCAGCAGACCACACCGGGTGCCACTCCTGTCAGAACGAGGACTTGAGGCTACAATTCACCCAGGCTCGCCAAAAATGGGCAAAAGGAAGATTGGAAAAACGTTGCTCGGTCCCATGAGTCTCGATTTCAGCTGCCACATTCAGATGGTAGGGTCAGAATTTGGCCGAAACAGCATGAAAGCATGAACTCATCCTGATCATATCAATAGTTCAAGGTGGTGGTGTAATGGGTGTGGGGGATATTGGCAAATCTCTCATGGGCCCAGCAGCTTTGCTGCTCATCCCACAAATGCATCTTCCTTACAAATGTGGCACCATTTAACAGGGAAGTAAACAGGCTTTCCAACAGTTTAGGATTTACTGCCAAGAATCATTGCTATAACAAAGAAACACTCTACCAAACACAAAATTCCTTACTTGTTGTGCTTATTACCATAAATTGTTTTACACTGAAATGAAAAAAGTGAAAAAAAAGTTGTGTTCTTTTTGAGAGTACAAACCTTTTTGTACTCAAAACACTGATTAAATGTCAAACATACAGTTTGAAAGAATCTTTCATATGGTCTTTGATTAATTAACCAACCAACTATACAAATCAGAAACTGTGTTTTGGTCCTGGGGACTTCCCAAGTAGATGTGAAAAATACTGTGGTCTCATGGTACCATTTTGAGGCTCCGGAGAGAGCTGCACAAAGCCCAGAAAAACCACTTCAAGTGATGTCAGCATCAGTTTAGCTACACATTTGTTGAAGTTTGTCAAAACTAAAAAAAAAGAAAAAAAAAAAAAAGTGAGGATGTGGTAAAGAAATGAGCTCAGTGGAATGATGCATCCCACTCCTCTCTTCGTTTAAAGCTACTGTCTTGGACAACATTGGCTGCCAGCACAATCAAAACTGCAATTAAACTGTCAACCAAATGCATAATGGGTAATGCAGGAAATAAAAACACCTGGTTCCGCTGCATTATTTTTTGTTTCTTTTTTTAAATGCCCATTGCGACCCGACAATGTTGCCTCTGAGACACATTGTGCTCGGGACTCAAGCAGCACCACAGCAGATTCCTAAAGAGTCCCAGAAGCAATTCTTTGCTCCTCTCAACTAAATATGGAGATTCATCTTTGTTTGATGGAAGTCGCATCAAGCTGCAGAAAAGCAACACGGAGGAGGATGTGGACAGTAATCAAAACACCACGCCCTGTACAGGCGTCAACGGTATATATGTTTCATGAGTCAAGAAGGTCATCAGCTGGACAAAGTCAGCTAATTTTCCCTTTAACACAAATGTATTAAGAAATTGTTAACGCAACAACTAATGAAAGTTTATGCATCAAACCATTCGGAACAACTGCAACTGTAAAAAAAAGCCTGTAAAAAGCTGTTCATACATTTTCTCTTTAGTGTCCAAACAGTCAAGTAGTGGGACAGTAGACATCTTAACTGCTATTATTCTTTGCTCTCTTTTGACACATTCAATTCAAAGCTACAACACCTTCTTTTAATAGCGCCCGACTGCTACCAGTCTGGACTGTAAATGTTTTTGGGAGAGGTTTCAGGGAGCCGTCATCATTTAGTCCCGAGCCACTATAACTTCCTAATGTGCAGTGGTTACAAGTCAGTTCCTTTAAATTGCATTCAGGTGTCTGTGACAATGTAATGTTTTTCTCCTCATTTTCAGAAAAGAGTGGCTCTTAGTAACATGGTTTAAACTGCAATTCATGTTCCAAGAAGCATCAAAAAATAGCTTAGAATTAATAACTGACAATAAGGTAATGAATTATGCTTGAATAAAAGTCTAACAAGCCATGTTGGTGAGTAAATCTTCTAAAGTAGCAATGGTCATGGGTGAAAGAAATTTGTCTTCAGAAAATCGATACAACCCACCAAGAAATGATTGCCACTTGTGGGCCAACTTGCAAGTACAACACTATATCTATTGTGCACAGCAGTGCTTTATTGTATTAGTGCTAGACTGTAGTGGAGCACAATATTTTCACAGTGTGATTGGCAAGTATTCACTCTCAGGAGACCCTGTTGGTACACTCAGGAAATTAGAAAATGAAAACAGATTAGAAAAATGCCACAGGACTGCTTCCATTCATGGCAGATAAAATAGCCTCACAGTGTGCCACTGCAGTCACATGTCAGCCATATCGACTTCACACACCTTTCCAGAGCTGCACAGCAATCTCAAAAACACAAACTGTGCTTTCCTGCTGCTCCATCTCTGATGTTTTAGCTTGGTCCGTCTAGCCCACATCTTAAAATGGATTGTTATTTGTCTTCTTCTGAAAATGTTCTAATACAAGTCAAGTTATTTGCTGTCGAGAGCAGGATTGTGTGGAACCTTTAGTAGCAGCAAAGTTTTGAAAATACAAGGAATGCCTTTTGGCTCTTTGATACAGACAAGTTTAGTGTGAAAATGGGCTGTTATTGTTGGAGTTAAGCAGGTAGGTAGTGTTAGAGGTAAGGTAGGTATTATAGAGGTAGGTGTTGTTAGAGGTAGGTAGGTATGTAGATGGATATCATCCAATAAGTTTACAAAAAAATGTAACAGCAACAGTCTGAACAGGTCTCACTATGCAACAATACCATTTCTGACCACATGGGGGCAGCATAAGGCAAAGTGCAGCTCGACTGGAACAAATTCGTATTACAAGATTTTGTGTACCACCCCAGCTAACTAGCACAGTATTGTCAGTGGCTTTGGTCAGCACAGCAGATCCATATGCCCCCATGTGGTCAAAAGTGGAAGTTCTCAACTGGTTTTTTCAGTGGGTCGTGGGCCTTTGCCTGGAGAAGAAAATGATTAAAAAAAAAAAAAATTGTGTGTCATTTATACTCCTCAACAGCAGATGGCGATAATGCCCTATAATGCGAGTTGACACCTCGCCAGTTCACGCCATAGAAAAAGACCTGCAAAGTTTGTTTACATATGTTGAGCATGGTGAAACACAGATACAACAAAGAATATATGAGATATGGATTTTCTTATCTTGAAGACAAAGGTCAGTGAGTGGTTATTCAACTAAAACTATATATTTTGAGTTCTTTTTGAAACTACTGCTCAGTGGTTGCACTGTTTTATTTCATGTTTGTGCATAAAAGCACTGTTGAGTCTTAAAAATGGCTGTGACTGAAATGTTCTGATTGTTATGTCAGCTTTATGATTAATGCTTAAATAAGTGACCTAGATAGTTTTAATAGGAAATTGTTATATATTCAGGAAGTGGATACTCAGCAAATGCTACATATTTGAGTACTTTTTGAAACTACTGCTCAGTGGTTGTACTTTTTTATTTCATGTTTGTGCATGTTGAGTCTGTTAAAAAAGGCTGAAGTTACTGAAGTTAAGCGTTTGAAGTCATTTTGGTTATGCCATTTTGGTTTTTGCCGTTTTGGTTCACCAATAAGCTTATTTTTTTGTGTTGGCATTCTGTGATATTCTATTGTACTATCTCTGATTCAAACTGCACGATCTTTTTATTCAATAAATTTGAGAAGTTGGAAATTTTCCTTGATTTGGGTCACAGCTTGTCATTAAGGGTGATGGTGGGTCCTGAAGACAGACCAGTTGAGAACCACTGACATAGAGGGTCTTTAAGAGAAATCTATTAGTGAGTTGTATATTTGGATACAAGCATTTTGGCATTTTCTTAAGCAACACCATGTACAAATTCAACATTAAGTCAGGATTCTGGTCCATGAAATGAAAAATAACATCTACATTTTGATCAAAATATCAATTATTTTT
This sequence comes from Hirundichthys speculiger, assembly GCA_018398805.1. Classification (NCBI taxonomy): domain Eukaryota; kingdom Metazoa; phylum Chordata; class Actinopteri; order Beloniformes; family Exocoetidae; genus Hirundichthys; species Hirundichthys speculiger. Next base: position 306,708 of record JAGFBZ010000684.1, on the reverse strand, counting down.
GAGTTTTGTCGCTAAACTGAACTCTTGAGTCATCTGCAAAATTAACAGATGGTGTAGCTGCGTTAATCTCATGACCGAACATTCTTAGTCAGTGAGAAATAAAATCTTTGCAGAGAATTTAAGTAATTGTTTTTTTTTTAAGTGACTACCTTGTTTATATAAATTGATGTAGGTCTTGTCTGTTGTATGTGAAATCAGCTTCTCCTGCCCTGTCAAAATGTCTTCTCTCCTCCTGAACAGTCCTCCACCTCTCTTTTTCTGTCATGAAAAACCACGTCCAAAATTGTGCTGCTCTAAAGCCTCTGTTTACCAGCAGGTTTTATGCAGCAAGCCCTTAATTGCATTCATTATCTAAAGCTCCAGGTTTGGGCCAAGGTTGCAGAGAGATGGGGGATTTCAGTTATCTCTTGTTTATTAAAAAATATATATAATAATAGCAGCCACTACTGTAGATAATAAGTAATGAGCACATATTGTGAAAATAATGAAAAAGGAAAAAATGTCCTCTGCACTTTTATCATCCCCATTTTCCATACAGAAAAGAAATGAGGACGTGCAGGCCATTATAGCTTAAGACGTATTGAAAGCCTGGAGGAAAATGGAAGGTTTTTTTGTGTGAGACATAATGGAGCCTTCACCAGTCCCAAAAAACTGAAAAAAAAGGCATATAATTGAAAAGCAGCACATCAACATAAACAAATATATTAGATACATAAAATAAAATTTAAATTTATCCATCAAAAATATTAAGCCAGCTGATAAAATCCAAGTTAGGAAGAGATCTGTAAACAGCTTTAATGGTAAGCTACTAGGCCATATCTCAAAAACATAATTAAGCTATGATTAGTTAAAACCTGAGATGTATCAATTTCAGGTTTCTTTACCAAATTATTTCCAACTTTACTTAAGGGTCAGAGCTGATGACATTGATTCTTGTTTTCTTCCTTAAAACTATAATCAAGAGCATAAATTAACTTAACCAATAATGAAAGACAGCGTAAGGTGGAGGCTTTTTAAACAACTGTCTGTATATATATATTGATGGTTAGTGCCAGAATCTGGCAAAACCTGGATATATATACAATTTAATCTTACAGCAGGTGTCTTGTGCTTTTCTTGTGCAAAAGTGAGAGTGATAGTAAGTGTGTCCTTCACCAGTCCTCTTTGACAGTCAAATCTAACATGCTTTATCAATTCCTAAAACCTTGATTCTGTCAGAGAATCACTGACAGTGGAGTACAAAAGGACAGATTTAGAACAGAGTTATGAAAATCTAACAGTGACTGAATGGAGATCCCCGTAAAAATAAAAAGTCCTTTTTATACATTTTCTGTACACATATGTTAAAATAACAGGTATTATGCTGTAAATGTCAACTCACTTCTAACTCAAACCTGCTTCAGTTTCATACCATTTTAGTCCCAAAAATCTGCATTCAGTACCATTTAATAATCGGCCAAAGGTTGTCTTAACTCAGGAATGCTCCTTTCATGCTCATCTAAACCTCTGCGGGTGGACTTGAGTGCACTTGACGAGTCAGGCATACCTGGGAGATAGATTTCAAATGAAAGGAGACATTTTGATATAAAATAATTTACCATCAAGGCAGCATGAACAATAAGAATAAAACAGGGGCCCAAATACATCCCTGTGGCACACCAGAGCTCAGAGGGGCTGAGAGGAGGGGAGGTCTTCAATCCTGACAGAGAAACTCCTGTTTGTCACCGTGTGATAGGAGAATTTGAGAAGTCCATCAGCGAGCCAGTGCAGGACAATAAATTTGCAGAAAATAATTGAGAACGACTAAGTGTTGTACAGACTTAGACAGGGGAAGCCAGGATCTCATTTAATGGTTTCACAGAATTCCAACCAAAGAAATCTGGACCGGACGATCTATGGCTGCCAACTCCGGACAGAGACGTCAACACATCAGCAAAAGAAGACAAGAGGCATCTTATTTGCTCTCAATATTTTTTACCTGATGACTTTTTTTGAAAAAAAATGGAAATTGCAACCCAAATGATCAGAATTCCCTGAATTGACCTTGCAAATACAGCAACACCGAAAGCTGTGGTAAGTGTTGTATTATGTTTGACATGGATAACTAAAGGATACTGGGCAATATAGTGACCCTTCATTGGAAGCATGGTCACTTGACTGGGCTACTGCAGTAATCCAGGTATCCCAGAATCCCCCTTGAGTACAGCCCAGTTTGCAGGAACAATTAGAGAGACAATTTTACAATTGTTACCCTGTGAAATTCAAATTACTGAGAGCTGAATTTGTCTGCCCTTTTAGCAAAGTTGAGTTTTTTTTTAGCACAAAAATGTCATTTTTTTAATCAATTGGAGTTGTGTCAACAAATCACTGTTACGGCCATTTACCATAGTAACTTATAAGACCATCAAGCCAATGCAGTGGCTAAGAATTGGAAGGGTCCCCTTTTTTTGGTTTATTTTTGGAAAACGGCTGATACTTTCAAAAATACTTGAAAGGTAATTAGATGAAGTATGTGCTTTTTGAAGTCACAAGTTAACTAAATATCAGTATAGGACGCCTACTGGTCTGAACATTGGCCACCAGCAGTCAAGTTTTTCATGTGATCTTTAATCCAGCTGCTTTGCAATGCAAGTAGCCATGTGGCTGAAGAGTACGTTTTCAGATAAGCCCCCAGGTGCATTAGATTCATAGGATACACTAGAAACTAGGAGTAAGATTCAAGAAGTTCACAAAATAAAATCGTTCAAGTACAAACTGAATATCAATTATCTCAATCAGGAAGGTCAATGTAGAGCATTTATTGAACATCATAGAAGAAAATTGATGTTTAAAATCTTGAATGAGTTGGCACTCTTAATAAAAGCAGCCATGCATTAGTCTCTGAATGAATGAATCCTATTACAGCCACCTGGCAGCGAAGATGGGCCGATTCTCACTCAGTAAGGTGTAAGCTCCCGTCCCTTTGAATTACATCAGATGACATATGTAGGGGCAGATGGGATGAGTAGTTCTTCCAAGTTTATTTATCAGGGTTGTCAGCAGCTTGTTGTACCAACTCATCAAGCCAGCTGCCAAATCAGATAACAACCTGATTGATGAAAGCTGCTTTAGCAAGCATCCACCTAAATGTGAAGAACACTAGTAATTGCAGTCTGGTTACTTGACCTTAAACTCAGATTTTATTTAAAGCACAGATTTCCATTTTGTCATTAAAAGAAAAAAAAAAAACTAATTAGAGGCTCATAGCTTTTGTTGTTATTCAACTCATTAAAAGATCACAGATTACATAAAATTACAAGACTAATTCTATGATAGTCAAGTATTATGTAGTTGGGGGAAAAAAAGAAGTGTTTTGATCATACTGCTAATTAATGGGCTAGAAAGTTCCCGATTCCTCCATTCATTCTTTATGTCCTATGCTTTCCACTATATCAGCTGCATTCCTGGCAGTCATCCTAAAGACTATGCAGCAGCCTTAAAAGAATATCTAGACTTGGCTCCTGAACTTGCCTCTCTCTCCGACACACTCATGCAGTTAACTGCCAAAAAATAAAGCCCACACAACCCAGCTCCTCTGGAAATAGCATAACTGTAATAAGGATCCCAGAAAAGACAAGTCATGTCACACATCGTGCTGACCATTTGGCAGAACAACAGAGGAATAGGGTGATAATCCACCTACTAACGCCTTAATCCAATTGAAATTGAAGTGATAACAATCATAGAAAAAAAACTTGTGCTTGCTGGGGAAATTACTATAGTGAGAAATTTTGATTTTTGGCATTAAGGTGATTATTTGATTTTTCCCTGCCTTTCTCTGCTGGAGCAATAAAATAATAGGACAAGATACTTCAGTAATGGCCTTCCCATCCTGCTGCATTTATAACCATTTTAATACAGCAGAAGATGGCAGGAACCAAGGGGAAAGAGGGAAGACGATTTTTATCTGAGAAAAGGAAGAATGACAGTTCCATTACCTGGCAGTCGGAGATGCTGCATGCAATCCAACAAGTAGATTTTTTTCCATCCAGTGAGTGCTTATCAATACTAAGGGCATGCCATCTTGAACCATCAGTAGTAAAGACTTTCATTGATCACACCCTGAAAAGTCAATCATGGTTTTTTACTAATCAGAGCCCACAAAGATTTATGAGTGACCTTCGGACTGCACTCATGTGGGGCAGCACATGAACCATCATACTGTATCTAATTAAGTGAGTCTGCTGTCGAGCTGTGACAGTATTGAGGATTTCTCAATATAGTGATAAAAGAACCTAACCCGGCTGTTTTTCAAATAACCTAAAACAGACTGGAATACTCTCACTGAATGACACATGCGAAGAGGGCAAATTTTAGTTTCCAAATGTCAATAACATCAAACTGTTGCAAACTATAACATTTGAGCACAATTTCATCAAACTGTTGCAAACTATAACATTTGAGCACAATTTCTAATCATCTCACTTTGGCTTGATTTCCTTTTGTCATTTCATCTGTTAGGATTAAAATTATCTGAGCACTGTTTAACTGTTAAAACTAAACTTTATGATATGTAGTAATGCAGTCTCCTTTTATGACCGTGAGGTCCTCAGCTTAGGTTATATGACTTAAATTACTGTAACATCCTCCTGGACTCCCCCCCCCCCAACAGTTTGCAACCAAAAGTCTGTGACGGCATAGATAAACACATTTGAGGGATGTCAAACAACCACATGTGTCTGGACCTGCTGTTTACCATCTGGACTCTGAGACAAAGGGCCATAAAACTTAGGAGGAGAACCAAGGATCCGCCTCCGCTGGATCTTTTAAGAACGGACAGAATCTGACATCCAGGGTGCATTTTCCTTGGGATCTCTTGTGATGTTAGGAAGATGTACTATCGGCTGATTAAAACATTCTGGATGGCATATAGATTCTTTGTATTCATGATTGTATTAAACTCTTTAATTGACCTTTGTTTCTAGTCTCGTCAATGGCACCAGATAAAAGAACACGGAGAATTACTTTCACATCAATATCTAAAATTACTGGACTGGTGACCAGCTAGGAAAGGTTCTTGCCCCTTGAATGTGATACAGCAGGTTGAGTACAGGTCGACTTGTACTTCTGAGATGCACACACCAGATCACAGCTCAATCTTGGTTGAATGCTTCTTGGTATATGCAGTCATTAAAAATAGACTTAGCTGGGTTTAGGCATTTTCATCGCCAAGGCTTTTCATCAGAAAAAAAGCACCTTGCAATACAAATGTAGGAATCTTTTAAACAAACTAATTACTTTTTGAACCAGACAGCCACTTGCGTCGCTCCTTTCTTCTTTCACAGAGAAGCAGATATTTTGTCAAAACATAAAAGACAAACCATAACCCAAGTAAAATTGGTGGCTGAATACATAATTGGAGTCTATTCAGTAGTACAACAGCTTACAAGGACATGAATGTGACTAAGAAAGGGAAAATTAAGACAAAGCTTTCTTCTATTGTAATTTAAATTGCATTAAGTATCGTAAGTATAAATAGACAAAAAAAAAAGGCCAAAATAAAATGGAATTCCTGGCACTGAATGATCAGTAATTTTTGCAGCTGATGATAGAAGACTTTTACAGTTGACTCATCGTCTAAGCCAAAAATACAGAATACCAGACAGAAGATACTTCTCTTATGTTGTGTTACCAGAACTTCTTAATCTTGTTTTAATGACACACACAAACTATCAGTCCTACAAAGACATTTGAACTGATCTCATTATGATGTCCACATGAAGTTTTACTGCTCAGGTTTTATTATCTGGTGCCCCAATAGACCAAAATCAGAATCTGCAGGTCAGATGTTTTTTAAGGTCTTAATTTAATAAGTTAAAAAAAGGGATCAAAGTTGACAAGAAAAATCATCTTCAGTGCATCCCTACAACTCACTTCAATAATACCTTTTATTTATCCCTGATGAGAACATATATGTTGCAGTAACTTGATTTTAGTTTCTTTAGATTGTCATTACAGATGTTTATAGCTGTGGGCAAGAAGGATCTCCTGTAGTGGAACGTGTTGCAACAGATCTGAGGAAGTCTTTACCTGAACTTTGTTCAGTGTTTTGTGAAGAGGATGTTCAAGGCTGTTCCATATGTTTTTCAATTTTATGAGGAATCCTCCTTTGGACAATGAGCTCCAGAAGCTCCAGAACAGAGTCAGCACTCCTTATGAGTGTGTTCAGTTTCCTTAGGTAATTGGTTCTGATGCCCCTCCCTCAACAGATGATTCCAGATGAAATTTCACTCTCCACAACAGACTTATAAAAGATAAAAGTGTTTGCTGCAACATCTTGCTGCAAACACTGAAGGACCTAGTGTTCCGTCTCCAGTCCAGTCTGTTTTTCAGAGGCCTCACGTACAAAAAAATTGCATGAATTTCACACAAACTTTTGCATGGAATTTTCTGTATGCACAAAAAGATTCAGATGTACTGAACCTTGCATACACCCAAAAAAAAAAAAAAGAAAGTCAAGACAAGTGGAGGTGAAGCAGAGAGCCACTGCTCATCAGGAAAGCGTGGCCAGAACAATTAATGGATCTGGGATTGATGATCTCACACCATTTGTGCCACATTGTATAGGCACAATTCAGTACACGTTGGTTGGGCAATATAGGAGCAAACCCCTGGTCCTTTCAAGGCAGTGCCATGGACTTTTTATCCACCCGATCACTTGCTCTACAACTGCCCTAGTATGGCAATGGACATCATTGTACCTGTGCTCTCTTTACAGTCTGTGGGTTGGTAAGGGGGGTCAACAGCCACAGAGGATAGTTCATGGAAATCTAAAATAGCTGATGGCTGGCATCATCATGAGCCGAAAAAATAACTATAGTCCCAAAAAACCTGTTCCGATTCTGCCAAAGCAGCCAGTGTCAGTGGCGATGAGTTGCATCATTTTGCACATGATTTTCTATGATCTGAATCATTTCTTTTTTGAGAAATTGTTACCATAAGGCTACATTAAGTAAATTATTTCATTGATTGAAAAATTAGCTATGCAGGTGTCAATTCAGCAACATGTATACTGCTAATCACAATCCAAAATCTGAGATGAATAAATAGACAAAACCCCAAGAAAAGTGCGTACACCAGACTGAAAAAAAGACCTTTTTTTCTCTTTGAAGCCTCTGATTTTCATCCCTGACCTGACATCTTGTACACTGTTCTGCAGGAGCTTATTCTCCAGCTTTTCTCCTGTGAACCTCCATGTTGTCTCTAATCTTGAGTACAAGTTGTTTTCGTACTGACTTCAGTAATTTCATTTTCCTGCCTGAATACTCTTTTTTTTTCCCTTCTCCTCTCTCTCCTCTTTTTGAGGATCACTGGGTTTGCTATTGAATAAGCACCTCAATGTTCTGATGGGGATAGTGTTGTCCACACAGAAGTTGATGTAGTCAATCACACACTCAGTCATGACACTGATGTTTTAGTGTCTGTTGAAACGTTGGAAATGTGGCACAGAGAGAGAGAGATATGGTTCAAATTACCAGTGATGACCAAAAATGCTCTGGGTTGTTGTTTCTGTAGCCTAGCAACAACTAAGCCAATGATGCCACACGGCATGTTTGCATCAACTGATGGTGGGACGTATACTGCTATTAAAATAGCACTGGTAAGCTCTGCAGATAATACAGATAAAAACTTATGGCCAACAGTTCAATATCCAGGCTGCAGAAATGTTTCACAGTAGCATGTCCTGGATTACGCCATCTGTTGTTAATAAGCACTGAAATTCCTCCACCCATACTTTTGCTGCTCTATTTCAATACTCTGTCTCCATGTATTGTCTGAAAGCTGGGGTAACAGACACTGCGGTTGAGAAAGTGCTCCTGAAGCTACTATTTGCCAAACCAGATGATACTCCGTTGCCAATAATTTAAAGACGTCCTTATCTGCACTCCAAAGGATCCATCTTATTTGCAAGAGATCTCACATTCCCCCATGATGATTAGGAGAAGAGATAGAGCTAAACTGGATGTTTGACCTTTCTGCTAAACAGTAGTATTGGTAGTAGCATAAGAAGTAGTAGGATAACAAGTATTGGGCAGTCCAACACAAAATAAGACAAGAATATATCTTTTGTCATGGGTGTCAAAATATGAACATAATTGAAAACATTAGGAATGCACAGATCCAACATTAATATTGGACCCAATATTGTCCAAATCGCCCATTCCCAAACTTCAGAATACCACGGCTCAGTTTTAAATGTGAAAAACTCTCGGCCAGCCCACCCAAACCTTTAATCACAACTGTGATCAACATAAAAGACTAGAAGCTACGTTCCAATATTAATGTAAGGGGTCAGCAAATAAGGTGATACTTGTCATATTAAGGTAAGATGACAATAGAAAAACATTTCTTCTAAATATTTTTTAAAATTATGTCATAAATATTTTACATTCATTAAAAACATTTTATGAATGCATGAAAAAGGATGTGAACCCCTTTCAGTTATCTGGTTTTATACATTAATTTACCATAATCATGACCTGATCTTCATTAAAGTCAATAACAGACTAACATCATGTGCTTCAGGTTAGGGTTAGACAATTTCTCAAACATCTTTTCATTAAGCATTGTGACTACAAAGTGGCTGTGTTCAATAAAGATACAAGAATTTATAACTTTTTGCATTTCACCAGCTTCAGCATATTGTGTTTTTATTGTGACTAAGGTGATGATCAGACATCATTCTATCAAATATTATTCCAGAAAACCAGTTGCCTCAATGGGGTTCAGATACTCTCCTCAATACTTTAATAATAAATAATTCATTATGCCAGTCAATCCTGGTGCCTGCAGTCTCATCAGATGGATATCAGGCATCTGTCAATATTCAAAGCCTTGCATCCCTAAAAAAAGATTCACCTGTAATTTTGTTTTCACTTTACTGAGTGCATTTTAAGAGTATGTTTATGTCTGAACCAAATGTGTTTTGAAAATGAATCCAAATCTCAATTTCCATTTTTCTTTTGCTGAACACACACAAAACATATACATTTAAAAAACCATAATACAGATACAAAGTGTCTTTAAACTGTTAAGCCAACATCCTCTTATGTTAATAACCTTTATTTCAAAGTCATATACCTATACTCCACAGCCATGAGCCGGCAGCTTTAAACTTTAATATAAATGAATAATTAAAGCTCTGGGAAAAGACCATTAAGCTGGCCAACAAAGATGAAGGGAACTGCCACGTTAAATGCTGAAATTTTGAATGGGCCTAGAACAGCCCTCATTTGTAAAGTATTAAATTACAGTAATTCACTTTTTGGTCGATAAGGTTAAAAGCCATCAGTTCCACTATGTACCCCTAGAGAAGACCCCCCAGAGTACCTAAAAACTGCATAACCAATATTCTATTCCCAACTGTAAGCCACCACCTCCTAACTAAAACCATTTATTTAACACATGAGCTTGTTAAGGTTCGCCTGAACTTTATAGGACAATACAACCAGGATTACTTAACGGAATCTCAGAAACGACAGAACTAAACATTTAACGATGTGTCTATGCACTTCTGACTGAAAGGGGATCGTTATAGCTATAGCCTTTGCAGGCTATAAAGTCGCACTTTTTAAAAAGTCTAAATAGTGAGAAATCGATTAAAGAGACTCGTCATTGAGGGTTGATGCCAAGTGCCATTAGACACAGCAGGAAGAGAGAATGATAGGCCTTAAAGAAAACAAGTAGCATTCACACTTTGCCTTAATGCGAGTACTCCATGTCATCATCTTTACAAGCATTAATGACATTTGCCATCACTACTGGGCAAAAAGTTCATTACACAGGCATAAATGCATAAAGAATCAAACTTGAGCCGCTGGGTAAACAAGGATCTTTTTTCCAGTATTATTCATAATGAGTATTTTCAAAGTCATCAACTTTTGCCTAAGCCATAAAAAGAGACAGAGGGGAAAACTAGTAAATGTATATACTTAGATAGACCCACCCCACTCTGAAAAAAACATTTCCACAGATTAACCAGAACAGCTTTGCCCTCATACAGGACCTACAGGGTCACAATGAGGGGCACAAAGCAGAAAACCGTTATTGGTACTTGTCAACACAAAGTGGGTAGTGACCTACCCCAGGCCCAGTTCTGTCATGACAAACATGCACTGCTTTCCTCATCTCTTTCTGCCATCTTTGCCTGACTCTGTCCTTCAGACTGATGGAGAGGGCAAACAGGCTAATCTCAGGCCGCTGGGCGACCCTTGATGGATGGGCTTGGGAATTTCGGGTGTTGGGCCATAAGATTCTGTGCTCCAGATAAATGCCTACGCTTAAGGTTTTAAAACATTCTCTTCTAATAAAGATGTCTATCATCTGTGAATAAGTAACCTTGTCGACCAGCCAAGCCAGCACTGTGCAAGAGGTGGGACGGCTAGATCAGCAACCCACAAATCAATCAGCGCATAAACGACGCAACAAGATGAACTTGCCTCCGATAAGAGTTCCAAAAGAATACTGCAGCATAAAAAAACAGATAATGAAAGCCAAGATGACAGGCCAATAATGGCATCAAGCTAATAAAAGAGATAAGCAATCAAATAGGGAAGATGAACTGCCATAAAGGGAACAATATCAGTTTTCATTCTTTCAGATGGCACTACAGTGAAGGAGGTTGAGCTAAAGAAGTTGAGTAACAATAATTGGTTATTTTATACCCAACTTTGCAGATATTAATTAGAAATCACAAATTTAAAGGCCTCAGTGGTTAAGTCATAAACTTTATTATCTTTTAAACATTGATTAATTGTGCTTTAGCAAGAAGTTTCTTATTGTGATGGACAAAAACAGTGCTTCAAAGCATGGAGAAATCTTGCAATAGAAAGGATCCGGGCAAATGTTAGGCCTGCATGATGATGCATCTCAACGCCAGATTCTCTTAAAAGTGGGATGATTTGTGAATGACATATGGCACAAAGACGTTACATAACAGTTTGAGCAACACCCAATATGCAAAGGAGTGCCTTAAAATGCTCAGTTTAGTATTTTAAAAAAGGAAATTGTCCAAACAAGAAGGGTCAGAGAAAGGGTTGTGAGCTGCCAGAGGAGGAAACCTGCAGAGAGGGCACAGAATCAGAGTTATGTAGCTGGAATCTGCGTCATCCTCCTCACTTCATAAACTTCAATACACCCAGTCAGCTGATCCATGAAAATCCATTTGCTCAATGAGAAGGAGGGAAGACTTCAGCAAGATGGGAATGGAAACAAAAGATAATTAAATTAATCTCTAGCATGCGTGTGTGATCCCAAACAACTGGTATCATTAGGCAAGTTAAATTTGGGAGAAATGTAGTGTTGTGCATAAAAAGTGCTGGTTTAGTTATGAAGGGGGTTATTAGTAACTCTCTTAAGATGCGGTATTATTATTTTTTAATAACGCAGGTTAAAATACGGGAGATTTATGGGAAAACAATAAAATGTTGCAAAGCATGTTGGGAATTTGAGTCCTTTTGAGGTTCCTTTGTCTTCGAAAACCATGTGGTCAGACTTTACTGGACGTTGTAATGGTAACATTGGTGTGTGGCCCAACAGTAGGTAGTTTACTTTGGGGTTGTCAGTAGTAGATCAGTCTATGATTGGACCTCCACTAGCTTAATGACAGTCTGTTAGATGCAATTGTGGAAGAAAGAAAAAAGTACAACTACAAGCAGTGATCATTGGGGTTCAACGCCAGCCCTCAGTCGAATGGCTTCAACAATGACTAAAATTTTAGCAAATTTGCCAGACACTGAATGGTCAGAATGGTCAATTCATTTGAGTGTCTTGAATATTTGAACTTGTACATAAAAGAAAAATAAAATAACCAGAGAGCTTTTAGATAAAGGCCTGTAATTTTCATCGGTTTGTTACTCTGAAACAGTCTAACAAATCACAAGCTGTTTTCATAACTTTTTTATCAGTGCCGTTGTGGAGATCATGCACAGCAAACTTAATGAAAAAGGGATGAAGATTTCCCTTGGAAGATTTTCTTTCCCCCCACTTTCTATGAAAATTTTATCTGCAATAAACACTGAGGGAATAGAAATGTGATTATGAAGCCATTGAATGTGAAGATGTAAGATATTTGCTAAGATTCATTTTTAAAGGTGTTTAACGCACCTTAGGTACTGCAAATAAGTGAAGCCTTTCAGGTTTTGGAACTTTTGTAGTTCATGATGTGTTGTCATGCAAGTTGTAAGGATGAGGTTCAAACAGGTTTTTGGCAGGTGACATTGAAACAGAGTGTGTAACCGACATACTGGCAACAATTATGATTTTTATCAGCATGGTCTATACCAGTGGTTCTCAACTGGTGGGTCGCGACCCAAACGTGGGTCGCAGATCTGTTTTCAGTGGGTCGTGGGTCTTTGCCTGGGGAAGGAAATGCTAAAAAAAAAAAATAAATAAATAAAAAAAATGTGTCATTCATACTCCTTAACAATAGATGGCAATAATGCCCTGTAATGTGCATTGACACCCGCCAGTTCACACCATAGAAAAAGACCTGCAAAGTTTGTTTCCATATGTTGAGCAGGTGAAACACAGATACAACGAAGAAAATATGAGATATGGATTTTATTATCTTGAAGACAAAGGTCAGTGAGTGGTTATTCAACTAAAACTATATATTTTGAGTTCTTTTTGAAACTACTGCTCAGTGGTTGCACTGTTTTATTTTATGTTTGTGCATAAAAGCACTGTTGAGTCTTAAAAATGGCTGTTACTGAAATGTTCTGATTGTTATGTCGGCTTTATGATTAATGCTTAAATAAGTGACTAGATAGTTTTAATAGGAAATTGTTATATATTCAGGAAGTGGGTACTCAGCAAACGCTACATATTTGAGTTCTTTGTGAAACTACTGCTCAGTGGTTGCACTTTTTTATTTCATGTTTGTGCATGTTGAGTCTGTTAAAAAGGCTGAAGTGAAGTGTTTTGGATTTAATTAAAATGCAGCTAATTGAGCATCACAGGGAATATTTCCCACTTGAAGTCATTTTGGTTATGCTATTTTGGTTTTTGCCATTTTGGTTGGTCAATAAACTTATTTTTTTGTGTTGGCATTCTGTGATATTCTATTCTACTATCTCCGATTCAAACTGCACAATCTTTTCATTCAATAAATTTGAGAAGTTGGCAATTTTCCTTGATTTGGGTCACGGCTTGTCATTAAGGGTGATGGTGGGTCCTGAAGCCAGACCAGTTGAGAACCACTGGTCTATACAGCATGGCATATTACAGTATTTGAAATTTCATGAAAAATTGGTTGATGCCTTCAGACTAGATAATTTTAGCTCACTTTCAGTTTCTGAAAAATTATGAAAAATGGCAGCAACTCAGTGCATTTAGGCATGTAGACATGGTCAAGACCATCTGCTGCAGTTCAAACTGAGCATCAGAATTGAAGGAAGAAAGGCGATTTAAGGTAACTCAAATAACCATTCGTTTGCCTGGTCTGATGAGTCCTGACCCTAACCCTAACCCTAACCCTAACCCATCCTGCCTTGTATCAACGGTTCAGGCTGGTGGTGGTGATTTAATGGTGTGAGGGATATTTTCCTGGCACACTTTGGCCCCATTAGTACCAACTGACCATGGTGTCACTGCCACAGCCTACCTGAGTATTGTTGACCATGTCCATCCCTTTATGACCACAGCGGACCCATCTTCTGATGGATACTTCCAGCAGGATAACTCGGCATGTCATAAAGCCTGAATCATCTCAGACTGGTTTCTTGAACATGACAATGAGTTCACTGGACTCAAATGGGCTCCACAGTTTGCCCAAACCAGAGGTTGGCAACCTTCATGTGGCTCTTTAGCTTCTCTGCAGTGGCTCCCTGTAGCTTTGGGGAAAAAAATTGTCACAAGGCGATTCTTGCTCAGGAGCACAAATGGAGCGATATTGAAAACCTCCTTAAACCCGACAAACTTGTCTATGAAACATGGAATGTCATTCCCGACACTTGTATGAACATGAAGACGTTTGCATTTGGGGTCTTATCAATCACTGGATCCACATACTTATGCAAGCAGGTTTTCTCAAGCATGAACTACATCAAATCCAAATATCACTCTCGTCTCACAGACGCCAGCCTGCAGTCCTGTGTGAAGCTGAAAGTCACGTCTTACAGCCCTGATATTGAGAAGCGCTGCAGTGATGTTCAGGAACAGAAATCACATTAAACCGGTGAGAACACTATCATTTATTGGGTAATTATTTTTCAAAAATAATTACCTTGAGCTGATGTAGTTGTGTTTTATGTTCAGGCTCAATGGTTGATTGTTGTACGTGGCTGAGAAGAAAACAAGAGGATGACAACACACTGAAATGGACTTAAGTCATAATTAAATACAAACTGGCTTATTTTAATGTTTGCTATTCTTTAAAGTTATTAGGCTGCAGCTATATATTTTATTTATTTCAAAGTGGAATACTTTTTATTTGATCAATGTTCTACAAATAAGGGAACGACTCAAGTAGACCTGCATGGTTCTTTGTTTTATTTCAAAGTAGGTCAACGCACACAAGTGTTTTTTTTTTCTCTTCCTTCAAAAGATTCAAGATTCAGTATATTTACTACCATGTCAACAAGTTAATAGGAATTTATCTTGGTTCTGCCCCAAAACATATACAGTTCAACAGCACCCAATGTACAGTCTTTATAAGAGTTTGAAGTTTTCCTTTGTTATAACAGGTAAAAACAGCAATAAAATCTCAACAGTTTTCTGTTTGTTGTTCATAAATGCAACAAACGATAGTTCTTTTACATTGGATGACAAAAAATTCGGAAATGAAAATTTCATTCATATCTTGTATGACCTCCTTTTGCATTAAAAACGTTAAAAACTGCCAAACATACTAGTTATAAGCTTTTTGATGGATTTAAATCCCTTTGAATACAGTATAACTATATATAAAATTTCATATACTTATCTCCTTTTTAAGGGTCAAATAGGTTTTGCGGCTCCAGATGAATTTTTTTTAAGGGGCGAGGGGCAGAAAAATGGCTCTTGATAGTAAAGGTTGCTGACCCTTGAACAGATAAATATAATGTCTACCACCCCTAACTAGGAGCCCGGCAGCTGTCAGGGGGCTTCCAGGGGGCTTCCAGTGGCACCAAGCTCCACCGCGGGACCTATCGTTTCAGATGATTAAAACAGCTAACTGGTGGGACAGCTAACTGGTGGGACAGCTAACTGGTGGGCTTCTCAGCACTGCTAGTTCTACCTCTTTGCAACATGGCACCATGCAGTTCCAGGGAAAAATGAGCTTGAAATCCTCTGTATGAACTGTATGAACTTGACCGGATGCAGCGTCCAGTATTAAAGAACTGTTATAACTTATTTCTGTTATAAAAATGAAGCAAAATGAAAACTCTGCAGTGAAGAAGAAAATTCCCTAGTGTGCAACCTAATATAATTCCCTATGTCATCATTTTAGTCTAATACAAAACTAATTACACACATACTCTTAATTATTTTACGCTGAAGTTAATAGCTATTGTTTTAACTTAATCACATTTCAACAGGCTGTGGGAAAGATTACTTGTAGTGTTGACTCTTGCGATAAACTGCTCTGTCTTCATTGCTTGTACGGTGCTCAGGGGAGAGAGAGAGTGTTCGAGCTGCTCTTTATAAACTGCACCTCATAACCTGGCCAAAGGTACTGAATTAAAAATGAACTCTTATACGCTTACGTTCAGCCATGTACATTAAGAGACATAACAAAAATGATATCCAAACACCTTCCTTTGGATGGCTATAGGAGCTTTATCTCTGACGATACCTGGATGAAACAGGAAATGTCACTTCACGTTCTCAGGCTTCTGTCACAGTTGTGGACCCAGGTGTTGGACATCTTTTCTAATTGCCAACCTGTGGTTTGGCCCGTCTGAAACGCATCTGGTGTTCTACAAAACATACCAACAGCTACGACGATCTTAAATCCATGGCTGTACATGTCTCATTGTAGTAATTTGTTTCTGCCAATCTCAAAATAGGATTCCTACATCTTTAAGTGGATGCATTTCCATTAAAATGATAAAAAGTACAGTTGTGGCTTTGCATTTAAAGATTTGTTTTGGAAATTTTTCACTGCTGGCTGCATTTATGTTGTACTCAAAATTCCCTGGGACGTTTACCACTGGACACCAAATGGTTTCGGGAAAAGAAAAAGCACAAGCATTCAAGAGTTTATCAAAGTTGGAACTGTGTGCGATCTTGTTTTATGTCAAAAGTCAATTTGTCTTGCTGAACAAGGTGGCAGAAGCCTACTAGGATTAAAGAACCGGGTCTCTGCCCGACTCTCACCTTCAGCACTCTCTCAAATCAGAATGAGAGTGTTCCATCATCCAACGCACTCTGTGACACCAGCTGGGCAACAGGGTGGAAAGAGCAATGGGGTGTCATGCTGTCCAAAAGCACCTTGCTTTTGCTGAGACGAGGCCTGTTTTGGTTTCAACTCACGCATCGGCTCTACATGAGCAAAGAGGAAGCACCTTGGTGACTGTCTATGATCAAGGCCATTACCACTGCCCACAACGACCAAAAGTCTTCTTGTCCTTTCGGAAGTGTGTTTCTACGAAGCCAAATATACTCAGCTTCTGTATACACCATCACCAAGTGAAGAACAGCACCGTACAGAGGCATTACTACAACTAGTTTCACGTTCAGACTTTCAAAAGGTGTGTCCACGATTAGACTTTCTCCCCTTCAACTTGTTTTCTAACGAGAAAATACTTTCTTGTTTGCATCACATTCATTTTAATTAGGGACTGTAGGCATTGCATGATGACAACATGCATTTTAATTTAATCTAATTACCTAAAAAGCAGGACTCTATCCATAACTGTCACTTTTTAATCAGGGGTTCCTTTACAAGCGCGACAAAATGAGTGAAACTGGAATCTCACCATGATAACATAGCCTCATAGGGGGCAACAATGCTTTTTTGGCAGGTTTTTAAAAAAAATATTTTTCACGTATACGTATGGGGATGTATGTGTATGTACACAGCGTCAAACTTCATCAATAAAAAGCTAATAATCATCACTGATTGCCAATTATAGGAAATCTTGCACTTTCAGGTATAACAAAAATACATATCCAGAATGCATGAGGAGTTCTTTCACATCTGCCCCCCCCTCAAACAGTCATGCTGAAAATCTAAGGCAAATTTTCATTTTACAGCCCGTCAGCTTCCTGATACAGAGCAAATGAATGCAGCAGCAAACAAATCTATCAAATCCTACATCAAAACAACTGTGCTCTCTCTCCCTATCCCTGTGACTTAAGGACACAGGCACAGCAGAGACGACAAGTGAGAAAGAAGAGGAAATGGTTCATGCCAAGTCACTGAGGAAGCTCTTTGTTCTCTTGAGTAAGAGCAAATTATTTGATCAAGTAAAGCTAATTATTAAGCCTGATATCGTAGGATGTATAACAGTTTCTTTGTTCAACAGCATAAAATGTCGCAGCTTTAAAATAAAGGTTTAAAGATGACAATGTCAAAGTTTTCATGACTAATTTCTAGGGATGCATGATAACTGTTTTTTAAAACCGATACCGATAACCGATAACTTTCAGCTCCTAAAGGCCGATACCGATAACAGATAACACACTCATACACCTAAGATCATTACATCAATACGATGAACAAAATCAAAAATAGTTTTGACTTTTTAAATGAACAGGTATTTATTTTTTCCAATGAAAATCTATTGGCAAGCCTCTCAAACATTTTCGTAAAGCTATCAAACAAACCTATTTGATATCTCACATTACCTTAAATAAGGTTCATTACTGACTGATATGAAAAAGAACAAAGGCTCCTTGAACTGATGGAAATAGATGCATCAAAATGACAAACTGAAAAAGATTTACGTTTAAAGGAGTTTGGCTTGTGGTTACATTTAAATTAATACCTTGAATTAAAGTAAATGAGGTTCAGTAGTTTTTGTTTTTTTATTTTTTAATCTTATGGAAGCTTTAGATGAGAGGAATGAGGGGAGGGGAGGAGACTGCTGCTGGCTTGCTCATGTTAGCTTTAGCTTCCGTTAGCTCACATTAGCGCGATTTCAAAACTCCATGGAAGCGATTGTTATGTTGTAGGTGGCCGATCGGGTTTTACGGATTAAAGCTTATGCTTCTCTCCTCGTAGAATTCACTCGGAGGATTCGTCACAAATAACCACCAAACTATCTTCTTCTGAAACTTTAACGAAGTTCCACGCCGCCATGTTTGTTGTGATCGGTATGATGTGCTGCATTCAAGGTATAACGTAAATGCCCACGTTCCCTTGTTTGCTAGTCGTTCTTTCAGCCTTTTCTATTTTTTTCTTTTTTTATGTGTAACATGTGGGAAAATACTGTGAATATCAATTCAAGTCAGCAACTACCAAAATTATGACCGAGTTAACGAGTTGTTTTCTGGCATGAGGGGGTATTCTTGATTTTCCTTATTGAGTAATCGTTTTTCTGATTATGCGGACTTCACTTGAACATAACATTCACTGCCGGTCATTCAAGGCTCAGACACTTCCGTGTTGACAAAAATATGTGTTATCGGGGCTATTCGTCGTGATATCGGAGTTATCGGGATGACGTCAATTTCCTGTTATCGGCTCGATAGTTATCGTGCACCCCTACTAATTTCCCATCCATGTATATACGCAGAAAGATGCAGCTCATTTCTCCCTATGTAACTTGCTGACATGGATGCTGAACATCTTGAGATCTCTCTCAGGACCAATACCGCTAAAAAGGTTTTCAAAAGTCCTCTCAGTTTTCCACTTTTCTCACGAATGGTCAGGGCCAAGAGTTAAACACATATAATGACAATTAATATGCAAGGTCAGGTTTGGGAGAGAAAAAAATGAAAGAAAAAACATATATGGGGTTTGTGCATAATTATGGACCACAGTCTACCATAATCTCATGTAGACACTTCCCTACATCAAGCATGAGCTTTTAGATCCTAGTCCGAGAGACAACAACACTTTGACTTATAGACCAACGTACCCATTTATTCATTTTCCTGTGAGGCTGTGGTGAATTAGCGCTCCTAGCATCACACAAAGTGAAATGATCTACAGTGAAGAGACAGACAGCAAAAAGTGGTGGAGTGTGAATAGGTGGACTCTAACATTCACAACAAATAGGAAGGGAACAAAAGTCCCCCATCTCGCCTCCGTCTCATAATTACGCTCGCAGTTCCGCTGAAAACATATCTTTATGTAGACTGTAATGTGTATTCCTCTAAGTTCCACCAAAATGCTGAAGTTGAGAAATATTCATTTTCTCGACAGACTGGGAAAACATAGTCTTTAAGAAGCTCTGATGCGTGAAGATGGCAAATTAAAGTGTAGGTTAGAAGAGATACAAGTGCACTGAAGTAAACTATAGGGCAGCATCAGTACAGTCCAATGCTTCTCAGGAGGCCTTATGGTGGGCTGGAAATGTCAATTTCATGCCATATAGACTGTGATTAAAGTGCCTAATGGATACCTGTCTGAAACATGACAGGTTAATCAATGTCTTTTCATTAAGCTTTTTGTCCAGCACTTCTTGGAGCATTCCTCGTCTTCAACTGGAATGACAAAAAGAAGACATGGAAAAGACAACACAAGATGAGACATTAGACCTTTAATTATAGGCATAGCTATGAGACACCACATGTACCTCAGTGATTCCACTACATGCATGCTGCATGATCGTGATCTTAAAAACACTGAGGCACTGAGATGGTTCGAGATCTCCCAAGCATGACGACACAATTGGACCTTTTCATTTGAGACAATACAAGTTTATTCTATGATATGTGAGTGACATGTGGACATGATATGGCATGTAGCATGTGCATGGAAATGGAGCATTTAGTACGGTGTACATTTTAGGACATCATCAGCTGTCAGAGTCAGGTCTCGCTCATCAGATGAAAAGTCATCATGTCTCAGGAAAACTTCAGTCAGGTCTCAATCTCTGTCAGGTATCAGGAAAACCTTTGTCAGAGATCAGAAAAACCTTTGTCGGGTCCCAGAAAAAACTTTGTCAGGTCTCAGAAAAACCTCTGTCAGGTAAAACAGCCCCGATAACACAACCAAAAGCAAATGGTTGATGTATGTTGGGAAAGATGGTGAGTTAATGGCTATTTGTCATTTATTTGTTGTGATTATTTATTAGAGCTTTGATTTAAAATATGTGTGTACTGCTAGCTTTAGCTAGTTTGAAGAGCAGCAGTTTAGAAAAACAACTTCTCTACGTCTTTTCCGGCATCGGATAAAGAGCTTATGAGGCGCTGAAAAAAGATCTAAAAAATGGTAACCACAAATAACTATGCTAATTTTTTCAGTTATTTGTAACTGCTACATATGTCTTTCACAATTGGCTTCTAAAAGTTTTTAAGTTCATAGTTAATATGTCGACCATACGTACATTATATATGTACAATATGTAAATATTCAGAAATCTGTAATTTGACTTTTTCAAATATAAATTCTAGGTGAGCTTACTCATAAAGACATCTAATGTTACACCTAGATAACGTAACTATTTGCAAGTTTGTAGTTTTAGAATGTACTTTACTTCACAGAAAGCTGTAGCCATTATCTTCAAAAGACAAGAATTATTTATTTCTCTTCCCCTCCCCCCAACCCCCCACACCTCAGAGACACTGAGGTGTCTCAGCCATGAGACTGAAAGGAGTATCCATAATAATGTGGACCAGTGCTGAGCATGTTACAGATTGATTCCTGACTTTTGTATAAATGACTACCATTTATTCTTTATTGTTATACAAATAAAATTGAATTGAATTGAAATGAATCCAGATCCAGTTTTCTGGAATCCGGATCCGGCAGAAAACCGGATCCGGATTCCAGAAAACTGGATCTGGATTCATTTCAATTCAATTCAATTTTATTTCTGGAATCCGAATCCGGTTTTCTGCCGGATCCGGTTCATGTTTTACCGAATCCGGATCCGGTTTTCTTCCCGATCCGGTCCATGTTTTACCGAATCCGGATCCGGTTTTCTTCCCGATCCGGTCCATGTTTTACCGAATCCGGATTCGGTTTTCTAACCGATCCGGTCCATGTTTTACCGAATCCGGATCCGGTTTTCTGCCCGATCCGGTCCATGTTTTACCGAATCCGGATCCGGTTTCCTGCCCGATCCGGTCCATGTTTTACCGAATCCGGATCCGGTTTTCTAATTGATCCGGTCCATGTTTTACCGAATCCGGATCCGGTTTCCTTCTCGATCCGGTCCATGTTTTACCGAATCCGGATCCGGTTTTCTGCCTGATCCGGTCCATGTTTTATCGAATCCAGATCCAGTTTTTTATGGAACCAGCTACCAGTTTGGGTTAAGGAGACTGACACCATCTTCATCTTTAAAACTAAATTGAAAACATTTTTGTTCAGTAAAGCCTACAGTTAGTCTAAACTATAGTGTGTAGGGGCTAATAGTTATAGCTATAGTTGTAGTAGTTATAACTAGAGTAAGCTCGTCTTAATCACAGGCTAGTCATAGTTATGCTGCTATAGGCCTATGCTGCAGGGGGACACCAACATGATCTGCTGAGTGGTGTCTCCACTGCTTTGCTTTTCTCCTTTTTCGTTCCCTTTCCTCTTCCCTTCCTCCTCCTCCAGCTCATTCAGAATTATTTGAGAGCACCCTGTTACTGAAACTGTGCGCCATATTCTTTGCTTTCCTGTGGTTTGTTGTGCTGTTTTTGCCCCCCTTTTTCTTTCTGTGTATTTGCAGGCCAGAGTTTCCTGGGTTTCATGCTGACTTGCAGTTCCATCCTCTGTCCATCCCGGGGTTCTCCTCCACTTGTGTTTGGGTGCTGACTGGCGTGGTGATCGGCGACCTGGTCCTCTGGCCATCTCATCCCAGTGCTGCTACCTCCATCTGTTTATACTTATGTTTATGTATGTTTATGTTCACATTGTATTTAGTCATTTGTGTGCTCTCCTCTCTCTGTCCTCCATCCTCTCTGTGTTCTCCATCCTCTCTCTGTCCTGTCTCCCCTCTTTTCTTCCTCTACCCCAGGGATTCCCAAAGTGGGGTGCGCGCACCCCCAGGGGTGCGCAAGCTGCCTCTAGGGGGTGCACGAGATGAAAAAGCTTAATGGCGGTCTGATAATTTTTTTTTTTCGCAACAATAAAGATGTGTAAATAAACATTTCCTTTGTAAAATTTTAAATCAAAAACTGTAATTTTAATGAATAAATAAATGCAGGCTGTTCAAAATGCACCTCATCTTAAAGTGAAGCGTAGAAGAAGAAGTTATATTCTTCTACCACTGCATTTGGACCTAGCTTGTGGCCTCTACTTTATTCATTCTGGCAAATATGCTCAATGCTGTGTTATGATGACGGGTTGTGTTAGTTCCACGGTCATTTAAACTTGCTGCCATTTTTGTTCAATGTTCAAAGTATTCTAACATTTACCTCAACTTATCTGCTTTCTGCCACTGAGTCTGAGCATGTCATCCATCCTCTTTGCTCTTAAAAGTGGAAGCCTGCGCATAACTTTGTTTCATTATATTGGAACTGTGTTCCAATAAACATGGTGACTTTAATATGGCTATAATAAAGCTTGTTGCGTTTTTTTTTTAAGGGGTGGGGGATCGGGGGTGCGTCAACCCGGTTGAGACATAGAAGGGGGTGCATGGCTAAAAAAGTTTGGGAACCGCTGCTCTACCCGGTTGGCCTTCGGCAGCAAGGTCCCCCCATATAAGCCAGGTCCTGCTCAAGGTTTCTTCCTCTTAAAGTGGAGTTTTTCCTTGCCTCTGTTTGACTTAAAGGTTTTTTTTCTCCCTATGTGGGAGATAATTGTCATTGTAACAGACGCTATGAAAATAAAATTGAATTGAATTGAATCCAGATCCAGTTTTCTGGAATCCGGATCCGGTTTGCTGCCCGATCCGGTCCAGGTTTTACCGAATCCGGATCCGGTTTCCTGCCCGATCCGGTCCATGTTTTACCGAATCCGGATCCGGTTTTCTAACTGATCCGGTCCATGTTTTACCGACCGGATCCGGTTTCCTGCCCGATCCGGTCCGTTTTCCGGATCCGGTTTCCTGCCCGATCCGGTCCATGTTTTACCGGAATCCGGATCCGGTTTTCCTGCCCGATCCGGTCCCATGTTTTACCGAATCCGGATCCGGTTTTCTAACTGATCCGGTCCATGTTTTACCGAATCCGGATCCGGTTTCCTGCCCGATCCGGTCCAGGTTTTACCGAATCCGGATCCGGTTTCCTGCCCGATCCGGTCCATGTTTTACCGAATCCGGATCCGGTTTTCTAACTGATCCGGTCCAGGTTTTACCGAATCCGGATCCGGTTTTCTGCCCGATCCGGTCCATGTTTTACCGAATCCGGATCCGGTTTCCTGCCCGATCCGGTCCATGTTTTACCGAATCCGGATCCGGTTTTCTAACTGATCCGGTCCAGGTTTTACCGAATCCGGATCCGGTTTTCTTCCCGATCCGGTCCATGTTTTACCGAATCCGGATCCGGTTTTCTGCCGATCCGGTCCATGTTTTACCGAATCCGGATCCGGTTTCCTGCCCGATCCGGTCCATGTTTTACCGAATCCGGATCCGGTTTTTCTAACTGATCCGGTCCAGGTTTTTACCGAATCCGGATCCGGTTTTCTGCCCGATCCGGTCCATGTTTTACCGAATCCGGATCCGGTTTTCCTGCCCGATCCGGTCCATGTTTTACCGAATCCGGATCCGGTTTCCTGCCCGATCCGGTCCATGTTTTACCGAATCCGGATCCGGTTTTCTACTGATCCGGTCCAGGTTTTACCGAATCCGGATCCGGTTTTCTTCCCGATCCGGTCCATGTTTTACCGAATCCGGATCCGGTTTCCTGCCCGATCCGGTCCATGTTTTACCGAATCCGGATCCGGTTTTCTAACTGATCCGGTCCAGGTTTTACCGAATCCGGATCCGGTTTTCTTGCCCGATCCGGTCCATGTTTTACCGAATCCGGATCCGGTTTCCTGCCCGATCCGGTCCATGTTTTACCGAATCCGGATCCGGTTTTCTAACCGATCCGGTCCATGTTTTACCGAATCCGGATCCGGTTTTCTGCCCGATCCGGTCCATGTTTTACCGAATCCGGATCCGGTTTTCTGCCCGATCCGGTCCATGTTTTACCGAATCCGGATCCGGTTTTCTGCCCGATCCGGTCCATGTTTTACCGAATCCGGATCCGGTTTCCTGCCCGATCCGGTCCATGTTTTACCAAATCCGGATCCGGTTTGCTGCCCGATCCGGTCCAGGTTTTACCGAATCCGGATCCGGTTTTCCTGCCCGATCCGGTCCATGTTTTACCGAATCCGGATCCGGTTTCCTGCCCGATCCGGTCCATGTTTTACCGAATCCGGATCCGGTTTCTGCCCGATCCGGTCCATGTTTTACCGAATCCGGATCCGGTTTCCTGCCCGATCCGGTCCATGTTTTACCGAATCCGGATCCGGTTTTCTTGCCCGATCCGGTCCATGTTTTACCGAATCCGGATCCGGTTTCCTGCCCGATCCGGTCCATGTTTTACCGAATCCGGATCCGGTTTCCTGCCCGATCCGGTCCATGTTTTACCGAATCCGGATCCGGTTTTCTAACCGATCCGGTCCATGTTTTACCGAATCCGGATCCGGTTTCCTGCCCGATCCGGTCCATGTTTTACCGAATCCGGATCCGGTTTCCTGCCCGATCCGGTCCATGTTTTACCGAATCCGGATCCGGTTTCCTGCCCGATCCGGTCCATGTTTTACCGAATCCGGATCCGGTTTTCTAACTGATCCGGTCCATGTTTTACCGAATCCGGATCCGGTTTCCTGCCCGATCCGGTCCATGTTTTACCGAATCCGGATCCGGTTTTCTGCCCGATCCGGTCCAGGTTTTACCGAATCCGGATCCGGTTTCTGCCCGATCCGGTCCATGTTTTACCGAATCCGGATCCGGTTTTCTGCCGATCGGTCCATGTTTACCGAATCCGGATCGGTTTCTGCCCGATCCGGTCCATGTTTTACCGAATCCGGATCCGGTTTTCCGGTCCATGTTTTACCGATCCGGTCCATGTTTTACCGAATCCGGATCCGGTTTCCTGCCCGATCCGGTCCATGTTTTACCGAATCCGGATCCGGTTTCCTGCCCGATCCGGTCCATGTTTTACCGAATCCGGATCCGGTTTTCTAACTGATCCGGTCCAGGTTTTACCGAATCCGGATCCGGTTTTTTTGCCCGATCCGGTCCATGTTTTACGAATCCGGATCCGGTTTTCCTGCCCGATCCGGGTCCATGTTTTACCGAATCCGGATCCGGTTTCCTGCCCGATCCGGTCCATGTTTTACCGAATCCGGATCCGGTTTTCTGCCCGATCCGGTCCATGTTTTACCGAATCCGGATCCGGTTTTTTATGGAACCAGCTACCAGTTTGGGTTAAGGAGACTGACACCATCTTCATCTTTAAAACTAAATTGAAAACATTTTTGTTCAGTAAACCCTACAGTTAGTCTAAACTATAGTGTGTAGGCGCTAATAGTTATAGCTATAGTTGTAGTAGTTATAACTAGAGTAAGCTCGTCTTAATCACAGGCTAGTCATAGTTATGCTGCTATAGGCCTATGCTGCAGGGGGACACCAACATGATCTGCTGAGTGGTGTCTCCACTGCTTTGCTTTTCTCCTTTTTCGTTCCCTTTCCTCTTCCCTTCCTCCTCCTCCAGCTCATTCAGAATTATTTGAGAGCACCCTGTTACTGAAACTGTGCGCCATATTCTTTGCTTTCCTGTGGTTTGTTGTGCTGTTTTTGCCTCCTTTTTCTTTCTGTGTATTTGCAGGCCAGAGTTTCCTGGGTTTCATGCTGACTTGCAGTTCCATCCTCTGTCCATCCCGGGGTTCTCCTCCACTTGTGTTTGGGTGCTGACTGGCGTGGTGATCGGCGACCTGGTCCTCTGGCCATCTCATCCCAGTGCTGCTACCTCCATCTGTTTATACTTATGTTTATGTATGTTCATGTTCACATTGTATTTAGTCATTTGTGTGCTCTCCTCTCTTTGTCCTCCATCCTCTCTGTGTTCTCCATCCTCTCTCTGTCCTGTCTCCCCTCTTTTCTTCCTCTACCCCAGGGATTCCCAAAGTGGGGTGCGCAAGCTGCCTCTAGGGGGTGCGCGAGATGAAAAAACTTAATGGCGGTCTGATAATTTTTTTTTTTCACACAATAAAGATGTGTAAATAAACATTTCCTTTGTAAATTTTTTAAATCAAAAAACTGTAATTTTAATGAATAAATAAATGCAGGCTGTTCAAAATGCACCTCATCTTAAAGTGAAGCGTAGAAGAAGTAGAAGAAGAAGTTATATTCTTCTACCACTGCATTTGGACCTAGCTTGTGGCCTCTACTTTATTCATTCTGGCAAATATGCTCAATGCTGTGTTATGATGACGGGTTGTGTTAGTTCCACGGTCATTTAAACTTGCTGCCATTTTTGTTCAATGTTCAAAGTATTCTAACATTTACCTCAACTTATCTGCTTTCTGCCACTGAGTCTGAGCATGTCATCCATCCTCTTTGCTCTTAAAAGTGGAAGCCTGCACATAACTTTGTTTCATTATATTGGAACTGTGTTACAGTGTTTCAGTTTAATTTAAATGCGAGAGCGCATTGTTGTGATTGTGATTATTATGTTATATGTGTGTTCTGGTCATTTTAGCATGAATAAACATGGTGACTTTAATATGGCTATAATAAAGCTTGTTGCGTTTTTTTTTAAGGGGTGGGGGATTGGGGGTGCGTCAACCCGGTTGAGACATAGAAGGGGGTGCATGGCTAAAAAAGTTTGGGAACCGCTGCTCTACCCGGTTGGCCTTTGGCAGCAAGGTCCCCCCATATAAGCCAGGTCCTGCTCAAGGTTTCTTCCTCTTAAAGTGGAGTTTTTCCTTGCTTCTCTTTTGACTTAAAGGTTTTTTTTCTCCCTATGTGGGAGATAATTGTCATTGTAACAGACGCTATAAAAATAAAATTGAATTGAATTGAATCCAGATCCAGTTTTCTGGAATCCGGATCCGGTTTTCTTCCCGATCCGGTCCATGTTTTACTGAATCCGGATCCGGTTTTCTTCCCGATCCGGTCCATGTTTTACCGAATCCGGATCCGGTTTTCTAACCGATCCGGTCCAGGTTTTACCGAATCCGGATCTGGTTTTCTGCCTGATCAGGTCCATGTTTTATCGAATCCAGATCCAGTTTTTTATGGAACCAGCTACCAGTTTGGGTTAAGGAGACTGACACCATCTTCATCTTTAAAACTAAATTGAAAACATTTTTGTTCAGTAAAGCCTACAGTTAGTCTAAACTATAGTGTGTAGGGGCTAATAGTTATAGCTATAGTTGTAGTAGTTATAACTAGAGTAAGCTCGTCTTAATCACAGGCTAGTCAAAGTTATGCTGCTATAGGCCTATGCTGCAGGGGGACACCAACATGATCTGCTGAGTGGTGTCTCCACTGCTTTGCTTTTCTCCTTTTTCGTTCCCTTTCCTCTTCCCTTCCTCCTCCTCCAGCTCATTCAGAATTATTTGAGAGCACCCTGTTACTGAAACTGTGCGCCATATTCTTTGCTTTCCTGTGGTTTGTTGTGCTGTTTTTGCCCCCCTTTTTCTTTCTGTGTATTTGCAGGCCAGAGTTTCCTGGGTTTCATGCTGACCGGTTTTCTTCCCGATCCGGTCCATGTTTTACCGAATCCGGATCCGGTTTTCTTCCCGATTCGGTCCACGTTTTACCGAATCCGGATCCGGTTTTTTCTTTCCCGATCCGGTTCCATGTTTTACCGAATCCGGATCCGGTTTTCTGCCCGATCCGGTCCATGTTTTACCGAATCCGGATCCGGTTTTTTTTTTCCCGATCCGGGTCCATGTTTTACCGAATCCGGATCCGGTTTTCTTCCCGATCCGGTCCACGTTTTACCGAATCCGGATCCGGTTTTCTTCCCGATCCGGTCCATGTTTTACCGAATCCGGATCCGGTTTTCTAACCGATCCGGTCCATGTTTTACCAAATCCGGATCCGGTTTTCTGCCCGATCCGGTCCATGTTTTACCGAATCCGGATCCGGTTTTCTAACCGATCCGGTCCATGTTTTACCGAATCCGGATCCGGTTTTCTTCCCGATCCGGTCCACGTTTTACCGAATCCGGATCCGGTTTTCTTCCCGATCCGGTCCATGTTTTACCGAATCCGGATCCGGTTTTCTGCCCGATCCGGTCCATGTTTTACCGAATCCGGATCCGGTTTTCTTCCCGATCCGGTCCATGTTTTACCGAATCCGGATCCGGTTTTTTGCCCGATCCGGTCCATGTTTTACCGAATCCGGATCCGGTTTTCTAACCGATCCGGTCCATGTTTTACCGAATCCGGATCCGGTTTTTTTTCCCGATCCGGTCCACGTTTTTTACCGAATCCGGATCCGGTTTTTCTTCCCGATCCGGTCCATGTGTTTTACCGAATCCGGATCCGGTTTTCTGCCCAATCCGGTCCATGTTTTACCGAATCCGGATCCGGTTTTCTAACCGATCCGGTCCACGTTTTACCAAATCCGGATCCGGTTTTCTAACAGATCCGGTCCACGTTTTACCGAATCCGGATCCGGTTTTCTAACCGATCCGGTCCATGTTTTACCGAATCCAGATCCGGTTTTCTAACCGATCCGGTCCATGTTTTACCGATCCGGTTTTGTAACCGATCCAGTCCATGTTTTACCGAATCCGGATCCGGTTTTGTGCCCGATCCAGTCCATGTTTTACCGAATCCGGATCCGGTTTTCTTCCCAATCCGGTCCATGTTTTACCGAATCCGGATCCGGTTTTCTAACCGATCCGGTCCATGTTTTAACGAATCCGGATCCGGTTTTGTGCCCGATCCAGTCCATGTTTTACCGAATCCGGATCCGGTTTTGTGCCCGATCCAGTCCATGTTTTACTGAATCCGGATCCGGTTTTCTTCCCAATCCGGTCCATGTTTTACCGAATCCGGATCCGGTTTTCTAACCGATCCGGTCCATGTTTTACCGAATCCGGATCCGGTTTTCTTCCCGATCCGGTCCACGTTTTACCGAATCCGGATCCGGTTTTCTTCCCGATCCAGTCCATGTTTTACCGAATCCGGATCCGGTTTTCTGCCCGATCCGGTTTTCTTCCCGATCCGGTCCATGTTTTACCGAATCCGGATCCGGTTTTCTTCCCAATCCGGTCCATGTTTTACCGAATCCAGATCCGGTTTTCTAACCGATCCGGTCCATGTTTTACCGAATCCGGATCCGGATTTCTACCCGATCCGGTCCATGTTTTACCGAATCCGGATCCGGATTTCTACCCGATCCGGTCCATGTTTTACCGAATCCGTATATGTGTGTTCTGGTTATTTTAGCATGAATAAACATGGTGACTTTAATATGGCTATAATAAAGCTTGTTGCGTTTTTTTTTAAGGGGTGGGGGATTGGGGGTGCGTCAACCCGGTTGAGACATAGAAGGGGGTGCATGGCTAAAAAAGTTTGGGAACCGCTGCTCTACCCGGTTGGCCTTTGGCAGCAAGGTCCCCCTATATAAGCCAGGTCCTGCTCAAGGTTTCTTCCTCTTAAAGTGGAGTTTTTCCTTGCCTCTGTTTGACTTAAAGGTTTTTTTTCTCCCTATGTGGGAGATAATTGTCATTGTAACAGACGCTATAAAAATAAAATTGAATTGAATTGAATCCAGATCCAGTTTTCTGGAATCCGGATCCGGTTTTCTTCCCGATCCGGTCCATGTTTTACCGAATCCGGATCCGGTTTTGTGCCCGATCCGGTCCATGTTTTACCGAATCCGGATCTGGTTTTCTTCCCGATCCGGTCCATGTTTTACCGAATCCGGATCCGGTTTTCTGCCCGATCCGGTCCATGTTTTACCGAATCCGGATCCGGTTTTTTATGGAACCAGCTACCAGTTTGGGTTAAGGAGACTGACACCATCTTCATCTTTAAAACTAAATTGAAAACATTTTTGTTCAGTAAAGCCTACAGTTAGTCTAAACTATAGTGTGTAGGGGCTAATAGTTATAGCTATAGTTGTAGTAATTATAACTAGAGTAAGCTTGTCTTAATCACAGTCTAGTCATAGTTATGCTGCTATAGGCCTATGCTGCAGGGGGACACCAACATGATCTGCTGAGTGGTGTCTCCACTGCTTTGCTTTTCTCCTTTTTCGTTCCCTTTCCTCTTCCCTTCCTCCTCCTCCAGCTCATTCAGAATTATTTGAGAGCACCCTGTTACTGAAACTGTGCACCATATTCTTTGCTTTCCTGTGGTTTGTTGTGCTGTTTTTGCCCCCCTTTTTCTTTCTGTGTATTTGCAGGCCAGAGTTTCCTGGGTTTCATGCTGACTTGCAGTTCCATCCTCTGTCCATCCCGGGGTTCTCCTCCACTTGTGTTTGGGTGCTGACTGGCGTGGTGATCGGCGACCTGGTCCTCTGGCCATCTCATCCCAGTGCTGCTACCTCCATCTGTTTATACTTATGTTTATGTATGTTTATGTTCACATTGTATTTAGTCATTTGTGTGCTCTCCTCTCTCTGTCCTCCATCCTCTCTGTGTTCTCCATCCTCTCTCTGTCCTGTCTCCCCTCTTTTCTTCCTCTACCCCAGGGATTCCCAAAGTGGGGTGCGCGCACCCCCAGGGGTGCGCAAGCTGCCTCTAGGGGGTGCGCGAGATGAAAAAACTTAATGGCGGTCTGATAATTTTTTTTTTTCACACAATAAAGATGTGTAAATAAACATTTCCTTTGTAAAATTTTAAATCAAAAACTGTAATTTTAATGAATAAATAAATGCAGGCTGTTCAAAATGCACCTCATCTTAAAGTGAAGCGTAGAAGAAGAAGTTATATTCTTCTACCACTGCATTTGGACCTAGCTTGTGGCCTCTACTTTATTCATTCTGGCAAATATGCTCAATGCTGTGTTATGATGACGGGTTGTGTTAGTTCCACGGTCATTTAAACTTGCTGCCATTTTTGTTCAATGTTCAAAGTATTCTAACATTTACCTCAACTTATCTGCTTTCTGCCACTGAGTCTGAGCATGTCATCCATCCTCTTTGCTCTTAAAAGTGGAAGCCTGCGCATAACTTTGTTTCATTATATTGGAACTGTGTTACAGTGTTTCAGTTTAATTTAAATGCGAGAGCGCATTGTTGTGATTGTGATTATTATGTTATATGTGTGTTCTGGTCATTTTAGCATGAATAAACATGGTGACTTTAATATGGCTATAATAAAGCTTGTTGCGTTTTTTTTTTAAGGGGTGGGGGATCGGGGGTGCGTCAACCCGGTTGAGACATAGAAGGGGGTGCAAGGCTAAAAAAGTTTGGGAACCGCTGCTCTACCCGGTTGGCCTTCGGCAGCAAGGTCCCCCCATATAAGCCAGGTCCTGCTCAAGGTTTCTTCCTCTTAAAGTGGAGTTTTTCCTTGCCTCTGTTTGACTTAAAGGTTTTTTTTCTCCCTATGTGGGAGATAATTGTCATTGTAACAGACGCTATAAAAATAAAATTGAATTGAATTGAATCCAGATCCAGTTTTCTGGAATCCGGATCCGGTTTTCTTCCCGATTCGGTCCATGTTTTATCGAATCCGGATCCGGTTTTCTTCCCGATCCGGGCCATGTTTTACCGAATCCGGATCCGGTTTTCTTCCCGATCCGGTCCATGTTTTACCGAATCCGGATCCGGTTTTCTAACCGATCCGGTCCATGTTTTACCGAATCCGGATCCGGTTTTCTAACCGATCCGGTCCATGTTTTACCGAATCCGGATCCGGTTTTCTTCCCGATCCGGTCCATGTTTTACCGAATCCGGATCCGGTTTTCTAACCGATCCGGTCCATGTTTTACCGAATCCGGATCCGGTTTTCTGCCCGATCCGGTCCATGTTTTACCGAATCCGGATCCGGTTTTCTAACCGATCCGGTCCATGTTTTACCGAATCCGGATCCGGTTTTCTAACCGATCCGGTCCATGTTTTACCGAATCCGGATCCGGTTTTTCTGCCCGATCCGGTCCATGTTTTACCGAATCCGGATCCGGTTTTCTGCCCGATCCGGTCCATGTTTTACCGAATCCGGATCCGGTTTTCTTCCCGATCCGGTCCATGTTTTACCGAATCCGGATCCGGTTTTTTCCCGATCCGGTCCATGTTTTACCGAATCCGGATCCGGTTTTTGCCCGATCCGGTCCATGTTTTACCGAATCCGGATCCGGTTTTCTGCCCGATCCGGTCCAGGTTTTACCGAATCCGGATCCGGTTTTCTGCCCGATCCGGTCCATGTTTTACCGAATCCGGATCCGGTTTCTGCCCGATCCGGTCCATGTTTTTTACCGAATCCGGATCCGGTTTTTTCTGCCCGATCCGGTCCATGTTTTACCGAATCCGGATCCGGTTTTCTGCCCGATCCGGTCCATGTTTTACCGAATCCAGATCCGGTTTTCTGCCCGATCCGGTCCATGTTTTACCGAATCCGGATCCGGTTTTCTTCCCGATCCGGTCCATGTTTTATCGACTCCGGATCCGGTTTTCTAACCGATCCGGTCCATGTTTTACCGAATACGGATCCGGATTTTTATGGAACCAGCTACCAGTTTGGGTTAAGGAGACTGACACCATCTTCATCTTTAAAACTAAATTGAAAACATTTTTGTTCAGTAAAGCCTACAGTTAGTCTAAACTATAGTGTGTAGGGGCTAATAGTTATAGCTATAGTTGTAGTAATTATAACTAGAGTAAGCTTGTCTTAATCACAGTCTAGTCATAGTTATGCTGCTATAGGCCTATGCTGCAGGGGGACACCAACATGATCTGCTGAGTGGTGTCTCCACTGCTTTGCTTTTCTCCTTTTTCGTTCCCTTTCCTCTTCCCTTCCTCCTCCTCCAGCTCATTCAGAATTATTTGAGAGCACCCTGTTACTGAAACTGTGCTGTTTTTGCCCCCCTTTTTCTTTCTGTGTATTTGCAGGCCAGAGTTTCCTGGGTTTCATGCTGACTTGCAGTTCCATCCTCTGTCCATCCCGGGGTTCTCCTCCACTTGTGTTTGGGTGCTGACTGGCGTGGTGATCGGCGACCTGGTCCTCTGGCCATCTCATCCCAGTGCTGCTACCTCCATCTGTTTATACTTATGTTTATGTATGTTTATGTTCACATTGTATTTAGTCATTTGTGTGCTCTCCTCTCTCTGTCCTCCATCCTCTCTGTGTTCTCCATCCTCTCTCTGTCCTGTCTCCCCTCTTTTCTTCCTCTACCCCAGGGATTCCCAAAGTGGGGTGCGCGCACCCCCAGGGGTGCGCAAGCTGCCTCTAGGGGGTGCGCGAGATGAAAAAACTTAATGGCGGTCTGATAATTTTTTTTTTTTCACACAATAAAGATGTGTAAATAAACATTTCCTTTGTAAATTTTTAAATCAAAAACTGTAATTTTAATGAATAAATAAATGCAGGCTGTTCAAAATGCACCTCATCTTAAAGTGAAGCGTAGAAGAAGAAGTTATATTCTTCTACCACTGCATTTGGACCTAGCTTGTGGCCTCTACTTTATTCATTCTGGCAAATATGCTCAATGCTGTGTTATGATGACGGGTTGTGTTAGTTCCACGGTCATTTAAACTTGCTGCCATTTTTGTTCAATGTTCAAAGTATTCTAACATTTACCTCAACTTATCTGCTTTCTGCCACTGAGTCTGAGCATGTCATCCATCCTCTTTGCTCTTAAAAGTGGAAGCCTGCGCATAACTTTGTTTCATTATATTGGAACTGTGTTACAGTGTTTCAGTTTAATTTAAATGCGAGAGCGCATTGTTGTGATTGTGATTATTATGTTATATGTGTGTTCTGGTCATTTTAGCATGAATAAACATGGTGACTTTAATATGGCTATAATAAAGCTTGTTACGTTTTTTTTTTAAGGGGTGGGGGATCGGGGGTGCGTCAACCCGGTTGAGACATAGAAGGGGGTGCATGGCTAAAAAAGTTTGGGAACCGCTGCTCTACCCGGTTGGCCTTCGGCAGCAAGGTCCCCCCATATAAGCCAGGTCCTGCTCAAGGTTTCTTCCTCTTAAAGTGGAGTTTTTCCTTGCCTCTGTTTGACTTAAAGGTTTTTTTTCTCCCTATGTGGGAGATAATTGTCATTGTAACAGACGCTATAAAAATAAAATTGAATTGAATTTAATCCAGATCCAGTTTTCTGGAATCCGGATCCGGTCTTCTTCCCGATCCGGTCCATGTTTTACCGAATCCGGATCCGGTTTTCTTCCTGATCCGGTCCACGTTTTACCGAATCCGGATCCGGTTTTCTGCCCGATCCGGTCCATGTTTCATCGAATCCTGATCCGGTTTTCTAACCGATCCAGTCCATGTTTTACCGAATCCGGATCCAGTTTTTTGCCTGATCCGGTCCATGTTTTACCGAATGCGGATCCGGTTTTCTAACCGATCCGGTCCATGTTTTACCGAATCCCAATCCAGTTTTTCTGCCCGATCCGGTCCATGTTTTACCAAATCCGGATCCGGATTTCTACCCGATCCGGTCCATGTTTTACCAAATCCGGATCCAGTTTTTCTGCCCGATCCGGTCCATGTTTTACCGAATCCGGATCCAGTTTTTCTGCCCGATCCGGTCCATGTTTTACCGAATCCCAATCCAGTTTTTCTGCCCGATCCGGTCCATGTTTTACCAAATCCGGATCCGGATTTCTACCCGATCCGGTCCATGTTTTACCAAATCCGGATCCAGTTTTTCTGCCCGATCCGGTCCATGTTTTACCAAATCCGGATCCAGTTTTTCTGCCCGATCCGGTCCAGGTTTTACCAAATCCGGATCCGGTCTTCTTCCCGATCCGGTCCATGTTTTACCGAATCCGGATCCGGTTTTCTGCCCGATCCGGTGCATGTTTTAACGAATCCGGATCCGGTTTTCTTCCCGATCCGGTCCATGTTTTACCGAATCCGGATCCGGTTTCCTGCCCGATCCGGTCCATGTTTTGCAGAATCCGGATCCGGTTTCCTGCCCGATCCGGTCCAGGTTTTACCAAATCCGGATCCGGTATGCTGCCCGATCCGGTCCATGTTTTAACCGAATCCGGATCCGGTTTTCTTCCCGATCCGGTCCAGGTTTTACCGAATCCGGATCCGGTTTTCTTTCCGATTCGGTCCAGGCTTTACCGAATCCCGGTCTGGTTTCCTGCCCGATCCGGTCCATGTTTTGCAGAATCCGGATCCGGTTTCCTGCCCGATCCGGTCCAGGTTTTACCGAATCCGGATCCAGTTTCCTTCCCAATCCGGTCCATGTTTTGCCGAATCCGGATCCGGTTTACTGCTCGATCCGGTCCACGTTTTACCGAATCCGGATCCGGTTTACTGCTCGATCCGGTCCATGTTTTACCGAATCCGGATCCGGTTTTTTGCCCGATCCGGTCCATGTTTTATCGAATCCGGATCCGGTTTTCTGTCCCATCCGATCCAGGTTTTACCGAATCCGGATCCGGTTTTCTGCCCCATCCGATCCAGGTTTTACCGAATCCGGTTTTCTGCCCGATCCGGTCCACGTTTTACCGAATCCGGATCCGGTTTCCTGCCCGATCCGGTCCAGGTTTTACCGAATCCGGATCCGGTTTTCTTTCCGATTCAGTCCATGTTTTAACGAATCCGGATCCGGTTTTCTTCCCGATCCGGTCCATGTTTTACCGAATCAGGATCCGATTTCCTGCCCGATCCAGTCCATGTTTTGCAGAATCCGGATCCGGTTTCCTGCCCGATCCGGTCCAGGTTTTACCGAATCCGGATCCGGTATGCTGTCCGATCCGGTCCATGTTTTAACCGAATCCGGATCCGGTTTCCTGCCCGATCCGGTCCAGGTTTTACCGAATCCGGATCCGGTTTTCTTTCCGATTCGGTCCAGGTTTTACCGAATCCCGGTCTGGTTTCCTGCCCGATCCGGTCCATGTTTTGCAGAATCCAGATCCGGTTTCCTGCCCGATCCGGTCCAGGTTTTACCGAATCCGGATCCGGTATGCTGTCCGATCCGGTCCATGTTTTAACCGAATCCGGATCCGGTTTCCTGCCCGATCCGGTCCAGGTTTTACCGAATCCGGATCCGGTTTTCTTTCCGATTCGGTCCAGGTTTTACCGAATCCCGGTCTGGTTTCCTGCCCGATCCGGTCCATGTTTTGCAGAATCCAGATCCGGTTTCCTGCCCGATCCGGTCCAGGTTTTACCGAATCCGGATCCGGTTTCCTTCCCAATCCGGTCCATGTTTTGCCGAATCCGGATCCGGTTTACTGCTCGATCCGGTCCACGTTTTACTGAATCCGGATCCAGTTTACTGCTCGATCCGGTCCACATTTTACTGAATCCGGATCCAGTTTACTGCTCGATCCGGTCCATGTTTTACCGAATCCGGATCCGGTTTTTTGCCCGATCCGGTCCATGTTTTATCGAATCCGGATCCGGTTTCCTGCCCGATCCGGTCCAGGTTTTACCGAATCCGGATCCGGTTTTCTTTCCGATTCGGTCCAGGTTTTACCGAATCCCGGTCTGGTTTCCTGCCCGATCCGGTCCATGTTTTGCTGAATCCGGATCCGGTTTCCTACCCGATCCGGTCCAGGTTTTACCGAATCCGGATCTGGTTTCCTTCCCAATCCGGTCCATGTTTTGCCAAATCCAGATCCGGTTTACTGCTCGATCCAGTCCACGTTTTACCGAATCCGGATCCGGTTTACTGCTCGATCCGGTCCATGTTTTACCGAATCCGGTTTTTTGCCCGATCCGGTCCATGTTTTATCGAATCCGG
Organism: Hirundichthys speculiger; assembly: GCA_018398805.1. Taxonomy (NCBI): domain Eukaryota; kingdom Metazoa; phylum Chordata; class Actinopteri; order Beloniformes; family Exocoetidae; genus Hirundichthys; species Hirundichthys speculiger. The sequence goes on along the minus strand of JAGFBZ010000684.1, from coordinate 269,816 downwards.
ATCCGGTTTTCTGTCCCATCCTATCCAGGTTTTACCGAATCCGGATCCGGTTTTCTGCCGGATCCGGTTTTCTGCCCGATCCGGTCCACGTTTTACCGAATCCGGATCCGGTTTTCTGCCCGATCCGGTCCACGTTTTACTGAATCCGGATCCGTGTTTTACCGAATCCGGATCTGGTTTTCTGCCTGATCCGGTCTTTTACCGGTGTTTTACCGACTCCTCTGTCAGGTTTTCCTGATACCTGACAGAGGTTTTCCTGAGATACGATGACTTTTCATCTGATGACCGAGACCTGACTCTGACGGCTGATTATGTCCTAAAATGTACACCATACTTTTGACACTGTCCATGTATACTAAAACGTGACATTTTTATTGCTGGCTCTGATGAAATACTAAAATTAGACTCTTCATCTAAGTTTTATTTCTTTGGCAAGTCACTGCACTTGAAATGATGACTTGGGAGAAATTAATGTGCTGCTGGGTTACTTTCAAAAGGCTCCGACTACTATGAGGAGGAGAAATGCAATCAGTCACCAATGGCCATAAATTTCATTGCAGACTGAAGAGAAACTACTACATTTGTGCTGACACAGTTAAATAGTTTGACAGAGAGCAGCGGCTGGTGTTAGTTATTTTTTTTCACAACGAGTCTCTCCATTATGGAAATATTCACTCCCTGTGTACATCTCCTCAGAGGAGCTACGTATTTGTATGTATTCAACCTTTACGCATGCACAAATGTGTGCATGTTTGGTGTGCATTCATCACAGCCGGAAAGGCATGAAAGCCATTTAATGCTGGATTTGAACATTTCCACAGTTTTATTTAAATTACGTAAATTACGTTAAAAGTAAAAGTAATCAATCAGCAATACCTTTTTAAATGAGAATGTGGGCTGAATTACTCGATACATCTTATAAACGATTGACCGCTAAGCTTAAACAAATAAACACTATGTACTACTTTGTTCTTTTAATCAAAACTGTCCGAACTGTTCATGTATTTCTTTGTAAATAGTTGCAAAGGGAACTTTGTTCGACACCTGTTTCCTATAATTTAGGCAAACTTGTATGAATTTATGGCTCATCTCACCTGCTAAAGATTCTGTCGATCAACTTGAATCCCAATATTGTTACTCAAAACTATTTTGTACATTTTAGATTAAATTAAAACTCTGGAGATGGAGACATGACAAAAATCTTTCATGCTTTCAAAGTTAATCATATTCAACACATCACAGATCTTCTACAAACAGTATTTATTTTACAATGCAACTTATTGGTGATTTTTATCAAACTGCTCATTTTTTCCTACTACATTGAGTCAACCTGAGTCAACATATTTTGTTTGCCTAATGTTTGCGGTGCCTATGTCCAAAATCAATCAGCCAAATCAATGCTTTCTCTATTCTTTGGATCAACAGTCACTCACAAAGCAGCGAACAAAGGCGCAATACAAATTAACTCACAATGACTTTTGCTGCAGTTGCACGCCGTCGCACCACTAACGCTCCTCCAAGTCCACACCAACACACACTTTAATCATTTAGATTTCCATTATCACTGGTTCCCCTTCTCATTACTCAAACTACTTCTCACTTCCAAGCCATGGACCAAAATTAATTCATTACCTTGTCTTTACCACAAGATTCCCATCTTAGCTGGCTTTGAGTCCACGTTTCTAACTGAAACATTTGTCATATTACTTTATTTTCCCTCACAAAACCTGGCACAATTAATTAGGATAACTCAACTGAAAGAGGAAGGATGTGAATCCGCAGGTGAATATTGAAAAGGGTAAGACTAGAGACCGTCTCTGTATCACTGAGGCTATTTTTTTCAGGTGGGGGGAAAAGTGTGACTTGGAGGTTTCCATCGACTGCAGGTTGTCAGTCACAGAAACCTGCGCCTTGTGGCTTTGAACACTGTGTGCGACCATGCTCAGCTTGTTCTTTACTCATTGTCACTCCACCCCTCCCACCACCTATTCCGTTCCTGCTTCAGTGCATTTCACATCTAAGGGAAAACAAACAAGCAATGTCATTCCTCTATTATTTGCCATGAAGCCCACAACTCAAGTCTTGACACTTGCATAATGAGAAGTAGATGTACATGCATTCCTGCTCAGACGTAAAGGTCTATTAAATGATCTGCAGCAACAGCCGGAGGAATTGGAGTTTACAGGATAAAGGCAAATATGCAGATAAAATGTATGGACATTTTAATTTGGGACAATGTTGTCCTCTCAAACAGGTTATATTTGTCTTTAAAATTCTTGACTTGAAGTATACAACAGAAATGAGCATACCCTTATCTGTTTTAAATGTTATATAATTCCCAAGTTTATACATTTTCAATAACTGCTGTTGTTTTCGTCACCTTCCTAGTGGACTTTACTGAAAGTGACAAGGACACACAGCAATGGAGAAACAGACCAGTTTTTGAACCAGGACTGTAGCCTCTAAATATTGCAGCATCCCTTTAACAAAATGAGCTACTCAGCACCCCAACCACATTTTTAAGTTGAAAAGTACTATATTTATCTACAGTCTCAATAGTAAATACTATTTAACACACAGAAGTTAAAGCTTCACACCCATAAAAACTAGCACAATACTGTGACCACTGAAAATATATATATATATTTTTAGCATAGAGATGCCTGTGGTCACATAAACATTTTCAGTGCTGACCTATGTATGAGAAGAACCTATGCATGTAGTGGCCTGGCTTAATATGAACAAGAGCTGACATGCATCCAAAAATCTGACTGGGTCAAAGTTCAAAAATAATACAAAAGTATTGTGATCAACTCCATTTTGTAGTGATCAAACTATACAACAACAAAGCATGACACCACAATGGTGGGGAGTATATTTTAAACTATTGAGACCTTATTCTGAATAAGACAAATATAATCATCTGATCACTAGCACCATCCATCCATTATCTATACCCGTTTTGACCTTCGAAGGGTCACGGGGATCCCGGCCATCTATGGGTGAATGGCAGGGGTACACCCTGGACAGGTCGCCAGTCCATCCCAGGGCCACATGCAGACAAACAACCACTCATTCACTCCTACGGGCAATTTAGAACCACCAATTAACCTGACATGCATGTCTTTGGACTGTGGGAGGAAACCGGAGTACCCGGAGGAAACCTACGCAAGCACAGGGAAAACACGCAAACTCCACACAGAAAGGCCCCTGCCAAGGTTCGTACCAGGAACCTTCTAGCTGTGAGGCAACAGTGCAACAGGGAAATTTGTGTTTGGTAGATTATTACTTTGTTGGCAATAAATCTTATATCACAGAGCTTTTGGGTCTTTTTTGTTTTTTATTTATTTTTTATTTTTTTACTGTTGCTATTGACTTGTATTGAGCTTCTGGTACACTCATGTGCTGGCAATCAAGTGCCAATGGGTCCTGCTACAGTGGTCAGTTGATGTCTGAGAATTGGCATCTGGATACACCTCATGCGAAAGGACAACTTCCAGCTTGTGTTCTGTATCAAGTTGCTGCATTATTTGAATTGAGCCCTAGAAGCATCTGAAAATTGTAGGCCAAGTTCCATAATGGGGCATGTCAGAGAAGACAGGCACTTGTGGGAATCAGTGTCGTCAACAGACTTGCAGCTAAAGTCTGCAAGATGACGTGCCCAACTGCTCTCTGCCCAGACCATCTGAAATAGTCTGCACACAGCCGATGTCCAGTCTTACAGGACTGTCTGACTGTCCTCCACCATCAAACCCATTTGCACAAGTGTCAGCGACAGGTGTCTGGGAACCTGAACATGTCTGACCATCCCAGCATTTACCTCCACCTGTCTGGATAGATGTCTCTATATCAACTAACATGCTGACCAGCAGTCCAATCCTCTGACCACCTCAGTGTTGCTGGCCACATCTGTTTACATAGTACAAGCTCTACAAAGAGGACTAACAATGTATCAGACAGAATATAAGTGTAAGGAATTCTTAGTTTTCCAGTTGAAGGATAATTCTTATTTATACAACAGGGCACTTGTGGGATCAGCTTCGGTCTGCTGTTTGAGCCAGATTTTATATACATATACACATACACACATACACACCTCAGGTACCTGGGACTGGTTTATCCCTAATCAATATATAACTAAGCCTTTGTCAGAACTGAATTTTGCCATATTTTGAAATGTTTGACGATACAAAAATGTAATTAAATTTTGCTTAGTGATAATATTCGCATTCAACCACAAAATCCCCATTAGCTGCTTCATGTTTCAGTCTACTTTGAACTTTTCCTTTTCTTTTTTTACATTTAATTTTACATCCATTACCTTTCTTTTGTGACCTCTGAAGTCTTGAATGCCTTTACCAAGGATTGGTTAAAAAAATCTATTTGCCATTTTTAATTCAATATCACTCCTGATTACTTATCCAACCTTGTGATCTCTCTGTCCTTTTCTCCTTTGTCGCGCTTGTCGTCCCTCTGTGTCACTGGGCACACCTGCTTCATCCAGCTGTCAATTACAGCACAGAATTACAGGCTGGCACACAATTAGGGTACGCCTCACGCACTGGCCCACGCTGGTAATGAGTTTCCCCAGTCATTGATCAAAGTCACAACCGCCCTAGACCCGAGTTTCCCAATTAATATTCTTTTTTGTTTTGGTCTAGTCGAGGGCCATGTATTTTGCCTGGCATTTTTTTTTTGGAAAAGTGGCAGAATTTCACAACCAAGGGGAAAATAATCAATTCGCTTGTTGGATTTTTATTTTTTCAACTAACTGTAAGAGATTTTTAATGTTCTTATTTAAAGATGTCAACAAAATTAAAAGATAAGATAGGAAGGCAGTTAGCTTGCCACCAGAGAAGCCAGACAACTGAAAAATTGCTAATAATGCAGAACTCAAAAAATAAGGCAACTTGTTTTGAGATTTAACTCCTTTCTTCTTCTTAAAAAAAAAACAAAACAAACAAACAATAAAATTGTCTTTTCATCCTGAAATGTCATCTCGACACCTTTTGTGATCCCATATCATCATACTTCCTTGCCTATGCTTCACTCTCAAGACGCTGCAGTTCAGGTTCACGCCAAAAGAGATGAACCCCACTAAAGCCAAATGAAATGATTCTGCTTTTATCTAATATTTCTTCATTAGGTTTCTTGTGATCTTTAAATTTATAACTTGTGTCGTGGAGCAGCCAAATTTTTCCTAATTTTTTGATACTGCCCATGAACGTTGAAATTATACTGTGCTCTTGCATCTTTACGTTGTTAGAGAAGCTCATTTCCACTGATGACTGTTGACATGTCACAAACCACAGGTTGCTGCGTACCGTTTGTGTGACATGACAGCCAAAAAAAAAAAAAAGTCAGACAAAATGTTTATGCTTTTCACTCAACAGTTTAGTTAGAGCTTTGTCCTTTGGCAACTTTTGGCCAATCAAGTTACAAGCTTGGATGTGACCGACTCAAACTCTGAAAGTGCACGATTCAGGATCGTGTCTACATAATCTTTGACTCGAGACTGAAAAGATCTGGAATTTTTAAGAAAGCATAGCTCGACCTATTCTACTAAATTCGTCCTGGTTTATGGTTCCACAAACCAGACTGAGAAGGTGCGGCCATGTCAAACCAGGTTTCACTAATCTTGGTACATGTGCATTCAAGGTTTTCTTCAGCAGACACTGAGGTATGTCACAGATTTACTGATTCAGAAATGGAGAGAACATGTCAGAGTCACTAAATGATGAACAGCTTGTAATAAATATGCATGAGGTTAAACACCTAAATGCATTGAAAATGAAATATAGCCACTATTAATAAAGTGTCTGGTAGACAACAGTAGACATATTGAATGTGTACGATTTATAGGTTACACTTCAATCATTAACAAATCAACCTCTTACAGTGGGCAATACCAAACTGGAGTTGTGTCGTTGACTTCATTGAACTTTATTAGGTCCTGGGTAAGGAAGTATCACAATATACAACTGAACATGGAAATACATGCCAATATTATCACTTAATATTCCTAATAATGCATCATCTCTGGGAAATACAATATCAACAACTCCAAATACCAAATAATGCTTTCAATGCAAAGCCAGAAACTTAGTTTAAATTCTATATGAAAACTGTATTTGGCATTAAACTTCCTTCAACCCTCGAGCATTAATTTTAATATTTTAACAACTGCATTTCGTTATTGTTTCCCTTTTATAGCTTTTTTTTTTTGTACTATATAGTGTACGTTCTCGATTAATTACATTGAAATTAAATAAAGGCCCAGCTTGCACAGTTAACAAATACCATCACTGAAGAAACAACCAGGGGTCTAGTGATTATCCATTCCCTTCTTCCTGTAGTCTATAACTAGTTCCTTAGTCTTCGAGGTGTGAAGGAGCAAATTATTCTCAGTTAACAACTTCCACCTCATCTCTGTAGGAGGCACATCCCCCTCAAGAGATGAAACCCACCAACGCGGTGTTGTCCACAAACCTGACGATGGTGTTGCTGTGGTGCAGTTGTGGGTGTAGAGAAGGGGGGCTAAGCAGCTCTGTGGGGATCCACTGCTGAGGCTGAGAACCATAGATCTATGGTTGGTTGCCCACCAACTCTCTGTCAGGAAGCTATTGATCCACATGTAGGTGGATCTTATTTCAATTCTACATCCATCTGCATGTCCACATCAGTCGAAGCCGATGATTCAAGGCTGATCATCGTACAGTCCGTTCAGACCATTCTGGACATCATACTCAAGATTGAGCAAATGAAAATACTTGCCTTCCTTCCAGAACTCCATCACCTTCATAATCATAGCCCAAATGGACTGTAGAAAATGATGATCATAATGCCAGATAACAATTTTCTTTTAAATATTCTAATGCAAGTTAAGGAAAAACAGGGTAATATACACACTAATGATCATAAATAACTGTTAATTAAAAGGTATTTCCAATCATGGTCACAGCTGACTGATCAGAGCAGCAGGATCAAGAAATCCTGGTTGTTAGTCTGGTCCAGACCAGGCTAGCTGGTCAGAATAACCCTGTATGGCAACTTATCCGATCCCTCTTCCGTGCAAATGACTAGCACAGTTCAGGCAGGTTAACTGACGTATCCTGGATTAATCCCTTATCTTGGTTTTTGTGCAACAGGCTTCAGATCCAATCATTGATGAAAACAATCAAGAAAAATAAATCCACAGTCAGATAAAAAAAAAAAAAGCTCTCAATCAGTTCAAGATGAACGATTAATTGACTAAAAGAATCAAACAAAGTTCTCATTCATTCACTGGTCATCTATTTGGACAATAAGCAGATTTATGGCCTGAATGCTCAGTAATAAAAGCTTGTCTAACTAATTTAAATTCTAGTGCAGTGGTGACCAACCCTTGGGCCCCGGCCCAGTACCGGTCCCGTGCATTTGGTACCGGGCCACAGATGAAAAAATTAATAACTTCAATTATTACATTTGTTGTATTATCCGAGTCTAAATAATGTTTTATTTTGAAAAATTACCAGATTCTCTCCATTAAATCCGTCTATGACTCTTGATGTATGACAAGACTTCAAGACCCGTGTCTCGGTCACGTGACGTGTTTTAAACCCCCAAACTGGCAAAAAGTGTCTGCACTGAGAGGATGTTACCGATGTTCTGCTGTTACAAGGACGCTTCTAAATAAAGTTGCACATGAATGTACAGCGGATTTAAGTTTATTATAATATTTAGAAAATACCACAGATTTTATGCTGTTTGGATCATTTTATTTTGTTGCATTTATCTGCGACACATTTTACAGACCGGTCCGTGAAAATATTGCCCGACATTAAACCGGTCCGTGGCACATAAAAAGATTGGGAACCACAGATCTACAGGGCTACATGGTGTAGGCTGTTGCATTAACAGCGGGAAACTGCTCGTGTTTCTTTATTAGCCCAAAATCTAAGACGTCATTTTGCACACAACTTGGGGTTTACCAAAAACTACTTTGGCTGAATGAGGAACAAAAGAGGTTTAAAGGAATTCCTTTAACCCAGCTCAAGAAGACTTTAATAAGCTGTTGCAACTAGCTGATCGACAGGAAACTGTTAAAACGATGGCAAAACTCCTTCACAAAGTAATTTGATGATGAGGTGGAACTATATGATGATTTTCAGTCAAACCATGTTCAGATTCCAGCCTACATCCAATTCTAGGCATATCTGATCTCCTGACTGGCTGTTAAAATTACTCTGTATATTGTGGTCAAATCCAACCTGTGTGTCCTTGCTGATGTTCTCTAATCCATGTGGTACACAGAGAACTGATGTAAACAAATTTACTGTAATAAACAAACGAAAGTGTACTGGTTTTGATACTGTCATAAGAGGTTATTTGGAGCTGCGGTTGCAAATTTACCACAAGTTACAAGAAAGCATCAGAGGAGGAGGCGGCTACAGTTTATGGCTTCATTTCAGCATCCATCCACGGACTGTTGCTGTCGTTATCAAGTCAAACCCCTGGTGAAAACAGAGAAAACAAAGTCATTTTTGCACTCTGAGTCCATTACTTCTGTCACTCTAGTAGACATAGCAGTTGTGTCCTATTGCAAATGACACAAAAGACAATTTAAAATTCTGTCAGATCACCCAGTGGATTCAGATTGAGATAAGTCTGTGATACACATCTGTGACCCCCCCCCCCCCCCCCCTTTATGTGATTTGAATAAAATCAAAGACAAAAGAAAAAAAATCTATCCATCTACCTATCCTAACCAGATTGGGTTTGGGCTAGCAGCCATGAGCATAGCCTACAATTTGGACCAACTCCAAAATGAGAAGGCTGCAAAAAGGAAATGCTGTATACAGGTACAGAGATATTTCAGAGTAACATGCCTTGAAAATAGTAACTGCACGGAGTGAATGGGCTGAATAAGTAAGTCAACATTTGAAACTGAAATGAAATTTATTTAATTTTGGCACAAAAGCCAAATGTAAAGCATCATTAACAGATGAACAGAAGACAGCAAGTTTATAGATGACTGAAAGAAAGTGATATGCAAGGATGAATCACTAAAGATCACAAATGAGGCTGGGACCTTTGTTTGGTGTAGGTCTAGTGAAACAACAGGATCACTGCCTGTAGAAAAACAGGTCTGTCTCCACAACCACTGATAACATGGCGCTGCGGGAAGACAGAAGACTTTTACATTACAATCATTGCCTCCACATTAAATGCACAGATATGCACTCAAGTTTTTGCCACATTTCTCATTCATCAACTGAAAGATGATTTGATGAGTTTTTTGTTTTTTTTAAGATGATGCATCTTGTAGGGCTGTAGCAATACACTAATCTCGGCGATACGATATATGTATTCGGCTCACGATACGATATATATCGATATTCATCTTAACAATACATTTACATCATTTTCCGAAAGATTTTAAAGGGACAAAAATGATTTTGGTGACATCTTGTAAGTGTTCCAATTGACTTTCTTTGAATTATTGAACTGAAAGGCATCAATTACACATTATATGGCTGACAGGCAGCTTGCAAATGCTGGACAAAATGAATAAAAGATGAGTTGAGAAAAATAGTTTCATTTATTTAAACAGTGCAAATTGTTGCTTTCAAGCTTTTAAAGGTGGGACACGGGGGTTTTGAAAGAAGCTTAGAATATCGATACCCATGGCTGAAAAATCGATACTCTCTGGGGAAATAAAATATCGATATATATCGCAGAATCGATAAAATCGCTCAGCTCTAGCATCTTGTCACTGTCTTAATATTGTCCATTTTGTTGCATGATATTACAGAGGCATCAGAGCATCAGGCATGATGTGATTCTGTTACATTAATCTTTTTAGTATATCTACAAACTTAAAATAAATGGTAATAGTGCTTGTTTACCTCGACTTCTCCACATGCCAGCATTAAGACGAGGGATGCACATGGTTAACCGTTTAACCGTTAACCGATAACAGTAACTCTAATTGATTAATACTAACGGTCAATTTTGTTTTTAAGGTACGTAATTCAATCAACTCATGGGGGCGTGTCGACAGGTGCAACAGGCCTCTGATTGGTCAATTCTACACCGTGTAGAAAAGAGCGCGTCATTGAAAAATGAGGAAGTACCCACATCTGTACGATTCTGGTTCTCCACACTACAAAGACAGCACATATTCTAGTAATTCATGGAGGGAGATTGCGATGAATGTGGGTCTGGATACGGCCGAGACGGTGAGGAAGTGGAAAAAACGCAAGAGATAAGTTTAGTAAGTTTAGCTGGTTCGTGATTGTCACTCTTGCGTTGTGGTTGGAATAACATAGCGGAGACCGCGCTACTATAAATCAAAAGTGACGGCGGCATCTCTGCAACAAGCTGACAGCGACACATTGCTGCTAGAGTATACACGGGGAAGTGTCCGCATGCGTCCACGACAACGCGCGCAACATCGCAGCAGCCAACCCTCCCGGACTTATCGGTTAACGGTTATTAATCGTTAAAGGGCGTCGGTTAACGGTCATAAAAAAAATCCAAAATGTGCATCCCTAATTAAGACAATGACTTCCATTACTCTCCTACTGAAAAAAGGTAATAGAAAAATTAAAGAATGAAAAAGAACAGAGCTGTGCACCTTTCCTAAACCACAAGTTTGTGTAAAACTTGGCTTAAAATGCGCTTCTGCTTGTCGAAGGATGTGCAGCTGGCTAAATGTTAACTGCAAGCCATTAAGGTTTGCATCTGGTAAAAACCACTCCTAAACAAAGCTCGTCTGCCCCCTCAACGTTATAGACCGATGAGCAAGAGTTTTTTTTTTGGGCCTTTTAATTTAATTTTTTTTTTTTTTTTGCCCATCCTCTGGCAGACTCTCGTACACTGGGGCGAGAATGCTGAATTCAATCAAGCACACCATAATTCCTTGCAGTGTAAGAGTGGGGCTGACTCACAGGATTCTAATGGCTGCTCATAATCAAGCACCATGATTAAGCACTTGGGGAAGTGGGCACACACTGAAAATCCTTTGGAGATGTCCTTTCCCTTAGAGCTAAGTACACTCATTACCTCGCAACAGCGGGTACGTGGGTGCTTCATTAGCTTTTATGCCGATTTGCCTGTATTTGCTCATGGTTTTTCTTCTTTCCATAGAGTGAAAAAGGCGCCCGAAGAGCCCTTGACTGGAACAGTTTGAAGGCTGTGCGTGAACCAGGAAAGTCTCAAAATGTAATAATTTCAAGTTTCATGGTCTTCTTTCAAGTCAGGAATGAAGTCAATTTCTTCCCCGACAAGCAAGCCATCCATTTTAGTGAAGTCACACAATGCATACCAATAGTTATTTTATTAAAAAAAAGAAAGGTCTTATATCTCCCCAAATGAGTACCCTGCAGCTTAATGTTACAGAGAGCACCTATAAAACTTCTTTTTATATAGGCATCCCCTCCAAACTCTAAGAAATGTCAGATTACTTCAGGTAGTAATGCAGTTAGAGGAATTTCCATCTTTTGAGAGGTCATGGTCAACACAAAGGCAGCTGAACTCTAAGGATCTTTTTATCGAGGATTAATAAGCAATACCAACCACGCTATTAGAAAGCAGCGCTGAAATTATAGCCCAGACAGCAGATGATATTCTCCCCACGGTGCGATGCACTGGACATCCAGACAGATGCCTCAGCCACACAGACTCATTAGTAAGAGCCATCAAGGTTCTGGACCAATAATTAGAACTTTGACCACAGCCATCTGTATTCTAAAAAAAAAACAATCATGTCACTGTTTAAAGAGTATCATTAAGTTAACAAGAGTGTATATTCACTCTTTATTTGATGAACACTCCTATAAAATACTAAATACATTGTCTGAGGAATAACTAAATCAGCCGCTGGTCAAGAGTTGACTATGCTAATCAAGAAACATTTTCAGGACTTTTTTAAGTGTTCAACAATAACGGGTTTCAAATTCAGTCCTTCCAAGTTTGTACATTTGCATGCATGCATGCACAACACCGCAACACCGCCTGGAGGCATAGTCAAAGATGAAGTTCCACCCAAATGTTTTCTGAATTACAATTTGAATATTACGATTATGAGCAAACCAAGAAGTAAAATGAGCTAATTAGCGCTTCGTCCATCCGGGCACATCCTTGGTCAGACACATTTATGATACATTGTCTTTTAAAATTTGGACAAGCAAGTAGAAAGCCACTAATCAAGTGTTTACATCTTCTAATCTGTTTAACCTTGTCATCTTAATGGGACTTGAAATACTCGACAAATGATTCATTAATAACAACAATGTGCTAAATATTTGTTTGGACACAAAGAACACAAAAAAACACCAAAAGAAACAGTCAGGTTGCTGTGACTCTCCTACATCAGTGTTGAGACATTTTCCTCAACAAAAATATAGACTTGATGATACTCATGTCTTATTCGTAAAATAAGCACAGACAGATGTCTGGCAAATATACTGACGGTTATCTTCTTGTCCATTTTCCTGTCAATTTAGCTGCTGTTAAGTCATTACATTTGATCCCGACTGTCACAACGGCTGCTGAATATAATGCAAGTTTTTCAGACCTGTCAGCAGCATACGCAGTGTTTGTTGTGCAGACAAACGCTGCTTAATGCATCTGTAATGTTATATTTAGCCCCACAACTGTTTAAAATACAGAGGTGTGCAGAGAGAGCACTGTTTATTACTATGAACTTGTACACATCTGCACACAAGCCTTATCCAGAAATGGATAAATCCAATCCATTACCTGGCAGGGCTCAGGGCAGCTCAATCGATGGCACTCTCAGTGGCTGCTGATGAACTTCCCTATCTGACAAGGTGTATCGTTCCGACCGGTCACAAAGAAAAAAGCTCCTTCAAAGCACCAAGAAAACTGAGGCGCAAAAAAAATTTCCCAGCTGGAAAGTAAGCCTGACCCCAAACTACTGAAACCATGTCTACAAATCTTTACTGTTTATATGAGTTTCGCTCCACTAGTAATTCAAAGGGCGTTAATCTAACCCCACGTCAGAGCACGGTTCAGTTGGACTGTTTGAGAGTTTATTCATGGCCTGAACATAAATTGTAATTATATTTAGACATATTGAAAATAAATAAATAATATGCATTTGCCATGTCAAATCTGTCCTCATTGAAAGCATGTTTTCTTGTTGTCTGGCTGCCACTTCACTTTCATTAAAAAAAAAGAAAAGAAAAGCTGGAGGGGATAGATGGAGAAGCAGTCGGTGTAAAGCAGGAGGAGGAGATCAAATGGCAGGGCAGTTATGAGATGCGAGTCTGATGCCTTTTCAGACTGCACTGTTTTGGCTGCCACACCAGTCAATCACGATTACAATGGCGAGGAGAGATGGAAGCAGTGGTGCAGAAAGAGCAGGAGTGATAATTACAATGCAAGGGACAAGATAATGGGAACACGCTGCACTCTCCCAATCATTTCATGTATCAGCTGCTGACTGACCCACCCCCACCAACCATACCCCCACTGACAACCGGCAATCACAGGTCATATTTGTGAAATCCAAAATGAATTAATTTGACGACAGCGGTGGGGGTTGTGATCCCTCTCTGCATGTGTGTGCGTCTGTCTATGTGCATGGTTTCGTGAATGTCAAGGAAAATTTACCTCTTGCTTCCTTTCTTCAGTGCAAAGCAGGAACTGCGTGGCATCGCCGCTGCGGGATCAAGAGGAAAGAGGCCAAGAGCACATCCACGTAAACTGCTAGTTGAGGATCGGTGTCAAGTCAAGTTAATCCTGATCTGAGAACGAATACAATTCGGCTTTCACATCAAAGAAACTTATCAATAATTCACATTATCCTTTAATAAACACTACATTAACTACGATAACTACCTGATCAATACTGTAATAAAAAAAAAAAAAAAATAACTCAAAAATAACTTCCACAGAAAAAAAATAATCCCAAAAAAATATTTTTAACAATGAAATTTAATCTGTTGATCTCAAAATTGTAACGATGATTAGTAATTCTATACAGTGATCCCTTGTCAATTCGTGCAGTTTAAGTTCCGCGGTTTTAGTTATTCACGGAATTTTTCAGAAATATATAATATAATTTTAAAAAATTTAAAAATCGCGGAAACATCACAGGATTTTGTGCGCGTTCTCTCGCAGTGAAGAAATGCTGTGAGCCAGCCTGGCCCCTTTAAGAAGGTAGCCTTATGGGTAATTATGTGGCCTTATGGGTAATGGAGTGTTTGTGTCGTGGGACGGTAGAAGAAAATACAACCTGTGTGATGTTACAAGTTCCAGCAGTGCCAGAATAAAGTGCTCGTTCCATGCAGAGAAAACCAGACTTTTTCGTTTTGTTGTTGTTAGCGTGTTAGCCGCTAATTACGAGCCAAAAAAGCACAATACCAGCGGTTTCTTTACTACGGTTCAGAGACCAGAGGCTGTGAAGGTAACAGAAAGACCACAGTTGAGCCTTTGTCTTGTTTGGCTGCAGTGTCTCGCTACTTTTTTGGGGTTTTTAAACATATTTTAAACACATTATTTAGGCTGGGGGGCTCCGGCTCCAGTTCGTGGATTTTGATTCACTGCCCCTGGCTGTTAGTCCGGGTATCTCTCCACTTTGAAAGAAGCAGTGGCAAGTTTTCCCCCAGCTCCTCTTAAGAGTAGTCGGCTGAGATCATTAATCAGAGGACCATATAAATTAAATTTACCATAAAGTGTGAAGGAGCTTAATGAAAATTAAGTTGTTTATGATGTACATGATAACAAGGGTGTTTTCTCTTTATTGGAAGTACTTGAAATGAGCAGCGAGATTCAAACCACTTGGAAGGGCACAAAGCTAATCTCACAGTCAACGCCCAAAAGCGCTCAAGCAAAAGTACAATTAATTATAATACTGTTAGAAAGTCGAGTTATTTGCATTCTGGGTATGTATGTGCTAGTTCAGCATCAAGTAAAGCAACAGCTTTTGGGGACAAACTTAACTACAAGACAAATTAACAAGCTTATTAATATTTAGGCATGCATAATATTGATGGTCCAAAGCATATTTGTTTATTTTAATAGCAATATTCCCTTCGCCGACGTTGTGAGGGAAAATTAAACGTGAACGCGACCCGGTTTTAAACCGTTGTTTTTGCCTCAGATGTTGCCAATCAAGCGATTCTGCTGCTCACACAAATGCGCAAGGAGTGGATGATCACGATTACAAATGACAAACTGTTTAAACAACCGTCAGCAATGAAGTTGCTTTTCCTTCTTCAAGTGGTTACGAGGCCATTTTAATGACAACAGGACAAACTGCAACTTCAGAAGTTAGACTCTGAGCACCTGACATTTTCTCTACTTTCTTCCAATCAAAAAAAAAACACTTCTTTTGTATAAACGTGCTTCTTTGTATACGTGGCAGACACACGAGGAGGGAATGTTGAAGAGGCAGCGACCACACAGCTGTCAAACTGCTTGAGGGAGAAGGCAGAGTTAATCCACAGTTATCAACACTTTTAAGCCTGCAGGCTTCAGAGGTATTTGCAACCCCCCCACTGTTTCTGCCCTGCATTGCTTTTTTCACATAAAGATGCTTGTGTTTCCACCTGAATTTGTGAAAAGCCGCTTCGCGAGTGGGAGCAGAGTAATGGTTTCCAGGGAGACGGCGAAGGCAATGCTCCTCTATGTACTGGGATACAATGCGTCATGCCCCATTTCCTCTCGAAGGCACAAGCCACCGAGTCCTCCATCCTGCAAGCTTCCACTTGAACCTGTGTTTACCAAATCATCTCGACCATTAACTGGGGATGGTGCGGCCGGCGGTGGATAGATGTGTGTCCAAGCGATTCCTGTCTGCATGCTCATCCTATAGCCTTTTAAATCAGTCACAACTAGGGCTGTTTATGGGATTATCAATGTTTGCTTTATATAAACAATGTAAGATAATTATATAAAACTCTCATATTAACTTAATGAGAGTTTTATATAATTATCTTAGTGCAAGATCGTTTATCGTCGTCGTGGTAATTTTTTGCACTGCTTCATATGTTCGCGCTCGTTTTTTTCAGTGGTGCAGCGCACTTAAGGGTCCGACTAGAATGTTAAGCCACGCACTTTAGTTCCACCTTCGACGTCGGCGACTCGGCGCTACTGTATAATCTACGTTCGGAGAGGGGGGCCACAGGGGGGTCCGGAATCAGTGCTACAGGGGCACTGGCCCCTGTTGGCCCCTCCCCAGAACCGCCACAGATATTAAGAGTAAAAAAAAAAACTACTTACACAACCAAAAAGAACTGCTCTGAGAAAAAAGGAGATTTTTGGCATAGTTTAAATATTATTATTTTTCTATTATTAATAATAATGTCGTCAATCTCAAAGTTCATAACTCAAAGACATACCATGGAACCTTGAATGTAAATTTGAGTAACATTTTAAACATTTCTAAAATGACTGTGTTCTCCTTATTTTCTCATGTATGAAGACAAAAAAATTAATAATATAAATAAAAATCTCACACCGAGCTCGTTTTTGGAACAGAAAATCCTTCTGTGCAGATAATTTGCCTTAAGGACGGCTAATTTAGCAGAAAAAGATAATTGACATATTTAGCTGATTCAAAAGAAACTCAGAGAGGGGAAACTGCATAATTTTACAACATTCTCTGACAGACTCATATCTTTATAATATAAAAAGGAAAAATGGTTGGAACAACTCAGAGCAAAGTTCTACGTCTTCATTCAGTTGTACGTCAATGACACACTTCATTTTTCTTTCAATAACATAACAGCAGACGTAACATTTGTATGTTTAAAAGCTTAGGGATCAAGGTAAAATAAAATAAAATAAAACATTTAAGCACGTGAGAAGTTTTCTGAATGAGCTTTCAATTGCTTTCATGGAAAAAATGTAAAAAAAAAAAAGAAAAACCTGTCAGGGTCAAAGCAATAACCTGCAATCAATGTATTATTCGTGAAAAACAGCAAGATAACGTAAGGCACAAAAATGTTTTCTCAGCTAAAGAAAGGATTAGACTTTTCAAATTAAAACCATTCAAAAGTCACAGAGAGAGGAGACCTTCAAAGAAAGTAGCCACTTCTCTGGGAACAGCAAGTCGTGTTGCGCCGCACATTTTTCCATCGTTTGAAATACAGTTGGGTAAATTACAGAGTCTGAGCTTCTTTCTTGCGTGATATTGATTTGCTGGAGGTGTGGTAAACAAATAAGACTTGTTGTCAGTTTAGAAAAAGGAACAAAAACAACAACAACATGCCTGGAAGCAGGCAACAAAAGCACATGCAGGCGATGAGAGAAGCAGTATGTTGTCACAGAATACAGTTTTGGCTCGTATTTTACAAACAGGAGAATTTATAGTGGAATCACACAGAGAGACACCACATACGAAAGAGATGCAGACTCATGGTACCAAAAGCCTTTAAAAAAAAAATAAAAATCACTCCTTTTTATAGCATTGTTGAAACAAGTCACGAGACAGGCATTATGTGTCCGATTTTATACGCTTCCTACCGATATCTCCTCCACTGCAGCAATGCCTGGGAAAAAATAAAAATGTGCTTCATTTTTTTTTTTTTTTTTTTTTTTGTCCCAATGCAACACAACACCTCCCAACAAAATCCTTGTTTCTCTGAACCATGCAGTCATGGCTGTGATTTTGTTTCATGCAGGAAGTGACAGAAGTTCATAAGTGTTGGGGAAACTGGCAAGTGAACTGAGGCTGCAGGTGGAAGAAAAACGCAGTACTTTAATGCCCCCTAGCGGTGAATAATAATACTGTCAGTGGACACACCCCATATGTCAAATATTAACCTTAGAGCCATGCAACAACAGGGCAGCAGTGGATCAGTGGCTAGATCGTTCCTATGTGTTAAATCATCCCTGGGGCCGGACACTGCCCCCCCTCCTCCCACCCTCCATTATGCTAAAGTCTCAAGTCACAGAAAAATCCATATAACCAACAATCCTTCAGTGTTAGCCTTCTTTAGCCTGTTAAAAGGCCACCGACTGAACAGGTCCCATCTTTTAAATCTTCCTAAGAAAATCGCATTTTCTGCTTTTTTCATCCCCCAAAATCTTCCCGTCAGGAAGAGAAGAACAGGACATGGACTGTGTGCATGTATGGACACACTGGAGATAAATGCAGACAAGGCAGGGAAAATATGACAGAGAGAAAAAAAAGCTGGGGACAAGAGAAAACGGAGTGAACTAGAATACAGAAGGGGGATTACAGCAGTAATTTGGGTTCAAAAGGATCTGTATAAAACACTAGATAAAAGCGAACAAATTAAAATGGCTGACCGTGTTCTCTCTGCTTCAGCTACACTGCCTCTTTGTACATATAGTGAAAACATTTTCTTCTGCAGCAACAAATGCGGTCAGCACTAAAGATCATAAACTTGCAGCTTAAAATTGAAAATCCATTACTGTACATCCCCAATATTTTATTCCACAGCAATGATCCACTGGCAGAAATTCTGTTCAAATAATACGCAAACAGCAACTATATTTATACATACGACAGAGGAGAATGAGAGTCAGCGCTAAGTGCAGACAGATATTGTTCCCTTCATGTCCAGAAGATGTTTCATCCAAGGAAAACAGCAGCTGGTTCTGCTGAACCGCTGCCGTTCCACAAGAAGTCAAAAGAACACAACGGGTGATTTTATCATTTTCTTTTCTCCAGAAACGCTTGGGGACAATGTGCAGTATCTCACCCTGGGGCTCTCTGTGACAGGTGAGGTGGGGAAGTTGGGGGGGGGAATCGAACCAGTCATGGACAGACCACAGCCATCTTACTTCCAGAGTTCCAGCTCATTTTATAGTGTAAAATAAAACAACACAATTGTTGTCATGCAAAAGGTCAAGCCGTCCAAAGATTCAGAGATGTAAAGGTACACCAGCCAGAAGCTTCATACCACCAGAGTAACACTGATCATCTCTGTACAAATGGTACCAGTCACAGGGTTGGACGTACAGTTCAATGAAAAATCAAAGCAATGAAAAAGGGTTTTTTAACCAGAGGAAGATGAGCTACAGGGAAGAAGGTAAGCTGTGATACTCCTGGCACTGAAGTGGATATTTCTTGAGGCATATCCTACTTTCTTCAGCATTGTTACAGACCACACATGTTTAAACAGTCTGACAAACATGAGGAAGGGTCTCCAATGATCCCAAATCTCCATCCAGCTGAGGTCTCTGGGATGTACAGTCACTCCACAGAAGCTCCACCAGCTCCAGGATAACAGCAGGGAGACCTGCACAGAACCGGATACCTGATTTGACCTTGGTGACGCACTTTGGAGAGATTTGCATAAGCTTGCGTCATTTTTTACTGCGGTCGAGGCTAATTAATCTGGACTCAAAATTGCTGCTGCTTTAATTCACCTGTGCTTAATTCACAAATTGTGTAATGCCCCTGTCCTTTTTTCCCCTCAGATAACCAACAATTTGTGCTTCAATTTAACCATCCCTAAAATAACTAAATTCAATTGTTCATGGACTAATTGTTTTGGAGTTTTTTAACGTTGAAAAGTTAACGCATTGACTCATCAGGGAAAAAGCTCAGAGGCTGTTTTAAAACATCCTCCCGAAAAACATCATGTAATCGGGTTTTTTTAATTCGGAATTAATAATTCCGAATTAAATAATTCCGAATTAAACTATTTTCCTTCGAGTTTACATGGAAATAGTAATTCCGAATTGAGGTTTACATGGAAAACACGTTTGTTCGGCTTTATCCAACTCCGCTTTAGGTCTGGGGGTTGGGAAGGGTTCTGATTGGATAGCGGGGCGGACATCTTTACGTATTTACGTCTACCAAAAGAAAACAAACTTAGCAACAACTCAATTTGCAACAACACTTATTTTTGACCTGGGTGGCGTCTCTATATGCGAAACCTTCTTCATTTAACCTAGCCGCTACAACTTTGAAAAGCTCACAATTTTTATGTTTCCTGCCTTCTGTTCTTTTAATTATTTCCAGTTCCTCCAAGCTATTTATTAAATAAATCGTCTCTGCTCTTGACCACCGCTTAATGCGTGCTGCCATCTTGAAACTTTGAAAACAAGCCCAGCGCGGAATATAAGCGTCATCGCGACAGACGGGCAAGAGAACGAGCATGCGCAGAAAGACGGGAATTAATTTAAAGTGGAATGAGTGTAAACATGACCACGGAATTATTCTATTCGGAATTAAAATCAGAATAAACCAGCCACTTACTTCGGAATTAAGTTTAATTCGGAATTGACATTTTCATATGGAATTAGGTGTTTACATGGTAACTTTTATTTCAGATTTAACTTTAGTTCTGAATTAAAGAGGAATTAAACTTCCCATGTAGACGCATTGTCGCATTGTTTTTATAATTTGATATGACCTAAACTGAATTTTGGACACAATAAACTGATACATTGTAAAAGTACGGACGAGCTCCTGTTTACAGTCAGATAAACAAGCGACCAACAGGTGCCCCTGTTGCATTCAATGACTGCTCGTAAATTCTCAAGTCAAAAACACACACACGGTACGCCTGTCCGTGTGTGTGTTTTCTTTCTTTTTATGTTAAGTAGATATGTTCAAACGGAATACATCACAATGGTAGGGAAAGAAAAAAGATAACCAAAAAAAAAAAAACTATCGACAAACTTTATCTCCATACAGAAGTCACTGTATACCGGTGACATAAAGTAATATTTAAGTCAGTGTGATCTACTGAAATACATTTCTTGTTTCAATATAAATTCAAGAGCTTTAAAATATAATTCTACTTCAATCAGAATTGATGGACAGCGGTGGGACTACAGAGACATTTAGTGGAGTGCTCATGCAGGAACGATCTGCTCCTGAACATCACTCAGGCCAAGGCGTTGGTGAAGGTCAGGATCTTTGATCAAACCCATCTATCATGTCATATCATGACCAAGCAGGCTGAAGTTGCTGAGCACTACAAACACTCTTTGTAGTTATTATCTATCAAAAACGTTTCTTGTTCCACAGTCTAACCAAATGTCATATTTGATAACACTTAAAAGCACAAGTTCGACAAACTTGTCTGAGACTGTTATATTCCTCGGTGAGTTTGACCTTGTTTTCTGGTGTGATGAGAATTTTCATGGGAAAGCAATTCCTTTTAACTTGCTTTAAGAACAGATAGAGATTGCACGCCTGTACATGGAGTATTAATAAAGAAGCAAGAGATATTAAGGCAGCAGCACCTAATTAGGTTTTGTTTCTCTGTTTTACACCCCAATGTTTAAAACCTCAGAACACAATGAATGCAGCCAGAAATGTCCTTAATATTTAAGTCTTTTTCATGCAGTAATTCCAAAATTATCAACCATTTCCTCCTGTTGCAGGTTGCACACATTGCACAAAAAAGAGGAAAAAAAATGCCCTCATCAAAGAATCAAACAAAAAAGAAACAGCAGAGAATATTTATTTATTTACTTGATAGCCAGCATGCACAATTATTAGACAGGCTCATGAATCACAGGCTCAGCTATACTCCAGCCTCTATGATGTTTGGAGAAGAAAAAAAAGCCTCATTATTTATTTATGTTGCGCTTTTTTGTTTTACTTTGGGCATAATAACTTTGCATCCCCTGCCAAAACTCACTGTTCCACTGTAAAATGTTCAAGTTTAAAGTTTAATAACATTGTGGACTGAATTGAGGAAGGTTATTGTGAGATGATGTGTTTGGAAAGCTCAGCAGGATAATCTTTAGAACCGTGGTTCTGTTCAGCTCTCTGAGTACCACCATGATGACCAGTTTTAGAATATAGCCATATATACCTTCTCAATTAGCTTTATATTCACAGGAGAGATGTTTATTACTTATTGTTGTTATTTTTTGTTGCCTGAATTTTGTTTGAAACGTATTCATAGTGCATTGTATGTTTCCGATTCAATCTAAACAAAAAAGAGAAAATGTGGAAAGTCCTGACGTTCCCCCGCGTACCACCAGAGAGCGCTCACGTACCACAGCTTGCACACCACTGGTTTTGAACCAAATATATATATATATATAATATATATATATATATATATATATATATTCTATATATATATATATATATATATAATATAAAATATATATTCTTTTGAGACCAAAAGAAGAATGACTGACTGATATTACAAAATACAGTGGTACCTCTACTTATGAAATTAATTGGTTCAGGAAGTAGTTTCGTAAATTTTCGTAAGTAGAGACACGTTTTCCTATATAAATGCCCTAATCCGTTCCAAGCCCCCCAAAGTTCGAACATAATTTTCTTTTAATAAATTATAAATATTACATGAAATGACTTATAAACCTGTAAGAAATACATGTTAGAACTAGAAAAGCACTCAGAGAGCGCAGACCTCCACCAAGCGCAACAATTATTGAAAACTTGAAAGTGATCCAGAATCCAGGATTTCTTCCGGATCACAGCCAAAATGAAATCAGTTCTTCCTTTTCACATTTCTGACAACTCCTGAAAATTTCATCAAAATCCATCCATAACTTTTTGAGTTATTTTGAACACAGACAGATAAACGGTGGCAAAAACATAACCTCTTGGCGGAGATAAAAATTGTTCGTTTATCTGGGTTGCTGGGTCAAGCTCATAGCCAATGGGATGCCAGGAAGATGTCAAGCGATAGCCAATGGCAGAGCAGCTCAAACTGAGATACCGAGCCGACAAGTATTTTACAGCGCGTACTGTATCTTTGCCTTTCGTATCCTGAAATTTCTTTCGTAACAAGAGGTAATATTTTCCCGTTGAGGCGTTTCATAACCTGAAAATTTCGTATGTAGAGATGTTCGTAAGTAGAGGTACCACTGTACTAGAAATTGTGGTGTCAAAAGGGGAAATAAAATAAAAAAAAAATGGTCTACCCCACATGACTCCTATTGACTTTGTATGCAATACTTGTAGAAAAAACACATTTTAGATTTTTTTTTTCTGTAATTTATTGCATCTCATGTTAGCATTAGTTATGATGATGATGTTATATTTTTTGGCTTTAAAAGCTTCTGATCGGGGTAACCTGACACCTGTGAATGTATTTCAGGACACAATCAAGACATCATGAAAGGCACGGTGGACACCACAGGTCTGGTTCATCCTCGGGTCCAGTTTCCAGGTGCCTGCATGTTCATATGTTCAAATAGTAACACACACGTACAGTCATAGAAAAAATTATTAGACCACCATTTTTTCTTCACTTTCTTGTTCATTTTAATACCTGGTACCACTAAACGTCATCATGTGACTAAAACAGACAGAAACGAAAACACTGAATGCATAAAAGCAGTGTTTTTGGCAGGCATTAAAATTAAAAATTTAAAAAAAAATCATTAAAATGAACAAGAAACTGAAGAAAACAAGGGTGGTCTAATAATTTTTTCCATGACAGTATAAACACCATTGGACTAGGCAGTCATCATACCGTTGGTTTGAAGGGGAGAAACTAGCAGGGCTCATCTGGACTGTGAAGGTATGGCGGTGGCAACATCATGCTGCGGGACAGCTTTGCTGCAGGATGGACAGGTGCACTTCACAAACGACAGCATCACGAGGAAAATTCTGGAGCAGCAACTCAAGACATCAGCTGAAAGGATAAAGCTCATACGTGTGTGGGCCTTCCAAATGGACGTTGACCTCAATCATACCTCTCAACTGGTTGCAAAGTGATTTAAGGACAATAAAATGAAGGTACTGGAGTGACCGTCACAAAGGATATGCTAATGGTATCAACCACCTGATCATCCAAAACTCTCATCGAGAGAAGAAAAGTCAGAAAACAAGCTGCTAGTCAGAAAAAAAAAGGCCACATTGGAAAGTTGTTAGTTTGAAGTTTATGTCCAACATTTCTGAAAAGTATTCAGAACCACGGAGCATCTGAAAGTGGACATTAACACATCTGAAGGAGCTCCAGCAGCACAGCTGTCCCCCTGAACACACGTCTGCGTCAGAGCTGCTCACCGAGCCCAAACATGATGCGACAGAAAGAAGAACAAGATGAGCATGAACTGAAGCTGTCGCCTCGCTGGATGAAGCTCCTCATTCACACTCCCTCAAAATGAGCGCCGAGTGTTTCCTCTCCTTCACGTCAATCAGCACGATCAAGAAAATCACTTGATTCCTACACTTGCAATGTTTTTCCAACTTGCTTTGACGTTATTGAAGCCTCGGGTCAGTCTCCTCTAGACCTTATATTCGTGAATTATTATCTTTTTTCAAAACTAGTTATTTACATCTAAGAACATGCAAAATTCTGTTCAATTTTTCTTTTCATTATATTTTCGAGCAACTTACTGATGCGTCCACTCCTTTGGACATCAGGCAGACTTTTCACAAATTAATGACTTAAAATTCAAATTGTATTTTTCTCATCAGGTACATTTATTCTTAAGAAAGAATTAAAAAGAAAAAAAAATTGTTCATCACGTTCATTGTGTATTTAAGTATTCAACACAGTGCATTAAGTCAACGAAGGACAACTGGCTGAAGTTTACAAAAGTAGCTTATGTGCATCCAAATCCATCCATCCATTATTTACATTCTTTTATTCCCATTTAGGTTAATGCAAAACCTATAGGTATATGAAAAATATTACTTCTGAGTAGTTCTCCACTATAGGCTCTACCAGATCCCCGTGACCCTGCAGAGGATTAAATGGGCATAGATAATGGATGGATGGATAGATAGTTCTCAACTAAAGTGACCAATAATATGGTTTGTTCTGTGTTGTTCTTCATCTTGACTGAAGTTATACAATATTACAAAGAGAAACTGCTGAAAGCTTATTTAGCCAGATATTTCACAAAAGCAGAAGTCAGTCTTCACTTCATTTAAAGTCTTACACATTAAGTCACATAAAATAGACATCAATTACAATTAGTTGTATAAGTTAGTTACGACTTTTGATTCTGAATAAGAAGGGCCTTTTCTTTTCAGTTACAAGCCCATTTCATTTTCTGCAGCCTAATAAGGATCTATGCCAGTGATTAGTGTTTATGCCTACTTCTATTTCAGTTGGTCCACTCATTGTAAAGTTGGTGGTTTGATCCCAGCTCCAACTGACCACATGTTAAAGTGTCCTTGGGCAAGACACTGAACCCCAACTTATCTGGCAGCGCCCTTCATGGCAGCAGCTGCCCACTGGTGTGTATATGGGTGAATGAGAGGCCAATGTAAAGCACTTTGGGGGTACCATGATTAGTGGTGAGTATTGACAAGGATGTTGCAATACGATATGTATAATGACACTGGGTCATGATACCATATCGCGATATCACGATATCACGATATATTGTGATATTCTACCCAGTTAATATCAAAATTAAAAGTAGAGATGAAAAATCAAGTTGCTGTATATGTTCATCAGATGATATTGATCATCAATATTAGGAGCTGAAAAATCGATATTATATTGGGCGGCCAAAAATCACGATATATTGCCAAATCGATTTTTTTTTTCACACCTCTAATAGGGAGGCTAGTCCCTAAAATGTTTTAAATGTCCACTATTTCTAGGAAGGAAAAAAAGAAAGATACTGTATATAAGTGCAGTCCATTTACCAATTATAGTTCATTGCATTTTGAATGGATGGATTTTTTAAATCACATTTTTTCCCTATAAAAATAGAATATAGCTGTGTCTGTACACAATTCCCTAGTTTTACCAGAAAAGGGATAAAAACTAAATAAATAAATCACCTTATTTAAAAAAAAATAAGAAATTTCTTTACGAGTATAAAGGAAAAAATTCACTGCATTTGATAAATATATATCACTACGACCGGAGGTGACGAAATATGTGCAGTAACGAGAAATCCAGACAACAGAATCATGACACATCTGTGAAGAATCTCTCAATTTCCTTCCAGTCAGTTTAAATCCTATTTAAAGACTGTAAAAACAACACACACACACACACACACAGCAGGGGGAAACAATCCACGGGGGGAAGACATTCGGGGACATATGGACTGGTTATGGAGATTTTTGTTGTTGACATGGAAGAGGAAACTTGTCCAATGACAGCTGGAGTTGACGCCAAGCTAACTGACACCCTGAACTCCAAGGTACAGAAAATGTGTGCATGGATATGCCGGATAAAAAGATTAAACATCTAAGAGAGATGTACTTAAGAAGAAATATCTGTAATTTTGGCAGAAAGCTCTTTTTCTAAGCAATAACAGGAGATCTAAGATACAGTGGAGACTGAAATATACAATTCTGAACATCCATCTTTGCCAGACGTATAAGAAAAGCTGAAACTCAAGAACCTCCATCTGGATTCTTAATCATCTAATGTGTCACCTGTAATATATGGCTTATTTTTCACTTTCTGCCTTTCTGTCACTTCATTTGTTTCAGCTTCAGGCCATTTTTGATTCCTGGTGTGTGCTACAGAACTTAATGCCAAGTATTTACATCAAATAACAGAGCCAAGGAAGCTTATTAGAATGAGCCAAAATTACTTTCATGCAGATATTTGACTTTGCAAACAGCACCTTTTTTTTTTTTTTTTTTTTTTTTAAATACATGAAGAAAATTATGTTTGTGAAAACAAAGAAATTAAAAAAAAAAAATAGAGAAGTCTGATCAGAAAAAGGACAGAGCTGAGAAATCTGAGCAAGACAGAAGAGACTGAGGTAAGTTGACAGAGCCAGGTATGAGAGTGCTGAAACATGGGAGGGGGGGGGGGGGGGGGTGCAAAGGGAGGAGAAAACACAAGTCTGACTCTGACAGTGGAGCACTGAGCTCAGCTGATGGCCCCTAATGAAGTACGGCAGCTGCAGAGGAGGAGCCCACACTGACAGCCGAGTCCCACTCTGATGGATGGTGGAGAGGACACACACACACACACACACACACACACACACACACACACACTTACCAGAAACAGGAAGAGCTGAAATTCAAGCATTACAAAACTGTGATGGACACGGCTTACCATGCGAGGAGGTGCGGAGTGAAGGGCAGAACATTGTCAGGATGTGTGAACACACCTCTCCTCCTCCGTCCTCCAGTGAAAACCATCAGAATCCTCATCTGCCTTGAAGTCGCCGCATTACATGTCAAATATCCTTTCCTAGCTCTTTTAAAGAAGTGTCTGCCTTTCGAGATGTGGAAACAAACATCATGAGGTGGAGATGTGTCGTCTTACCATTTGTGTGTTGATGTTCTTCAGCTTTGGAGGTTTAAATTACAGTCCTGAAATATCTACATGATAAAAAAGCAGCGGATGCTTCATGCATTTTTCTTATTTTTTGTAAATTAAAGTTATGTAATGTCAACGAGTAATGCTCATCAGTGAAATAAAGTTTGTCGGGGGAGTTGGTGTTTCGCTTGTAAAGTTCTCTGCCTCCACCTCCTGGAAGAAAACAACATGTTCATGTGTTTCTGTTCTGAATCGTCAATATCACAAAATCATCAGCGCACCTTTGTAGAGAACAGAGAGTATCTGCTTCATCTCATCACTGATGAGGGAAATGGAAAATAAAAATTAGCCTGTTAAGTTCAGTATGAAGACATGTAAGGGCAAAAAAAAAAAAAAGACTAAATCTGTGTTTACTGAAATTGAAACACAAAGTTGCAATTTAAATGTTGCAATTGATGCATCTTGACAAAAAATATTCTAATAATAATGTTAGCCTTTCTTGTTCTTGTTAAATCAGAATTAAAATAGCTAAAAGTAATTTCTGAACCTCCACTTGTTCTTGTAATTTGTACACATTTAAAATTAATTCATCACCTCCATTTACAACCGTCTGCTACTTAGACCTCCCATCATCAGCTGCTTCTGCAGCGTCAACTGAAACACATCACACCCGGGTCCCTGCTGAATTACTTTGCTCCAAAAACATCTGCTTGTTTAAGTCATCACGTGCAAAATTAACTTATCACATAATCTTTCAAATATGTTCCACATCTTTCTATTAGTTTTGTGCCATGAGTTGATGAAGAATGTGTGAAGCATTCATCTGTCCTCGTCATAAATCAGAATTGTGCGTCGCATAAATCTTCGGTTGGCGGACAGAACATTAAACAGTGACGGTGAAAGAGGAGTAGATCAGGGGCAGAGGAGGGCAAGGTGTGAACCCAGGGGAATAAAGGGGCCACAGTTGTGGATGACATCCTCCGTCATGGCTTTACAATAAGAATAATTACAGTAATCAGCAGTTGTCTTGCAGTTAGAAACTCCCAGTTCAAACTGCATACTCCTGCTTCCCTCCAGAGTCTCAAAACACTTTAAGTTTGGACTTTAAGTTATATTTTGACCATAAGTCACATTTAAATCTCTGTGATGTGACCTACGGAGGGTGTACCTCAGCTGTGATAGACTCCAGCATCCTCCATCACCCTAAACAGCAGAATAAATAATGCACACTTGCAGAAGTCAGAACTAGATAACGACACCCCCCCCCCCAAAAAAAAAAAAAAAAAAACTGAACTAAAAACAGATTAAATATGCCCAAAATAGCACAACAAAGTCAAATGAAATCTTTTCTTTTACCATCATAAGACTGTTTTTCAAATATATTTCTAACTGGCTGAACAGTCATTGATGTAAAAGGGAGCAACTGGGATTCAGGACTGCAGGTGGCAGCAAATCACCACGGTTACCCAGCAGCACACAGATGGGCGTGTTCGCTCAGGAAAAATGCACAAGCATGGACGGGATATTTGAATATGAAAATTGATCTGTATGTTGGGCGAGTATTGATTGCAACCCCGGTCTCTTTCTGGGTGATACAGAATCGAGATCAGCACCGCCATATTACAAAAAGAACATCTCTTGGGACATGTATGATTAAATGTTGTTTTATTATTATTATTTAGCATTTGTTAATAAAAATAAAATTAAAATGTTACAAAAATTATTTAAAAATCAAGGAACTGTACAAACCATGGCTCCAATTTCATCTCTGCCTCGACATAGAAAAATACAAAAGGCACTGTGCATTAGTCTGCTGCATATACGTTAAAAACATCTGAACCAAAAGAAACGAGTGACAGTGACGACACTTTTATCAGCATCCCCCAACTCAGCTGTGGTTAACTGACATATACACATTCAGCAAGGGAAACCGAGACGGTACACTTTTCTAGCGGTGAAGATGATGTTTCTGCCAGGACTGTTAGAAGATAAACTGGAGGAACAGTGCATAGACACAGAAACAGCAAATACGTACAGATGATAGATGTGCATGTAAAAAGTAGGACGTACTATACACTCTTCTGCTTAATAACCAGTCAATTTAACATATTTACCCACCACTTTATGAATCTTTGACATCTTCTCTGGTCTTCACAGTTGCTCTTTTACATCAGGCCTCCTCTGATGAAGGTTTGAGGCAAAGACACTCTGGTTATATCGCTCAGATATTTGCAGATGTCATCACACTTCATGAACAAACGGGAGTCTCAGTTTGTTTACATTCCCGCTTAAACGACCACGCACAGACGGATTGTGAGCTAAAACCCAAAGTGAGTGTCAGAATATTCTCATGGATCCATTCTGAAGTTGTGACAAGAACGTGCCCAAGATGCCACGTACGGCTTCAAAATCAAAAACCCGTGTTCTGAATTTAACCAGACCATCTTGTACTGTTTAGAACTCAGTGACAGAACTGGGGCAGACGGCAAATAACACTGAAAATGGGAACAGTTACACAGCATTTCATGAGAAGTGTCAGGAAAATCTAACTGGAGGAAAACTTCCCCCAGTCTCCGGTGTGGTAAAGTGGCTGTATGTGACACATTCGTTACTGGTCTACACCTTTAAGCTAAAAAAAAAATAATAATTAATAATAACCTCGACATTATTCATTTTGTACCCATAGTTATCTGTGCAAAAATCACAATTCAAAGCTTTCAGTAGCCAGATGGATTAAAACATCTTACATTATTTTAAAAATCTCTTCAGCATCCAGTTCCACGCCCAACTTTACCTTTGAACAATTATGTTAAAAGAAGATCATTCCACATAAAGTCAAGCTGAGTAGCAGTCACTGCTTTTGGCATCCAGTTTAAGGATCATTCAAAGTCCATTCAAGCTTCAATCATAGGAAACCGTGCTCATCAAGTCCTTTTGGAGTAACCGGGTTCCACTTTGCAGCAGTCCTGGTTGTAGAATACCCTAAAAAACAAATTGAAGAGGTTAAAAACTAACATTTAAAGGTCTGTTAGTGGATAAATTAAGGTTCTGCATGGGTCAAATTAGCGTTATCTATTGGCTCATCACATAACAGGCAATCGTAAAACGCTTGACTAATGGTCAACCACAAATACTGACAGTTTAATTCAAGCGTGTTGCACTTTTTCATACCTGATTCTGCTCTGCTTCTGGAAGGCTCTAGTGGTTGAACAGGAGTCAAGTTGAGACCCCTCCCCTCAGCATCACTCTCCCCTGATGAAGTATGGTCCTCTGCCTTCATGTACAGGGCGGGCCTCTTATGGTACTTGGCCCGGTAAGTGTCTGTCATGCAGCTGTCCACGGAAAAGAAAGTGGTGGGATGAACCACGTCTGCGAGGGAGGGGGAGTCTGTACCGTCGCTGTGTCTGGCCATTGGACTGGGTAACCTGTCGTCGCTCTCGCTGGCCGAGAGGTCGTTCCGGTCCTGGTCCGACGATCCAGACTTGGAGCTGGTGTCGGATGAAAGCCTGTGCTCGGGCGGCGTCTCGATCCACCGCCGGAGAGCGGCGTGCGAGAAAGGGGACAGGCTGTTTTTGGGCTCGTTGCGGGGGCTCGACCACGCTGGCACCTCTATTGGTTGGGAGGAGTGGACGCCAGGTGCGTCAGCGTGAGCGCTGCCAACAGTCTTGAGGGGTAAAGGTGGCAGGGAGCTGTGGAATAAAGGGTCCGTGTGCTCTTCTTGTTCAGAGAAGGGTCCAGCGAGGTCGTCCGAGCTGTTCCACTCAGAACTGCTGGTCTTTGTGAAGAAAGGAGGCACGGGGCTCGCGGAGCTGTTGTCCACACTTTCTTCTTGTTCGCTATCCAGAGCGTTGTTCTTTTCCAAGATCCCAGGAGTGTATCTGAACGCTCTTTTTCTATTAAGGTGCAAAAAGAAAACATTTGTATGTGACTCAAACTAGCAACAAACTTAATTAAATATTTTACTATCACTGTATTTTAAGAAGACCGTTGGGTGGGCGCCCCCAACCTGCCCCAG
Source organism: Hirundichthys speculiger (assembly GCA_018398805.1). Lineage (NCBI taxonomy): Eukaryota > Metazoa > Chordata > Actinopteri > Beloniformes > Exocoetidae > Hirundichthys > Hirundichthys speculiger. The sequence goes on along the minus strand of JAGFBZ010000684.1, from coordinate 238,676 downwards.
CAGGGGGGGGCTTCGGGGTTGGGTGGTGCTTGGGCGGGCTCATGGGTGTTGTTGTCGGGGGTCTGGGTGCTTGTGTTGATGTGGTACCTTATGTGGGCCAACCGGGTCGGGGACCCTCTTGGTTCTGCTCTTGCGCCATCATTATGGGGGGCTGGTGGGGGGGGGACTGGGCTGGAGTGGGTTTGGTGTCAGAGTGCAGCATGGTGGGATGGGGAGGGGGTATCTGGGTGCTCTCGGGGTGCGCTGTGTGTGTGGGTGTGAATATGCTGAGTGAAGTATATGTAGTATGTACTATAGTACATACTATAGTATGTACTGTAGTGTGAATGTGTGTGTATCAGTATGTATGTATGTATGTATGTATGTATGTATGTATGTATGTATGTATGTATGTATGTATGTATGTATGTCTGTATGTATGTATGTATGTATGTATGTAGTTAAATGTCTTTGTCTATCTGGATATGAAATTACAACTAAAATTTAGGATAAGGCCTTCAAAAACCAGATAAATTTTAAGGGTAATCATGGAACATTGGAGAAGGGGTAGGATTAAATAAGTTTTACTTCTTCCTACCCCTTTTCAGACATGTTAAACCAGATATGTGTTTTGCATATTGATATGTATATGTATGTATATAGACTGGTGGATAACATTTTTTTTATTTTCTATTTTTTATTTTTTTGGGGGGGGAATATGTCCATTTAATATTTAGATTTATTTACAAAAGGATCTATATGTTTCTAAATTATGGTTATGCACAGGTGTCAGTGTATATTGATTTATGCATTATTATATATTTTATAAATATATTATATTCATTTTCAGATACATAGATTCATGATAGTGTTAAAATTGTCTATGCTTTAAAAGATTGTTTTGACATGTCTGGAATGAATCAATAAAATGAAATAAAAATGAAAGAACCTTTTTTTCTCCCCTACCTCTGTATGGGTTGACCTGACAAGAATGCTGAGCTCCTGTTTATCTGGAGATTTTCTTCTTTGCTCTCCTGAGGAGGAAAAGAGGGAAAAAAAGAAATCTTATGAGTATTTGACATCACCAAATTTGGAAACTGTGGTTCAAATGTAGATCTGTATAATATCTGTAATGTGTAGTTGAACTTTGCTACAACATTTTTTTCCCCCCCTCTATGTCCGACCAGTAAAGACATGTTATCTAACAGGGGTCATGACGAGGCCCTCTGTCTGATGCTGAGAGAGGAAGTATCGAGGCAGCTCGTCTGGCAAACCGCCCTCCGGCCCCCTGTGTACCACTCTGACTGTCTGATCCAGCCAAATTACATGGCCTCTCAGAGGGGATGTGGGTTCATGTCCAGGCCCCATGAGCTTAGTTCCAACAGTCCCTAATGAAACAATAAGGACCCCGAATGAACTTGAACTGATTTTGAAACTAATTACGAGAGAATAAAGGGGAAATAAAAGAGCAACACATCGACCTCCGATGCTCATTAATTAGATGTAACTGAATTTTGCTGCTCAAAACTCAGGGCGAGTGGCCGAGTCCACCTTCCAGGTCACCACTAACAAGTTTAGAAATGGGTCCTCGTTCGCGGGCGACGGTGGAACGATGCCAGGCTAGCATGGTGGGTGTGATTTAAAAGATCCAAAACAGACAGCAGCTGATGGAGAGGACAGGCGGAAGTGAATGGCGGAGGACCATCTGTGATGTGTCAGCATACCCTCTCCCCCGCTGCACTCCCTCTCAAAGCATTAGCGGCTAAATCCTTTGTGCTGGCATGCAATTACGCCAGGGTCAGACTCCAGACTTTAGAACCCCACACAGCACTATTGCATTTTAAGCCATTAAGACCATGAGGGCATTCACAATTTGAACATATTACTCCAGTGCTGAACTCACTTCATTAGTTCCCAGTAGTATATAGATCACTTTCAAAATCCTTCTGTTTGTCCATGAAGCACTTAATGATTTCTGAAGTCCTTACTGTCCATAACCCAGTCAGGTCTCTTAGGTCATGAGGAGCAGGCCTGACAGAAACATTAGATACGGGTCTGCTGAAGGTGCTACGGTGGTCCAGCTCTCTGGAACAAGGTACCTGCTGCATTTCCATTCAAAAAATTAAACTCAAAACTTTCCCCACTCCGACACGTCTGGAGCAAGTAAGTATATGAGACTGTACGTGAACTTGATTTGCATTTTACTGTAAAGTTTGTGTTACATCTGTAATTCATAATACATATGGGATCATGGAGTTATCCATTATCACATGACACTATATTTCACTTATTTGTTACTAAAGGACATCCATGCATGTGTATGTGTGCACAGACTCTTGTCCACACTCATTTATACATAAAACTCTCGTCTTTATTTATGTATGAATTAATATGCATTAAATAAATGTGTATTGCTGCTGTTGACCTGCAGGGTTGCCAAGAATCTAGACGCATATGATTCTCAAAAACAAAGACGGCTGCAGTTTACTGTGATTTCTCCCTAGAAAGTCCCTGGCACTGTTGCCAGTAAAGAATTTTAAGGAAAACAACACAACTGTGTAAACAGCAAGGCAACTGTGCCGTTAAATTGCATTGCTCTCTAATGCTGTAAAAGAAAATGAAATCCAATGCTTTTCAGGAAAAAAGTCTTCTTAAAAACATTCTTAGGGCTTGCTGTTGCGTGGCCTGTTATACTTGGCAGGGAAACCCTCCACGAGCTGCGATTGCATGGATTAAACTGTGTTTCTGCAGCAATCGTCCAACATCTCAGCTGCAATCAGGGGAGCATCGGAGAATTACCCCAGTATCCCCACATTAACCAGAAAGCATCAAAAAAAAAAAAAAAAAAAAAAACACAGGGAAGCTGCCCACATGCATACATGTGTTTCACCATATAAAAACTGTTTAAGTGTACCTCTGATTTATTAAGATGTAAATATAGATATAGCTTTCAAACATTTGTAATATGCCCTCACTGAACTGTCACTGGTCCTCATCCAGCATCGAGGATTACTGTCAGAATTTTCAAGAAAGGAACCTATTTGCGAGTCTCCCTTATCAACTAAAAAGTTGTTCAGGATGGTTAAATTAGCAGAAAAAAAAAAACTCTATTTACACTATTAAATGAAGTGGAGCTTTAAATTCTAGATGTGCACTTTTGGGGAAAGCTGTCAAGCCCTTAACCAATTTAATTTTATCAGCTCAAGGCCAGAAGTCTTAAAGGTCACAAGAATCTGAAGGAAAAGAAAATCTGGCACTAGGCATTGCCCTTGCGCTCATTTATACGGCAGAGCAATGCAAACTGTGAGCCAAAAGCCACTATAAAAATGTACACTCATCCCAAGGTATTAACACTTGCTATTATCGCATCAGTCACCGGCTTGTTCAGGGGCGTCAACAGCGCCGTGCGCTCCAAGAACCGACTGCACAAAGGAGAAAGGAGATAATTCACCAGGGACCTGGATCTTATTCTAATACTTGGGTCAAATCCAGCTGCAGTGTGCTGCTCACTTTCAACTGTCTGCTGCAAATCCACAACGCTGCGTTTGCTCAAATCAGATCTACATTTTGAGGTTGGAGTTGATTAAGATGGCAAAAATGTGTTGCACTGACAGCCCTGATTTAAGCAGTGGTTAGCTGGGCTCATGAATCATCGCTGGCTTTCCAAACTGGCGGTGCAGGGACTGCTGTCTGCAGCAGGCAAGATGCTAACTACTCACGCACTCCCCATTTATATTAAAAAAACAAAAAACTGTAATTTAGAAATGCGTTTCTATGGAGTCACAGTGAAGCCACTGTGAAGCTAAAGTTAGAAACAGGTGTTTGCTTCTCTCCGACTCAGCACCCACAGATCCTGCATATCAGTGCTGCCAAATGCTTAATGAAGCTGCTCTCATTCACTCACTTTTCTGTTTGTGTCAGACAGGAAAACAAGTCCGAAACTGCGAGTGAAAAATGGTCCATTAAGAATATATACATCCGTGGGATTACATGGCACAAGTCTAAAATACTCAAACCACTGCTGGTTGATGATTGTGGCAACGTTTACACATGGGTTCAACGATCACTTGGAGACAAAGTCTCCATCCACAGACTTCAAAAGCACAACAATGGCAACACTGTGTACGCAGCTCATACGGGATATTGCAGAGAGAAATGTTCTTGCAGCAACAGAAAGGGGGGAAAAAAATAATCTTGCTTTTGCAGGGCAGTAAATTGCCAGGTTAGCAAAACTGGAGTCATCAGTTGTGAATAACACCAGCAACCCCCTCCTCTAGCACCAACCACACACCAGATTACTTTTTTTCCTTTTTTAAAGATCCTTAAAACAATCACAAGAATGAATATCTGAGGTAAAAACTCAGATTCCAAACAGCCCTTTTCCGTGCGAGCGTGCCAGCATAAATTATATCGGAATACTGGAATGTGCTCATGCCTCCATGAACGCGCTTCATCCACCAGTCTCCCACCACTGAACTCCAGCCAAATCGATTCTCGACACATTTACAGCAGCTTGTCAATACAATTTGCAGTTGGCAGGGTATAAATATCCCCTTATGGATCTTAAAATAGCCAGCGTGGAGAAAAGCCCTCAGAGACCCCATCAGAACCACAGCCGGGTTTATGTTAAACAGTTAACAATTCAGCATTTCAATAAATTCATGCTATTAATCTAAATACCCATCAATAAGTACACTATAGAGTTGCAGGCATTTTTCCCCCTTTTTTTTTAAGAAAAAACACAACAAATACAAAAAAAAATCCAATAAATGAAAGTAGAAGCAACTGAATAAAGTTGGAAGGAATAGTGTGCCATCTGAAGACACTGCAATGACTCTTTGAGGACACTAGGGGGCCTGAGTGAATAAATTAGGGCTTAATGAGTCAACTACCCATGAGGTCTGTACACACAGGTTGGTGTGATCAGATAAATATCTGACAATTATATCATAAAAAATCCTAAAAGCAAAATTGAGAGACACTGCCGCTGTTTCCAAACTCACCACCTTTGTGGTGAAGCTTTTTTAACTTTAAATAAAAGAAATGACAAGATTAAAAACTGCAGATTGGAACAGTTTTAGCCAACATAACATAGGAGCAGCGTTATAAAACGGTTTTCCATCTGAGTTGTGTTTGAATACCACCTTCTGACCGCTAAAGGCCTGGTATTTTCTGCCTGGCAGGGCACAGCAGGGTGGCTTGCTCATTGCCAACACGATTTCAGCATTAATTCTGTACTCCTGATGAGAAAATTAATGAGGCATTTTTTTTCTAAGTTTTGGTTAATTTAATACATTTTCCTCCTTTTTGCCTTCTAGATGATACTGTGTATTAACCAGCATGTTCTTGATAGAGAATGTCAAAGGTGTCCAGGAGACAAAACCCACACGCGCTACTCAAATCATCCCATCTCCCTCCATCTTTTATCACATTAAAGTGTACAATAAATACATAAATAGATAGTCTTTAGAATTTGATTTATAGCAAAATTATTGAAGTAGTTTGCTGCAAACAAAATATTCCACTCAGGAAAAAAGACATCAGTTAGAATGATTTCCATCCAGCAACCCTTCAACCAAGGACTTGACCTCAACACTGCTGACGGAACAATAAATCAAGGAAACTGCTGGATATTATCTTAATGTTGCAACTCCTTACAACCCACGTAAATCTAGCGAGGAGAGAAGATTCCCTCAATGTCAGGGCCAACCCTTCATGAAAGAGAGTATGAATTTGTAATATGGAAAATATCTTTTGATTCTGCGCTGTATTTGTTTTCACTATTTGTCTTGATGAACTACTTTAAGGCGTGTTATGTAACTTACCATTAGAAAATGTTGAGTACAGGAGATCGGCCTTCGAATCGTCACATGCTCTTGGGGGGAACTGATCCCTGAAATACAAGATCGATTGAACTTTTCATTCAAAGTGGCATTAAAAAAATTATTATATTTTAGCAAGCACATAAAAGAAATTAGATATGCTGAAGCGGGGAAGTTCATCCTGACACTTTTTTTTTTTTTTTTGGCACTAGTGGCCTTTAGTCATAGTGGAGAGAAAGACAGGAAGGGGGGCAGAGAGAATAGGGAAGACACGCGGCAAAGGGTCGACGAGCTGGGAGTCGAACTCATGACCAGACACACGAGGACTGTAGCCTCTGTGCACGGGCCGCCCGCCCCAACCACTGCGCCACCGGGGCGGCCCATCCATCCTGACACTTCTAGTCAAAATATATTCATGAATCATCTTTTTTAAATTACATAGACCTTTGTTATTTGTTTAGGAGAGAATAATTTTTTGTCGTTAAATTGTTTAACAGGTTTTAATGATCCCAATGTGCTCAGAAAGATAAGCGTTGTGTTTTCTCTCTTGGCTGAGTAAAGGAGTTCTTGGGTAGTTTTAGGTTTATTTTCAAACAAGATCTCTACAATGAAGCCAACAACTGACAGCCAAGCACAATAGAATCTGTGTTACTGCTTTGTGTGCATTAAAATTAAATGGGTCTTGCTATTCTTAGATCAGTTTGTTTGCGTTGTTTATTTACTTAAAAATAACCCTTTTGAGACTCGGGTCTTTAAATTAGCAGGGCGTCTGGTGATGGTTCTAACACTGCTGCAACTCAGCAAAAAATGTAGTCAGTTATGAGTTACTTCAATCATACTTCAAGGGATAAAATTTCAGCGTAATCTGCTGACAAAAACTGAGCTTCGACAGTTTATTTTACCTCATGAGATGCAGCTCAGATATGGGCTGGAGGTCTTTGGAAGAGAGGCCCTCAACGACGGGTGAGTCGAGGTTTGCCGAGCCGTTGCTTAGTCTGTCGCTGCTTTCGTATCCGGATTCAGTTCTCTGGATTTTCCAGTTATCGTTGCGCACCTTAAGAGTGGCCGAGCTCTTTGACCTGTCTCTGTCACCGTGGCCTCCTCGGCTATCCGAATCCAGTGAGCTTCGGCTGCCGCCGGTTTCGTGCCTGTGCTCGTCTTCGTAGATGGTCATCAGGCTCTTGGGCTTGTGCTCTTCCCGGTCCCCCCATGTGAAGTCTCTGTCTCGCTCCCGCTCACGTGAAGGCAGATGACTACTTGGTCTCCTCTGGGGGCTGTTGTGCCTTGGCTCTTTGCCCGCTGAATTCCCTTCATCGATCGCCTCTTAAAACGCTGTCCACATTCAGCGCCTCCCGCATGGGCTTCCACGTTCGATTGGACCTGCTGCGACTGTTCCCTCCATGTTGCTCTCGGGAATCTTGGCTGCTGTCAGTGTCATATCCGTTGGAGAGCTGGTCCAGTCTGCTGTGGTGGCCACTTCTTGTAGCAGGCACACTGGGTAGGACTTGGATTCTTGGCTGGGAGCGAGAGGGTTCGTGAGAGGACCGGCCTCCGAGGTGCGGCGTTCGCTCTGTCCTGGTGGGGCCTTTTCCTTGGCTACTATACAGTCGAGTCTCAATGTGATGTTTGAAGCCATTCTCTGGAGGGGAAGCGGAGCGTGAGTAGGTCCTCTCTTGACCTGGATCTGAGGAAAATGGGTCTCATGAGAGCTTGTTCTAACACAATGAAACCTTGAACACTTCAAATTTCAAGAATGATTTCTGCTTTAGAGCTAAAAACTAGGGCTGGGCAACGATTGAAATTTTTAATCGCGATTAATCCCATTATTTCTCTGATTAATCACATCGTATACGCAAGATTAAATAATGAATTCAAAAGTAGTGTAAAATGCACTTTATTGAAATGTTCTGCTACCATATCAACTAAAGTGTCATAACATTTGTTGTTCAAACACTTAACATCAGCACTTGTCAGTAACACATATTTAATGCAAATCTCATCTTAAAAAATGTCAAATGAAAAAAAAGCTTATTGCCACTACCAGCGCATTAATGTCATCCTGTTTTTATAAAAAATAAAAAAAAAGTCTACAAACAAAATCCAACAAAATGATTGTGACTCAGCACAATCAGAACATTAAAACAGGTAATTTCTGAGGTAACAGCAGAAACTTTTAATGGGGAGTTCAACATGGCAGTTGTTACAAATAACCTTGTTTCTGTTGAATCCTCCGTCTGGGAGAACTTTAAAATGAAAATATCCATGGAAAGTTCAGTAACTTCACCAATCCGTGTATCATCAATTCTTTCCATTTTTAATTGTCAATCAAAAACAAAAAAAAAAATTAAAAAGTGGCATTTTATTACATTTTTTGTTTTTTAATCTAACACAAAAAAAAGAAAAAAGAAAAAAATGCCTGTTTTTTTTTTATATTTCAATTTTAGACTTGGATCAAAAATACGAAATTTAAAAAACCGGCTACAGAACTGAATTTGTTTTATAATCGAGGACTGGACTTTCTGTTGTTGTTACACATCTGTGTCACTAGATGGAGCCGCACTGACGTAACCAGCTAGAGAACAGCAGGACAGTGAACACATGGAGCTGATCTGATGGAACATGGACGCAAATGTTTTGTTGCAGTCCAGAATTTTTTTTTTTTGGACAGAATTGTTAATATTGCTACCTGAGTTGCTATCGAACTGTAAAGTTCACGGATTTTTACCGTTCTCCATGTCTGTTTTAGCTTTTCCTTATGTTTACTGTTTTCCGGTTCCGCAGCAGCCAGAAACAGACTTTTCAAAACAAAAGCATCTGAGCAATTACACGCAATAAAATAAATGTCGGCGTTAATAAATAAATGCGTTAGCGCGATAATAACGTGTTAACTTGCCCAGGTCTACTAAAAACATTTTCTCACCTTCAACAATCCAACATTCCTTACTATTCTGCTGGAGCACATAAAAATTCAAGTTAACCAGCTTTTGACAGCCAATTCAGAAAACTGAATGCACCTCACCCCAGACATAAAGCTATGCTCGACAACACAGGAGGCTGGGTCAGAAAATAAGAAAGGGCAACGACGACAGCAGAGTTAGTGGCATTTATGTCTGCAGACGGCAGGGAGGTGTAAATTACAGCCGCCGGGAGTCAATTTTCCTCCACGGTGTGTGTGTGCGCAGAGGGAAGCCATTTTCATGTGTTGACATCAATGCAGGTACCCGTGGCTGTGATTCAAAAGACACTTCCAGCTATTATGGCAACTTTCAGAACATATGACAGTGCTCACATGGGTTTTCTATTTTTAATTTTGCACAAACTAGAAAACCTTGAAAAATTCTTCTTAGATTAAAACTGAATGGTGCAAGTCCTTACTTCAAATTTTACAGATCATATGTCCCGTATGTTTTGTTGACATAAACATGAAAACAGCCTACATTTGGCATTATCATCTTAACAGCTGAGAAAGGCAGATTCAGTTCAAGTGTTTTAGAGAATTACGTACTTAACACGAACAGTCAGTCCTTGGAAATAAGAGGACAAGAGATAAGAGCTCCCATAGCTGATCTGACTCCAGTAATGGCTGTCTGCAGAATTTTATCTCATATGTGTGATACCAGAGTTTTGAAGAGCTTCTGCCGACAGCTCCAGGCCGTCAACAGTACGCAAAAGTGCGGATGTTGTAAAATACTATGAATACAGTCACAGATTTCACAGATCATTTAAGCAACCCTTGGGTTTATATTTCTGTTTAACATATACAGCTTTGCTTCAGGGGAAAAAAAAAAAAAAAACTTTTTAAGTCAAGCACTAGACTGAGCAGAAGCTACTATCATTAACGGAGCTGTCACCTCGAGCTGTGCCATTAATCATGATTGCGATTAACACAGGCTAGTGCTGATGACGTGGTGGATTTGACGTATGTTGCATGTTGCGCTCCATAATCTTCACACAGATACTTAACTGGAAGCAGCAATGTTCTACAGGAGCAAATCAGTGCACTGATGAGACTATACAAACCTATATTAAGTAATATATTAGGAAAAAGTGACATCAGTTTGCCAATTTCATTCACCCTTCGTTTAAATCTTGCAGCACTCGTCTCTCTTTGCTTTTGATCTGCCTCGTTCTTGGTGTATTTATTTGGTCACAGTCATCCAGACCGCAGAGAGGGGAAACCGATGGCTCTGACCATGAGGGAGGAGGATCAGGGCTGGCTCCAACAGATGCACCACTTAATCCCCTTCCTGACCCATTGCTCCAAAACAAAATATTACATAAGCGCGGACGGAAGTGAAAAGCTCGCTTTTTGTATCGCGCCCGACAATTCCCATGTGTGCATGTGGTGTTGCATCAGCTGTTTCTCGTACATCCACACAGTAACGGCGACCCACCTCTGTAGCGCGAGTCCAGCTTCCGCGGACCGCTCCGGTCAGCATCTCTTCTAGACGAATGCATTCCCCGCAACTCTCCTGCCCGTTGGGCAACTTCTCTGGAAATCTCCCTGAGGCGAACTTTAGGATCACCAGTGCCAATTTTCACTATTAAAAAAAAAAAAAAACCAGACAAAAAAGTAATCGACATGTTGTTGCACTTAAAGCAAAATTGATTGCATAACCAGTATTTGATCGGTGATGAAAAAAAAAAAACATAATAGAATCAGTATATCCTGTGCAGAACCAGGTGGAGATTTCTCTCACTGCAGGTATCAAAAGCATTTTATTCTTTGTTGTCACAAAGGTATCTCTAGTCCCAGCATGCTTTTCTGTATCACTTCTGACTGTCTCCAAGTCCCCAACACAGCCAAAGTGCTAAGCTGCTGCTTAACTTGTCGATAAAAGTACTTTACATCAGACTGCTGAAATGATGTATCCGCTAGATTTTTTTTCTGCTATATGAGGGGAAGGGGGGAAGGGGCTGACTGAGGCTCCTGTGCCACAATTTCAGCAGAGATTTGTTTCGAAATGAAATGATTAGTCATGGCACTGGAAAACAATGTCACCATGAAGAGGACACAGCAAATCAAAAAACAGTGGTTTTTTTTGTTGTTGTTTGTTTTTTTGATTTTTTTTTTTTTTTTGGGGTGGGGGGGGGGGTCCATACCCTCTACTCCAAAAAGAATACATTTTAAACAGATCAGAGCATGATCCTGACTTCAGCTTTGACTTTGCTACTCGTGAAAGCTGTGAGCAACTGCTGACATTTCACCATCTTGCAGCCTTCCCTCTCAGCAACGTTCAACAGAAAAACAGTTCAAGGACATTCGCAGCCGCACACCAACAGACGATAAAAAGACAGAGTGTGATTATATCAAAGTTCAGGCGATTTAACCATTGTATACATTCCTCTCGAATCTTCTCCTTAAGTATGTGCAGAACTGGCAGCCCTTTGTGACCTCTCTCCTGAATGAGGGTCTCTAATCTCTTCCGTGTTACTAACATGGCCAGATTTAATCTTACAGCGAGAACGTTTAATTATCTCCTCCGGTTGCGATGCCAGATCGCTTCTTGTTGCAAATCATTTACAAACGAAGCAAGTTTCAAAGACTAGAAACCTTGACTAGAAGCCTTGACTTGTGCCTTATCTGATTGCATGCTTTCTTGTTCATTGTAAAAACACTCATGTTTAAAGGCACTGCCTACTTTCTACTCATATTTTTTGTTCCATAAGTTCACTAACTAATTTTCCATCATCAATGTTTGTTTTCCGCTTGAATGTCTTTTCCAGCTACTGCTCTATATTTTTGATTTACCTGGCCCTCGTCCTCCACTGGTCTGAGCACTGCCTCTGCTGAGGGTCGAAGGGGTCTTCTGTTTGTTGGAGTCGTGGCCCAGCAAAGCCTTCAGATTCTCTCTTGTAAGGTCCAGCTTCTTGGGAACTGAAACTGGAGACTCAGAACCTGCAGAGATAAAATGTATTTAACAACCTATGCCGTCGCAGGCCGATTTGAATCTTCACCAAGAAAAAGAAGAGGAAAAAATGATTTTAAAGCCTTGTTCTTTCAGTTGTAGGATCATATACATGTGTACTTTAAATGAGTAAATACACAGGCTCCCCCTGAAACTGAATAAGAACGTGCATCACAATATATAGACCCTACTCGTCTTGTTTTTGGAGAATCATCTAGTTTCGTTAGAGTCCTGATGGACAGTGAGCAGCTGCCACAGCTTGGAGCTGGGGCACAGCCAGCACAAAAAGATGGAGGAGGATCTTTAAAAGGGATAAAAACCTCCCCAACCGCACAAATCCTTGGATACATAATCCAAAAAGCAGACATGTTTAGCTGTTGTCATCAACAGAATTATCCATTACCCCCAGGGAGCAAATGCAACCCATATAATTTTAGAATTTACCCATTAAAAATCACAAGCCAGCCTGGGTTACGCCACTTTTATTGGATTCTTATCTTCAGTTTTTATTTCTACTTCTCTGGAAGCACATAAAAAGGAACTACTGTTCAACTGTGCATAGCAAGACTTTTCCTACAGAGATAGATGTGCAAACAGCAACTGAATACAAATAAAAGTACATTATACAAAACATTCCTTACTAAACAAGATAAATACATAATTTTCACAAAAAGGAAAAAAAAAAAAAAAAAAAAAAAATCAATCAAAACCTCATCTCACAACCAACTATTGATCTTTTGAAAATGTCAGCCTGATGGCCACTGAGCTAGTCTTTCTTAAGGACACGTGTTGCAATAAAAGGCTACTATGATCAACACTGTAAACAAACAAAAAATTAACCTATAAAATAATGACGGAGCACACCATACCTGGTACGTCTCCGTTAACGGGGGCCTTGTAGTGAGACTGGCTGCTGTTTTGTTTTGAGGCATCTTCTGTGGTGATGGCACTCCCATCAGGGTTGGAGTAAAAAAGGAGGAGAGGTTGGAAGTGACCTTTTATGCATTTGCTGACCACATCTTTCCACCGGGAGCCAATCTATAGAAGATAAATAAATAAACAAAACAAGAAAAGGTGGCTCAGAGGCTCAAAACATATGTGCATATGTTAAAAAAAAAAAACACAAATACACACACACACACAAAAAGGACTAGAGAACACGTAAAAAAAAAACAGGTTTTAGAGACATCGACAAAAGGTCACAATTAAATCTTTTTCTGACCAAAAACTGATGACACATCCCCTTTTATGGAGGGGAAAAAACAAAATACAAACTCCCTACACTTTCAGTATTTTTTGCTTTGTTAATTGAAAACACTGAGGCCAAAGCTCACAATCACATTAGTTAAGTCATGTGAGGTGAACGTCTCGCCATAAAGGCACCACAAAGGCAGGCTGCAGGCCAACAGATGCTGGTGTACTCCTTAATTAAGCAGATGACAGACAAAGAGAGGGAAGGAGAAAGTGGGCGGGAAAAAAAAAAAGTAAAAATCAATGCAAACGAAATAGAGACACAAATAAATGCAACAAAGACATTGCAAATAAGGCAATGTACGTACATGATCTCGTCTATATTTGATTTATATGAACTAAGATGAAGAAAGCTTGGATGGAGAGAAAATGGATTCAGTTATTTGTAAAGTTTATTTTTCATAAGTGAGGCACAATATTCATCATCTGCTAGGTTAAAAACTTTTGTCTAATTTGCATTTTGCTGATAAAAACCAAAACAGCCCCCAAACTGTTCCATTCTGTTTGTACAAATGCATTACAACATAACTTATTTTTAGTAGGATGCTTTTTTTTTTCCTTTTTCTTTTTAAATACTGTCCATTCCAAGAAAAGTATAAAAACTATCCAAGCCGATCAGATCCACCAACCACATACTGGCTTCACCACAAAATAACTAATTTATGTGCTGGAAAAGTAGTGATTTGTCAAACTGCGGCAGCCTCTCAGTGGTTGGGATTTTAGGCGTCATGGAAACACTGGCAACTTTCATTTCAGGTATGGACTTGGCAGGAGCTGAGAACCACAGCTCCATCTTCCTCTGGAGTTGTTGCTCACGTAGCACAGGCGGCTGGTGGATTAACACATAGTTGGCCAGCCAATATGGCACAGTCCACAAGAAAATTGTGAGGATGAGAGACGAAATGCAGGGCTCACACAATCATAAAAGCGTATTAAAAACAAAGGAATGTTTATGTGGACTCTCAATCTGGTGTATGAACACTAAGTATCACAAAGAAAACAGATAAATAACATTTCTCTGTAACCTTAACATTTAGACCAGTGAACGGATCAATTATCTTTACTAAACAGATTATTCTTTAATACTCAAGATCTTTGAAGAAACATTTTAGTAGGGCTTTGGCCGATTCCACTATCGCACACGTGTGATATAAATTAATTCAGAGGGCCCATAATGAGCAATAAAATGTGTCCAAAGTTGCACCGGCCAACAGGGAGCATTCTCAGCGAGCTGCTGAAGAGGTGCTTTGATCGGGAAACAAACACATTTGTCCCTATAGCATTCCTCTAAACCACCAGCCTTTCTAATAAAATCAGAAATCATTCCCCAACAACAAAAAAGAAGGGATAGGCAAGCACAAAATGCTAAAACTCAGTCTTCTTCAAAGCTCTCATCCTTCTTTTTGTGCATTCACTTTGTGCATTCACTCAGCCAGTTAGAGAGAGTCGCCTGCCAGGAGACTGAGTTTATGACTTGCAGGCTTGTTGGGAGCTGTGAAGTCAACAATAGGATTGTTTTTTTGTTTTTGTTTTTTTTTTGGCAGGACACCGCCACTTCATCTGGGTTCATGTGTCGAGCCCAAAATGTCAACAATAACTGGGAGCATGATGCTAACTCTGGTACGAGTTGTATAATTTCATCTCTTGACTAAGCTTTAAAAGGTTTTTTTTAAAAAGGTGCCCCGGCCAGATGTGACACACATATGTTACAAAAGGAAAATGAAACACAGAATTGGCTATTCAAGGTAGAAAGAAATTATGACAGTTATGGTAATTACTGCAGTACATCACTGCCAGCATGTTGGCAAGCAAAATGTCACACAGCCCATTTTTTTCCTTAAGATGCAATTTGGATAAGAAAACAATACTTATTTTATATTGCTCCTTTGTACATTAATAACCTGATACCAGAAGTGCAAAACAAACAAAAGCCCAACAATTAGGGCTGTAACGATACAATAATATCGCAATACGATACGCGATATTCGGCTCACGATATATATCGATATTCATCTTACAATACATTTACATCATTTTCTGAAAGATTTTAAAGGGACAAAATGATTTTGGTGACATCTTGTGAGTGTTCCAATGACTTTGTTTGAATTAATTGAAATGAAAGCATCAATTACACATTATATGGCTGACAGGCAGCTTGCAAATGCTGGACAAAATGAATAAAAGATTGTGTTGAGAAAAATAGTTTCCCTTTATTTAAACAGTGCAAATTGTTGCTTTCAAGCTTTTAAAGGTGGGACACGGGGGTTTTGAAAGAAGCTTCGAATAACGATACCCGCGGCTGAAAATCGATACCCTTTAGGGGAAAAAAATATCGATATATATCGCAGAATCGATAAATCGCTCAGGTCTACCAACAATACAATTTATTTTGTTTCCAGGTCCTCCATGTCAGATTGCGAAACCTGATCGGTGCCCTCTCTTTCAAATATTTGTGAAACTGTTATAACAATTTTATTATCAACCCTTAAATTACTTTTTTTTTAGTGTGCCACGCACTCGCAAACTTCAAATCTCCAATTTAAAAGCTGGAACAGCCAACAATGATCAATTTTCCGCACGCCGACTAAATGTTTAACAGGTTGTGCCCTCGGCACTCGTGCACACTCTCTAACCTCTTTCACTGTCGCATCGTCAAAAAAGACCCATTTGGAGGATTTGGTGTGGTAGGCGAAGGCACAGTAGTGGCGGCTGGAGTAGCAGATCATCCCAACCAGCAGCAGCTCTCCCTTTTTGGCGTGCTCATCCGTCACCCTGTAGAAAAGCTGCGTCCACAAAAACACGCACAAATGAATATTTACACATAAATTGTTATTAATCTGCATTAACAAGTGACAAGTGAATGATGCCGACTGCCAGTCAAACCAGCTGCCCCATCTGTTTATTGATTGTGGTCAGAGGGAGTTTACCAATACCGGTTTGACAATCAGCAGAAATGGAGGATCGTCTGATTCTGTGCAGTCAGAAAAGATCTTGACATCTTTATTAAGGTGTTACACAGTAGTCATACTAATACAAGTGTTGGAAACTTAAAAAACAACATCTGAACAGTTAGGCATGTTTAACCAGCTCTGATTTCAAAGTCATCCAGGTGGGAGGGGGGTCATTTTAACACCCAGCAGAGTCAAGTGAAATGCTCCTGAATGAATTAAGGTCTTTGTGGCCCACTAATGTGAAGGCGGGTCAGCTTAAATTCTCCTGACAGGATGCTTTGGCAAGGCACAAAAGGGAGCTGTAAAGTATGTGGTTTGAATACTTAAATTAAGCAAAAAGCAAGCTTATGAAAGTTTATGTCTTAATTTGCTCCATAAAGATTTTCGTCCATAAAGATGATTCACACAGCAAACTAATGTGAACAGACCACTGAGAATTATTTCATGAATCATGTCCCATAATAGTTTGTGTTTAATGTGAACACAGTTGATACTTTGTTCATACAAATGTGCAGGAAGTCATAATGTCACAAGTGAAATGCATGCCCAACAGTTTGGGCCTTTTAAACAAGAGACTCAATGCAGATACTGCATTTATGATCAAATGTTTGTCCAGCCCACATTTTCACTTGGCACGCATGCTTTTATGCATACACAGTTGGGCACAAAAAGCTGAGAGGAAGGGCTTTCTGACCAGCAACATGGACCGACCGGGCCCTGGGTGTTAACTGCTTATGCAATGTAGCAGACTTGCAGAGAAATAAATCCCCACTTTATTTCCCCACATATGTTCATAGGGACCAAAATAGCCTGACCATTAAAAACTTGGAAAACAGACAGCAGTTTTATCGCAGCTGTGTAAAAAAAAAAAAAAAAGTGTAAGACAAAAACTTAATCAGACCCCTGTTGTTGTGATAGCTTCACTAAGTCATCTTATTTTTTTTTTTTTTTAAATTGAATCAAATATACATGGCAGAAGAAAGTATTCTCACCGCAGAAAGAGTGAGATGAGGCCCAAGTGAGCGGATGACATCTTCAGTGAGATCTGACTGGTCCGAGTCCCACACAAATCCTATAGTCACTATTTCTGGGGAGTTCATGAGGACCCGTCTGATCCTAATCCTCTGGCCACAGTTGCTCTGGATGAAAAAGACAGAGACCATTGAACAAGTCCATAATGTTAGCCAAAATTCAATTCGCAGCGGGCCACATAATTGGTCCGTGTGCTGATTAAAAATAAATAAATAAATAAAACCCACACACAATGGCACACTGAGATCACTTACTGGACAGTTTCGGAGGTCTCCGATCGTACTTGCTGCCTGTAACAGCTCTCCAAAAGACTCATCTCTGCGCTGAAGCACCTGTTGACTAAGAAAGAGAGTCCATGTGAAAAAAAAATGTTGAGAGACAAAAAGGAAGTTATCACAATGTAATACCTTAAAAGTGATAAGTGAGTGGGATGATTACAAAAAGAGGCTAATCAAGTTTGAAATGGTCTGTCCCTTACCAGAGTGCAGTGGTGGAGATGTAATGCACCAGCTCTGTAAAACGGCAGTGGGTCGGAGGATGCCCCACAGCTACGACACACGCACTGCAGAGGACAAAAACACAGAAAACAAGAGTCAAAATATCATTATCAGGCATCCAGTTTAACTTCTGAAGTCCTGTCTCTCTGACAACAACGAAGTTACTTCCAGGCTCTGATAATTGCTGGAATGGGTGGCGTGAAGTTGAGGTGGACCAAAACCCACTAACTTTGTCCCCAAAGGATTTAGTGCAAAGTGGTGTTATCTGTTTGATTCAGAGATAGTGCTACTTTGGGACTGAGTCCATGATGAACATCAGAGCCACAGGGCAGGGCGGTGTATAATATATCTGCAGCACTGAGGAGTCTGACGAGAAACTTCCAGAAAATTCAAGGGAAGCAGCCTGCTTCCCTTGAATTTTCTAAAACAAGTGTGGATTTCAAAACAAGTGTGGATTTCTGTTTTCTCTGGCAGTGATTTGTGTCTGCATCTGCCTGTGTGTGTTCACGTTGTTTAATTCCAACACCAGCTGAGACTGCTTTCAGATTGTTTAAACAAATATTAAAAGGGAAAGCAAATAATGGATATAAACTCATATTCCTCTTGTGCATAAATCTGAGATCATCACACAAACGTTCAGATAATACTGACAAACACCTCCGAACCTCCCACTCACCTGTTCATAAAGTGACATGGCAAACTTCTGATGAGTGATACAAGACTTTGAAATGCAGGAGTCTGTCTCCTCAGGCACAATGTGGAGATGAATCCTCTCCAGAATGTTTTCCTGTGAAACAACAGGAGATGACTTTTTACTTCTCCGTAGGTTTTTCAGTTTTAGGAACTGTGCTGGCGATAGCAGAGGGGTCACATTTAAAGAACAAGCTGCAGTCCATTTTAGCTTCTTCACGATTCTACCAAACGCCCGCGAGTTCATTAAATCTTAAGGCGGCAAGGTAGCCCGGCAAAGGTTACAAGCTCAACTTCACAGCCTGTTAATTTGACACTGTCTCACACAGCTTTTCCATAGACTGTGTGCTGCCAAATGCATTAAATGTTAAACGCTTGAGGACGACGATCGGTCCAGAGCAAAGAGCTGCAGTATACGTACGATAAAAAAAAAAAATTCATGGCATGTGAACATCATACCTCTGAGACGTAAAGAAGAAAGTATTACATTTTTGTAAGAGGGAACTGAGAGAGGAGGGGAGCCACATAATGAAGAAAAATATCCCTTTCTGCAATGCATAATTGTGTGGGTTTGGGAAGAATTTATTAAAAGAACTAAGGGACTTCATATGAAAACAACATCTTTCATGTGAGAAAGTCACAGCTTGGGCACGTTGATTAAAACATCAACATTATTACCTTTTTCCCCCCCAGAGTACTTAACTTTTTATTCACTCAATGCAACAATTTCAGCAGATCGTAGAAATAAACTGGAAATTTTAGAAGAATGTATTCATTGGTTTACCGGCCATTTTGGTCTATTCAAAGTGTTCGAATGAATACATTTTGAGGCCTAAATTTAATCTGAGTGCCTCTTTACTGAAGAATCATGGGAAAAATTCAGGGATGAAATCTGTGTGCAAATGAATGTGGATTCTGTATTCTGGAGAGGTCATCAAAAGGGTTTCCAGGAAATAGCCAAATTAGTGGTCATAACTAGGGGAAAAAAATAAATAAATCATGTGCCAATGATGACTGTTGTGCCAGTTCTGGAAGAAAAATAAATCCAGAAACTAATTTTGATTGGCTTGAGGATGTTCAGGCCTACCTTCAAGACTGAAGGTACAGCTTAAAGTTAGGGTTAATAAATAAAAACAAATAAAGAGTCGGGAGTTAAATAATAAGTAAAATAATTTTACTTTTCTTTTTTAAGCAAAGGTTTATATAAAACTTTGACTTCATCTGTAATACAGAACATGATACACTACCTGCTGCTTGCTTTTTTAATTTTTTTTTTTTTTTTTTTTTAGACAGATTCTTCCTTTGATTTATTCAACCCTGTGCAACTGAACTTATTGAGTCAAAAAAGGATGATTGTCGGGTAACTGTCAGGATACATCAGTGCTGAGATTGTCTGGGGATGCTTTTTATGCAACATAATATGGCAACACCAAACACAGGGGTTTCATCACAACTATGACGCTTATATAACCTGTCATGATGATATTAAGTGCCATTGTGGCAGGGGTTGATGGGAGGTGAGGGGGGGGTGCAGAAGCTTTTTCAGTGACCTCGCCGAACAGTTTCTTTTCAGCGCATTATCCCAACTGCGTTTCAGGACAGCACGCAAACACGAACACACTCATCCCCCGATGACACCCAAGTTGCCACAAGAACTCACAAAGCACTCAGCAGCATCATCCATGAAGCCCAGCTGGAAGCGCTGCTCGTCCTTAAAGGTCTCTGCCAAGGCGTGACGCAGGTTGTCAGAGGGCAAGGCTCGCTCCCGACTCTGCTGGAACTGGGAGAAAATGCCCTGAGGAAGAGAGCAAGACATGGTTTGTGCATGGAGAACAGAATGCTGCATTCACTGAAAGCATGTGTCACATTCACATTGCCCAGTGCAGTCTGGGTATGCGACCTAATGAGCCACGCATCCAACATGGCAAACACGAACTACACTTTTATTTTATTCAATTTGTTTGTGCTCAGTCTCATTAAACATGCTGCTGATTACATCGTACCTTTAAAGCACAAAAAATGCATGAGTCTCCCAGACAGAAGTGGCCAGGCAGCTGTCTCAAGCTGCGCCTGAAGATGTCCAGATGCCATAATACCTACGCAGGAAAAAGAGGAGCAGGTCATCAGGCAGAATACAAAATAAAAATACTACATAACAGTTGTTCCTCACCTAGGCAGCAAAGCATTAGTTGCATGTCAAACCAAACCAATGCATAAAATAATTATTTCTAACAATTACAAGCAGGGTGATTTGTAAAAAACAAAAAATTTAAAAAGAAATGTCCCTGGGTCTTGTGTTACATATGGCATTTAGGACAATGAAATAAACTCTACAAGGTCATGAAAGTGAGCGGGGAGCGAGTCGTCATTACCAAACACTGAAGATGATCATTACTTCTGGCCAACAGCTCATCTCTCCCTCTGAGTCACAGCCGTCTCTGACACTGACCTAACAGTGACTGTTATAACACATCATCTCACCAGCAAAAACTGCTGGTCAGAAGAAACCTTCAAGTACATGCAAAAACTGCCGGGAAGCTGTGACAAATTTAGGCCATGACTCAAGTCTTAAATTTCTAAATGAAAAAAAAAAAACTAAAGAAAAACAAAACAGTTACGTTCTTAAAGAGCTGACTATCTTGTAGTTTCTAGTCGAGGAGTGCAACAGTTGCATGCAGAGCATTACAGTGACGTTTGAGTTTTCTGTTACTGTAAAAAAAACAATTCAACCGATATTCTTTTTCCAACCCCTTTATGAACACAAAACAAAAATAGGAAGGTGCACTCTACACTGCTAGAACTTAGTAAATGCTTCTTTGCCAAGTCTAAAAGCTTGTAAACACATTAAAAAAGTTAAAAAAAAAGAGGGAGAGAGATGACTATGTTTTTCACATCACAGAAACTTGTAGTTGCCGCTCACCCTGTGATGAATCATTTAAACAACTATTTATAGAATTAGTCACTGAAATCATAAGATCATGAGCAGTGTTGTCATCTCTGAGAAAAGAAACAGACTAAAGGGGAAAGCACAGTTTGTATTAAGATAACCAGCTTGGTTTTTGTTTTTTTACCTCTTGTGTGTCATGTATTGGTGATGACCTTCAACACTCCTCCACTTAAACTCTGCACAAAAACAATCCATTTACGCCTCTGACTCTAAATCTCTCGGTAGGTGTGTCTCTCTCTAAGGGTCCTGATGCGGTGCTGTCTCTTCAGAACATTAACCCACGGTGCCGAGCTCAGAGAGAACTTCCTTTTCCCATCCCGACTTCAAATGTAGGATTTCTCTGTATTCTAAGCTGATTATTTACTGCCAACTCCTAGCATCCCCAAGTAAAAACAGAAATAAGTAAAGACAAAATTTCAAGGCTGTGCGTATCATTTAACACCATGGACAAAAAAAAATAAAACAAGAAATCATCAGCCAGTTTCAACAACCAATACTGGCCACAACCAGTCAGGCCCAATCACACAAAAACTGTCCATTTCTACACACCAGCCATGATCGGTGCATCTCTACTAAAAACTCAACTTACCCCTTCAAACCCCACAAGATGACTGTGATTTTGAGCTGGCGTGTAGTTCCACCAATATCTGTCGCGCCGCATTATAACTTTGCTTTTTACAAACTGAGTCCCGTTCTTATTCCTCTCATGGCCTGCGCTGCAGTTAAAGCAGTCAGTCTAAGTTCTACTAATTCTGGCATTCAGGGCCAACACATTTACATAAGGACAGAACAGTTAGCTAGTTTGTTGTCAGACAAACAGACGCCTCAATGGAGACCTGAATTTAGACCCAGCTGTAAAATCCTTTACAGAGAGAAACTGTAACAATCCAAATGTAATAGATAAATGTAGTTCTCTGTCTTTAAAAAGGCTTTAAAAAATTAACTGATTTGCATCCAAACCTCAGACTTTAACACCCAACTTCTTCTTTTGGGCATTTCCATAAGATAGCATTTATGGGTATTTCATATTTTTGGGGCCCATGTATGTTAGCACCACTCTTCTGAGGTCAACCCTGAGATTTCTATCTCGTCTGCCAAGAGCTGGAAGGCACAGGACAAATCCTTCATCTTGTACCTGTTGCGGTAGCACTGAGCAGATTTTAACCTGCGTACAGGATTATTACCCTGCTGCAAGGTCATTCCTCTACAAGTCTTTTTCCGTTAATAGACGTTTGCTTCAAAGAGTCTAATGGTATGTAAATGAGTCCATTTGTTCTTCTGTCAGTGAAAAGTTTCCTGTGCTACCGGCTTCAAAAACGAGCTCTAATCAAGATCAATCTACTCCTAGTAACAGCTGGAGAGATGTTATTTTCATTGAACTTATGCATCTTTCATCTTTCAAGCATACCTTTGCTAATCAGAGACAAAAAGCTGTATTTTAACTAACTCAAGTTTATGTTCATTTTCAAACTTCTAATTGCTATACTGAAGTCATGGGGAAGGTTTGTTTTTCCTGACACTCTTCCACTAATGTAATTGTTGTTTGTTGCTGCATAGAAGAGCAAACCTTCCTACGTACCTGTTGTGGTCAATCAACTGTTCATGGTCTTCCAGATGTCAGCTCAGCTCAAAATATTTCTGCAACTATGGTTTGTGTTTACTAGTGGTGAGTATTGGCAAGTACCTCGCAATACGATATGCATCGTGATACTTGGGTCACTATACAATATTATCGCAATTTTCTACCCAGTTAATATCAAAATTAAAAGTAAAGATGAAAAATCAAGTTGCTGTATATGTTCATCAGATGATATTGATCATTCAGAGGACAATTGAGTCAAAACTATTTGCTTCAAAACAACCTATTTATTGTTTATTATTGGTGTTTTTGTACATTTAAGTGAATGAATGAATTTTCTAAAAAAAAAAAAAAAATCGATATTGGGAGCTGAAAATGGATATTATATCGGGTGGCCGAAAATTCGCGATATATCGCCAAATCGATTTTTTTCCCACACCCCCAGTGTTTACAAATTAAAACTGCAACCTGTAAATGATTTCATTTAACTCAAGCAGAAATAATAATGATGATAAACATGTTCCACACATACCTGAACAGCGCTGTTGAGGAAACAGCTGTTCTGGCCCGGTTCATTCAACAGTCCTTTGGTGGGAGCCAGAGACAGCATGCTCCCCGGCTGGTACGATTTTCCCAGATTGCCCCCTGGCTTCCTGAAGAACTTGACCCATGCCATTGGTTAGTGGAGTCTGCCTTTAGACAGGTGGGACGGTGAGAGGATGGGGCAGGTTGTTGCTGGGATCAAATCCCTTGGTCCCTGAAGGGATGGCGACCCAACTGTCCAAGGCTACGTTATGCCTCCAGCTGCAGCAGCTGCCCTGCTACACATGGGTCTCTAGACCATGTCAGCAGCTCATGAAGAAACTTCTTTTACTTATCCAGCAACTGAAATCTTTTTAATTTAAAAAAAAAAAAAATCTATAAAACACACAATTGCAGTCAAAGTCTTCTTTTTGGCAAGCCTTTGATAAGAAGCTGTCTTTTATTTCCAAAAGGATGTTCTTTGAGCCCACGTGAAAATGGCTCAATCATCTTGAGAAGCTGCTGGTCAAAGCTTCACATTTGCTTGAGGAGGAGCAGAAACCCCACGTGAAAAGGTTTTTCCACATGATCCCGATGCTCTTGTGGCTATTCAGCTCCACTTATTTGTCCCTCCTAGAAGATCATCCGTGTTGAAGTTTTATCCTGGTTCGCCAGGAAGCACAGATGAGCTGTATTTGGAAAAAAAAAAGAGAAAAAGAGAGTGGGTGAGTTTTTAGGGGCCATTGTAGCTGTCACTGTCACTTACTGAGGTTTATCTACTATGTAAGCAACAGCTGAGCAATTTTATCGATTCTGCAATATATAGCGATATTTCATTTCCCAAGAGAGTATTGATTTTTCAGCCGTGGGTATCGATATTCTAAGCTCCTTTCAAAACCCCCAGGTCCTGCAGTCCACCAGCTACTAGGTCCACCAGCTACTCTGCTGACATGGGTGCATTTTTAAGATGGCTTAATTGTTGCTCAAATGGACTTGAATTATTGGCTGCCATTGTTCGTTTTTACTTAACCTGGTGGCTAGAATGGCTAGTAGCTGCCTCATATGTTCAGTATCAAGCCAAAAAAGCTGCCAAAGAAGGCCACTTGCTGTACTTTAACTCTCCATTGTGCCCTTACCTTTAGAAGCAACAATTGGCGCTGTTTAAATAATAAAAACTATTTTTCTCAACACATCTTTTATTCATTTTGTCCAGCATTTGCAAGCTGCCTGTCAGCAATGTAATGTGTAATTGATGCTCTCAGTTCAATAAATTCAAACAAAGTCACTGGAACACTCAAAAACATGTCACCAAAATCACTTTGTTCCTTTAAAATCTTTCAGAAAATAATGTAAATGTATCTTAAGATGAATATCGATATATATCGCATCATGAGCTGAATATCGTGTATCGTATCATATCGTATCGCAAGATTAGTGTGTCGCTACAGCCCTAATGTAAGCATTTTGCCATTAGCTTTTAATTTTAATCACTTTCATTTCCATTTATATTTTCTAACAATTCAATAAAATTGTAAATATATGCAATTACATCCATAAATGAATAAAAACAAATAAACATCTCAAACTTTAGTACTAAACTTTCATTTCTGAATTAAGGTCAAACTGAACATTCATTCATGTAAACAAAGCTTACACATTAACTTTTACAAGCACCCTCTGCACTGAAAGTATGTCAAACTAGCTCTTCATTGGGGCAGGAACCCTGTGCAATTGTTGTTGTTTTATTTTATTTTTCTCTGGTGTGTGCAATACTATTTTAATACTTACTCTACCTTATTGATATATTTATTGTGTATCTTAATCTATACTTCAAAACTGTGATTTTGCTTTCTTTTACTGTACTGTCGGTGCTGAAGCTGCTGGAACCACAATTTCCCTGAGGGAGACCTCCCAAGGGATTAATATAGTTCTATCTATCTAATCTAAAGCTGCCCCAAACTCAGACCGCACCGTAACATGAAAAACAAATGCATTTTAATCACTTTCAAAAACCAGTTACCAGAACACATTGCTGGAGAAAAAAAAATATCTGTGCAATAATAATTTTTTTTTTTTCTCCCCACATGGTCGGAAGAAAAGGACATCACAGTAGCACCAGAGACTCATTTGAAATATGTTCAAACATTAACCATTGTAACGGTTTGTTATCACCACTAACATTATAATCTATACGAATAACTTGTAAATCGATATAATGTTCCGCTTCTTTATCATAACTTCCACTGGAGGGTTACAACTGTACTCATTACTAGGTCATCTGATATTATCTCATCTGTTAGAAAAATATGAATTACTTGTGTTGAAAAAAAGGATAACGAGACAAGGTGTAGTTATTTGTCAGGGTTTTTTGTTTTGCTTTGTTTTGTTTTTTCAGGATTTCAAAAAAATCCCATGTAAGAGAATACTTCTAGCTGCTCTTGTTACTTTGTCTGGCACTGTCATTCTTTTATAAACTAAAAAGAACTGCTCTGACCTATTTCTTTTTTAAAATAAACAGTGATTTCAGCAGTAGAGGACATTACACTGAATATGCAGTTCAATTTACAAAACTTGCAGTCCGTGCAGCTTTGAAAACCTACTGAGCGACATTAAAAATCCCCAGTGAATGAGCATTGTTGCTTCTTGGAATGAAAGGCTGAACACAGACGACGGAGAGGTTTGATGGATGAAAATGTTTGTGCTGACTGGGACAGTGGAAGCTGTGTCTTGGTGGCTACGTTAGTGAATGGCCCGAGTGATCAACATAGTCACAACATGCAACTTTGGATCGGTTTACTACGGTTTTCATAGCCCGTTTCACATCAAACAGAATCAAAGCTGCACAGTTTTTAAGAAAACTGAAGTCCTACCATACAAAACTCCAAGGGAGGAAAAAAAAAAATCAAAACAAAGAAGCAACTATTTTCACTCAAACAGACCAATAAAAATAAATAAATCCTCAAACATTTAGTCATGGGAAAAAGGAATTTTTTTTTCAAAAAATGCTCTACTTAACACAAATAATGAACCTTCCTGTTGTGACAGTTTCTACAACCCCAGGTTTCAGTCTAAACCTGCTGGACCACATTACCGCCGTGGAATCCAGACAATCCTAAAATGGACGAGGATATCGCCACAATGCCAGATTGCAACAGTTAATGGCACAACCTGGGGTTTCGTATTTACACAGCAGAACTCGCATCTTTGCATGATCCAACTTAACATGCAAAAGCTTTAAGCTCTGCACTGTGTACCTGGGCCCCATGGCAACAACAGTCCCAAGCCAGCATTTAAGCTCATAGTTGCACCACCAGCTCCGAATTAGTTTCAGGGCTGAATTAGTTTCAGGGCTGGTGGAAAACTGGATAAGATGTATAGCCTGCTAATAACGCCACACGTCCCGAGATGCTTAAAACTATTTGTCGTAAGTCAACTCCGAGTAAACGCACGGGCATCCGTTCAATCTTGAAAAACATTTCTACCTCAATTCCTCCAAAGTGAGTGACTATTTATTGATCCTTATAATTAAAGAAACCCGTGCTAATGCACAAGCATTAGGGATGCACATGGTTAACCGTTTAACCGTTAACCGATAACAGTAACTCAAACCGATTAATACTAACGGTCAATTTTGTTTTTAAGCTACGTAATTCAATCAACTCATGGGGGCGTGTCGACAGGTGCAACAGGCCTCTGATTGGTCAATTCTACATCCGCGTAGAAAAGAGCGCGTCATCGAAAAAATGAGGAAGTACCCACATCTGTACGATTCTGGTTCTCCACACTACAAAGACAGCACATATTCTAGTAATTCATGGAGGGAGATTGCGATGAATGTGGGTCTGGATACGGCCGAGACGGTGAGGAAGTGGAAAAACACAAGAGATAAGTTTAGTAAGTTTAGCTAGTTCGTGATTGTCGCTCTTGCGTTGTGGCGTGGAATAACATAGCGGAGACCGCGCTAGTATAAATCAAAAGTGACGGCGGCATCTCTGCGACAAGCTGATGGTGACACATTGCCGCGAGAGTATACACGGGGAAGTGTCCGCATGCGTCCACGACAACGCGCGCAACATCGCAGCAGCCAACCCCTTCCGGACTTATCGGTTAACGGTTATTAATCGTTAAAGGGCGTCGGTTAACGGTCATAACAAAAATCCAAAAAGTGCTTCCCTAACCCAGACCCATTTACCAGAGAGGGAGACCACCACCATACATCCTCACGCCCACATTATTCAATGTCAACTTGATGTATTTGACAATGACGCGCCAACACATGTTTTATATTGTGGCAATCCTGACAACTGCTAGAGAACATATAGCCCCCCCCCCCCCCCCCCCCCCCTTCTTATTTATGGAAATGTCATTGCATAACAGGGGTCCATTTCAAAAACGTCTGTTATATTACAAACACTGAAACTCCCTGATAAATCAGTAGCATTGTGATTCATTTGAAAGATTATGCTTTGTTGGTCAGTGGCAAAAAGCATCAATTTTGAAAACAGGGACTTTGAACAATTGCTTAATTCAAGAAAATAAAAAAAAAATCACTGCTATTTTTGACTGTTGATTCACTTTTCAAGGAGAACTCAGCAATACCTCAATTAGTCATCCAGAAATTCATCTTTAAACAGCACAGGAAAAACAACACATAATGTTTGTACTGCAAGATATATGCACATTTTAAGACCTGGTCCGGCTGAGTTACAGTCTAGAGTGGTTGAAGTGGCAAAATGCTGTGGGCTGTGAGCAAGACTATAGATGAAATGTTGGGGGGGGGGGGGGTTAATTAATAATGCACAAGGTCTGCACAGGCAGCTCTGCTAACATTCTAACTGGTTCATATGGTGCTGATAAAAGTTGTATTTGAAAAGAATTAAGCACAGAGTCCCTCGTAGTCAAGTTCAACAAGATGGAGATATGAAATATCGACTTCACTGTTTAGAAGCCAAGGTGGAGAATATGACTCAGCTGGCTAACAACAATACTGTCCTGAAAATCCTGGCTTACATCACTGCCTGATGTAAGCCAAGACGACGGTTAACACCTTCCCCTTTCAAGTCTGAGAATCGAGTGACACTATTTTCCCAGGACTTTCCTCCCATCGAGTTGATCATTGCAAGTTTATCCATTATTTTTTCTCCCTTTCCTAAAACCCTCCAACTTCATATCAGCATATAACCATAATGACTCCAATATGTCCACATAACATCTATTTCTTTGTTCATCATCACATTTCTGTAGGTTTGTCTTGTAAAGTAACTTAAATAAGTTCTCTCTGTGCAACGCTGTTGATCCTGTGTAATTACATTTCTTTTTCAGTTCAATGAAGAGGTCAAACACACAGAACCGCTGGTACAATTACATGGAAGAGTGAAAATCAGGACTGTATGTTTGAAATCAGAGGAGAGGAAATGAGGTCCAGAGTGCAGCCAAATGCAAAACCTATCACATGCTGAATGCTTGTATCCATCCATCCGTTATCCACACCCGTTTAGTCCTCTGCAGGGTGACGGGGGTCTGCTGGAGCCCACCCCAGCTCTCTTCAGGCTAAAGGCAGGGGTACACCCTGTTGAATGCTTTTATTCTAAACATTTTTCCTGAAATTTTTTTTATATATGTGTGGAGAATGATTTAATCATTTCACATTTCAAATTTAATCTCCAAGTAAAAATGAAAATAATCCGACCAAAATGTTGGTATCATCTTCCAGAGTTGCCAGCTTAACATATTATCTCATAAAACCAATAGTAATGAACACTTAACTGGCAAAACTAAATCAGCCAGAGCAATGAATAAAAATTGCATTTAAAAAAAGAGGCATTGATTTAAAAAAAAAGTTTGATTTTTACTGATAATTACTTAGAGCTTTAAATACAGAGCAATAATTTCTGCTGCATTGTGTAAGCTTTGCCAAACAGATATATTTCCATGTGGGTTACAATAGTAATTTTATAGTTTCCTCTCATGTCCACTGCTGCAGGAGCTCAGTCTTCCTTCACAAACAAAGAGACCAACCCAGGACTTTTATTTTCCCTCCGCCTTTTTCCTCCCTTATTGTAAGAACACAAGGATGCCAGAGCATTCAGAGTGTAAAATAATGATGTAAGAATACAATCACACCATGGGAACACACCAAAGACAGAAGAAGCACTTGATGTGTTTAAACAGTCATTCGTTTTGAAAATTTAGCTAAGGAGGATCAAATCGTGGAGATTTTCACAGATTTTTTTTTTTAAATCCCTTCCATAATTCTTCTCATTGCTTGTGGGCAAAACAAAGCCTTTATCAATTATTAATGCTGATATAATTCACGATAAGTTGCCACAAACCACGTATGAGCCTCCCTAATTCCTGAATTCAGATCAGCATATTACAAATTTCCATCAAGCACAACCACAAGGCAGCTGAGACGATCCACCCTGTTAGGCCTCAACAATGACTCAGTGTTGATGTGTGTCACAGCCAAAACCAAGAATATATTGCTCATGTGTTAAGTTGGGAAAGCAACGATAAATAAGAAACTTATTACCCTCGTATTTTGTCCTGCTTCCTATCCTGACTAACTTGGGTGAATAAAGCAGTATTTCTTTTGCACACGTATTCTTACGCTGCCTCCACAGACACTTTATGTACTTGAACTAAACATAACCTTTAAATAGTGACAGCATTAAATGTAAAATGAAATCAGAGTTCCCAAAATAACAAAGAAACAAGTGATTTAATTTGATTTTATGTAAAACAATTTGAGAGAGATCTTATCGAAAATGATAAGAGCAGTGTTATTCAAAATGTTTGAGGGAAATAAAAACAAGAGTCAAGTAAAAGATTCAATTTTGTAAGTGGTTACAAATTTGAGCCTGCAAGCCCACAGTATTTCTATTATTAATCTGTGGTGCAAAGTGAGAAGCAAAAACACCTTCTATGTCTTAATTTAACCTGAACAGCTTGTAACACTCGCTCTTAAGTTTCCAGAGTAGTCACGCAAACTTTAAAGAGGCACGGCCCTCAAGTGCAACTTAAGAATTAAGTTTTGTCTTGTTTTTTTTTTTTCCTATTTCTAGCTTTCCTCAGTTCTTATGTCAGTGTATTTTAATTAGGAGCTGGCCAAAAACACAAGTCTGAATATTTACAAAGTCCTTTTCAAAGCAAGCAGCCACTGATCCTGCATGCTAAACCGCTAATATAACAGTTTAACTTGACTGTATAATTCCCCGCAGACATGATTCAAGGTTTCGGGCTACAAAGCAACGATCATTTCCTGTGTGGGCTTCCTGTGCAAAGGGCCTGCTGCTCTCCAACACATGGTCACCGTGTTCATTCTTGTGAAACTGAACAGGTCACCCGCACCACGTCGCGTTCTTATTTTCAACAGAAGGGAAAAGGCACAGCTCCAGGATTGTGCACCGCACAAGACCTGATTGAAATATAACATCCTCACCTCTGCTTTTAGGATCGCTTCCTCTACATCCTCAATCCGGCAGCAGCCTGACATAAAATATCAGTAAGGTGATCGCCAACGACACCTCTTCAGCAAACCCTGAATTGCATTTTTTAATCCACAGTTGAGACCCTTTTTTTTTTATTTTGTTTGTTTCTCCTTTTTAAAGCTGATGGAGGCCAAGCACCTTCCAGGTAATTGAGCAATGGTCGCATCTCAGGTGCACTTGCATAGTGATGGCAAACAAAAGAGGTGACAGAGGGCTTAAGTCAAAACTGGTTCTTCAGCATGCCTCCCTGTAATGCAAATGTCCCAAACACATCAACATGACAGGTGAAGGTGCACGATGAAGTCCGTAGGGCTGATGACTTCATCTCAAGGTGTCATCATGAGCGTGCGTAAAGTAAACGTGGTCTGCAACTCAGGAGTCTCCTTACCGGAGTGAGATTAATGTGTGAAAGTTCTGCTTGAGGTTCTGAATGTAATATTTGAAACTTCTAGCTTTTATCTAAATATATATTAAAAAAAAAAAAGTGCAATGACACTAATTTGAATATTCATCGAAAGATGAAAGGAAACGTCTCTCTTCATCATGGTGCGACACAGGACGAAAGAAGAAAGTCGTTTTTTTGTGACTCGAAAAGCCTATCTATGTGTCATTTAACACATTCCAACAATTTAGAAAGACAGTGAAAATATAAGCAGGACAGTAAAGGTGCTGTCGACTCAATATTTAGTGACAAACGCTCACACCTAGCTAAAAGAAAAAAAACGCACGCGACAACTGAAGACGTTCAGGACAACAAGCAAACATTAAGTTTGACGGAGACGTCAAAACAACTCTCGTGAATGTTTTAAACGTTTCCACGTCTCCCGTAGAAACTTGACGAGTCTCTCGTGCTAACGGAAGCTAATGCTAGGCCTACCTGGTTTCACCTGAGCTCCAGGTAGGCAGGTACGCCTCACATTTCCGCCCCACGTACAGCACATCAGCGAGGAAACTTTCAGTAGTAACTTGCCTGTACTTAAAAAAACAAAAAAAAAACAGTCACTCACCTCTGCGGGGGTATTAACCGGAGAAGAAGCGGATAATCTCCTTTAATGTGGACAGAGACGGAGTTTTGTGGCTTTTTTTTGAGAAAAGTAGAGCCGAGAAGCGGAGGAGTCTCTGGTGAAACTCTATTTCAAGTGAGAGACGCTAGAAAAAGACAAAACTACTCCACCAACCGTGTTGAAACTTCACACTTTCTGAGTCCCGTATGACTTTTTTTTTCTTTCTTCTTTTCCTCTCCCCTCACGCGTAATTTCCAGCCCGTGAACGCCAGTCCCTCCTGCGCGGCTGGAAGCGGCTCCGTGTGTCCGCGGCGGCGGTGAGCAATGGTCGCTCGGTCGACTTCGGCACCTGAAATACTGGATTAGAGATGTTTTCGGAGCTGAGATGTCAAACCCCGCCTCTTCAGCGCTGCACGCGCTGCAGTCTGCCGTGCTTCTGTGCACCGCTGCCACAGCTACGGGCGCATATTTGCAGAGCGCCAACTCTGCTCCCTGGCAGGCTCGTTAATGTTGCCTTTATTGTGCCGGGATTTGCAGTTTGCAGCCCCACTACTTTACTCTACTTTACTCAACTGCAAAGCTCCATCACATGCAGCTACTTTCAAGTATTGAACATATATTAGCATTTTATTGATTTTTTTTTTTAAATAAAGAAGAATATCATACAGAAATCTGCATGCATGCTATGTTCAAACATGTTTTTTGGGGGGGTGTTAGTCCAACACTCCAACAATGTGGTGACAGTTCTGACACTGATGATTATGGGAGTGGAGAAAAAGTCATGCAAGGCTCATGTTACCCAAACACCATCTGCCTGATCCTGTTACATAAAGAAAGCAAATGAAAGGAGTGCACAAT
This sequence comes from Hirundichthys speculiger, assembly GCA_018398805.1. Lineage (NCBI taxonomy): Eukaryota > Metazoa > Chordata > Actinopteri > Beloniformes > Exocoetidae > Hirundichthys > Hirundichthys speculiger. Next base: position 206,145 of record JAGFBZ010000684.1, on the reverse strand, counting down.
TAAAGTGTTTCTCCCCCTTTTTAAAAGCAAGAGAATAAAAGCGTATCATGTGTCACGGCTCAAGATGACCTCATTTTGATTTTTGTTTTTATTTAGAACACTTGACTGCATTGTCACGAGCAGCCTGGCGCGCTGCCGGATCAAAGACGTGGCACTAGTTGTTCAGAATTTATCAAAGCATCCGAGGTTAACTTAAGCTTCAATGTGGGCGACCGTGATCATTTATAACAGTGGTGCGCAAACTGTGGTACGCGCTCTCTGGTGGTACGCCGGGGAACATCATGGACTTTCCACATTTTCACTTTTTTTATTTTTTTAAATCGGAAACATACAATGCATTTTTAAATACAACGTTTCAAACGAAATTCAGGTAACAATAAATAACCACAATATGGAATAAACATCTCTCCTGTGTGTTTAAAACTAATTAAGAAGGCATACAGTCATGGAAAAAATTATTAGACCACCCTTGTTTTCTTCAGTTTCTTGTTCATTTTAATGCCTGGTACAACTAAAGGTACATTTGTTTGGACAAACATAACGATAACCACAAAGATTGCTCATAAGAGTTTTATTTAAGAGCTGATATCTTACCATTTTCCATGGTTTTCTTGATTATAACCTAAATCACTTAAGTTTTTACATCAATAGCTATGGCGTTGTACTGCCAAAAACACTGCTTTTATGCATTCAGTGTTTTCTGTTCTGTCTGTTTTAGTCACATGATGACAGATTTAGTGGTACCAGGTATTAAAATGAACAAGAAATGAAGAAAAAATGGTGGTCTAATAATTTTTTCCATTACTGTATCTGGCTATGTTTTAAAACTGGTCAGTTTCTCAGGTGGTACGCAGTATTAAAAGTTTGAAAACCAGTGATTTATAAGAATGATGAACTGAGCTAACATGACTGATTCTCAGTGCTATCTTTAAAGGAGATATGGGATTAATGAGATGTCTGTGACATGCTTTTATCATCGACCCTGTCTTTGCAGTTCTGTTCATAACAACTAGATTTAAGGTGGGAAGTCAGCCCCCCCAGACTCAACTCTGCTGCCCTCTTACATGGGAAATGCCCTTTTGAACTTAGTGTTTTGCTGAATCCCATACATCAGGGGTGCAGCAAATGCAAAATGATGTGAAACAGCTGGATATTTCTACTCTGATCTGAGTCTGTGATGTCACAGAGTCACTCATTTTCAGAGTTGGACAGCCCAGAGCAAAGTTTTGAGTTGGTGGTTTCTTAAAATACACATTCAAGTACATTTTTTTTAGTGCTTTTCTGCATTTACATAATTCAGGCTATACGCTGCAAGTGGAAAATTACTTAATCAGAGCGTTGTGTTATCTTCTCCAAAACGCTTTCTTTCACTGCAGCCCTATAATTAGACGGCCTGATAATCAGGTGCATGATGTGGAAATTATTTGAACCACGCAGGCACGTCCGACAAGATTGGAACAAAAGAAATAGTCTTTGATTTCCAAAGTATAAGTCACTCACTAGCAGCGAGGAAACTGCCTGCGATGATGGAGTGTGCAGTGAGGGGTCACAATGTATCAGCGCGGTCCAGACTTTCCCCAGGAAGTACTTGAAAGGGCCCATTGACGAGACACTGCGATTTCCCTCTGCTCTCGTTTCCTTGGGGGACATCGCGCTTCCTCTTAAAACATAAAACAGTTCAAGAGGGTAGTAATAATCCCCTTTGAGTGACATGAAGCTCTAACAATATTGAGTACACACCTAACCTTATCTCGTAATTTATTCCTTCATTCCTCGTGGTGCGGCGGCGCAACATGCGTCCTTTCAGAAAACGTTTCCTGGTGGTTTTTCTGGAGGAAACTGAATAAACAAACAAACAAAGCTCTCGGTACTCTGAAGGGCTGATGTTGCATTTCATTTATATGCATAGTGGATATATGTTTTTGGAGCAGATTAGCACTGTCTGTAGCGCTCTGAGCTATAAAAAGCACACTCACATTATGACATTGGACAATTCTATTGTGGCTGAGGGCCTCCTCGCTTTGAAGTGCTGCCACTGAATATCCAGCACCACATATGAATTATGGATTAGACAACTCAAAGAGATCAGGTCGTCCATGAGCTCCACAAACACCAACTTTTCTCTTTCTGACCTTGGAGGACAGCTTGCGATACAGTTGCTCAATCTGGCGATTCGCGCCCCATCAGCATTGTTGCATTGCTTCGGGCCAAAAGGATAAAACGGCTACATCATTACACTGACACATCATTGACTCTGATGCGCGCTATGAGTGACTTCTGCAGAGAAGAGGCCACATGTAACTTGTCTTAAGAGATCTTTTTTTAAATTTTGTTAAGTATCAATATGGATTTTTCTGACATTGAAAGGGTTTTGATCTCAAATCCAACAGCCACCCAGTTGTTAAAGGGCCTTTTTTTAATTCTAAGGTCAATTACCAAGACTCTGCCACCCCTGCAGCCTGACGGTGCACACAGTAAATGTCCCACAGGGAACCACTGACATTGTCCTGACTTCTCACCTTGTCACTGCCCCAATAAACAGCCAGAGATCTGCTGAACCCAGTGGATAAACACGGCTCAGATGACAAACCCCCCCCAAGTCCTTTTTCTGCAAGGTGGTGCCATGTCTGCAGTTTCACCAGCTCTAACGATGGCAAGTCATCTCCTGGTTTAATCAGTGTGTAGAGTCACTGGTGACTTTGATTGCTCATTTCAGTAAAATGTGAAATGTGCTGTGGTTTTTGGAACCAGGGTATTTTTAGCACTGGATTCTGACTATTCAATCAATACATACAGTCCTCCATGGATCCACCACCCCTTTCACATTAAAACGAATGTTAAATAAACAGCGACATGTCAAATCTGATTCATCACGGAGTGATTATCAACTCCGAAAGCATATTCTGATACAGCAAATTTAGCGTTAGCTGCAGACCCACCAAACTCTAACGTAAACTCCATCTACTCCCTTTCTCAGCTCGGGTAATAATAAATGCCCCAGTTTGTGTGCGTGTTTGTGATGGCACGCACAAATCTGGATGCGTGCAGTTTCATGGGAAATGCAAATAGATCAAATGGAGCAGCTTGTACCAGTAAAAGGTAACGTGAGGACACATGTTTTCCTCACCAAACAAACAAACACAAACAAACAGGGGATTTTTGGTTCTCAAGTAAATACTGGGATGCTCTTTTTTAGGGTATGAGATTCTCAGTAAAGGTTACGTCTCCTTATCTGAAAACACTCCTTAATCAGCTACTGGGGGAAAAAAAAAAAAAAAAATGCACAAAGTAGTTTTTCCCAGAATCAGGTTACAGAGCAAAGTAAAGTTTTACGTGCCTTCTGCGAAAAACTGTTTGTTGTGTTGCTGTTGAATTACAACCGATGTGGAACCACACAGACGGGAATGCCCTGTTGTTACGCAAGAGATTAGGCACGCTTCAGCGCTGCCGTGGGCGATGGAAGGGACCACCTTTGAAAAAAAAAAACTCAACTAATGCTATATTTAACAAAGGATTACAATCCCATAATGGGGAAAGTTTCTGGTTTGTATGCTTTGTTTTGAATTCACAGCACTCGTAGGGTTTATCAAGAGTTATTAGGCTTACGGGACTTTTAGGTGACTTTTAGATCAACTGTTAAATATAGACTATAGACAGATTGATGCATTTGTGGGATGAGCAGCAGGGCTGAGTTTGTGGGTTACACCCATGACAGATTTGTCAAATCTTCTCTCTTCTTTTTTTTTTTTTATTTGCTGTTGACTCTTCTTTGGTGCATTGGATGACTGAGGTCTGAAAGAACAAAACACATTGGCAATTTGACAACTTAAACTTATTCATTTAACAAACAGGAGCCTAGTGTGTGGAAGAACCATACACAGCTACAACCATAGACATATATAGAGATAGACGCCGCATTGGCTGTTTGGAACGAGAAATGCAGCCGCCATCTTGGACCGGTCATTCTCTGGGATTATAACCGTAGTAGTATTACCGTACGTCGAGTCGCAGCACAAGTGAAAGAACATGCCTGAATGTGGGACATTCCTGCATAGTGTGGGATATTCCTGCTCCAATCGGCGGACCATCAGAAGCAGGGCTCAGGGGATTACTTTTCACAAGTAAGATGTAACATATTTTTCGGTCTAAAAGACGTCTAATAAATGTCTATTAAACGTCTAACGGACCCTAGACGTCTGGGCTAAAATCGGTCTACCACTGGTCTAAATGAAAGTTTTAGACTAGCCGTTTCTAAATCTAAACTACATTGTAAATTGATCAATGACTGTTAAAAATGTTTTAATCCAGCATTTGGCCACCATTTATACAATTTACTATTGTTTTATTTTGTATTTAATTATTAATGGATTAAATTGTACCGTATAGATCTATGCAAAACAATATAATAGCCTACTTAAATGTAACAGGGGACAGATTGAGATGTTGGTCAGATTATAGCTAATAAGGAGAATAGCAAAAATGAATGTCAATTCAGTCAATAGCATAATGAAATAAACAATAAAAAAAAAATAGGGAAAACAGCAATCATAAACTGTCAATTCAAGCAAAATATAACAGCATGATAAGACTAGCCTACATTAAGGAGAATAGCAGTAGGCTAATGAACAGCAATGTCAAATTAATAAAAACCCTATTGAAAATGGAATAAAACTATACAAACCATAAGGCATTAAAAGTGCTAAATGAACTAAGTCCATGTTGTAGCCTAAGTCTTTAGACCCTCTTAAAAGACCATACTTAAAAGGCTACTAGCCTATAACAGGAAGGGAGATATTAATTATATTACTAAGCTCACTATCAATATTAAAATACGCCAAACCATGTGTCATGTATCAAAGCTACATTTATGACCTTTGCAGCAAAAGAAAAAAAAAACGCGTGAAAATCAGTTCGTTTCGTGAGGTATGATTAGATACATTGACGGCACACCTGCCAAACAAATAACACTGATCGGAGCGGGTGACCGGTCCAAGATGGCGGCCCCAAATCTCATCAGCGCCAGTAGGGAGTAGCGTTCGATGCGGCGTCTATCTCTATATATGTCTATGGCTACAACAGTCAGCTACAACAGTCAGCTACAACACCTCCTCATCTTGCAAGTCAGCCAGTGTGGTTGTGTTGGTCACTCTGGGTCAAACAGGACGCCCAAGCTGGTTTCACAGGTGTCCAGTGGGGTTGAGGTCAGGACTGCTGGCAGAGCATTTATCCTCTTCACTCCCTAATTCTGGAGGGAGTCTCTGATGAAACCTGCTCTGTAGGCACGAGTGCTTTTATCTCACAGGACAGTTTGATCCCAGACTGTGGAGATAAGGGGTTGCCGCTGGTTGCAGAATTTCATTTTGATATTTCTCTGCACTGAGATTGCCTCCGATCATATTTTTTTAACAACTGTCTGCACATATATGAACGGTTCGTGCCATATTTTTGCATGAATGTGAATGTGTGAGAGTGATCTGCCTCCAATGATGACGAGCCTCATTTTTACCAGAGAGGGAGATGCCACCCCACACCATCACAGTACCTCCACCAAAAGATGTTACTCTGTCAGTGCAGCAGTCACCATGTTACTGACAAACGTGGCACCATTTAAAAGGTATAAGATTTCTTTGCCAAGAAGCACTGTTACAACAAAGAAATAATCTACCAAACACAAATTTCCTTACTTTTTGTGCTTGGGTTAGCTGTTCAACAGCCCTGAGTCTTCTTTGCTGGATTTTTAATCTTATGATGCACCAGATGTTTTCTGCTAGTGAAACATCTGGACTGCAGGCAGGTCAGTTCAGCACCTGGACTCTTCTCCTGTGAAGTCATGCTGTTGTGATGGATGCAGTATGTGGTTCAGCTTTGTCTTGCTGAAATATGCAGGACCTTCCCTGAAAGAGACGTCGCCTGGATGGGAGCAGATGTTGCTCTAAAACCTCCATGTAGTCTTCATTCACTGATGGAGCCTCTCCAGATGTTCCAGCTTCCCACACCATAGAGACTAATGCAACCTGATACCATCAGAGATGCAGGCATCTGAACTTCTGCTGATAACAAGCTGGGTGGTTTTTTTATGGATTTTTTTATGTACGTTTACATTAATTTATGTTTTGCGTAAAATGTGAATAAACCCCATATTATACTCTCAACAGAACATGAAGAACACACCCGCTGTTGAAACGGAGACATTTTACCCTCTACCGGAAAATATTAGCTCTTCTCGACTCTAATGCCTTTTTGATTTGTTCCAGCCCAAGTTGACATTTCAGAACAAGACCCTACAGTTTAAAAACAGACAGATAAGAGCAAAACAGAATAAAACTATCTATTAAGGTCTCTTCCATGTTCACTGGGACGATTGTGTGTGCTGTCATGATGCCTCTGTGCTTCCCCGAAAGCAGCATGACGTACCAGTAGGGGTTCTTTCCGTAACTCACCATGAAAGCACATGAGACGGGAGAGATGGCTCTTTGTGCCTTTATTTTATTATTTTTTATTCATTTGTTTGACTCTTTTATTCCAAAAGTAGGAGTTTAAATATTGTGTTAATGCAGAGAAGCATTGATTTATTTATTTATATAATGCCGTTGAGCATCAGTACTGGAGCTCAGTCGGGGGGGTGACTGATATATTTCACTGCTGTCTGCCGTATCCACAGTAGCTGCAGCTCACAGGAAAGGCATTTCATGTCTTCAGCGCTTATTCCTCACAGCTCTTCCCTCAACACCGATTACCGGGATAGGTTACCTTCACATTATTTTCCAAATTAAAAACTCGCTTCTTCTTCTTTTTTTTTTTTCTGTCCAGGCATTTCAGATGAGAAAAGAGCATTTGCTTCTCTCCTGACAGTGTTGGCGCTACGGCTAATTTAGCTACCAGTCATGTTTGCGGCTCTGAGTTAATAATTCTTCGGTGATTGTTAACCAAAGAGAGGAGGTTAACGTATATTGAGCAGTGAGTAATATCGATGAGCCCCCTGAGGCCGGACTGCAGAGCAGAGCTCTAATTGGTCTCAAAGGCTTTTGCAAGTAAACAGGAACAGCGTTTTGAAAGCTCAGGTCTCCATAGTGGCTAATTACTAGCGCGGCTGCGTGTGTCCTCACACGAGGTGGTTTCTACAGTTTTTTCTGTTCTAATAATGAATGCATGTTGCTTGACAATGATTTTTTTTTTTTTAAATGTTAAAATAAGCTCTTTGAAGAAGATCAGACATTTATTCAGGCATTATGATCCCATCCAATTAAAAATGCCCAACAAACTTGTGTGTGCGTCCTTGGTTTTGAACTGAAGTGAATTTATGCCAAGATACCCAATCAAATTCAAGTTTTGCTGTTGTTGTTTTTTTTTTTCTTTCCTGAGTGGAACATGCGTCCCCTTCACCTTACAGGAAACCCAGCACCACCCTGACGACCCTTAAAACATTTTGGTCCTCTCCCGTATTTTTAGATATCCCACAAGGCCTTGCGCTTCCCGGTAAGTGCGACTGCATGCCTCGGCAGCATTTCAGACATTTCAAGCTCGGCGAATTCGGTCTCGTCATCAAGCGAGAAAGACGTAAACCATAACCCTGAAACTCTAGATTAGCGGTTATTTGTGTATATTTTTTCTTTTTTAATGGCAGGAGGTCATTTTAAAACAGGATTACAAGGTTAATCCCAGATTTCCAGCATGTTTAGTAGAAGATCTAAGCATAAACTCCACTATAAACATGACAGCGAAACGCCTCAAATGTGCTCCTGTTTGCAGGAACTTTTGAAAGTTCGGTGCAGCCGAGTATCCTCGCGCTTGTTCCACAGCACATTTGTCTTCCCGCTCGGCCCATGCATACTTTTAAAAAAATCCTTCTGGGATACTGGCTGGTCGAGTGGCTCAGCCTTTTAGCGGCTGTCTGTGTCAGCAGCACACTCGGTGCTTGTTGCTGTGTGTGCAAATGGAAACCCGCGGGACTTTAGCTTTAAAACAACACGGTGGCTGCAACTGCAGCAGGGCTTGTTGTCGACCGCTGATAAAGATGCACAAGGCCGGCAGCTCACATGGAGCTAAGTCATACAGGAAACACGAGGTGAGTTATTAAATGGACTGGAATGTGGCTTCTGTCTCAATCGTGCACCTGTCCACCACATACACACACGAGAAAGAGAAAAAAAAGAAAATCAAATAACTGCATGTTCCCGTCTTCTCTGGTTTCTTGTTACATAACAAGTGGTCACTCTAGTTTTGAATGCCTGTCAGGTGTTTGTGTGCTTTTTCTCCCTCAGTGGAGTTTCTTAAGTTACTCTCCTCTGCTTGAGCTCACCGAGGCTCTAACACGGCCTCCCGGTGTCTCTGATGCTTTTATCAAGAGCAGTTTTAAAGCGACAAGGCATCCAAAGTGTGGCCTCTCGCTCAAGGACTATTAAAGAGTTGATTCCGGCAAATAACTGAAACCAAAAAGTCATCTCACTGGCCAGAACAAACTCCAGACGTAGATTGCGGTCCAGCTCGAGCTTCTTCTTTGCCATGTTCTTGCCAAGGCGAGCATACTTGAAGGGGAGTCAAGTTTTACTTAGAGATTAACAATCAAATCGTCTGGCTTCGTGGACCCTCGGCCTGCGCCACAGTCCCCGCTGATAATATTTCCACTGCTGCGCTCTCCTAACGGCAACATTCAAAGTTCAAAGAGAGTTCAGGCCCGCTTTCGATAAACACTGCTCGATCCTTGCTGTGGTACTTGGCAGAGGTGCTGGCACTGTCGGATGCTGGGCGGCGTGCTGTACATGCAGTTCCTCAGAGGAGGCTGGCCGGAGGAATCCAGAACAAGCTCTAAAAGGGAGTGGCACCAGGAGCCACGCATTCCAGAGACCCTCCGACACAGCCGAGGAATGCTGACGCTGGACTTAGTCACATGCCTTTAAGAAATCTGGGAGGCATTTCCTAATTCAGTTGTTAGAGATGGGAAAAAACTTCACCAGATGTAATGAAATTAAGTTTAATGTAAGCTGTCTGCACGTGAGGCTACAACAGTCTACCAGACTGTGGTCAAGAGTTCCTGAGAAAGCAATGCATATCAGCCTCTAAGGGATCTTTTTTAATAACGCCCACGTAAACGCACAAACTCAGGCTTCTTCATTGAAGCTTCTTTATTGAAACAGAATATGTTACTCTCTTTATTATTCCTGTATTCGACAAATATTTATATTAAAATGAATGACAGAGTTCTGACGACAGCAGCAGATTCACACAAACAGCCGACGTGGTTGTAAGATCAAACCTCTGCATGGAGCATCTTTTCAATTCCTGTATGAGGAAAATAACTGCAGGGTACCATCATTTCCTGTTAACACTGACAAAATTAGACAGTTGCCTTATGAATGATAACGTCTCAATTACATGTCTTAGTCAGTAGGGGTGTGAAAAAAAAAATCGATTTGGCAATAATCACGATTTTCGGCCGCCCAAAATAATATTGATTTTTCAGCTCCTAATATCAATTTTTTAGGAAAATTGTTTAATTTTTACATTTAAATTGTTTAAAATTTAAATGTGCAAAAACACTAATAATAAACAATAAATAGGTTGTTTTGAAGCAAATAGTTTTGACTCAATTTGTCCTCCGAATGATCAATATCATCTGATGAACATATATAGCAACTTGATTTTTCATCTCTACTTTTTATTTTAATATCACGATATCGTGATAATATCGTACTGTGAACCAAGTATGATACGATATTATCACGATGGGATATTATCACTATAATATTGTATCGTGACATCATATCGTGACCCAACTATTCCAATACAATATTATCACTATAATATTGTATCGTGATAATATCATATCGTGACCCAACTATCACAATATATTACCACAATACGATATTATCACAATATTGTATCGTGATAATATCATATTGTGACCCAAGTATTATGATACGTTATCATGACGATACATATCATGACGATACATATCATCATGATACGATATCATCACGATGTGATATCATCACAATATTGTATCATGATAATATCATATCGTGACCCAAGTATCATGATACATATCGTATTGTGAGGTCCTTGCCAATACTCACCCCTAATAGTCAGTGAAAACACAAGTCATAAGTAAGTGGAAGCAATAAGTTACTGATAAGTCGATGTGAAGCAGAAGCGTTGCTTTGTTATTATTGTCTGTATTCAGGTAGAGCTTTGACTGGCACTTTGCCCTCTGAGTTAAGCTTTTGAGAACACACCTTGTCTCTAGTTGACCTGAGAAATGACATCATTTTTCCACCTCCCATTTGTTTTTCTTCGGCTGCTGGAATGCAGCGTTACTTGGGTGGTTTTTGCCAACGGTAGGGATGGGAGACCGGCAGAGCTGGATGAAACTTCCTAAAAGTATTCCTTCAAATTCATTTGAGGGAAGAGAAACTCAGCTAAAAAAAAAAAAAAAAGAGGAACCAAGAGTTAAAAAAATGTCACTTCAACCGAAGACGTCTTATGAAGAACACTGTCTTAAACTGGCCTCACAAACACGACGCCAAAGCTCAGTCATATGCTACTAATGTGTTATTTAACCCCTTGTCACAGTGACTGACAAGTTTAGCCTACTTAAAGTGACAGCTGGGCCTTCATAACAGTAATCCCTCTGTATGAACCTCTACTGCTCCCCTCTGTCCATCATCTTATGCACTTTGAGAGCATCTTTCCTTTCGTAACATTTTCAGTCGGGCTTGTTGCCGTTAAATGTATAGACATCACAAGGGATAAACACCAGATCTATAGTTACTGGGACAGCTTAAATCTCCCGGTATCACAACTTAATCTGTGGTCACAGGTCAAATGCATGGATTTAACCGTGTAGTTTGTGGATTTACTCATTCAGGGTTTTAGCCTATGTGGAATTAGATAAAGGGGGGACAAAAAAGACTGGAAAAGACCTCTGGATTCATCCACTAAGTAGTTTTTTTGGTCGTAGAGTAAAGAAACACTAGTATTTTCATGATTATTATTATATTTTCCACACTCATTTATTCATGGCAAAATAAATAAATAATGAAACAAATATTTCAGTTTGAACCTCTCGGCCTGCAATAAACTTGCCTGTTTGCTCAAGCTGAAATATTTTTGGTCACATGCCTAAATTAAAGCCACGGTACCAGGCGCACCTGATGCTCGAGTATTGATTCATGCTTTTGTGCACCTCCTAGGTTTCGTAACTTGTGCCAAACATGCTGCTCATGAAAGAGTTTCGAACTCAGTCGCTACGGGCATCTCTATTACCCACTGACTCACCTAAGAAGGTAGAGTTATTCTAAATGTGACAAAAACATGAAAAAAAAAGGCTTAAAAGTAAAAAAAAAAATCGGCCCATTTTTGAAACAGCATCTTACATCCTGTCTGTATAATATAGAGCAGTGGCCACAACCTTTTTGTAAGTGCGGACCAGTCAACGCTTGACAATTTTACCGTGGACAGAGCTGGCTTGGTACGTTGGAATCACCTGTCGTGATAAATCCATATTTTAAGTAGGACTCCTGGTATTTTCTGTTAAGAGCTTTCTTTTTCTTAAGTCATAGGCTGTTCTTCTTTCTCTTCACTGTGCGTTTTCCCGTTTACAAGGAAAATTTTCAAAGACGTCTTTGCTAGCTGGGTTAAATTTTGGCGCTCAAGTGACCGAGATGTAACCGAGAGAAGCCGGTCATTTTTCAAAATAAAAGCTCATTCAGATTCATATAAAAAAAATAAAACAAAAAAACTAATTTTTTCTTGTGCGACCCGGTACCAATTGATCCACAGCCAGGTACCAGTCCACAGCCCGGGGGTTGGAGACCACTGTATGTACGCTATATGTACTGCATACTGGTATGGCGGTTGATGTAAATACGTATTGTGCACTTCGCTTGTACTTGGAAGTCAGAATTTCCAAGTTCCTGGTCTAAATTTTAGCTGAGATCTCTTTGAGAAAGTCCAACTGGGAAAGTCAGAGAAACCCCACCTACCTCAACTTCAGAATCCAACATTACTGCTGCTTTATAGTTATTACAAAGTAAACGCTCAGCTATTTTAACTGTTTAAAACTGCCTTATGTGGTTCACACTGAGTCAGAAACACATAGCACTGCTTGCTCTTTATCTAACCATCCTGCTCTGCTCTGTGTGCTAAATACATTCGTATAGCGCTGTTAAGAATTAGTGGAGCTAACAATTGACTAGCATCAGCAAGAGCTAGTCTGAAGTCTGGAGACGTTCAGAAAGGTTCATGGTGTCCATCAAGGGTGTCAACCTCTGTGTCATCCCGGGCTGCTTCATCACCATGGTTACAGTCAAAGGGCCGGTTATTCTTTGCTTTCTCAACCAGATGTGTTGTCAGATTTCAATCTAGTTTCTGGACTAGACCATTTTTCTTTTGGTAAAATGGCAAATTTCACAATGTTACAACTTTTGTTGTAAAAAGAAAAGTGCATTTTTGTCATAAAATTTCAATTTTCTCCAAAACCTTTTATTGTGAAATGGGATTGTGAAATGAGAATTCTTTCAAAAAAAAAAAAAAAAAAAAAAAAAAAAAAATCACACATCACATCAAAAAAAAAAAAAAAAAAATTGTGATTTTTTTTTAAATAAAAAAAAAAAAAAAAATGTATTCCAAAATCCTGGCCTTTGTGGAATTGTGCACGTTTGTTATAAAGAGTCTTCGTGTACAGTAGATTTCAGTGGTGACTCCTATTGTTCAGAATGAACACTGCAGTGGCTGCAGCCTGCCTCAAGCCCCGTTACATTGCCGTGCTGGAGCCACAATATGCTGGCGCCGTGAGTGATGCGTTGAGCATAATCAGCACATTAGGCCTGTTACGCATGTGAAAAATTATTCTGTACTGGAGTGTACAGGAAGGCAAATAAACAGTGGGCACAGCTCATCAAGCTGCTCCCCCATCAGGACCCACTCCTTTCCACCGGGCGTCGCCGAAAGGTGAAAGAGGCATCAGTCAAGTCGCTCATGTCAGAGAAGCAGATTCGATTTGTCAAGCAGTGTAACCTTGAGGCATGTAGCAGCGGTTCGCATGTATCTATGGCATCTAACAGGATACAGATTGTGATGGGATGCATAGGTCTACTGCTCACAGGCATCAGTATCATCCACTCAGGAAAGTCAGAGAAGCAATTTTTAAAACAATATACTTTTTTCCCCCCCTGGGGCATGTTGTTAAATGTGTTTGAAATTTGCAGACTGAAGTACTCCGTAATAATAATCGTATTAACATTGTCAGACAGAAAATTGCAAACGGAAAAGAAAACAAAAGAAAAATTGCAGGATTTTCTTTTCTACTGCATTCAGCACAACTTTATTGACAAAAAAGTTTGTGTTTGCACAATATTATAAAACATATTTTCTTTATTCCAGTACTTTTTCGTCTTACTGTAGGTGATATATTTATTTTTCCATGCAGTGCAAATATGGATGTCACTGGAAAACCAAGAGATGCAGCACACAGGCTAAACTGAACCAGCAACACCCAACAGGATGCTTTCTCTCATCCGACTCCGCTCTAAAAGAAATATCATCCCGCCCACAATAACCTCAGATGAAGCAAATACGTAGACAGCATCCCCGTGTGACTTCTCAAAGGCTCAAAGGTCGTCCGACTCAGGGACGAGCGAAGGCTCGAGGGGGACAGTTGGGAATGCAGGCGAGCCACCCGATGACACCCACCCCAGAGCAGATCTGTTGAAGGAGGGACGATTTACCGGACTGTCCGCCTGGACCGCTGGAAGCTCCAGGAGGCTCTCTGCCTGGAATGGTTTGATGGGGGCAGGAGCGGGTGCTTTGCCGAAACCGCCAAAAGGAGTTGCAACCCTGGAGGCGACAGAGTGACGGTGTTAACTGTAGCCATCATGTGCTAAATGAGAGAAACTGCAGCGGCACTTGAAGTGATGCAACGAATTAAAGTCAAGACTTTGACCAGAAGACAAAATATATTGTAAGATTTTGTTTTTTATGTACTGCTCATAACATCCTGCTTCTCTGACTGAGAAGCATTTACACGTGGAATAAATGAATGTGAAGTTATGTCAACTTTGAAAGACGACAACGCACCTTTTTTTATATATGCAATAAGGTTTCACTCACACTCTTACAGTTAAAATCTGGAATAATCAGCAGCTTGCAGTAGCAGATGTTCACAAACTAAAGCTTTCCTGGATTTAATTAACAATGCAAAGCCAACTCTCTGACTGTGTCTCATTTCTGAACACTACTGTTTTACTTTTGACTGAATTACAAACGATGTGCTGTATGTATCCAGGCGAGAAGTGCCTCATGGTGCAATACCATAGATGGCCACAAGGGATAAACTTCAAGAAAATCTCTGATTCGTATTCCAAAAGTGTCAGCCTTCTGGAATACAGTGATCCCTTTATTTTTCGTGGTTAATCGGGACCGGCGCCCCCCTGCGAAAATCAAAGTCCGCGAACTGGAGCCGGAGTCCCCCGAGTCTCAATAATGTGTTTAAAATATGTTTAAAACCCCCAAAAAAGTAGCGAGGCACTGCAGCGAAACAAGACAAAGGCTCAACTGTGGTCTTTCTGTTACCTTCACAGCCTCTGGTCTCTGAACCGTAGTAAACAAACTGCTGGTATTGTGCTATTTTTGGCTCATAATTAGCAGCTAACATGCTAACAACAACAAAACAAAAAGTCCAGTATTCTCTGCATGGAACGGGCACTTTATTCTGGCACTGCAGGAACTTGTAACATCACACAGGTTGTATTGTTCAGCTCCTGTCGGTTAACAGAGAATATAAATCTATACACGCTGAGCTGCTGTTGATGCTCACTCCACTTTTCATCTAACCCCGTTTTCTTCTGCCGTCCAACGACACACACACTCCATTACCCATAAGGCCACACCATTACCCATAAGGCTACCTTCTTAAAAGGGGCCAGGCTGGCTCACAGCATTTCTTCACTGTGAGAGAATGTGCACAATGTGTGTTTCCGCAATTTTAAATTTTTTTTCAAATTATATTATATATTTCTGAAAAATCTGCGAATAGCTAAAACCGTGGAACTTAAACCGCGAATTGGCAAGGGATCACTGTATACACCTCTTTTTGTATTAATCAGCTCCAATAATTATTTTTGATCGATGTGCTTGTTATCCTTTTGAAAATAAATGCATAATTCAGAGCATTTATTGGCATCTAGTGTTGATGTTGCAGATTTCAACTTGCTGAATACCCTCCACATCATCTTCCAAGTCTATAAGAACCAGTTTGATTCCTCTATACTGCTGGAACAAAGTGTTACAACACAGCAAACTATCAGCAAGAGAAAATTAATTATGAATGATTCTGCCGGTAGTTTTCTGGTTCTTCCTGAACTGAAGGTGAAGTAGATGTCAGGCCTCAAAGAGATGCGTTTTGCTCCATTCAGGTTACTCATCTGGTCTAAGTTTGTTTGTTTCTGGCTTTTCACACTTTTCAGTATAACAGTCCACAATCTTACAACCCACAATATGAGTTTAACTTAAACGGCGATGTTTAAACAGACCTGAGAATGAGGGCAACAAAAAGCACCAAATCTGCAGTCCTGTGTGTTAAAATGCCAGACTTCACTTTTAGTTACTAACAAACATTTAACAAACTTGTATTTTAATGGAATAATATGTGAAACAAAAGTCCTGACAGCGGTAAAACTGTACGTTGAGCTCTAAATCATGAATTATTGATAATTCAGGGCAAACCTTCTTGATTCTTTAAATCTGTAATTTCAAAGACTGTCTTACTTCAACATTAACATCTCGTCCGTCTTTGAGGCTGTTACCTGTTGAAGCTTTTGTAACCTGGACGGTCTGCTCGCGGCTCCATTTCAGGCATTCGTACGATGAGCGTGTCTGCCAGGGCGGGGTCACTGATGATGGCCTGCTCCCAGGGTGACTGGTAGGACTTTGGCACCGCGGTGCTGTTGAACTTCTCTGGAGGGATGTCTTTCAGAGGCCCTGCATATCCTGAGTAAAAATATATGACACAGCCATGAATCGAGAGCCTTTTATTCCTCTTTTCGTATTGCTTCACATAGTTTTGATATTAAAGGAGAACTTATAGGAACAATAAATTAACAGCACAGGAACGTATAAACCCAGTGTCCAAGTAAAGCCGATCCTTCTGACCAATAAAAGGCCATCTCATCTGGTGATGAACTTCACTGCACTAAAAAGAGCTAAAAAAATAAAATAAAATAAAAATCTATGTGTCAGTTAGTTAGTGTCTAATACAGGGGTGTCAGACTCATTTTCACTGAGGGCCACATCAGCATCATGGTTTCCCTCGAAGGGCCTGATTGACAGCATGAATGTAACAAAATGCAATGAAAATCAAAATATATTAAACTACACCTTATTATATTGTTAAAAACCGGTTTCTGTATTTATTATGTATTCAAGTTTCAAATATTTAAGTCATTATTTTATTAAATTCAGGGTTTGTGGTAAACACCACTGAGAGTATCCATTAGCTTGGTTTCAGAAGCGGAAGCCGTTCTTTGTTTTTCTTGCAGGCTAAATTTAGCATACTTAGCTCCGTGTTTGCTGTCAAAATGCCGACGTAGATTAAACTCTTTCACGACTGACACCCGCCTCATAACACAAAAGACATACTGTTATTTCACCTTGAGATACAAACTTGTAATTGTTTTCCCATCGTTCATGAAACTGCATTCCTTGTGCATCAATATTTCTTTTTTTGGACATGTTGGGGTTCGTTTGTAAAGGTTTTTCTTAAAATCCATTAGTTCTGAAAAATCGTCTTGCTCATAGCTACCATTATCGTTGTGGGTAACGACTAAATGCATGACGGGAGATGTAGTTTATTGTCAATATGCGCTTTAAAGCGGCGTAAGCTTATTTTAAGTCTTAAAATATTGGTTTAAAATTTAAGCTAATAATGCCCAAGCTCTCAAAGGCCACATGAAACGACGTGACGGGCCACATTTGGCCCGCGGGCCTTGTGTTTGACACATGTGGTCTAATAGGAAAGGAGAATTTTCACTTTCAGGTATTGTGCAACTACTACTACTACTGCAAGCACTCCTACCCCCCTTCTGTCAATCTGTCTGAAGTCTTTGGTTCAACCGCATCATCTGAAATCCGCGCATGTTCCTGATCGTCCCACTGTCTCCTCTGTTAGCCACTTCAACAGGGTGCAACTTGAGTGGCGCCAATCTAAAATACACAGCCATTTCACCGGTACAGAACATACCGAACCAATCACAACACTGGGCTGGGCTTTATGTGATGACTCATACGAGGGTGTCCAAGACAAAACAACCCAGACGTGTACAGAAGTGAAGCTTCTAATAACATTTTGGTTGTGTGCCTAACTAGTTGCGTTCAGAGGCAGTTTCTTCCGCCACCGTTGTTACGTTTTCCTTTCAGTTCTGATACAAAATTGACACTGTATTTGTTAAAACTGTATTTGTTTGCCTGCATCCAGGATTATAATCATTTCTTTAGCTGTTTGGTTCCATTTATATTAATTCAGTGATGACCATGTTGTGGACGCCCCCTTGGCGAGTTGCAGGTTTTTCTTTGTTACACTGGGGTTAATAGCAAGTGCCCTCTTTGCAGGCAGGCTCTGGCATCTTTTATTTATTTATTTATCAAATAAATTGAGGTGAAAACTAACCATTCTGGTCCTTGCAACATGGCTTCCATCATGACTTTTTTTTTTTCCCATTTTCATTTGCATCCTTCCGCTGTTTATTCTCCACCTTATTATTGTTCTTTTTTTTTTCTTTGTTGAAGTTCACAGCAGATCAAATCAAAGGGCAGCCTTCCCATGTTTGTGCATGTTGTGTGCGTGCATGTGCAGTACATCCCTGCACGTATGTATACCCATAGAGCCTGGGTGTGTTGATGAGAGGGGCCAGTCCAAAGGACTATCCTTCAAACCCAGCGCTTCACTCAGGGGGGGGGCCTGGCAAGCTCAGGAATTACATAACGTGGGGCGTCGTGTCACGTCCCGATCTCTCACAATGAACAATCCCCCTTCCTGAGTTTATGCTTTGCCCCGAGGAGGAAGCAGGAGGAACCAAACAGACGTGAGGGGGAAGTTTTGCAGATTTTTGGGGTGGAATCTGTTACAAAACACTGTGTATAAAGATTTTCTGAGGTCATAGAATATTGTTGTTGTAGTTGGACGTTTGGCTGAGTTACTATTTTTGTGAGAAAGGCCTGTTATGCGACCGGCTTTATGCGGGGATGAAAGGCAGATTCTTCAAAAGGACTGAAGGATGAGAGAAACAGCATTGTTAGACTTGGCCTCGCGTCTGAAGACACAACTCCTATTTCTCTCTGCAGGAAGCTTCAACAGTAAACGTACTGACACACATTCACGGGTCACATTAAGATGAACTGGAATCAAAAGCGTTCGCCGTATATGACTGCAGCCGGGTCATGAAACGTTGATAGCTGTAATGAAACACGAAACTCGCACCAAAGTGGGCACAAGGGTGCTATTTTAAGAATTTTTAACCATATGATACCAAATGCACTTTGGCCTAATTTCTGCTACAGCTGGAGTGACTTCATTCAGATGGTGTCTGGTCCAGAAATAACACCCCGCACAAGTGTAGGCACACTTATCATGGATTTGGCATTGGGTTTTTTTGTCAACTGGACAAAATTTAGCCTTGAGGGAGGATGTGAGAGCATGTCGATGGTATCAGTGGTACGAGAAGCAAACAGGAAACACATCCTGTTGGTAAATTTCAACAATTTCCACAACGATGCATGAGGCCGATTAGAACGAGGAGGTTTGAGGAAAAAGAGAGAAAGAGAGAGGAGAAGGAGGAGAATCTGGAAGTGCAGGCATGAAACAAAGGGGCTGGGATGAAAAAAAAAAAAACAAAAAAGAAAGAGGAAGACAGCCAGGGAGAGGGAAAACAAAAACATGTAATCATATTTTGCCTGAGGCCAGCAGATTTCAGGCACCAAGAAATTGTTTTCTTACACGATCAAAGTCTGTGCCAGCGCAAACAATGAAAAACAGTTGGATCCTTATCAAAATATGGTGCAGCATATCCACTCAGCCCCTCCACCAGGAACAACAGCTGTTATGCAGACCAGAAAACCATGCAAGACGTATCACATGGGACTTATTTTCATGTCTGTTCAGCAGCAACTGGTAATGACTAGGGCTGAGCCATTTTATTGATTTTGCGATATATATCGATATTTTATTTCCCCAGAGAGGATTGATTTTTCAGCTGCGGGTATCGGTATTCTAAGCTCCCTTCAAAACCTCCATGTCCCTGCAAAGTGCAGGAAGAGCCATTAAGTCCTCCAGCCGACTAGTGTCGCTGTAGAGCATTTCTAACCAGTTATCCAGAAGTCAGCTTCTTTCTCTTCCAGCTAGAGTTGAGCCAGTCAGCAGAATGGCGGCGAATATAAACCCAGCGCCTGCGTGCTTAAAAGCAGATGTGTAAGAGCAGTTCGGTTTTAAAAAGAAAATGGAAAGCGAAGATTTATACAAAAGTATGGCGGTTTGCAAGCCTGTGTCACACAAACGTGAAGTACTCTGGAAATACCACCAAACCTGCGAGCCCACCTGAAACGTCACCACCCGGACAAGGTAATGCTAACTGAGAGCTAGCCCAAGAAGTTGCGGACGTGATCCGAAACAAACCAGGTGGTTGCTGCCACAAGTTTCCATCTACTTCACCTAGGTCGCAGAAAATTACGGAGTCCATTTCCTATTTTATTTGTCTGGATTTGAGACCGTATTCAGTGGTGGAAAACGCCGGCTTTAAGGGCCATGTATACTCTCGCGGCAATGTGTCGCAGTTATCTTGTCGCCGGTATGCCGCAGTTATTTTTGATTTATGCTCAATTTTGAAGCGCGGTCTGCGCTATGTTATTCCACGCCACAACGCAAGAGGGACAATCATGAACTAGCTAAACTTACTAAACTTATCTCTTGCGTTTTTTCCACTTCCTCACCGTCTCGGCCGTATCCAGACCCACATTCATCGCTATCTCCCTCCATGAATTACTAGAATATTGTGCTGTCTTTGTAGTGTGGAGAACGAGAATCGTACAGATGTGGGTACTTCCTCATTTCTTCGATGACGGGCTCTTTTCTACGATGCCGATGTAGAATTGACCAATCAGAGGCCTCCTTTCTCTCCTCTCTGCGGCACTGTCTGCGGTCACCTACCTTTCAGTTCAATTAATTCAAATAAAGTCATTGGAACACTCACAAGATGTCACCGAAATCACTTTGTCCCTGTTAAAATCTTTCAGAAAATGATGTAAATGTATCTTAAGACGAATATCGATATACATCGTATCGTGAGCTGAGTATCGTGTATCGTATCGTATCACGAGATTAGTGTATCGCTACAGCTCTAGTAAAGACGTTCAACCGCAATGTTCAGCACAAAACAAATGACCAACTTAACATACAGTGTGGGTTTCATGGGTCGTTGAAATGTTTTGTGGTGCAGCGTATCACCGGTGTTACCTACCCGGGGCGATGCTGCTCGGATCTGGCACCATTTTTGTTTGCAGTTCGTCACTTGTCACTTTTGGTGGCTGGTTGATACCCAGGTTGTCCTCGCTGCTGTTCCCCACCACGGCGTTCTCATTCTCCATTTGGGAAATAACACTGTTCTGAAAAAACAAAACAAAAAAAAAAAAACAAGATCAAAGAGGTCAGCGGAGCCTAATGGAAAAGTTTCACTCGAATTCATGTCTGTTCCAATCGAATATCAACCAGGAAACCAATTATTTTTCTGCATTTAAATGTCTGCATCAATGTTCCTCCGGAGCTTTGTTTTCCAAATTCTCAGGATGTTGATATCTGAGCTGTCTTTTTCATAGTACTTGAAGTCATTTCATTATCTACTATATGGGAACAATAGAAAGAAACCGTTGCCTTTTACATTGATAATGACAGACTGTGTTTTCAGACTTCAGCGGTATAAATCAACATTGACATTAGGGTGTGATGCACTTCTAATAGATGCAAAATTGTTGCCAATTTACTCTCCTTTCAGCTCTGATTTGCTCTGTATGGAAACCATATGTTCAGTTTGCCATTTGATGTTTTCGTGGGCTCTGTACAGAGGATTCACAGGGGGAAAAAAAAGACAATTAATCCAAAATTACAGTTAGAAATACCTGTAAAACATACGCAATCACAACTTTAGCAATGTTTAAAATGACGTGGATGTGGTGTGAAAGTGTTGGCTGCAAGTAATAGACCTGGAAGGAATTAGCAGATGAATTTACTGCTCCTTCAGCTTTATGGAGGGGAGTGAGGGAGTTTCCCTTTTCAGCTTTTTGTTTAGCTGCCCGGACTGTAGTTTTAAAGATTAAGTCTCACCGCCTTCATAGTGTAATTTTCTCCTGCAACAGGCAGTAATTTAAACTAAAAAGAAAAAAAAAACATTGCAGTTCACACTATTAACGGCAGGCAAAGCCCTCATCAGTTAAAAAACAAGACGGGCTGGAAATATAAATGAGCAGCTTTAGCAGGTAGCAGTGACGAATGTGGGCAAAATCCATCTGCTGAAACAGAAGAAGAAGAAAAAAAGGTTGCGCGCTGGCAATTTCATTACATCTAGGGAAGTCCGTCTCCTGAGGAGGATGACTGAAAAGCTCCAAGAGAGCAAATACAATTATGGTTGCCTTATAAACACATCTATATTTAAAGGACACCACTATCTTAATGGTTTATTTCTGACACAAGACAGAAATGGAAGGAAATGTCACTTGCACATGAAGTACAGCATGAAGTACAGCACCCTCCAGCATTTAATGCTCCTGTTATTCATGTTCAGCATCAGACACCATTTCACAAGTTCTCCATAAAAACAAATAACCCGTCTCCTTGGCCATTTTCTCTCAACTTTAGAGACATTGTGTATTTTTTTCGGGGCTGGGGTGAAACGTACTGTAGCCCAAGCAACGGGCTTTCATCCCTCCGACAGATATGCATGATGATTTACTCCAGGACTTCCTCAGGAAATGTTGACAACTTGAAACAAAATCCGTCTATTGCCCCGAGCAATAAATAAACGGAGATATGCGAGTCTTTCTCGCTTCAAAGATGAGTGGAAAATCTTCCCAGGCCGGAGCAAAAAATAATTGTTTTATCTCCGGACTTCAAGGGGGGAACGAGAAACACAGTACGTAGACACACAAACACACAACCAGAACAAGAAGAAACTAATTACATACAGAGAAAGAGAAACTTAGTTTGTCTTAATTCCTTTTTTTTTTTTGTTTTAGAACATGCATTTCTTTATATATGAGCAGGTCAAGCTAAGATTTGCATTGCTTAAGAGAAGGAAAAGCTGAGTGTGCACAGAGCTCATAGAAGCACATTAATAAAGCTAATTATGACCTGCTGGAGGACTTTCACTACAACCATTGTATGTATGAATCAAGCAAACGCTGCAGGCGCTTTATCTCCACATATACTTTCTCAGGATGTGAGTTATTGTGTAAATGTTTTCCTGTGTGGGTGGGAAAATATGGTGGAAGAAAAAAAAAAGATGGCTTGGAAGGAACACACACACACACTGGCTGTGTGAAATTCCTTCAGTCAGTCTTACGAAGAGATAAATGAAAAGATGTACAGCAGCCATTTCCCAAACTTCAGAATACCAAGGCCCAATTTGAAATGTGAAAAATCTCTCACAACTGTGATCAACATTCAGGACTAGAAGCTATGTTCCTGACATTAATGTAAGGGGTCAACAAATAAGGTGACACTTGTCATATTAAGTTAAGATGACGGTAGAATAACACTTAACTGGTTTGTTTTGTTACTTCTTAATGTTTTTAAATCATGTCATTAATATTTGACAGTAATTAAAAACATATTTAAAAAAGGTCGAGGATTTAAAACATATTTGTTTAATTTTAATGACCTCTCACGGCCCCCGTGCAGTACCGCGACGGCCCACCAGGGGGCCGCAGCCCACACTTTAGGAATCACTGATGTACAGCATTCAAATGCACGCTGGGTGTGATCAGAGACGCCGCAACGGGGTAGGCATACTAGGCAATTGCCTAGGGCCCCAAGCTGGAAGGGGCCCCAGGTCAGCGCTGACATTGGTCCTTTTGTCAATGACAAAATGATTGAACTTTAGACACTGTAATGACAATATGTTGGAAACCCCCCACATAGGGCTCCCACTAGCTGTCACTGCCTAGTGTGTTAAGGAACCCCTGAGACACGGCCAATGTCGATCCATATCAATGACACAACCTGAAACTTCCATTAACACTGCAGCGACATGTTTGGAACCCCCTCTAATAGGGCCCCGATTGCCCGCGGCTGGCTTTCTTCAGTACTTCAAACTCAAAATGAAAGAGCGTATCTATTAGCATACGCTAAAAGAAAAAAAAAGCAAGAAGATGAAGAAAAAAGAAAACAGGAAAGTGCTAAATTCAAACGTGTATAATCTGACATTATTAATAAAAAGTTATGATGCCACTTTGTCCCAGTCTGTAGTCTCACAAAGCACAACTGCACATGACATTTTTAGCCTAGCTTATTTAAACAGTAATTAACAGTAAGCTAACCAGTAACTAATTTGTATTTGGAAGAGGTGATATCATATGTCTTCTTGAATTTTCTACATGTCATGTGATATTTTTTGCTTGATTGTGTTTTTGTTCAACTTTGCACGTTTCAGTTGTGTTTGTTATGTTATATTGTATTTTAAGGTTTGTGCACTTGTTATTTAAAATAAAAGATTTCTGGATTGAATGATCTTCTTGGTGTTTTTGGGCCGGTAGGGCCCCCATGCTCATTCTTGCCTGGGGCCCCCAAGGTGACTAGAAACGCCCCTAGGTGTGATGGCATACCTGCCAACAGTGCGTGTTAGTGCATCGCAAGCACAGATCTGCCTGTCATCCCATAAAGATCCTCAGATTATCGGATCAAGTTGTGTTTGCACAGAGTGTTTTTACTGATGTTTTGATGAAACAAGGTGGTTTGAGAAAAGAAAAGGTTGGGATTGAACACTAGTTAGCTCCAGAGGAGCATGAGGGCTGTTTTTCTTTCCCACCTTTGAACAGAGCCAAGCACACTTGCTTGCCTGTCTTTGCGATAAAGCAAATAAGAAAATGTTCGACTATCCATCACCCACTTGTGATCGCTGCAGCCCCTCTTACATTAAGCTGTTTGTTGTTCTCATTCTGGATGCTCTCGAACGTGTATTTCTCCGAACGTCTCTGGCGCATTTTGAAGAGCTGGGATCCCCGGTTGGAGGTGAGAGAGAGCTCCTCCAGCATGATGTCTTTAGGCACGTTCATTTTCTTCCCAAAATCCGTCTGCGCATCTCGAGAAAGAAAGGAGACAAGACAAAAGACTAAAGATCTCGTGTTTTATCGGTACAGTGATCTCTGACAAGACACATTTATTTTCCTAAATGCCATACTCCCACCTCTCACACTTTGCTGAGTACAAATTATATTGACACCAAAAGGAAAAAAAAAAAAAAAAAAAAAGCTCTTTACACGGACTGCTGATGTGGCACTCCTGCCAGTATGATGAACGAGGAATCATCTTCCCTCCAAATCAACCCATGCCTGGTGCTTGTTTTGTGGTTTGCTCCTCATGCGAGCTACTGCATGCTGATCATGGAGATGTCACGGACCTATATCCAAGTATGAGATGCATAATATGCCAGAATATCTCTCAGCTGCCAGTAGCCTTCAGACCCTCCCTATCCCCCGTGCCACCCAGTTGTCCTCGCCTTGAAATAGCATGTTCAAAAGGACGACGACAAAGGGATTAGTTACTTGGGCCTATAAAAGTATTCATTTACTTATTTATAGGCCGGGTTTTGGGCAGGGGGTCGGCAACTGCTGCACCGGAAAACTGTGGCTCCATGCCTGCCGTAAAGTGAGCAGCGTGCGCAGGATCGCACAAGTTGGCATTTACGATTAAACTTCGGGAACAATTCTATTATTTGAACGCGCCCTGCAAATTAAAGTGGATTTTTTTTTTTTTTTTTTTTAAACAGGAGAGACTATATTTGACTCTCTTTCAGGGACCAAATCAACAACAAATCAAATCAACGCTGTCACTCTGTTTCAGGCTGCAGGAAAGAAGCGTTTCTTAGTGAGCTGTTCAAATGTTAAGGATACTGTGACATCACAGACCCAGATTCACGGTGGAACTAACCTTTCGGTAAGCACCGCCCCCTTCCTAGTTAACTGCTGCTAGGTCGGACAAACCTTGCTGCTCCTGCGTTAAGGACTGTGTTAATTTGCTATATTTCTGATGTGTATCGTCAGTGTTAATCTTATACTATAATAACGCCATGGTGAAATATTGCGGCTGGGGACCTGCAACAGTGACTCGAGGTGTTCAAAACGTTTGGAGGGGACATTTTTTATTCCCTTTCCCAAGCCAAAACAAGGCCGTAGGTTAAGTTGTGTCCGTCCACAACTGAATGTGGTGAAAGTTACAAAACACACCTAGATTTGCTCCAAGTTAAGTTTACTTTGTTTATTAGATGATTGATTTAACCACCATTTAGTAAAAGTAATAATATGATTTAGCAGCAGGGAGGGTGATGTATGAAAACATTTCTCTGTAAGCATTAGCTCTGGTCCATAGGTCTATCCCACACCAGAGCTATGCTAACATGAGACAGTCGCAGCATTGTATTAATATAATTAATAAAGTGACATTAACATCACAAGCCTCACTTTATACCTAACAAAATAAATATCCAGGGCCATATAAATTTGTAGACAACAAGGCAGGCTTATAGGTGGCTAGCGAGCTCTGGTCCATAGTGGAGAAGTCATTGACACTATGGTAAATAATATGGACCAGAGCTAATGCTAACGGAGAACTCATTACCCTCCTTCTTGGTAAATCATATTATTACTTTTACTAAACGGTGGTTAAATCAATCATCTAATAAACAAAGTAAACTGACCTTGGAGTAAATGTAGGTGTGTTTTGTAACTTTCCCCTCGTTCAGTTGCTTGTGTGGACGGACACATAACTTAACCTGCAGCCTGCATTCTCCAGCGTTTGTTTTGGTTTGGGAAAGAGAATAAAAATGTCCCTCCAAACGTTCTGGACACCTCGAGTTACTGTTGCAGGTCCCCAGCAGCAATATTTCACCATGGCGGTATTATAGCAAAAGATTAACACTGATGATAGACATCGGAAATATAGCGAATTAACACAGTCCTTAACGCAGGAGCAGAAAGTTTGTCCGACCTAGCAACAGTAACGACGAAGGGGGCGGTGCTTATCGAAAGGTCAATTATCCAGCTGCTCCATGTTTCCATCCAAGTTTGGGTCATGCTACTTTTATACGCCACAGACCCGGGCAGGTTCGTGTAGAGGAGTGGACTGACTGACTCTGGCTACTTTGAAAAGAGCTGTAAATCTGTCAGACACTTTTTTTTTTTTTACTTCTTGCCAAAGCACGTCAGACACTGCCAGTTTTTAAAACTTGGGGATTAACCTGTATTCTTGACATGTAAATAAAAGTGAGATGAATGGAACTTGAGGTGAAGATGACGTGGACACTGAATATGCGGCAAGCAAAAACCTGAGTGGATGTGGGGGTTGGGGGAAACGAGGAAGCACAGAGGTACCTTCCTGGCCTTGAACCTCCCTGCAGATCGCTGCCGCCTGCATTTTCCTTTCCCTGGTTGTCATGGTGGAGAACTGCGACATGGCTGCCCTGGGAGTTTGGAGTAATGCAATGGAAAAAAAAAAAAAACAGTGTCACAAGAGATGAAGCACGTGAGTACACGCTGTTCAGATAAATAACAGGAGAGAAATGCAAGGCGGCACTGCTGCATTTCGGCCATCAGGTGGTCAACATCGAGCATCCATCATACGCGCAAAGACCCAAGGAAGCAGACAAAATTTATTGGTGTAGTGAAAAGGGCAAAGTTAGCACATCCCTTTAAATAACCTTGGGCTGTTAAACGCCAAGCACATGCTCTTCAGACATGGCAGTCAGCTACGTCAGGGGTCCAAGAATCGATATGTTTGAAATTGCCCAAGTGGGCCGAAAGGACACAGATGGAGAATCAGGTGCTGTCGCAGCAGACGGGTTAGATAGTGGACGAAACAGCACAACAGAAAGGTTTTAGCCAGGCATCTGTGAATGCAACCAAATCTGCTCACCACTGCGAAAACAGCAGTTTCTGCTTCAACTACGACAGCCAATCTTCTCTTCAGTTTTAATATGTTAAGGAACAAAATGTTCGGATTCAATTAGGACATCATGACAGTGTCAGTAACAGCGAGGCAGATGGAATATACAGTAACATACTTGTTTCAAATAACTTCAACAGACGGAAAGCCTGCAGTAAAATCCAGGTTTAGAGGTAGTGGGGGCCATGCTTGATTCAAAGCACAAGTGTCACACTAGAACTAGACAGCACACCTGTGGAGAGAGCCAAGTGATGCTTACCTGTCCTGAAGGACCCTCAGGGGGTAGTCTCAAGTTGTTCTTGTCTCCTCAGGGTGGGAAGTTAGAAAGGTGAGAGGCAAGAGGGGTCAGAGTGGGTAGTGTGATCAGCGTGGGCGCTCGTGCTTCCCGATGCTAGAGCCTATACATGGGGAGGGCGGGCGGAGGGGGCTGCAGTCTGACCTAAGGGACTGTGTGACTGCGCGAGTAGGTGGGAGGGTGTCGGTTTGTCTGTTGTCATTGGTATTTGGTTCACAGGCGGAAAGGCGACTAAATTTAGAGCGTCGCCACCGCTGCGCGCTTCGCCCTCCATCTCTCTCTTGGCCCCCGCATTTATTTCAGAGCAGGAATACTTGTTGCACATTTGCATGCATTATCGTTTAAGTACATAAGAATGTGAATAATGGAAAAAAATCCAGATGAAATGGAAAGGTAAAGACTAGGAGTGAGTATTGGCAAGGACCTTGCAATACGATCATGATATGTATCATGATACTTGGTCACAATACAATATTATCACAATAATATCACGATATATTGCGATATTCTACCCAGTTAATATCAAAATTAAAAGTAGAAATGAAAAATCAAGTTGCTGTACATGTTCACCAGATGATATTGATCATTCAGAGGACAAATTGAGTCAAAACTATTTGCTTCAAAACAACCTATTTATTGTTTATTACCTCCGCCAAGGAGGTTATGTTTTTACTGGCGTTTATCTGTCTGTCTGTTTGGCTGTGTACAAAATAACTCAAAAACTTATGAATGTATTTTGATGAAATTTTCAGGAGTTGTCAGAAATGTGAAAAGGAAGAACTGATTTCATTTTGGGTGTGATCTGGAAGAAATCCTGGATTGTGGATCACTTTCAAATTTTCGATAACATTGCGGTCAATGGGGCTGAAAATTTAGTTTCTCAATATCTCCGTTAATTATTGCCCAAAACTCATGAAATTTGACTCAGGGATTGACAATGGGAACCTCTATCAAATTTCAAAGGCTGATCCGGATCTGATCCAGAAAGTGGATTTTATCGCAATCTGTAAATCGCTATATGGGGGAATTGTTGCGCTTGGCAGAGGTCTGCGCTCTCTGAGTGCTTTTCTAGTTATTAGTGTTTTTGCACATTTAAATTTTAAACAATTTAAATGTGAAAATTAAACAATTTTCCTAAAAAATCAATATTAGGAGCTGAAAAATCGATATTATATTGGGTGGCTGAAAATCACGATATATTGCCAAATCGATTTTTTTTCACACCCCAAGGTAAAGACAGAATATTCTGATTAGTTTAAAGTTCAGCCAGATATCTAAACGTGCTGTATGACTGGAATAGATAAGGATGGAACAGTGTTCAGCTATAAGAAAAGGAAATGTTTTATCTGATCGGCATCTGACAATCAAAGAAGTGGTCGATGCTTGCACAAGTTAAATTGTAAAGCCTAAAGATTGAATCACGGGTGCAAAATATTATAACCAGTACTGTCTCCCCAAACAGGATATTAAACCCAATATCAATCCATGAACAAATGTGCTTTCACACTGGCACCAATGGCTGATTATACCTCTGACACTGACTTTCTTAATTTACCCAAAGGCCAGTAACGTTGCAGCGCTGCTTATATACATCCACTGCACAGCCAGTGACAAAGCTGTAACACAAAGAATAAAACTGTTTCTGCTGCATTTACATTCTCCAGATGCAGAAAACTGCAGCTATAATGAAATTCAGCGGGAATATGGACCCCTCGGGGGCCCGCACACCAGTCAGACGCTTATTGGATTTGTTTTAAATACAACGCTGCGACTCGGGATGAATTAACAGTGTTAGCTCACCTTTGATTTTTGATTAGAGCCGCGCAGTTTTAATTAACCCAGCCAAATTAAAGTTAAACAATATATTTCTTGACTCGAGGGAGTCTGAGTTACAGTGCAGAGAAAGGTTTATACAGACAGAAGTAAGTGTTTCTGGAAACAGTGTCTGTAAGTCTCTTCAAGCAACCAGCCCTCTCAGATCCTGCAAATTGCTCTCCAAATCTAAACTGTTGGCCAAATAAATTCTGTTAATAGTCTCCCTCTGTGCCCTTATCTCTCATTCTCTAATGGTGCGGCCACAGTAGCCGCTGTTGTTATGTAACAGCTGGTCACCATGGGAACAGGCCCTCCTCCCCAACCCCCTGCGCTACATGTGGAGTGACTGTACAAGACGGCGCATTGTACAACAGGCTTCATGGGATGGTGGAGCAAAGAACAGATGACCCAGAGCGATGCATTTCAAGTTTACATCAGAGAGCACAAACAGACGGCAGTTTAAGACGCTGTGCTACTTGGCTGAATTTATTATTATTATTACTGTTTCTTTTCATGTAAATCTGTATCTGAATGAGTTTGGAACAGAAGTGCATTAAAGATATATTGCATTATGACCATAATATGTGTAGCAGTGCCAGGACATCATCACAGACACGACAACAGTACGTCCATTTGGTCAGTTTAGACGACACAACACAGCTGCAGTGAATCTTATTTATGTTTGTGAGACTGCTTAGTGAGAGTCACATTAAAGCGTTATGCAGATACGGTGGCAAACAACCAAGCTTTAGTGTTTCAAGATGATTACAAGACCATAGCAAAAAGCCAAACCAAATATAACCCACAAACCCATTATATATATGTAACTGCTATGCATGAAAACAGTTAATTAGCAACTTTACTGCTAATGTAAACTCCATTATACCTCTAAATATTGAAAATATATGATTTCTCATATGCAATAGGCTGTAGTGAAATAATCCCTTCATTTATCCTGCTAACTAAATAGAAACCTCCGTCTTTCTCATTATGTGCATAATAAGTAGCCGCATGTTCAGCTCTAATTAAAATACACCTGGTAAATACACAGATGAATGTCACTTATTAGAGATTATGTAACGGCACATCCGCCCACATCATGCCGAGTTGCAGGAGTTATAGGGCTAACCTTTCCCAGAGTTTTAAAGCTCATTTCTAATGCACCACTAATTGCACTCTGACGTGATGATTTCCTGTTGTGAAAACAGCATAAATCCTCCAGCATCATGGACTCGACACCAAACAAATGAGCCGAAGAGTACACAGTCACTAAGAGGCATAACATTCACTGGAGGAAAATTACCTGCATCTTACTCCATGATGGCTCACTCACTGTTTCTTTCTTTTCTCTCACATCCATTTTTTTTCTCTCAAACCTCATTTCGTTGAACTCAAGCCATTCCTGCAAAAAATTCCTTCTTACATTCTTTTGATACTTTATGAAAATCTTTCACCGTAAATATTGATGGGTTGCATGCTTTTCACTGGCTCTCCAGCCATTTAGCATGAGTGGACAATGGTTCGTTCAGGATCTCAATATCTGATCAAAACACCATGAGAGGGATATTTAGGCATTTGCTTTGTTTCTCATAGATATAGACTTGCTGTTTGGTGCAATTCTCACTACCTTATCAGACAGGACAAAGAAAATGGTGACCATGCTATATGACTCTCACAGGTCCTGCCTTTTTCAACACAATGGTCTTGAATGCGATGAAAACTTGCAACATGAAGGGATAAAGCAAGTTTCATGTGAGAGGAGGAGTCAAACCCCAGGCTGACAGGATGGAGGCTGGAGGATGTGAAGTAAATAAGATCTTTTTCAACAAAACTAAAGGCGCTGGTGGAGCGCAAATTAACCAAAAATAATCCAAACAAGGGGTGGAGTAATAGAGTGCTAAACTAAACATCAGCAAACAAGACAAAGTTCCAGAAACAGATGAAAAAACAAAAAACAAGTGTAAACACACCAGGGGGATTAATCACATATTAGTAACCGAGAACTGATGTGAAACTGCAGTGAGATACAAGACTTCTCAAAATAAAACAGCGAGTTAAAGCTAACTGAAATGCCAAACATGGAAATCTAAAAGACAAATCCAAAACTTAAAAAAAAACAGAAATGGCAAAGACAATAAAGTCTTTCGACCATGACGATGACAGGCAGTGGAGGTCAGAAGTCTGCTTATGCGAAAAAAAAGATCACAGCGGGCCCATGAATAAAAATGTAGAACCTCAGGCATGTTCTCATTATTAACTTGAGTGAGCCATTGACGTACAGGCCATGTTTTTGTTGTGCTGAGGAAGACACACCCTCCTTGCAAAGAAATGTTGGACTTTAGGAGGACTGGGTTTCTGACATTTTCTGGAAACGACACTAGAAAACAAAGCCTGCGCGTAAGCATCCCTCTGATTGTGTTTGATCCCGCCGCCAACCCCTCACATTTGTGTACAAGCCAGTTTTATCTTGCAATGGCCCATTGCTCACTCACGAAAAACAGCTGAAGACAGATGTGGTGCCAATAAAAGTAAACAACCTTGGTCCATCAATATTCAGTTTCAGTTATCCTTGGATGTGCTGCTAATAATATGATAATTGTTTCATATTTTTACAATTTTGTCTCCTGATACCTTTGCAAGGACAAAGCTGTGTATTGCAAGTGGATCTATTTTCATACTCATATCCGTCCTAAACAACGTACTTATTTCCTCTTCTGATGAACTACAGTGCACGCCCACTTCAGTGTATTTACCAACGAAAAAGAGAAACCATACACCTGCAACGTCACTGATGTCATGTTTAAGTTTGCATAACCTTTTCAGATTTATCACGAGCTTTCTTATTCATTATGCTGTTGAATATAAGAGTGAGAACCTCATTCATGGACACAGAGGCTGAGGCCTACTGCCTCCACCTCCAGGTGTTGCTCGTGTACACAGACTTGTATGACGGCTTTTCCAGAGGCTTATTACAGTCGGATGGAGACGCCGAGAGCCTCGCCTCTGCCACATACTTCTGAGGCTGCCACTGTCTGGGCAGGGACCTGTAACCCGCGTGGCTTACTGGTGAGGAAACGGGACTCTTTGTTGGGGACATGAATGACGGGAACGGAGCTCGACTCTGACTGCAGCCCTGGGCCCAGCTCCGGCCGCCGGATTTCTGCTCAGCACGGGGAGAAACCCCGGCCCTCCACTCCGCTGCCAGCTCAGGCATCATTTTACGCTGAGCTGCCAAGCGGACGTTGGAAGCCAGAGACTGCTGGAGGCTCTGAAGAGCAAAAGCCTCGTCTATCAGGCCCAGGGGGTGCCGGGACGCAGCCTCCCAGGGGGTCGGGAGTTTGAAGCCTCTTTCCAGCCAGGATGTCTGCATTGTTGGGGGAACTGTGGAGGCCCGGGTCGGAGGCTTGGGAGAGGAGGAAGCAGAAGCTGATTTTTGTCCTGTGGAGGGTGTCCTGGCCGGTGGAGAAAGGGAGTAGCTCCTGCCAATTGCCTGCAAAGAAGGATCCAGAAATTATTTTGCATTTATATTTATTTATTTTGAGAGCTCTTTTTTTTTTTTGGCTGACTAGCAAATAGGCTTACAAGACTGTAAAAGTTGGGTACCACTTTGACAACATACTCATCTTAAAGGCTGCATTTCATGATTAAACAAGTACTAGTTCATTCCTCAAGTGTAAGTATGTGATCTGAAATAGACCACAACATAGCCTAGAAAATAGATCAGCTGCAAAAAGCATCTAAAAGCTCCATAAAACATGTTATTATTAGTCTTATTGAAGACTTTGTCATCTCTTCCACAGTAAGCCTCTTCTGCCCAGTGGTTCAGAATCTGTCTAAACACAGTGGACAATCCTCTTATTTCTCAGAACAACTGACTCATGAGAGCGCGCAAACAAGCATAAATCAACTTGTTTTCATTGGATCTGCTTTGGGAGACAACAACAATACACTAGTGACTACTAAATGAGTAATACTAAAGTCCCCCTTTAGATATCCAGACAGCCAAGGGTTATTTGGGGTGAAAACATGCCTCTGTGTCTTTCATGGTCTCTAATGTTTCAATGCCTTCTGCTAAACATGGCATACGTGCATAAAGGGCAGTGCTGCCATCCTCTGGTGAGAGTATGTAATTTTATTACTGATTACTGATGAAAGTTGAAAAAATGACAGAACAGATACAAGAAAGAGGTGAATAATAAATCAGAGAGGAAGGATAAATTAAACAACAGACTCATATATCTGGTGAGCTTAAAACAGTTGTGCTATTTTAAGTTAGGTCAGGCACAATGATGTATGAGGACATCAGTAGACAATATTAATTGATGCTCCTGAAGTGGATTGCCTATATATTTACATTTGCCACTGCTTCATGTCTATCTTCCATTCTGACGACTTTAACATACTGTAACTCAGAAATGGATCACAGCAGGGTTCATCTGCGGTTGAGTAGATTTATGATGTCCAGCTTATAAGAATGTGCAGCTGAGAGCCTGTACAGGTATGTCACACAACTTAAAAAACTTTTATATTCAAATAACACAAACTTTAAAAATGTCTTTCAGGGCTGTTATAAATGGGTAATAAGCCAGTGAAGCAGTCATGGGATAAAGTTCCTTTAGATGGCTACAGTAAGTTACCAATTAAAGGTTTGATATTAAAACTCTTTTCTAAAACTGCATGACACAACATGCATGTATATTTTATTGGGGACCCATTCACCTGACCTCCAGAATTACCTCATGAGATTGCAGTGAAGTCCCATATCTAATAGTATCCTTCATGATCCTTCAGGTAATCATTCTGCAGAATCATTCTGCCACTGATCAGTCTATCAGTCTAACAGTCTATGTTTAGGGTATAAATTGCATTTTGCTAAAACCTAGTCAGCTATATTCTATACAGCAGTCTGTATTTATAGCATAGGTGGGGAAATGGCGAAGATGAAAGGAGAATAAAAATAGAAGAAACCATAGAAGCATGCTCAAATGAGAAAAGGAAAGAAACCAAACAAGGATAAAAGACATTTTAATAGCACTGAAATCATACAGAAAGTGCACAATGAAGAGACAAACAAAAAAGAAAAAAGGTAAATGAAAAGAACATGAAGAACAAAAGTAGCCCTGTACCAAAAATACAATTTCATATCGGCTTAAATTGAAATCCAACTCTCCTCTGTGGACCTCAGAACTGGACCTCACATGAGGCAGTTTAAATTTAGGATCTAACATGATGCAACAGCTGTTAAAAAGCTTCAAATAAAACTTGCCCACTTAAGTAGGTGCTAATGAAAAGATACAGAGGAAAAACACTGCAGGGAAAAAAAGGCTAATTAAAAATCAAATATGTTGTGTTTTTCAGTGACCTAAAACTGGCCTGATGTCTCACCCGCCTGACACTGCAAATTTAGTTATCATTACACCCTCAAACCCCACCCTTATCTCACACCCTCCCCTTTTACAAGTTTTATTTGATCTTATTTGATCTTCATTTTTCGCTTTTTACAATGCACATATTACCTCTCATTAAATTTTGCTCAATTAAAACTTTCTTCTGTTAAAATACTTGCGCCTGTTAGTATTAAAATTTCCTTCTTTCTTCGCTTTCCTGATCTGAAGCTATTCACCTCTCAGTTCTCATCTTCTCTTAGTCTTTTATTTCACTGAGCATAAGACTACATTCTTCTACATTCTTAAACCATCTCCAGAACACCACGAGAACAGAGCTCTGTTCTGTGACAATGACAAGTCCAAGTGGAGTGACGATAGTCACTGCAAAAGTACGTTTATGGCATGTGCCCATGTATTCCACTTGCAGTTTACTGCAATAGACTTGGATCCTATAAGGCAATAAGGCCATGATTCTACGAGAATCACTCTTTTTCAGCTGCTGTAGGCTTCCATACCTGAGCGGAGCTTTTATTAGCTGTAAACTTAGGTTTAGGAGCAGCCCCCATCATACCGCCAGATACAGATTCGGGCCTAGCAGCCACAGGGAAACTAGGAGCAATATAACAACTGGTAGGCTGTGGCTCATACGGTACGGAGGGAGTTGCCAGATAAGGAGGGCTATTTGCTGGCTGGTAACCAGACTGCAGTGACTGTTGATAGGGGGGGTTTGAAGACTGAGGGGATTGGGGATACATTGGGTGGACAGGTTGCTGATATTGTGGATTATATTGTTGCTGGTATGGACCACCTGGAGGTTGCTGATAAGGATAAACATTTGGTTGAGTTTGCTGATAGTTGCCATCGTGCATTACGGGCTGCATAGCCATCCCATAGGATTGCTGGGGATATGGGCCACTAAATGGTCCAGGTTGCTGTACTGGGCCAATGTGCTCATATGCAATTGGTTGGCTATCAGCAAGTGGATTAGGTGGTGGGCAGCTGGGTTTTGGTGCAGGGGGCTTGGCAGCCTCTGCTCCTGGGCCAAAGATAAAGAGGGAGGAATCTAGTTGATAGGGCTGATGCTTCATGACATCAACAACATTAAGAGGTTTAGGGGCAGGTGCCTGTTTATCTTGGCCTTTTTTCTTTGCTTTGACTGAAGGACTACTTGCAGGGGGCTGCTTTGACGCTGCTGGGGGATAGGACGGGGACTGAATAGGATTATATGCTCGTGGAGGCGGGGCACGTACATTGGGAGTATATTTCCATTCATTCGGTAAGGAAGCAGTTGGTGACGTTGACCGGGTTGCCTTGTTCGCCTCCACAGTGTCGGAGTCCACAACAAACTTCTCCATACGAGACTGCCTCTTTGCAAACATATCAGCTCCTTTCCCTTTGACAACTGGCATCTCGAAAGCTGAACCTGGAGATAATTTAGGATTTAGGACAGTGGCCATGGGGTTGATAGGGGATGAAGATCTCTGACCAAGAGTGAAAGATAACATTCGCCGTGGTGGTGGAGGAGGAGGAGGAGGAGCAGTCTGATTCTGTGGTGTACTTTGCGGTGATTGCCAAGGTTTCGGAGAGGGACGGGTGTTAACTGTAGACATGGAAACATTCACAGGTGTTTGCTGTGATTGGGGTGTCCAGGAATTCACAGGTGTCTGAAGCTGTGCCTGAGATGGAGACCAGGAACTAATTTGTGGTTGCGGTGGAGTATTCGATGTAGGCTGTTGCCAGCTTGGCTGTTGTGTGATCTGGGGTGGTGCTGGTTGACCCCAGGGTGGCTGGTGTTGGGCCTGATTTTGCTCTTGGGCCCATGAATTCAGATGGTGCTGACCATGCTCTAGAGGATGCTGAGCCCACGGAGGCTGGGGCTGAGCCTGGGCAGGTACTGGTGCCCATGGATTCAGATTAGCTTGAGGCTGTGCTTGAGGCTGTGCTTGAGGTTGTGCTTGAGGCTGTGCTTGAAGGTGTGCTTGAAGCTGTCCTTGCGGTTGTACTTGGGGTTGTGCTTGGGATGCTTGGATCCATGGTGGCTGAACTTGGGTTTGTGCTTGTGACTGGGCCCATGCATTAACTGGAGACTGCTGTTGAGGCTGACCCGAAACCCAAGGTGGTTGCGGCTGATGGGGTGTTTGGGCTGGTGGCCATGATTGTTGCAAAGCCGGGTGCTGCTGTTGCTGAACCCATGGTGGTTGTGCCTGAGGTTCTGGTTGAAGATGTTGAGCCCAAGGAGGCTCTACTTGGGATTTTTGTGGAGGCTGTTGCACCCAAGGTGCTTGCTGTTGAGTGTCTATTTGTGATGGCTGCCATTTGTTCTGGGATTGAGGCTGCACTGATTCTTCGGCTTGACCCCAGGTTGGTTGTATTTGCTGAAGGTGTGGCTGCTCGTTTGAGTGTACCCAGGGTGGTTGAACTTGCGGCTGAGACTGTGGTTGCTCTTGAGGCTGTACCCAGGGTGGTTGAACTTGCGGCTGAGACTGTGGTTGCTCTTGAGGCTGTACCCAGGGTTGTTGAACTTGCGGCTGAGACTGTGGTTGCTCTTGAGGCTGTACCCAGGGTGGCTGAGTATGGCTCTGGCCCTGTGCTTGTTCTTGAGGTTGAGTCCAGGATGGCTGACTTTGAGGGGTCCAAGTATTTGTGGGTTGTTGAGGCTGTGTTTGGCTCTGAGTAGGCTGATGTGTTACCCATGATGGCTGTGTTGGGGACTGATTTGGGTTTGGGGGTGGTTCCTGTGACTGCACTGGACCTGGATGCCAAGCAATGGTGGACGACTGTTGTTGTGCTTGTGCTTGCTCCCCATCCCAGGTTGTCATATGGGAAGACTCGGGCTGCAGAGTAGACTTCATCGGACCGTTTGCCTCCTGTGGTGCCACTTGAGGAGGCTGCTGTTGAGATTCTGGCTCCGGCAGGGTCCATGCATGCTGTTCGGCTATGTTGGTGCTGCCAGGAGCCTCCTGGGGGAACAGGAGGGGGAGAAGGCTGAGGGGCAGGTGCAGTGGTTGGCTCCAGTTCTGGAACAGGCGCAGTCTCTGGGGTGGGGGCTACAGCAGGTGCGGAAAGACTATTTTCAGCACACTGAGGCATGTCCTGGTTGGCTGCTTCTATCTGTGGAGACCAAGGAGGAGAGTTGGGGTTGATCACAGGCTTTGGAGCAACTGGGGGAGGAATCTTGTGCTTAACGCGCTGAGATTGGAGGAAATTGCAAGCTTCAGCCCCAAGACTGAGGTAGTCTTCCTCAGGTCCTGACTCAAAACCCAATTTTTTATCACTCCTATTGAGTAGGTTTAGTAATACTGGGCTTGGTGATACTTTTGGGGCATCTTTAAATGTAAACATTGGCTTGCCAATATTCCTTCTCCTGGAATCCGTCAGGAGGCCAGTCTTAATTGCAGGAGTAGAAATGCGCTCATCACGAGAAGCTATCTGCTCCCCTTGACTCACAGACTCTTGATTGGTCCCACTCACTGCATGTGAATAAGGGGTGGCAATCATGTTTTCTGCAGCAAAAGGCTTAGCGGTACGATTACTGAAAGAACTCTGAACTTCATTGGTTTGATGTTGCACCATACCATTAATATTTGAGTACTGCTGCATTTGCTGATGCTCTTGATGATATTCTTGCTGCTGCTGATACATTTGCTGTTGCTGATAATGCCCTTGCTCATACTGCTGCTGCTGCTGATATTGTTGGTACTGCTGCTGCTGCTGCTGCTGCTGGTAGTTTTGCTGCTGCTCATAGTACTGCTGTTCCTGATACTGCTGATATTGTTGTTGGTTTTGCTGGTGCATGTTTACGTCCATGTAAGCATGACCCTCTGTTGTGGATTGCATGTATGACTGTTCCACTACCTTCTTTTCGGTCGCCTGAAATCCTTCCACAGGCATCCCCTGGCGTCTAAGCTCCTCGTGTTCAGCAGAAATCTCATCCATCCTCTGACGTCGTTGAGCAAACATCAAGGCACCCTTGCCTTTGGTATCAGGCAAACATTCCATCCCAGCGTCGTCGTTCAAGTTCCTTTCAATTTCAAGGAGACCCTTGTCCAAGTTAACAGTAAGCGCACCTTTACTTCGTGTCACCAGTGAGAAAATAGTTGTTTGGTTTAGAACTCACAGGAGCTACAAACGTAAATTCATCAGGCAGATGTTTCTTTTCTGTCGTACTCGTTCTCCTCGTCCTCTTCGTCGCTGTACTCCGGTTCTTCTTCTCCCGTCCCGTAGCTCACAAGCGTGTATTTCTTGGCCCTTTGCCGGTGTTTCTTGAACATCAACACCCCCTTGTTATTGGGGTTTGATGGTGCAGCCGTAAGAAGGAGAGCAATGCGCTTACATTTGGACTTGGCCTCCTTCAGCTGTTTGTCGGACACGCTCTCTCTACGCCTGAGCCCTGTATAGAGAAGAACAAGAAAGGGTCGCATTTAGAATCGGTTTAGAAAGGAAATGACATACATGGATGGAGAGTTTTAGATATATTTGATCTTCATTTGGGTTACTCAGAATGGAGAAAAAAAGCACATTAAAATGCTTTTAAGCAAAAGGAAAAAAAAAAAGAAAAGAAAGTTGAAACAGCTCGCCCCAGGCCTCAATTAGTGAAGGTTTTGTTTGTACTTTCTATCTCTTTGATCAATGACTTAAGGGAGAGTTGAAGGCAGTCCTTAGCAAAACTTCATTTGCTCATTTATCTATAGTTATTAAGACTACTATAAATCATGAAAGCTTTTTTTTTTCACTCATGTCCACCCCAGAAAATGAATGCAAAGTGAGTTTTGAAACAAGGGTGAATCAGAAAGTATTTAATTCCAGCTTAAAACATTACACTGCTATCAAAAGCTAAACACAAATGTACCCAGTGTTCATAGGAAGAGCACAGATGACACAGTTGACAATAAACTATTAATACATCATGCACTGGAGCTGAGCTGGTCCAAATGGGCATTAAATCATAATCCATCCTTTTAACTGATCTCTTTATGTAGGAAATATATTATTATATATTCTTAGTCCACATATGCGTTTGTATGTTTGGGATTGTATTACTCTATATATGCTTACTCAGTTGCACATAAATCATCAATAAAGCAGTAATGACATTCTCTGACCTGTGTCTAACATTCTCATTTGTTCACAGAGAATGCGCTTAATTAATTCCATTATCTAATTGAATAAATTAGCCATGAATTCATACTGAAAACAGAGCCCACATGCAGTCAATTTGGCAACATCAAAGCAGCTTTACAACTCCTTAAATATATGATGACAAGCCATCCATATTTTAAAAAAAAATTCAAAAAAGTGTGGCTAAAGTCTAACACATTTGCTGACACACCACATGACAAACCAGTTCACAAATAATCCAATAGTGCAAGGCTAAAGTTAATAAAAAGCGGTCTAACGTTTGAATATTCCTGCAGGACTAACCTGAAGGTGGAGGAGACAACGGGAGTGAGCAACAGACTCACTTCATCAGCTCAGTTAAAGCAACCAGTTTGAAAGGATCAGGTAACAGCCTGGGGGAGCACATGCTGGTGTCTGTCAAAGAGCCACTTCTGCAGGCATAATCAGCGTGCTGCTGGTGTTATATTTATGTCTCCTGCACAGCTCAGAGGATCGACTTGGGATTCCACCTCTCCATCAAGACAGTTTTAAACCCAGAGTTTAAGACGTGCTACAAAGCGTAGCAGCTTATCGTGTGACATCTTTTTTTAAATCTTGTTTCGTTTTGGAGGTTTACATTTAGCTTTCGTTGACTCTCTGATCATCGCTTTAGTTCGGCAAAAAAATTCCAGTTGAACCTGGCTGTATCTGCTTTCATTCAGAGGAATGAAGCGCCCTTCTCCAACCGCAGTGAGACACAATTACTATTTTGAGGATTACACACACAGAGTACATCAGGCTTTGGAATGCACACATGTTGGCAAATGTAATTTAGTGCTGCAGATTAGCCTTTTAAAAATATGCTTTACTCACATAGATGCAAGAACGATAAATAAAGTGATCCAAGGATACTTACTGGCGTGTCTCGCCCGATGCTTGCTGGGTTTGTCCCAATCCCCCTCAGAGTCCGAGTCCTCCTCTTCTGCCGGCGTCGCCTCTTCTGACTGAATTTCAAATGAGACGGTAAAAGACCCAGGGACACCCTCGCAGTACCCTCCTCCTTCCTGTCCTTCACTTTGGGATTCAACACTTTTACTGACCCCGGGGCCACCCACACTCAGGATGCCCCTCCCTGCTCCTGATGCTGCCGGCTGCTGCAAAATGACCACCTGCCCCAGCACCGAGGGAGGGCTGACCACCACTCCATGCTGGCCGAGGGGCTCTCTGACGGGGCACGACACAAAGTGCGACGCAGTGGTGGTGGTGGTGGTATGAATCGTCTCAACGGCCACTCTCTTTGAGAGCTCCCCGTCAATCCCAAGAGCGCTCCCAAGAGAGGTGCAGTCCAAGTCATGCTCATGGCCAGGGACACCTGGAGCTCCACCAAGTTCCCGGGGGAGAAGGACCACGGCACTCCCGCGTCGTCTTTCTCAAAAACCAGCTCACGGCCTCCCTGATCATCAGTTGCAGGAGCATGTATCTTAGTGGAAGGCGGTTGCGGTCTCTTGGGAAACTCTTTGTGGCTGTCCAAATCCCCATAGCCGGCCTCGCGTTGGGACTCAGATATGTAGAGCTCCCCAGGGGTTTGGGACTTGTGCTTTGTGGAGAGGATGTGGAGGGTGGTGCTCTCTAAAGGCTCGTCTGATGAGGTCTCCTCGACACAGCATGTCTCATAGTCTTGATGGGAGGCGGAGTGGTATCTGCAATAAGCAGTGAACAGCGATGGGCAAGTGTTAGTTCATCATATAAAAACATTTCTGATTCTGAAAAAAGAAAATGCCACTTTTCATTTCAATTGAAGGACAACGGTGAAAAGGGTTCTTGTGTGCTTTCAAACTGATTCATTCAGTGAACTTTAAACCGGAAAACACGCATATGAATCCACTTGGAACATTAATGAAAATGACCATTTTAACAACTGTGCAACACAGACACCAGACTGCAGCCATCCCTGTGATGTATGGAGTGTTAAAGCAGTCAAGCAGATCTAATCTTCATACAGCATTAGATCTTTAAACAGAAGGTCAGAGTCACTGAAGTGGAAAGTAATCAAATTTAATCCTCACTTTGTCTAATTTCCACTTTCAAGGTGAGCCTCAATGAGCATAACAGGATGTCATAATCTCACTGGAGATACCGAACTCATGTCAATTAGACTTTAAAGTTTAGCCCTTTCTCTCCAAATGGAAGAGTGATGCATCTTCATATATTTTATGAACTACAAATTCAATGTGCAGTAACAGAAGTAACATTAACACAAAGGTAGCTGCACGACTGTGTATGGTTGTACAACAGCCAGACAGGGACTGCTTATAAAACAGAATTTACACCTAAAATCAGGAGATCTGAGAAAAATATTCAGTTTTGTCACGTCATGGCCAGAAAAACACATGTGGAATTAGCAACATTAACGGTGATTCTGCTTCATGTAGCGTCCCAGTAAACCAAGAAAATGAAGCAGCGTGCACAGCAGAAAGTTCTCCCACAAGCAGGATGCAACCAGCTCAGCCGGTTGAAAGGTCAGCGCGCCTTATGCACAACTCATTAAAACACACATAGACGTGGATGCACATGGATGGTGCAAAAGGGCACAGGTCATAAAGGAACATGCTATCTAAATGCTAATAGGATGGCGCAACAATCAGTTTGCTTTGCGAACCCAAGGATCTACAGAAGCAGCATTACCCTGATGCCACAGAAACATTATGGTGCTTGTGAAATATAGTTATATTACAACTCAAACAGACATTTTTATTCGGGCACACACATTGGTATCTTAATGCAAACTGCAACGTGACCCCTCAGTGGATCTACCTTTTGACAAGCAACTGCAGACGGTCGATCGACGTGTCGATGAGAGCACATGCTCTTAAAAGGGTGAGATCGGCGCACGGCTTCCCGCTGATTGACACCACTTCATCACCGTCCCGTAGTCCAGCCAGGTAGGCACGCCCACCTTCCTCTATCTGTGGTGAGTGAAATCAGAGAGAGCAGGAACAACGTGAGATCACACTGATTTCTGGGATTCTGCTCGTCAGAAGGGCTGAGGGAGTTAAAGGCTGAGTACAAGATGGTTAAAAAAAATTAAAAATCAACAAAACAGTAAGAGTCAGTAAGATTTTGAAAGCAAACAATTAAAAAGTACAACCCCCTTCC
Organism: Hirundichthys speculiger; assembly: GCA_018398805.1. Lineage (NCBI taxonomy): Eukaryota > Metazoa > Chordata > Actinopteri > Beloniformes > Exocoetidae > Hirundichthys > Hirundichthys speculiger. Next base: position 163,205 of record JAGFBZ010000684.1, on the reverse strand, counting down.
TTGAGAGATGCCTCTGAAGCCACAAAAGAACAAAGCCTGTTCTCTGAAGAAAAATAAGAGTCTGACAGCCGATGGGCCGGTGACTTAGCTTGGCTCTCTCACAATGATTGGACAGTGTTTTTAAAGCCTCATTCATATTTTTTGTACTCACATGAAAGCATTTAATTAGCTGTTTGATGTAAGTGTGCTGAGAAAATGTTCAGGCAGATACAAAAAACTTGCTTGAAAACAAAAAAAATCCCCTCCTGAACCATGCATAACAGAGGGAGACCCCAAATACAAGGAGACGAAAATGGAAATTTATTTAAAAAAAAAAAAAAAGGGGGGGGGGGGGGTTTACATCCTACACAGCCCAGAAATAACACGACAGCTGTTTGCAGGAAGTAAAAAAATAAATCACCTTTGAAATGTCAGTTGAAACTAATATCACAGAGCGGAAACCCGTCTCCCATGTACGTGTCACAAACTGATGTTTAGTGGAAGAAAGAGGACCATCGCACATAATTTAGGCATTACAAAGGAAAACGATCAAGTCCTAATATCAAATCTGCTCTAGATTAAAAAAAATAATGTTAAAAAAACAGTTCAGGACTGGAAGCAATAGTGATTTTTAGGAGGGAAAAAACAACATTACTTATTTAAAAGAAATGTTGTTTTATGTTTGGTTCAAAGGTTCATATATTTACAGCATATTTTCTTTGTTATTTGGATTTCTTGGGCTGGGGGACTCAAACTGACTGGATTAACTACATTCAGGAGATATTAAAGGCACATAAAACACCTTAAAATATGTGGAATCACTGTCAGGTCAGGCAACAGTTTGCACAACTCACACCAACATATACAGACAGTATCAGTGAGATGGAAGACATAGGTTAGCTGTTCAGTAATAAAAGTGTCCAATCTTCCATTTCAACTGTGCTCAAGTGGGTTATAGCTGCAGGCCAGCAGAGCACAGATCTCTTTAAAGGCCACTGACTTAAAACAACGACTTATGTGACTTATGCTTTCATTTCCTTGTAATTGGCTCCTGCAGCCAAATGGTTCATTAATAAAATGATTTATTTTTGGAAATACGCCATACGTTCTGCACAAAAGGACATTATACGGCCGGGGAGGATAAAGTGTCACACTAACAGCACACAATTAGAGGACATGGTCTCGGGAAATATGTTAAGATATTCAGTTAACATTGCTAAAAAGAAGACTGGGAAGAAAATGTCTGTGATGTATAAAGTCTACAAGGCTCGTCTGATTTCTTGAGACTTGTAAGGACTTCAAGATATTAATCCTTTTGTTTTGTAATCCTTCATTTTCTCCCCTGTCATGTTTCAGATGACGTAATCACACCCTGACACTTAAAATACTGCTGGAGACAAAGCTCAGAAGCTCAGTCCTTTATCAGTCTTACAGAGTGCCATGGTTAATTCCCCCCAAAGGAATAATGAACATGGCTACAGAGAAATTGACATCAGAATCAGTATCAGTTAATGAGTGACAATAAAAATATATAATATGATCCAGAAATCAATAAATGTCCCTCTGCTAAGTTTGCAGCAACATTAATCATTTTTACACCACCAAAGACACAAAGTTACCTTCTCGTATTCATTGGCTACTTGTAATTGTAGAACAGTACACACACACACAAACACACACTATGGTCATTTATTGTTATATTAATTTAATTTTAAAATCTAGAATTTATTTCAGTTGTCTTACTGCACTTATAACAGTCATAAGAAAGGTAAACAATTTTGTCCCAATGTATAATGATGCCTACAAGAGGTAAAAAAAAAAAAAAAATAGTTCCTTACAATCACGAGAGAAATGTATAAAATGAATAGCTGTGATGAAAATAACTAAATAAATAAATATATGAATTTTAAAAAATCTGTAAATTGTTGAAGTCCCTAAACAGGATCACCGTCATATGAATAATGATGTTGCTTTATTCACCAGACGCAGCTCCCAAAACCTGCAGTACAGAAGCTTTTTCGCTAGATGGCGCTGCACTTCCACGTTTTACTTTTGAAGGAGGACGAGGCTCATCAGCAAAGACAAAAGCCCCCAAACACAAAGCAGTTTTTCACTCCAGCAGCAAGGACAACATGTTTAATGTCTCCTTTTCAAAACCATTTCGAAACACTTCCCTAACTTTTGCTATTTACCTCCTCTGTTGCTTCTTCAAGTATATTTTTACATGTAAAATGAAACTTCTCTGCAATAAACAAAAGCAAACTCCTGGAAGCAAATAAACAAACATCTGCATCCAACACAAGCAACGTCCTGGAGTAAAAAAATAAATGTGTCTGCTGTTCTGTTTAAACACAGAAGTATTTTATGAGTTACATTACAGAGCTGGTAACCTTCATATAAACCCCCCCCCGACTCCATCCTCCAGTTTCTAGGAGTTAACAAGCCCTATAAGGCAGTCAGAGTGACAGTCCGTTGGGACTTGCACCTCATTATAGGCAGGATAGATTTGTCTGGAATATCGCAGCAGCCCCCCCATTCTCCAAAAAAGGAAGGGAAACGTTTGTCGTCGTCTCTCCTTCAACTCAAAGATACACAGTTAGGTAATGCTCAAAGAAAATTCCATCTACTGTCTCAGCCCTGCTTGAAAGCTGCTGCTTGTATTAAAAAAAAAAAATGGGCCTGATAATGGATCAAATTGTCACAGTTATCACATTTTCTCCTGGCTTCTGTGGGGCTGTTGTTACATAACACCGTGTGTCTGTGGAGCCCATTTTCAAATTATCAATGTAATAGTTTTAAACGCAGCAGAAAATTGCAGGAAGATGTGGCCACAGGGTAGCTGCTGCCATTCACAGCTTTGAGCAATCATGTTTTTACATTTTCGCCAAATACCTTCCAGCTGCTTCGCAGGTAACACACACACCGACACACACCCACACACACAGTGGGGGAAGGTTTGCATTAATGAGGTCATTGGATCGTTGCTCTTCTTTTGTTTAAGAGCTTTAATACTTTCCAGAAACTCCACATATATCAAACAATATAACTGAATTCATTTCATCTGAGCAGAGTTTCTGAACACTGGCTGTAAGGTAGAACAACTTTTACTCTTTTCTTTGTATTATGCATGAGATTTCATGCAATTATACTTCTGCTGAGCATTGTTGTCCAAAAAGCATGAATCAAATAAGTGTAAAACCTATGAAGAATCAATACGTGGAGCACAATGAGCTGCTTTGGCTTCCCCTAACAAGTTTTTTTTTTCTGGGGGGGTGTTGAAAACATAAAGATTAAGAGAAATGCTGAAAGTTTGCATAACTTTTGTTTGCTAAAATTTCCACATTTAAATCAACGTTATCCTAACTCCTCCCCCCAGGGAAGGCTTGCAAAAATACTTGCCTTTGAATGAAACATCTAAGCTTCATCAGCGGAAAAACTAGAGCTGTAGCGATACACTAATCTCACGATACGATACACGATGTTCGGCTCATGATACGATATCTATATCGATATTCATCTTACAATCGGGGTGAGTATTGGCAAGGACCTCGCATTACGATATGTATCATGATACGATATTATCGCGGTATCGTGATATATTGTGATATTCTACCCAGTTAATATCAAAATTAAAAGTAGAGATGAAAAATCAAGTTGCTGTATATGTTCATCAGATGATATTGATCATTCAGAGGACAAATTGAGTCAAAACTATTTGCTTCAAAACAACCTATTTATTGTTTATTATTAGTGTTTTTGCACATTCAAGTAACCATTACAACATACTGACGATATCCATATTAGGAGCTGAAAAATCGATATTATATTGGGCGGCCAAAAAATCGCGATATATTGCCAAATCGATTTTTTTTCACATCCCTAGGAAAAACGCAATGAAGGTGAACCGAGGCTTTATGTTTCTGTGCTGAAGTAGCACGCTGGACCAGAACTGCCAATAATTTATACTGTTCATAGATAAAAGCACCAAATTCAGAGTTATGATGGGCAAAGAAGTTACCTTCACCTTCATATAAAGAATAAAAAAACAGCACCACTACTGTATTTACTTCACCTTGCCGTCACGAGAATGTGCAGAAAAGATAACATACACAGCTGGAGCACATTTTAAACTTAGCAGTTTCATAAAAGTAAAGCACTGCAGCGCTGTACTGTCTCAGCATTTGAACTGCCAGATGAAAGTTGAACTCTTGACCAGCAGCAATCGAAGGCGCTCACAAGCAGAAACGGCTGAAACCGTCTCACAACATCATCAAAACAAAGCTGCCGGAGCACAAAACTGGCCTTTACTTGTTTAGATGTTGTGAAATAGAAAAGCAGAAGGCGAGCGCAACTCTTCCTCTGACCTCTTGTCGTCTCCCCTTGTACCGGAAAGAGAGAGGATCCTGCTAAGATCCTCTGAATGCCAAAACGGCCATTTTGGACATATTTGTGGGACTTCGCAGGAAAACACTGATGAATGACTGAGGCAGTGACATTTCTGCTGATTATGTGACAGTTTAATCAGGTTCCAATGGTGCACTTTAAAAAATACTGAGTCATCTGCAACAAGAGGCCTCGTTTATTCTGGTTTCAAGCTCTGGATATGATTTAACTGAATGAGTATTAGTTCAGATATACACATGAAAGATTTATGAACCTGGAAATGTTAAAAAAAAAAAAAAAAACTTGCATTAAGGTTAAAACTGCTTGGTCATTAATTTATATCTGTCACATCTGATCTGATGCACGCTGACATTCCACATACCAGGATAGAATAGCTCAGTAATTAGACTGAAATTGGAATAGCTGCTTAACATTTATACACATTCCATCAGAAAGTCTCTCCACGTTTCCTAAAACATAACCATCATAACCCCCGAAACAGATGCGAGGGGTAGCTGGAGAACACAACTGGTTAAACTTTGCACTGTGCTTGGTTCTGTAACTTTTAAAACAAAGTGACCTCATCAACTTCGTACTGAGGCCAGGAATCCAAATAAGAAGAAAAATACAACCTCCCTTATATGGAGACAACCTTGTGAGAGAGCGAATACCACGTGGCCTCACGCTGCACTGCTCGTCAGCAGACTGAACAATCGTCCTCTCCTGGGAAACAAAACACAGGCTCCTCGACGTCCAACAGAAGCTTTAGAAAACCTGAAACTGTAGATGTCAGACGCAGGTGAGCGTATTGCTAAAAAGAGCTGGTCACGATGTTAATACAGGACAGGACCGACGATGACTTATAGGACAGACTTGGGTTTATGTCCTTCAAAAAAAAAAAAAAAAAAATTCAAACTGGAACTTGAACAGGCATTAAAAAGTTCCATTGTCTCATACTGGGGCTGTAGTTGTTTTGGGCCTTTTTGCAAGATGAGATATTTGTTTCTATCACAGTTCATGAAGCTGACTGTACAGACTGGATCTTGAATTTACCCCAGTCCTGACATTTATTTTGCATTGAGGACATCATTACATTTGGAGAATAGTTAAAGTGCTATTGCACTGTTGCACAACTGCAACAGAAATCACTAAATGAGCTTCAGAATTTTAGCCTCAGTTATTGGAAACAGGCAAAGCAGCTGTCATTGCAGTGATCTAGTGAAGCTTTCCCAGTCTCTGAAGCCTTTTTGCCGGTGGAGCTTTGATGTCACAGGAATGCAGCTGAAGAAAAACATTTGGACAACAAGCTGAAGAGGGATCTGTGGGGCTCGACTACTACTTGTGAACGCGGATTGCAGGACCATATATAGTCTAAAATGCTCTTCGCTGTATATACCTGGCTTCATTGTGCATATAGCCACGGCGCTTCTTTATTAATGACTTTTCATTCTCCAACTTTCAAGACAAGAAAGCCTGCAGAGATCAACAGCTGTGGTGAAATTAATGTAGCTCTTTGAAAACATACATAATCAAAACTGATAAGTTAGAAAATATTCTACTTTTTAATTGTAAGCTAAAAGTATAACAAGTGGCATACAAAACACAGCCAGCAACCTGATGCAGTGGAGAGTATTTATCTATAATTACTCAAAATCTATACCTACCTGCACACACACACACATATATATACATATATATACATATATACCTGTGATCTGCAGGTATATATGTATATATATACCTGTGATCTGCAGGTATATATATACATATATACCTGCAGATCACAGGAAAATAGCTACACTGTTCATATATGTAGTCCTCCACCTATAAGATTATGGACAACAAACACTGAAATATGTCTACCCTTCTTCCAATCTCCAATTTGAATTATTTAAGTGATGTGTGGATAACCATGACTTAGTTTTAGATGTACCTCTGAGACTTTTTTTTTGTTTGTTTGCATCAGTCTGTGCATTAAATATGCATTAAATATTCTCTCCCCAGGTCGGTTACTCCTCTAAATAATGCCTTGCTTACCTTCTGAAACCTCCGTGACCGATGACAGATCACTCTGCCCTGAGCTTCGCACTCTTTCTTACCCTTGACCATATAAGGGTGCCGAGGAATCTCTCACCAAAACATGGCCAGCGCACTCAAAAATGCAGCCAAACGCACCACTCCAGATATATTCTCTCTCACCACAGATTCAGCTTTTGGAAAAGGGCTTTACTCCCCCGTCTGAATTTATGACCTTAACTTTAAATACGCACGGCACCACTGATGATTCAAAGTGAAGGACTTTAACAAAATGAAAACTTTCCAAAAGGATGTAGGATATAGATACGTAAATAGACAGGAGTCCACATACATATATACCTGGGAAACGAGAAAGGGTCTGTAGGTGTCCCCCTCTCCCTCCTGTAGGGAAAATCCCCAGGGCGCACCACCGCGCAGGGTTACGCAGATGTAATCTCCGGTGCCCATGGTGCGCACAGCTCCTCAGCCCAGCCTGCACAGAGCGCTCGTGTAACTGTCAGCCGGACTAACATCCCCTCACAAAAATCCACATCCACCACACCGCCGTGCAGTCCCCATCATTTGAGATCTCCCAGAGTCCAGCCCGCTTTTGGAGACGTCACGGCGCACGGGCCCGCCTGCGGGCGGCGCATGCAACTGGTTGTCTGGCGCTCCCGAGCTCTCGTTCAACGACACTGACTCGGCTGCAGCATCATTAGAAACGTTTAAGGTCGGATTTTCCTCCACAAAAAGCATCGAAAGAACTACTTGGTCATGTTTGACAAGTTGTGATGTTGCTCCTCATAGTTTGCAGACCATCTCTGCAGCTACTGAATACTAAACAGGAGTCTAATATTAATAATCATCATCATTATCATCATAACTCTGTGATTAGCTAATTTCAGGACTTTCCTATTATCAGAGCCCTATATTTCTATCGAGTCCTTACTTTCATTCAATTATTTTTACATCACTTCAAATAAAATAAATATATTTGAGAAAATCCTTATATTTCACCCTTCGTGCTACACTCTACATATTATAAGAGATTCTGGTCAGTATTTAGGATGTAGATGATCTTTATCTCTCTCTCTTTTAATGATAATGAGGATTAACCTGTCTCAGTGCTCAGGTGATGTTGAAAATCATTGAGGGACCATTCAGCTCCACAACCCCTGTGCTGCTGTGCTGACGTGTATGGGTTCCCTCGGTTTCACGCATGCGTATATCGCATAATACGAGTCGGCGTTAGCAAGTTAACTCAAATCGTATTGTGATTAGCGGAAAACAGACTTTCAATACTTCATTATAAAATACTTAAAGCAAAGAATAGAGTGTAAGAAGCCATAACATTATCATAGTAAGCCATAAAGTGTATTTTAAAAATGTATGCAGTCTGAAATTTCACGAAAGTGGAACTGAATGTGTTTCATTCGCGTTATTGAACATATAATTTTCTGTTGGTGGTTTTATTTTGAAATTCATAAGCGGAAACGGCGTCTGTCTGTACGTTGTTATTGACAGTGGGGGATTTTCGTCGCCACACCATCAGAGCGACCGGTACATCGGTGGAGTTTGACGTGGCACTCTGCTTTCACTGAAGGCTGAAGCCCGAAGAGGACTCTGCCCACCTCAGGTAAATAAATAGCAAAATACGAAGGAGTTATGATACCTGCAAAACCGAGTAGTTTTTCCCCTCCCAGTTAATTCTTTATTCGGACATACGCACGTTCTACTTTAATGAGCTTCTGTCGTAAAGGGAAACTTTACTGTTATTTCCACGTAGCTAACAAGATGTTTTCATATGTTGTCATTACTGTGGTGTTTGTCTCTAATTATCACGGATTAAACTCAAAAATGTTATTCTAAATTAATAAACAGTCAAACATGTGTGACCTGGTTATTTTTAATTGATGAAACATACAGGAGCTCGTCTTTTTTTTCCCCTTTTAGCCATCATAACGGTCTTTGACGTGGCAATTGTCGGAAGTTGCAGATACGGTGAACTGTTGAACCTCCAAACCACCATTATACGTTTTCACAATGCTTTTCAGTTGGATACAGTGTATGGAAATACTTTATTTAGCAGTAATAAGGGGATTTAATAGGGATGTCAGAGCGCAGCTGTTGAACTGTGACAGCAGCGTCAAACTTGACAGATTTATCGCTTCTCAAATGTGTCAATGTGTCGAACATGGCAGGAAAATCGATACGTTCATGTCATGTGGAACATAAAAACTGAAATAAAGCTAAATGATGTTATAATCCTGTTCACGTTGTCTTAATATATGCAAATAATTAAGTGAACAATAATAAAGTCATCATTGAAGTTACTATTGAAGTAGTCATTGCATCATAGGTGTGACAAGTTTGTCTTGTTCATTTCTTGAAAACATATAACCAAAGATAGACTGCTTTATCTCTCAATAAGCTTAGTCGAAGGTCCATGTTACACAGCGTTGATGATTGCATGAGGTCAAATATCAACTGTTGTTGGTGTGGCTTGTAAACAGGCTAGATTAGTTTCAGTATTATATGTGCCAGATGTTGACTAAAATGACACACTGGCCAGTCTGAATTTATGCACTTGAAGCTTTAAATGTTATCTTTTCAACTTCACAGGTTGTCAGAAGTCTTTGATCTTGGCATGAGAAGAAAGTGACAACCGTCCTATGAAGATGAGCCAACAGGGTTATGTAGCTGCACCCCCATACTCCCAGGCTCAGCCGGGGATGGGGGGGTACCAGGGTGGTTTCGGGGCTGGTCCTGCACAGCCCGCCTATGGACACTATGGAGGGCCACCTCAGCCATACAATGCTCCGCCGGCAGGTACAACCATTTTCATCTCATGTTTATTGTCTCCTAGGTAAAACAGTTGTTTGCCTTTCATTTAAAAAGTTTAAAAAAAAGGTTATTTCCACTTAAATGTGTACATTCCAGCTCAATTGCACCAAGTATTTATTTTATTTTTATTTTTTTAATTAAAAGCAAATAAAGTGCTCAATTTTTATACTGGCATGGATGGAATTTTGGGCAAATCTGGATAATTGTGATACCGTTTGAGTGATTGTGCTTGATCTTCAATGGTAATTATTTTGCTGTAATACTCTGATTGGATCCCTGAGCCAAGTACCAGCAACACAAGTAAAGATACAATGGTTTTATTTTAAAAGTCATTGGGTATCCATGAAATCTTTGTAATCTTCTTGCTAAAAATCTACTCTAGATTCACGAATGCTGTGAAAAACTCTGATTTGTTTATTAAAGTAGCTGCATTTATTAGTGAATCTCGGCTGATTGCAGGTTGGGAGCGTACTTGCCAAGTTCAATAATTAGTTTAAATCCCATCCAGGGACCAGGACATAAGGAAGTGTAAAAGTGCAGACTACTGTCTGATTCACGTGATCTAAAAACCTTCGGGTAAACATAATTACATGAATCCAGCCGAGGAGGCAGAGCCGGCATGTACTCTGCTTCTGAAATGCTCTCTGTGAGATCTGAGGTCCGAAAAAAAAAAGTACATTTAAAGTTGTGTTTTCTATCCAGCAATGCATTCAAGAGGTGAAGTGAAAATGGTTTGATATGATTTTTGGATAAAAGACACATCTGTAATGACATTTCTCTATATAAGCAAAGCTATCTGCTTCATCTGCTTATCTGAGAAACTTCTCTCAGGAATCCACCACGTCTGAAATCAAGTCTCATGTGTAAAGCATGTGGTTTAAAAGTATTTGCATAAAGTGAGAATAATAATAATAACATTTATATAAGGCACTGACGTGTATAATCTGAGAATGAAAAACATTATATATGAATGCTCTTCATTTACAGAAGCTCTATACGTGGTCAAAGAAAGGTGCAGATTTTGTTCATAACAATGAAAAGTTAGGAATTTCTAATGTTTTCATAAATGTTGAAACGTGCGTTAATCATGTCCAGTTCAAATTTCATGAATGAGGCCCATTGTACACTTAAGAGCTACAGTGTAACATCTGATACTCACAGCAGGTATGATGAAATCACCAGTTTCCCCAGCTGCTGGTATGCCGCCGCCTCCAGTCTCCAGTCAGTTCAACCCAAATGTTCAGCTGAATGGTGCTCATCCACAACGGTAAGGACCTTCATCAAATACCAGCTGGTGATTTTTTTTTTTTTTTTAATAATTTTTCTGGCATCATAAAATAAACAGTAAACATGTCTGTAACCATCACACAGCATTCAAGATTTTAACATTTAAAGCTGTAAAAAGATATTCAGGAAAATGGTCGTTAACTTTGACTATTGTTACAATAAGAGCTGCTTCAAGTTCAAATAATAATTTGGACTAATTGTGGTGAAGATTGTCAGGAACATTGAAACTATTTTATTTGTACTTGCAGCTGGAGGTTTTTCATTATTGTGCGATGAACCTGAGTGTACATCACTAACTGTTATACTGTTACTGTCTACCGCTCAGGTACCCTGCACCACCTGCTGCTCCTCATGGTCAGCCTCCACATTCAGTATACAACAGCATGGCCTCACCTGGACCTCCTCCAGCACAACAACTCACTAATCAAATGAGTGCTATGAATTTGGGCAAATATGGTAGGTTTGCTCATAATTTATTGCTACAGATCGCACAGTGCTGTGATCATAGCAGTTTGGTGAAACGCATGCGATGGGTATGAGAAAGATATCAGCCTGGACTCATGATATGGTGTTTTCTCATGTTTTGATCGGACAGCACCAGGTCCCATGCAGAGCCCTCCCCCTCCAACAAGCCCTGTGGCCCAGCAGCCATTCCAGACACCAGCTCCTCCAGCGATGGGTCAGCCTCAGATACCGCAATCACACCACATGTCTCCACAGATGTCGCCACCACAGTCACCCCCAGCAAGCATGCCAATGGCAGGACCACCGATGGCAGGACCACCGATGGCTGGCCAGTCAATGGCAGGTCCTCCAATGGGAGGACCACCAATGGCAGGACCACCAATGGCAGGTCCACCGATGGCAGGCCCACCAATGGGAGGCATGGGGAGAAGCTTCCCTGGGCCACCACCCTCAGGTCCTGGAGGTTTCCAGCAATCTGGTCCTGGGTCAGTTGGTCCACAAGGATACCCACAGCAAGCAGGTAAGAAACTGAGCTTTCACTAGTCAAAGAGGCGTCCGTTATATGAAAGCCCTGATTTTATTACATAATCTTAAACATTCATAAGCTCTGAGCATAGTTGTATCATTTTTACTGTAGTCAATTCTCACTTACAACAAGTACAATATATATATGGCTTAATTTAAAGGTACAGTGATCCCTTATTTTTCGCGGTTAATGGGGACCGGCACCCCCTCCCGTGAAAATCAAAATCCACGAACTGGAGCCGGAGCCCCCAGAGCCTAAATAATGTGTTTTAAATATGTTTAAAACCCGCAAAAAGTATCGAGGCACTGCAGCGAAACAAGACAAAGGCTCAACTGTGGTCTTTCTGTTACCTTCACAGCCTCTGGTCTCTGAACCGTAGTAAAGAAACCGCTGCTATTGTGCTATTTTTGGCTCATAATTAGCGGCTAACACGCTAACATCAACAAAACAAAAAGTCCGGTTTTCTCTGCATGGAACAGGCACTTTATTCTGGCACTGCAGGAACTTGTAACATCACACAGGTTGTATTGTTCGGCTCCTGTCGGTTAACAGAGAATGTAAATCTATACACGCTGGGCTGCTGTTGATGCTCACTACACTTTTCATTTAACCCTGCTTACGTTCTGCCATCCCACGACACACACGCTACATTACCCATAAGGCAACACCATTACCCATAAGGCCACTCCATTACCCATAAGGCCACATTCTTAAAGGGGCCAGGCTGGCTCGCAACATTTCTTCACTGTAAGAGAACGCGCACAACATCCTGTGATGTTTCCTCGATTTTTTTCTTGATTTTTAAAAAAATATATTATATATTTCTGAAAAATCCGCGAATAACTAAAACCGTGGAACTTAAAGCGCGAATTGGCGAGGGATCACTGTATATTAAGTTTACTGTTTGTAAGTGCATCATCTTATTCTGTATTAAATCCGCTTCAGAAAGAACAATAATAATAACAACAACAGTAATAATAATAGTTTACTTTATAGGCTGTCTTACTGATTACTTTCCTGTTTGGAGATCAAAAATCAAGAGTTCCATGTTGCCTTTAAATGCATCGTAACAATGGTAAGAAGAGTTGAGAGATGAACACTTTTCAGGAATATTCTGCTTAGTGTGCCTTTAATGTACAGGTCAGTTTGGAGGACACTTGGCATGGCAGGGCCCCAGCCAGGAATGCCAGGGGCCTTCCCTGGAGCACCAGCTGGACTGGCGGGCCCACCTCAGAAAAAACTGGACCCCGACTCCATCCCAAGCATCGTGAGTAGACACATAATTACATTCTTTGACATACAGTTGACACAACATGCCAGCAGTTCATTCAAGTCTTTTCCAGGAATTATTATAGACCCTTATATTCATTTTAAAATATAAAATCTATCTACCCAAGAAATGTTAAGGATTTTGAGTCAGCTTATTAAAATAACCTCTCTCCTTTAGACCCAAGTTATTGAAGATGACAAAGCCAAGCAAGGAGGACAAGTGTTCAGCACGAACATCAGAGGACAGGTCCCCCCTCTCGTCACCACTGACTTTACCGTTCAGGATCAAGGTACACAAAAATACACAAAATAACAGGACCTTCTCTGAGAAAACAAAAAGCTTGAAGTAGATGAAATATCTGCAGCTGAAGTTAATCATCCGCTTATCCTTTTAAAAACAATAACTTTGTAATTTACACAAAGGGTGGTTAAAACTTTTTTTCTTTTTTTAATTATCACACAATGGCAGCCAGAAATGTGGGCACCCTTGATCAAGACCTGAGCTGTCATGAACTTAAAAAAAGTGAAAGATGAACTTGTTTCTAAATGGCTAAGGGTAAAGCAAAAGACAAATTCACTTGATATTTTAATCAAGGTTATGATTTCATTTCCATGTTTTAATGTTTTTCATGTTTTAATGCATTTTTGCTCCAAAAAGGCATTTGGTTTGCTTAGATGTTTATCTGCAGGATTCTGACATGAAAGTTAAAATAATCTTACCAATATTGTATAGAAAGTTGAAGAACATTTTACAATTTTCAAGTAGGGGTGAATAAACCGTTTCCTCTTTTTGTGCAACCTGTATTCTTATTGTCAAGCACATTAGATTCTGTCATTTGTTGCTCTGTATGTACTTGATAATATCCAGGCTTCTGCTAAAACGGTCCCTAAACATCCTAGGTACTGCCTTTCTTGGAAATGGTGAATGAAACACCTACTAAAAATACTCTGTCTCACCTTTTTTGAGGATAGTGGTTGTGCTGATAGTGGAAATGTGCTCTATAGCACCGTTGAGGATATTGATACCTGTTTGTGCCACCCCCAGGAAATGCCAGCCCGAGGTTCATACGCTGCACCACCTATTCACTACCCTGCACCGCTGATCTGGCCAAACAGTGCCAGGTGCCCCTGGCTTCCATTATCAAACCATTTGCTAGTTTGCCAAAAAATGAGGTAAGTTACAAATGTTCTTGCAATGTAATTGCACTAAATTATTTTCTCTTTAAAGGTGTTTTATATTTTCTTATTTCGGGGTTCACATTTTAGGTATAGTCTTGCTCAAACTGAGATGTTTGCAATGGCATGTAGCTATAGGATTCAACTCCAACTTGCTTTGCAATGGTTTCATGTTGTGCTTAAATGGTAAGCCTAACCTGTCCTTTGCCAGAAGTTTCAGTCCACTATGAAAGTTAAGTACATTTGTCCTCTGAACGACCTCCTTTTGAATCACGTGTGGTCCAACAATCCCATCCAAGGCACCTCCCCCTCCCTTTCCATGCACCCTATCCCAGGCATGAATTGACCTTTTTAGGCAATGTTAGCTTTCTTTTATTTGGCTTTTAGACTAATTACCTAATGTCAGATTTGCTTGGATCACTGAAGAGACATGTGATTTATTCAAGAGGAATTAAAGTCAAGAGGGAGGATGTCCACACCAGAACTTTTAAATGGCTGAACTTAATCAGTGGATCACTCAAAAGTGCATGCTATAAGGCATAAATGTTATTTCATTCATTGTAATTGTTAAATGACAGAAATCTCCTGAAGTCTCTGGTAATAAAAAAAAAAAAAAAACAACTTGGTTTCTCATCTGCATGTGATTAATGGTTAATTCACTTCATTTGAAACAAACACTTTCAGTTAATGTTGCATCAAAGCCTGAAGAGAGCCTTAAATAAACAGTGTGAAGATGACTTCTGTCATCAACCGGCCTGCGTTTGGTGCTGAGCAACAGTCCTCTGGTGGAGTAAACAGATTCATGCTAACTTTTAAATTCCATGACGAAAGAATCTTCTGTATTTAAATGTGCTCTGTGTTTTGTTTGGGTGTCATGGAGCGACAGATTCAGACTGATGATTGTGTTACAGTTGTTACCTGTTTTATTTCTTTTTCCCTTTGTAGACTCCGTTGTACGTTGTAAATCACGGCGAGACGGGTCCGATCCGCTGCAATCGGATGCAAAGCCTACATGTGTCCTTACATGCAGTTCTTAGATGGAGGTCGCCGCTACCAGTGCAGTTTCTGCAACTGTGTCAATGAAGGTAGAGTGTCACGCAAAAAAGGCTGTGATCCTGAAAGTTCGACACTAGTTGGTCAATAACTGGAGAATGAGCTGGTAAACATTAGAAAATTTGTTCCATAATGCGTTTATCCTGAAGGAAATTCTTATTTCTGTCCCGTCTTCTAGTGCCAGTCTTCTACTTCCAACATCTGGACCATATGGGCCGGAGGGTGGACTTCTATGAGAGGCCTGAACTGTCCCTGGGATCTTATGAGTTTGTAGCCACTTTGGACTACTGCAAGGTACATTTAAGATCTGCCAGCTGTTATTGAGCACTTAAATGAATACCATACCAACTTTATAAATAAAAGGGCTTTAAAACTGCTACAGTGGACCAGAATCCTGTACAGAGAATAATACATTAAAATAATACAAACAAAACATAATAAACACAAAACTCTTGTAAAATATAAAAATAAAGTACAAATACACTTAATACAAATAATAAATAAGAAGTTATAAGACGTGCAGCAGCACTCTGAACCTGCCATAGGCAGCTATAGTTAATTTAATGTTTGAAACAGATGAGTCTTGCATGAGTTTGATCAATGATGCACTTAATTTTTTTTTTTTTTTTTTTAACACCATTGCAGTTTGTTTTTTTTTTCTGAGGAGACAAACTGCTGGCAGGTCTTCTGCATTATTAAGTTGTGAGCTGACTGCATCAAAGCTGCCAAACATAAAACCGATCAGCTCTCTTGAACCAAAACATAAAACAGTGATGCAAATCAGCTTTGTCTCCATGTTGGTTTATGTTATAAACGGCATGAGGAGAGAGAGAGACGTGGCGACAAGTTAGTTGACAAAGCTGTCTGACTCCACTGGCCTTATTTTTGCTCTGTTTATTAAGCTTATAAACAACCTCTGCAGGCCAGCTAACAAGAACGTAAAAGGCTTGTGAGGTTGGTGTCTTCTCATGGTTTGTAGCTGTGGAAACATAACAATTACTGATATTACCAGTGCCGTATATCCAGGAATACGTACCTGCAATGGTCTCCTCACAACTGCAGTAATCTTTGGTATTTTAGAACAAATAGCAGAACTTAAAGTAACACGGTTGCTCTGCCAGGGGCCCCCTACAGTTCCTAATGTGGTCTAGCACTGTCATAAATGTTAGCCAAGTGAGCCGTAACCGTAGATGGTGGTACATATGGATTTAATCAACGCTAACGGACGAAAGAACAACTACTCAACTAAATTTACTTTACAAAACTCGGAACCACTTAAAGTGAAAGGTGTTTAACAGACTATAGACTACTGATATTCACAGGAATTTATACAGAAAACACTAGATTGTGGTATCAGACATCAGTCTAGTTCAATGTAGCAAGTTTGCAAGATGTCTAAATCAAATTACAGAGAGAACAGTTTTGTCGGCTCATCAAAAGATGAAACCAGAGTGACAACACGCAGCCAGATGGCTTCATTATGTACAAGTACAGCAAGGAAGATTGAGTTCTACATTGTTCTTGCGTCCCGTTTTTTCTTGTAGTGCTTGCCTATCAATAAAAGCCAGTCCGAGTCCATTGCTTGGAACAGTTTTGAAGCTATAAATTCAAGGTTCAAAGGTTAAGCAGGGTTGCTTTAAAGTGGAGGAAAAAAGTTGACCTAAAGTTCCATGTTCTCTGTTGATGTGAGACAATGAAGACCTTAAAATGAAAATCTTGTAAGAATTTTTTTTCTTTTTTTGCTTAGACTTCTACAAGGGATGTTCTTTTTTAAAATTATTTTATTTTATACTGTCTTTCTTTTATGGAGAGGCACTAATCCATTACACCTTTGACCTTTTCTCAACGCAGAACAACAAACCTCCCAACCCTCCTGCCTTCATCTTTATGATTGACGTGTCTTACAACAACATCAAAAGTGGCCTTGTCAAACTGATCTGCGATGAGCTGAAGACTCTGCTGGAGAAGCTGCCCAGGTACTCCAAATAATAATCCTGATGATGTAGCAATATGACAAGTATCCTCTTATGTGTAAGGTGCAATGCTGAGTTGTATAACCCACTGCTCAAGGACTTTTTCCACTTGTCCCTGGACAGTTTACTTTATTTTTTAAAAATAAATTCTCTGTTAGCTAGACTCTCTGTACAATGAAAAACTACAATCCAGTTCACATATAAATATATACAAAAAAAAGCTGCCCTGAAGCTTTAAAGATTGAGCTAATTGTTTACGTCATCTGAATATTTTTGGGATCATGAGAGGTTGCTAAAAACTGCCAAAAACAGAGCTTAAGAGCGAATGTTAATAGCATCCAAAAAAAAGAAATAAAAAAAAAAAGAGGGAAAATACTTAGTCGTACACTTACGTCAGGTTTAGTGGTATGATGTAGTCTAGAAACAAGTTTTTAATTTATCACAGTGGAGAGGATGATGTACTTCACCTGGTTACTCCTAAAATAACTTGGATAGTCTCTGCTGTTCTCGGTACTTTCAGTGCCAGATACAACATGTCCATACTCGTCTAATGCCATGACATCATCATTTAAACACTTTGTAAACGTGCACTCTGGATGAGCTTCTACTTTTGTTTGTACAGGCATTCAATTAAAACAACTAGGAAATTCACACGTTTATATGGTTCATGTAATTCTGCAGTTTTTGCTAAAATGTGCATTTAATGTATTCAAGATAAAGCCCAGTTTAAATGAATCCAGGTGTAGTCTGAGTCTTTAATGGCATTTCTTTCTCATATCTGGTATACTTTAATCAGTATCTGGTTTTAGAAGGAGCACAATTTTCTGATCTTTTACTTCCAAGTTGACAATTAACCAGTGGTTTCTTTTAAGATTTAGAAAGAAAAAAAAACTGTTTTCAGTCACATATCTTGTGTCTTTGGATGTGCCTTCCCAAATCATTAAAATCTAGTAGTTACTTATCAGTTCCACATCTTAAACTTGAATGTTCTGGTAAATATCAGAGGATTTGTGGGTTTTTGATCCTTTGGGTGCCATAGAGAAAAGTGACAAGTTAACTGTGATAGTGAGGGAACAAAAGGAAAGTGGGCTGGACGGATGAGTTATCAGCTGTTCAGTTGTTCTGTAAACCTGTAGCAGCAATCTCATTCCTGTACATCTGATTTCCAGTAACAGACACATACTCACAAGTCAAACACCGATAAAGTCCTTTTTGAATATTACCGCAATCGTAGAGTGATGTTAATGCTTGAGTATTTGACTTGGATGGTGTTTGCAGTAAATGAAGTAATGCTTGAAATTGAAGCCCAAAGATAAACCAGGTTCTTGTCTCATGTTGCGTTCAAGATCACACCATGTTTTAACCCCTGAATGGTTTAAAATATCAAACTGCTGTGCCCTGCTCTTCTTGTAAATTACCAGACGTGTTCTGATATGAGAGCTGGCTTAAACACACCATTCTGAACTAGAAATGTATAATTATTTTTCTGTATTTCCCACAAGGGAGGAAGGTGCAGAGAGCTCCGTGATAAAAGTGGGCTTCGTGACCTACAACAAGGTGCTCCACTTCTACAATGTAAAGAGTGCTTTGGCCCAGCCGCAGATGATGGTGGTGTCAGACACAGCTGAGATGTTCGTCCCGCTGCTGGATGGCTTCCTTGTTAACTATCAGGACTCGAGGGCTGTTATTTACAAGTAAGATTCACCTCATCGATCTGCTTCCATGACGACAGTGTGATTGTGCTTGTTACATCAATACTATATAAAACTGTCTCAGATCAGCTGGGAGCCTAAACCAAGCCATATATCTTCACTTTCCCCCCCTCCAGCCTCCTGGACCAAATCCCTGACATGTTTGCAGACACCAACGAGAGTGAAACGGTCTTTGCCCCCGTCATCCAGGCCGGCGCGGAGGCCTTTAAGGTTAGCCAACTGGGGACAACTGTTAACATGTAGTGAGACAGAGTTGAGCCTCCTGGAATCATCTGTCATTGCTTTGACTTTAAATATGGGCCAATGGCTCTAAAAATATCATTGGCTCATCCAGGAGATTACATATTTGTCACATTTTATTTTTGCAGATGTTTATTTTTCAGAAATACAAGTCTAAGTCATTGGGATCTTATCAAATGTGTTGTTTTAAATCCGAAACAACACATTTTTGTTTCATTTTTGACAACATACTGTTTGTCCGATTTAGTACTCAACTTACTGAATCGACAGTTTTTTCCCCCTTTCCTGCTATGTTTGTGTTTACTTTAAGTCCAACGAACTGTTCCAGTGATATGAGGTCAGTGTTTATCTGTTCGGCGTATGAAAGTTCACAGAAAACCCTTAATTGGAAGCATTTGCACATTAAAAGAGTGAGTGACTCATTTGTTTGTTCTTGTTTGTTCATTGTCAAATGTTGACAATGTCTTTGTTGCAAAATAAACAAGGAAAAGGAAAAGAAAGTAAATTAAGCTTAGAATAGATTTTTTTTTCCAGTCTAGATCCATCCATCCATACTTGTTTAGTCCTATACAGGGTCCAGGGATCTGCTGGAGCCCCATCACTCTTATGGACATTTTAGAACCACCTGTTAACCTAACATGCATGTCTTTGGACTGTGGGAGGAAGCCGGAGTACCTGGAGAAAAGCCACGCGAGCACGGGGAGAACATACCAACCTTAATCCTCTTTTGGAAATCTTCCTCCTCTTTCCAGGCAGCAGAATGCAGTGGAAAGCTCTTCATCTTCCACTCCTCCATGCCCACTGCAGAGGCTCCTGGGAAACTGAAGAACAGAGATGACAAAAAGCTGGTCAACACCGACAAAGAGAAAGTGAGAGGCTCTTTCTGTTTGCTTACCTGACATCATGCAGCTGAACTTTATTTTTGTCTTAACTAATATGGAAAGTGTGTGATAAGTTAGGGTATGTTCTGTCTTCAAGCTTTGTTTGAAACCCTAAAATGCCCTTACAGAAGACTGCTGACTTACCCAAAAATGGTCTTTATTTTTCTCCTCCATAGACTTTGTTCCAGCCTCAGAAGGGCGTGTATGAGCAGCTGTCTAAAGACTGTGTGACACAGGGCTGCTGTGTGGATCTTTTCCTCTTCCCCAGCCAGTATGTGGACATGGCAACCATGGCTGATGTGCCTCATCACACGGGAGGGATCTGTCTACAAGTACAATAACTTTCAGGTAGCTTGCATACCTATTTACATTATACATGTGTGTGTATATAGAGAGGGAGAGGCTTCAATAAAACATTTTTGTTCTGTAGTGAATACACTTAAATGTCATAATTTATCATGGAGGCATAAACATCTCCATCCTAATAATAGTTCCCTGTAGCAACTGATTGTGTTTGGCAGAGGATGTGCAGACTAATATTGAACTGTCCCAAAAGACTAATACAACAAGCGTGGGAAATTGCACCAGAAAATGCAGACATAACCATGTAGCTATATTGAAACCTTAAAGAGATAATAGAGCAAGGTAGGCATTAAACACAATAGGTTTTTTGCCAGTCGGGAACATTTGATAATTGACCTAAGTTGGTAATACACAGAAGTGATTGTATCCAGATAGAGCGTACAGATTTGTCTCAGCCTGCTTCTATCTGGCATGAAGCCAAATGGTGACAAACACTGCCCCCTGCTGGTTGACAGATGGACAGAGACGGCGAGCATTTCCTGAGAGACCTGAGGAAAGACGTGCAGAAGAGCATCGGGTTTGATGCCATCATGCGTGTTCGTACCAGTACAGGTAAGAAACTGTTTGACATATTCTAACGTATGATCGAGTTGACTCCAAGCAGTTTACAGTTTGGTGTATCCGCGTGTCACCCTTTAGGCTTCAGAGCCACGGACTTCTTTGGTGGCATTTACATGAACAACACCACGGATATAGAGATGGCAGCTGTGGATTGCGACAAGGCTGTGACAGTAGAGTTCAAACATGATGACACTCTTAGCGAGGAGACTGGAGCTTTCATTCAAGTATGTGCCATTTAAACATCTGCTTCTTTTTTTTCATTTTTTTTGGGTGGGGGGGTGATGAAGCACGCGCTCGATTGTTTTTAAACTTTCATTTGCCCTGTTTTTCCCAGTGTGCCTTGCTGTACACCACCATCAGTGGTCAGCGACGTCTCCGCATCCACAACCTCAGTATGAACTGCAGCTCCCAGCTGTCAGAGCTCTACAAGAGCTGCGAGACCGATTCGCTCATTAACTTCTTTGCTAAATCAGGTAAGTTTGAAATGAAAACAGGGCTTGGTAACCTTTCGAAGGGCGGCGCGGTAAAAGGGATCAAATTAAGACTAATAAGAAGCCTTTAGAGACTGCACGCTTACAAGAGTCAGCTACAGATCTGACTAATGAGAAGCCCATGATGATAAGGTGAAGGTCAGCGGTGGGAAATGTGAAGCTAACGAATCATGTGTCTAACCCAACAACCCGCTGTACCGGCTACAGTGTAGGTTGAGTATTAACCTGTCACTCAGGAATGGTGAGGTTTTCACTTAGGAATGAAGTTTTTTTGAGAAATTTTAAATGCAGTTTGAGGAGCACTTATTTAATTACTATTGCAGATCTTTATATATGATTGTGAGGTCAGGCCAATGGCGGGCAAATCAGTCAAATGGTGTCAATGTCAGACAGTCTGGTCAGTTTTATTGGTTAATATAATTTTTTATCTGCTCTGATGTGGTACAAAAAAATCCGCCTACAGAGACCCAAAACTTTTCTTTTTTTTTGTAACAGACTGTAAATATGTTTAATTCTGCTGCAAAGTTAGTCATTTTAACAGGGGAGTCATTAGGGATATGCTCTGTTTTGGAGCCAGCACCAAGTGGCCAGTATAGGAACTGCAACTAAACTTGGTTCCTAGCTGTGCTCCAGTCCAGCAGACCCTGTGACCCTGAAAGGGCAGAAGCGGGTATAGATGAATGGGTAGATTAAGCAATCATGCAGTGTAGACATATAGTCTATTGATATATATACTGTGGTATTAACCGGCCTTAATGAATTTACTCCTTCTGTCATTCCATAATCTTCTAAATCTCTGTAATTTAGGAGCAAAAGAAGAATGACTTGTGGAAATAAAGACCACATGCTTCACATGACACTAAATCTTCTGTAATCTGCACATACATAAACACAGCTGCACTGCTGACCTTCTGCTTGCTTTTTTGTTTTTCGTTACCCTTCAGCTACTCCTCGAACTTTTTCTCTCCCAAGTTTTATAAAGTTTTTTTTTATTTTTCACTACCTTTTTTTTTTTTGTCTGTCCATCAAAAGGCTGTTTTGCCACCTTTCTTTTCCTCCCCTGCTTTTCTGTAGCTTTTAACCCAACTCTTCTCCCCTCTCAGCGTACCGTGCCATAATGAACCAGCCCGTGAAGAACGTGAGGGACATCCTGGTCAACCAGACAGCCCACATGCTGGCCTGCTACAGGAAGAACTGTGCAAGCCCCTCGGCCGCCAGCCAGGTCAGTATAGGACAGCTTTGAAAGGAAATGTGTGTTATTTAAAAATGCATAGATGAAAAAAAAGATCTGTGGTTTGCAAGGAATCTTTCAGAACTTAACAGTGCACTTTGTCCAAACGCAGTTGATCCTGCCTGATGCCATGAAGGTGTTCCCCGTCTACATGAACAGCCTGATGAAAACTGCTCCTCTGGTGGGCAGTACAGAGCTCTCCACCGATGACAGGGCCCACCAACGGATTTCAGTCATGGCCATGGGGGTGGAGGACACACAGCTGCTGCTGTACCCATGCCTGATCCCTCTGGTAAGGGCCACACAAACGCACACTGGTTGGTCACTATGAAAGAAGAGCACTCAGAGGCATATTTTATATTTACCTTAGTCTCATATTCAAACCCACTAAAGGAGATGTGTGGATTGATAGAGAAATATTCCTTCTTTTCTCAGCACAACCTGGATGTGAGCAGCGAGGGGGTACCTGCTCCAGTTCGCTGCTCGGAGGAGCGTCTCGCGGACTCTGGCATGTTCCTGCTGGAGAACGGCCACGCCATGTTCCTGTGGCTGGGCCAGGCGAGTCCACCGGACCTCATCCAGAGCATCTTCAATCTGCCATCCCTCGCCCACTTGCAAGGAGACATGGTCAGAATTCATTTCGTCGCGCTCCAGATGAAACCGTGTCTGTCTGCTTTTGGAGATATTTGATGACATGGCTTACCTTTTCCATGCCTAGAGGAGTTAGATTATGTCAGGAGAATCTCTTGATGTTTCCAATATGCCTTGGAATCACAAATGCACTTTTGAGAAATAAAGTCAGCACCTCATAATTCAGAGAATATTACATTTGTGGGGAAGAAAGCATATCATTCAATATGAATCATAAATTAAGTTAACTTAAAGTTATGACATTTATATTCAAAGCAGAACTCAAAGCTTTTACTTCTACACACATTACTGCATCTAAGTTTTTTTTTGTTTCCTTTAAAAAGAAAGAAAAGCTTGAAGTTTTAGAGAGATTCATATAATGCACAGGTTGCACCAGTGTTGCTGAGCTTTCTTTTCTTTAAGACTAAGCTTATGTTTTGTTTTTCAGTGTACGCTGCCCGAACTGGACAACCCGTTATCCAGGAAGGTCCGATCCATCATCGGGGACCTTCTTGACAAGAGGCCAAACTCCATGAAGGTAGGATGTCTAGTGAAACAACACATTACAAAAATGCCTGTTTCCATCCCACCATTTGAAAACGTAAGAACGAGAGCAAACAATGAAGAAAACAAAATGTAGCTGTTAATGGTATCTGCTTCCCTCTGCTGGAGCTTACAAGTAAACACATCCCCCAAAACTACAAATGCTACAATTATTGTTGCTGTGGTTTTATACAAATTGTCAAATCAGCTCAAGTATGGAAATCATATCACTTATGAATGACCCATCCACCTCCAGTGCTACTGTTCTTGCAATTAAGTGAATCTTCACAAAAGGTTAAAATTGCTAATCTTGTGCCATAATATGCAGAAATTTGAGCACTTCAGTCATTAAAAAAATACAAAAAGTGAACACTCATCATCTATCTCTCATCTAGCTTTGAGGTTGTGCAACAAGATCAGTTTATATTTCTTCTGCATAATGGAGTTGAAGTAAAGTCATTGGACTCCAGTAATCTAATGTTTTAATGGTTCTGGTGACTACATATAGTGGTTTTACACTAAAGGTCACATGATGACAGACACATATGCATATCTCTTTATATTGCAAATCAAAATAATCAAAGAAAATAGATTTAACCAAAAAAAAGTGTTTGCAGGCTATGATATCTGCCAAATTAAGCATTAAAGTTTTGCTTAGGAATCTTTACCTTTTTACCGTACTCTAAAACAACAAAACAAAAGAGCAGTCTTTCTTAAAATATTAAAGATCTTATTAAAAAAAAAAGCCATTTTTGACTGACTTAGCTTTCCATAGTAACAGATTTGATGTCCTTAATTTAATCTAAAGACAACTTGAGGGTAATGAATGAAGCACCAGTCATTGTGCTACAGAGACATTTCAAACCTGTCACTCTGCTTCTTCTCTTTTCTTTCATTCAGCTGCAGATCGTCAGGCAGAGAGACAAACCGGAGATGTTGTTCCGTCAGTTCTTGGTAGAGGATAAAGGTTTGCACGGAGGAGCTTCCTACATGGACTTCCTTTGCTACGTTCACAGAGAGATCCGACAGCTGCTCACTTAACCCGCCGCGGCCTCCTCTCAGGCGGACCGGGACAAACGCAGCATTTAACGGACTAGAGAACTCGGAGGGTCGGTCTCAGTAGGTTTGATTTGAATATTTACGATGGTCCGTGCAACGTTTCAACAAAAGACATCTGAGCAGAAACAGAACCACAGAGAGAGTCCAGGGTCCGCGGCTGCCTCCGGCACCGTCTGGTACTCGCACAGCGTGACCTTCAAATACCGCTCGTCACTTAAAAAGGTTTCTTCTAAATCTGGAGGAATGAATTGGACAACACATCTAGAATTTTCCACTTAGACGCTTAGCGTGATGGACCGACTGGAACAACTTCACTGCCTCATGCTGAAATGCATTTTGGCATCGGGCCTACTGGCATAAGCAATACAACATTCACTGTGTATTAAATTACTTAAAGCTTTTTTTTTTTTCATTTCACTTTGTAAATTTATAGGGTCTGGATAAGACGAATTGTTATTTATGGACTGTGCCGTAGGCTTTCTTTGTTACTCTCCCACGAAGACAAACTGCACGAGGAGGCTCTGCAAGTGATTTTAAAGTCCGAGTAAAGCAAGTGCAAACATTTGCATGGAAACATGTCTTTTGTTTGACAATATTTGTTTAAAACACTGAGAACAGTGTCGAAGGGAATTGCGGAATAAGACTGCTCATTGTTTTTTGGGTCTGAAATTAGTGCTCTAGGATGGAGTGAGCGTACGTTTAAGGCGAGCAGAAGTTGCTTTTGCCCTCCCTGAATGCAGTAATGTTTTAGATCGGCCCACTGTGCCCTTTAGATGCATCTTAGACAACCTGCTAGTAAACTGTTCTACCTTTATTGCAGAAATGAGTCTACCCTGGATGCCAGAATTTGAAGAATTTAGGTTTCCTACTGAAATTGCAGAGGAATAATGGGATGAGAGAGAATTTTTTTTTTTTTAATTTGGTATAGTGAAGTTCAAATGAAGAACTGTAGATGTTAGAGGAGCTGCACTCCAGCTCAGAGAATCAGATTTACGCCAGTGGATCAAAGTTAATGATTTCATTCTGTGGTTACTGCAGAACCACACACACCTGTGTGAGTGGAACAGATTTGTGGCAAGCCAATTGCTCTGAAGAGATTTGATGGTCATGCACCTACTGAGATAATTAAAAGTTACTCAGTTACATGAGTAAGAAGACCCTCAGTGGATCGACTGCGATGGACAGTTTAAGACAAAACCTTCACCAAACACAGCTGAAGTTTTCCTCTCCCCCTGATGTCCTCACTGCACCAGCAGCTCAGCTGCATCACAGCAGGACGTTCCCACCGTGGACGCGCTCGCTGCATAATTTAACAATGTAGTTAATTTTGCAGCATGTGTTTGGATCCAATTTAGACACTTTGGTAAAGTTAAAATTTACTCCGCTCTGTTTCCCCCTTAGTGCGGTTTGTTTAATCTGGCCTCGGATCAGTTGGCACCTTCATTGAACACACCTGCGGCGTGTCGGTGCAGATGATTTTGAAACCTAATTTTATATACATTACCATTATTTTAACCATCCATGTTTAGCTGAGTGGATAATATACTACTCTGACATGTACATATTTATTTAGGCTTTACTCGGGCTTTAAATCTTTTTTTTTTTTAAACAAATGCTGAAAGAATACAATATATAAATGACAGGTTTCTACATTTCTGCTGTCTGACTGGAAAGGGCATTATCACAAATGTGTGAAAATACAAAATTAACAAGAACAGTGGTGACATAAACCATCTGTAAGGACTGGAGATCTGTCCTGTTTCTACTCAACTACCGATCCGAAGCATCTGCCCCCACCAAAGTCAAATTCTTTGAACATTAATAGCTGAGCTTCTTTCTTCACTTGTGCCGTGTTGCAGAAAGCATTTTGTTTTAGTGTTCTGAGTACACAATGAAGTGAACAAGAGCAAACTTTGTTTGATGGAAATGAAATGTTTCCAGCTGTCTGAGGAGGAGTCGGTGCTGAAACGGCAAATATTTAGAGACAACAGCACGGATGGAAAGGCTTCAAAAGGGAAATATTTAGTCTTTCTGCCTTTGTGATTCATTCTACTGTCCATCTGTAACAATGCAACTTTTCTATGATTAAAAAAAATAAAACCGTTTAACTCTATGGAGACAACAAAATGAAGCTTTGCCAAAGAGTCAGAAGAATTGTCATAAAAATATTTGATCATTCGTCCATTTTACTCCAGTGTAAAGGAGGCTCACTGTTCAACAGAAAATTCATTAGAATCTTTTGTCAAAGGAAAAATATTTAACATTTCAGTCTCACGTTTAAGTATTGTACAGTTATACTATCAAACTGTATCGCCTCGGCTTGTTTGTTTTTTTTATACAGGTAATTGCTTCTATGTAATTCATGTTATCCATTTGATAAATATCTGATCTTTGTGCAGCCAACTTTTTTTTTTTTTTTTTTGTATATGAAAAGTACAAAACGTTTTTGAAATATTACCACCTGCATTACATTGGTACAATAAATGTTCATGTTAGAAATACATGAGTAGGAATTCTACTTGGTTTGTATGCAAACTAATCTCAGGTGATTTCAGTACCTTCATACTCCAAGTTATGATGCAGTGATTGAATCTAACTGGAAAGACGGATGAATGCTGGTGGAGTAAACTGGGTATGTCATGTACATTTCATCTCTTATGCTAAAAGAACCTATCTAATCTAATAAAACTTGACTCAACAGTTATTTGCGGTTTGTGTACATTAGCATTTCCTGTTCTGATTTACATGACAGTTGGGATTTGACTCTTGTCAGCTCATTCATAAAGACCTTTGTTCATTTTCTATATATGTGATAGTACAAGTACAACACGAGCACTGATTTTACCACACAGACTGCAAATATACAGAATATTTTAATTAAGTCAGCCTTCAATTCCACATGAATTTTGATCCCTTGATGTAATTCCCAGTTATGACCATTAGGGGGCACTAATTGACTAAATGACTAGCATTTTTGATCTGCCAGATATTCTTTAGTATTTTCACTAAACAACAGAAAACAAACTTATGATGGCACAAAGGCCTTCAGAAAATGTAACAGCTTTGTGCATAAAACTTCCAAACAAATCTCAACTAAAAAAAAAAAAAAAAAGACTGAAAATGCATCAGTGGTTTCAAATTTTTTTTTTTTTTAACACATGGAGATGCACTCCAGAGGATGATATTGCAGCAATTTTTTTTCCCCCTGAAGTTCTTTGATAATAATCTGCTCCATTTGAAATCTAACTAACCAACCCAACGTCAACAGTCGTAGGACGGATGATGTATTTCAGATTTGATGCTTTTCTCTGTACAAATACACACAGGAACGTTCAAAGAGACAAATGTGTTGTTTTCCTTTCTCTCTCAGACTTTAGATGTTTGAGTACAACTTCCAGTGTGTGAACATTTTTAAAAATAACTGTCAAATGCAGTAAAATATTCACCTCATACGTCTGGCAGTTTGATGAAACCTCCCTGTTTTTAATATTGAAGCCGCTGTGAGACGAAAGGAAAAACAGGGAAAATATCAGGTGGAAACTTTCAAAGTTATGTGAAGCAATCAAGCAGTTTCTAAATATTGGAGCTTTACCCAGCATGCTTTGCTCTTGCTACCATTTGGTGCTGGTCAGGCAACTGGATGTTATTCCACAGGACACGGAGGAGGGAAAAAAAAAAGAAAAGGCAAACAAATCCCAAAAATACATCCCGATACAAAGGCTTTATCAACAACAAAACCCCGCTGTCCTCTGCTCGTAAAACTGTGACGTACATAAACAAAAACATGGAGTTCATCCCAGAATGAATTTTCATTTAATACTGTACAACTGACCATCTTTTGTACAATGACCATAATACCATATAAATAACCTAAAACACTGTTCTTCATTAAAACTCCTAAACAGTGCTCCCAAAACAAAATAAGAGCATGTGTAGTAGATGGTTTACTTTACAGAAAATATACATACGCAAGATTAAATAAAACACTGAAAGCAGCATCTCCCTTAAGACAAAGATAACATCGCCTAACGTGATACTGGCGGTAAATCTAGCTACTCGTGTGCTTCAGTAGACAAACCAACGATATGGTCCGAGTTTGACATCAATACAGTCCTTGTGTTTTCATATTCTAGTTGGCAAGTAAACATGAACAAAGTTGAAATGTTTCTCGTAGAGTTCTTTTCTAATGCTTTATCTATACTATATACAATTTAAAATGGTACAATGCTTTGTTTTCTTCTTTTTTTTTTCTCCTTTCAAAGAGCAGAAACGCAGACCACACCGGTTCCTCGGGTCGTGTGGGAACACTCTGAAACTGAGAGCCCGTCTGGAATGTAAAAAACATGTGATCTCATGTTAAGTATCTTTAATGCTGTAAGAAGTTGCAGTTTTATCACTGGACAGTAAATAAAATGAGACTGCAAAAGAGACACCAAACTGTCCAATCCTTTTCATTACAAGTCTATTTTTTTTCTCTGCCTTCAATTTGTTTTATTCCACTCCAGTAAAAATCAGTGTTTACATTTGAAATACTCAATTTGCTCTGCCTTGGGTTTGTTTTATTTTTCTCTTAATTTTTATCAGTTTTTCCTTTCGGCCGACCGCGCTCAATAAATAGTTTAAAACGGGAACTCATTTCCAGAGTGTTCCTGCCGCGCTGCCTGCTCCTGCAGTAATTGTGGCCCGCAGTAATGAACAACATTTTATCCACGGTCAAAAGTCTGCATAGCACGCTGTACACAGTATGAGTCCAAGTCGGTAATTGGGCCGCGCCGAAGACGCCGCTCTTCTCCAAAGCCTCCAGTCAGCCAAAAGTTAAAGAACATTTTCAAAGAGGTGCATCGATCGCATGATGTTTTCATCCTGAGGATAAAAAGAGACAATTCAATGAACGGCACTGAAGTCATGCAAATATAAGAACATAAGTGTTTCGGATCCAGCTCACATTTTGGCAACAGTCAATGAACTCGTCTATGGTTACGACTCCGTCTTTGTTCTTATCCATTTTCTGTTGGAGACAGAGAGAGAGAAAAGAAAAGATGGAGAAACTTCTGAAGCGAGCCGTACGGTGAAATGACCTGCGAGCACACGCTTGCCTGAAAGAAGACTTCTACGTGCTGACGGGGCGCCTCTTCTTTGAGGACGGGGTACGTGCATTTACCCATCATGTCATAGATGGCCTTCATGATGTCCAGCATTTCCTGGGAACATAACAAAACACCTTTATGGAAAAGAAAATGGCAAGAAAGCGCGCTACCGGAAGGGAAAAAGTTACTTTTCCTCACAGTCGAGAAAGGGTAATGCCTTCAGTCAAGGCTGAAGCATCTCAGCTACGGAATTAAGCAATTAACTTTTCATCAAGAGCCAATATCTATCTGAAATCTTTCATTTGATTCGGCTCCACTGGAAGGCTGCTTTCCCTCCGGTGCCAAACAACATGAAATGAAGGTTCAATCTCGCCATCAGACTGGATGATTTCCTGCACTGATCACCTTCTTACCTTCCTTTCTGAGGACGCTGATGGGAATAAATGAAGCATTTATGTTGCAAAATCCACCAGGAATGTGGATTTTCATGCATGAGATTGACAGATGATCCCAGTTCAGACGAGTTTTCTTCTTCTGGCTCGACTGGGACAAACTATCAAAAGGCTTCAACCTCGTTGTCCACATGAACTGAATTTAACACTTTAATTATCCCCAAAGTGGAATTACATTCATTTCCATTTAATAACGTGCTTCTTGGCTGTAAACCTGAACTTAATGCAATTTTTTCCCCTTTTTAAAAGACAGACACTTTCATGTTTCAGGCTCCTAGAAGACATACCTCTTTGGAAATATATCCATCTTTATTGATATCATAAAGGTTGAAAGCCCAGATGAGTTTTTCCTGGACCGTGCCTCGCAGGAGGATGGAAAGCCCCATGACAAAGTCCTGTAATAGAAACGAGATTAACTTACAGCCGTACAGAATAATCACAGCGAGAGACGATAACTCTGGAAAATAAGGACTCGGCGACCCGCGGGGTAAACAAAAACATCCTTTCTCACGCATCAACAACTCTGCGAGCGTACTGTTGCATGCTGGTTATTAATTAGAGAGCAGTGATTAAACACCAGGAGTGCAGACGCTATAAATCATTAATACTATGTTATTCTAATGATCAGGAATCTCATAATCTGGTTGGGGCCCTTGGGGGGGAATTGCTTTGCTTTTTAACTAAATGAGACTACACTAAAACCCAACGGGGCTTTAGTCTGGTACAACAGCTTTTTCTGTCCTTTGTGAATATTAAACAACTAGGGCTGGGCAAGTTAACGCGTTATCGCATTAACTCATTAATTTATTAACGCCGACATTTATTTTATTGCGCGTTAACGCATGTTGCTCACATGCTTTTGTTTTGAAAAGCCACAATCATTTTGTTGAATTTTGTTTGTAGACTTTTTTTTTTTTTAATATAAAAACAGGATGACATTAATGACCTGGCAGTGGCAATAACCTTTATTTTATTTTACATTTTGTAAGATAAGATTTACACTAAATATGTGTTACTGACAAGCGCTGATGTTAAAAGTGTTTGAACAACAAATGTTATGACACTTTAGTTCATATGGCAGCAGAACATTTCAATAAAAGTGCATTTTACACTACTTTTGAATTAATTATTTGATTTTGCGTATACAATGCGATTAATCGTGATTAATCAGGGAAATAATGCGATTAATCGCGATTAAAAATGTTAATCGTTGCGCAGCCCTATAAACAACTGTTGCTGCCATTTCAAATCAACTTGTCAGGATGAATAAAAACGTCTAACTGTCTGTTACTAAATGCTCCCCATGAATGTAGCTTTAAAGCTTCAATACTTAGTTGGACAACTAGACAAATACTATAAACTATACTATCAGTTTCTCACGTTTTTAGTTCATCCTTTAGAGACGAGTGGACTCTTTGCAAGACCGATAAATCAAACATCGACGTGGCAACAAAAAAACCACCCGGCTCACCTCAAAACTCACAGTGCCGTTGTGATCCGTGTCGAATGCATTGAACAGGAAGTGTGCGTATGTTGAAGCATCTGTGAAGAGAAACATGACATGACAGATTTCAAAACGACAAGAAGAAACATCTGCGGTCATTACAGCCGAGCTAACAACCGGCGTAACGGCGCCGTTAACAACAGAGGGCTTCAAAGACAGGTTTTTATTTGTAGGTTTTCTGTGCAGCTTCAAAGAGACTTGGCCTGGGATGAGAGGAGGAAATATGCTCAGAGGTAGGTTTTATCTGTTTCCAGTCCTCTTTACTGGCTCTCTTCTCTCTGAGTAAATAAATCAAAGGCTCTTAATGTTTTGTGTCTTTGTCCTGGAGTAGAATTTTATTTATTTTTTTTGCATCATGATGAAAGTAAGCGGAGAGAAAAAAACAAACCACCCCTCTGTCTGTTTGCTGCATTCCCTTGAAAGGTTAGTAAAGGTTTTGAGAGTTCGACGGTGAGTCCAGCAAACAGAGAAGATGAGAAGCACTGCTGAACGATGACACAGGCTGGATAAAAAAAAAAAACAAAAAAAACAAATAGAAAAAGCAGCGAGCACAGACCTCCTTGTGGGAAGAACTGCGAGTAGATGTCTTTAAAAGTTTCTTCGTTGACGATCCCACTGGGACATTCCTGGAAGACAAAACGGTACAAGTTATTTTCCTTCTATAAATGAAATGCTTGGCTCAAATCTCAGACTTGCCAGTCAAAAGTCAAGTAATAACGTTCAGTGGAGAGATTTATTTTGAGAGCAAGTCTATTCCGTAGAGGGCCCATTTTCTTCACCTTCATTTTTAGAGCGCGATAACTGTCCAAAACCCACGCTCAGATTTACGGCGTTCAACTCCAAACCTGAACGGAGTTCTTATCCGGAGCCGTTCAGAGTCACTCAACCTGTGGCTGTCTGCTGGTATTTATTGGAAAAGACTTATGTCAGAGAGCACAGGAGGACATTTTGTTTCTTTTTCAAAGAACAAAAGACGGTGGAGATGACCTCACTGTCAGCAGTTTGGTGGTAAAGTAAGGTAACTCCACACGGTGACATGTGTTGGGTTACACAAAGAGCACATGGCAGTTTGAGACAAAGGACCACTAAAATGACTGCAACCCCCAACATGCTTTGCAATGTTCTATTGTTTTACGGCAAAGTGTGATAAGTGATGTCACACCCTCTAACTGGCTGAGGATCCCCACTACCTAAGAAACGACACGTAGGAATCACCCGTGATGCGTGACCGGCCTCAGACGAACCAGGAAGGAAGACAGTCTGGATGACGTTGCTGCGTAACATCGCATCTCTCCGTTAACCACGAAGAGAGAGAAAGAGGAGGAGAGCTGTCCTGGATACCAGAGGAGTAACGTTCAAACCTGCCCTATACTACCGATCCTGGTTCATCAATCCAGTTCCACAGACTTCCCAACGCCATCGATCGCTTCCGGAGCGATCCACGTAAGAGGCTTTTGTGTCTAGTTTAGTGTTGTTTGCGAACTCCCTTTTCTTGTGTCGCATATGCTTAGAACCGGACCATCGGTCCCGCCGTAACTTGATTTAGTTCATGTGTTTTTTTTTATTGCAAAAAGCAGCTCCACTCTCTGTTTCTCTTTTCAAAATCAGAGCAGCTCGGTGAAGTGACTTCACATCGCTGCATCTGTGGGAAAATGACAGAGTTGCTATAGTCGCTAAGGACATTCTAGCTTTGTTGATTTTACTCTCTTTTCTGTCCTCTTTCTCCTTGCTAACAATCTTCGTGACGAGTTACCATGCGACCTCGTCCGCCATCTTGTAGCGCCCTATAGTTTGAGTCAGCGGCCATCTTGGTAAGGAACGAGATTACTGTGTGACCTCGTCCTCCATCTTGGTAAGAGACGAGAGCACCAGGTGATTTCGGCCACCATCTTGGAACCCTTCTCTCATTAGCCAGCCAGCTTTGTTTACCACACACACAGTCTGCCAGCATACATGTATATAAGTTGATACTCTTTTCCATTTAATGTTTGTTTGCTCATGTTAGTCTAGGTGTCTTTAAGTTAGTAGATATCAGGATCTTGATTCAAGTGTTTGTTCATTTTAATACTTGTGTTAATAAATTCTGATATATTCTAATGAGAGAAGTTGTTTGTGGTTATATTACACAGTTTTGTAACATCTGCTGGTTGAAGAGGCCTGTGCTCGGACTCACACCTTCTTTGTTGCTCTCTGCCAGACCTGGTCACAGGCTGGCACGTATAGAACAACAGCCACTTTGAGACTGATTGTGCCGTTTAGTCTTTGTTTCCTCCGTTTCAATTTATGAACTTGTTAATACTTTTCTGGTTATTAGCAGCTGTCCTTTAAGGTTTTTTTTGCTAATAACCCGCTCTTTTTGACTAAACAAGCTCCTTATATGCACAACACATGAAATGTGACTGAGAACCTGAGGCAGTGCGCCGCTTTTAGTTCATGTATTTTGTTTTTTTAGCTTTTCTATGCGAGAGGATGGGGCATAATCTGACGGAGTTTTTGGTTGGAAATTAAAGAAAAATACACAGGGTTTACCAGCTTCTTAGCACCTCATTTGTAGCTTTTCTCCTAGATAATTGTATATGAGAGAAAGACAATCTTCTCAGTACCAGACGTCCAGATTCTCAGGATAACCTGCATTTCCTTCCTCCTGTGACTGAGTCTAACATCCATTTTGGGAAACAGTCGTGGGGGATGAGAAGATAAAGAACAAAAACTGTCGTCTCGCTTCAAACAAACATCCTGCTTTTCATACAAAGGAAGATGCTCCGAGGCTGTCTGCACAAGTCCACCTTTGTCTTTCAAACCCAGCTTCAAAGCTCGTGGGAGGAGGTGAGGTGGAAGTTGGGAGAAATATTTCTCAATGTTAACCACTCTGAGCAAAACAGGCGGACGGATAACGGAGCCTCTGATTTATCCTGGTCACGGTGGGCTGGACTGTGAAACCACTGAGGCTCTTGATTTATTCACTCTTGACTTTTAAATTTGTAACAAACCTGTGGCAGCAGCTGACGAAGTCATGCTGATGTAATAGCTGCTGTATGTGCTTTAGCATCGTCCTGCTGAAATTTAGGAGGCCTTCCCTGTTGCTCTAGAACCTTTATATGCCTTTCAGCATTCACAGTTCCTTCCACAACATCCAACCGAACTGTATGCACTGATGGACCCCCAGACCATCAGAGATGCTGACCTCAGATAACTCGCTGGAAGGTCTCTCTCCTCTTTAGTGTGGAGGACATGGCATCTCTGATAACCAATGGGAACGTCAGATTCAGACTCTTCTGACTAGAGAACAGTTTCCCACTTTGAAACAGTCCATTTTAAATGAGTCTTGGCCCACAGGACACGACGGTGCTTCTGGACCATCTTCAAATATATGATTCATCTTTAATCATGAAGATGAGTGATGCAGCGTCGTCTGAGGGCCCGAAGACCACGATCATCCAATAAAGGTCTTTATCCTTGTCCCTGACGCAGAGATGTCTTCTGTTTCTCTGAATCTGTAGATGTTCTGCACTGTAGGTGGGGAGATCTGCAATGCCTTTGCAATTTTACGTTAAGGAACATTGTTTTTCAAGTATTCCACAATCTTTTTAAGCACTCTTTCACAGATTGGAGATCCTTTTTATAGCTAGTCATGTTGCAGGCCTTATATCATTTACCTTCATTAGATGTTCTCCCAGCTGAATCTTTTTTTTTTTTTTTTAATTTTTATTGCTTTTCCAGTAATCTGTTGTCCCTGTGCCAACTTTACTGAGACTTGTAGCAGGCATCACATCTGAAATGAGCTCGTTTCGTGGATAAAGATGTCAAATCTCCCAGTTTAAACATTTGTCATGCCATCTATGTTCTGTTGTGAATAAAACATTGCCTCAAGTGATTTGAAAGACTTTTAGTTTTCATTTCATTCAAATGTAAAAAAAAAATATCCAAACTTTTCTGGATATCAGGTAAGAACAAGAGGTTCAACAAACACTAATTTAATCTTGTTCTCTTTATCTCAGTTTAGTGAGGGATGATGAAACTGTGTGAAAGACTGCAGAGATGTTTTAGAGGAAAACCTAAACTTACCTGGATCAAACATGTGAACCCTGAGGGCAGAATCTTTCTGCAGCATCTTTACACATCTGACACCGTGCACTTCTTTGTTGTTTCCTCGAGCTTCTGTTAATTAGCACCTTGTTTATGTTGTGCAACAGTGCGGCGCACGAGATCTCAATTGTCAACCTTATGCTTGCAGAAGTGTAAGAAAATGTGATGTAATTAACCATCAATGGATAAGAGGGGAGTTTTTATGAGGATAGTTTCGTTTCGCTTCATTGTGCGTTTTACACAGACGCTGAACTCTGCACAAATAACACGGCAAGTAGAACACGTCTGTGTTTCAGGTGGGCATCCTCACTGAAGCTGACAGGAATGGTGTTGTAGGTGCAGAGGAAGGTAATCTAAAAATCCAAAACAAGACAAGACACCTGAAACAGGGACAAACAAAGGCCCCAAACAGCAAAACAAATTTGAGGATGAAGAAAGAAAATAACAAGAGTATAAACACTGAAGAATGTACTGAAGGATTTGATGCAGGTACAATCAGTAAAAGTCACCCACAGGAAGCAAAATTAAACAAAAGGAAAATGGGAAGCTAAAGCCATTTTCAAAAACAAAAACACACAGTGTTAATATTACATAGTATGCAGTATGTACTGTGCATTCATTGTCAGTATGCAGTACACCGCTCTAAAGGCTGTGCCATGTTTGGTCTGATGTGGCATTGATGGCCTGATGCTTATTTTAGAAACTGAAAACTGAAACCAAACTGCCATTTTTCACCAGAGCCATGACAGCTAAGGCTATTGCAATGCATTATGGGAGACAGAGCTGTAAGTAAGACTGGTCATGTGGATACTGGAAAGGTTTTCCCCCAAAATTGTACATCATCTGCGTGTTTTTCATGCACTGCAAGTTGGCAAATGTTTGCATGCTGCACACTATATTTTTGGAAAGTTGGTAACAAATAAATACATACTACAGAACAAGGAACTAAAGTCAAAATGGGACCGTGCATATCAGGAAGACAAAACTAAACTCACAAAACCACTACACTGCAAAAACTCAAAATCTTACCAAGTGTATTTTTCTAATTTCTAGTCAAAATATCTCATCACACTTAATATAAGACAAAATCACCTAAAGAGTTACATTTCAGTGAGATATAGGAGCTTGTTTTTAGACAGTGCATCTTGAATTAAGCGAATTTTCACTTGGTCCATTGGCAGATTTTGTTTTGCTTATTACAAGCAAAAATATCTTGTATTAAGTTTTTTTTTTTTAACTTATTTTTTGAGTGGTCTTTTTTCCAGTGTAAATCTTAAACAAAACACCAGAAGTCATGAACCAGGACACTTTCACTCATCCTCATAATGGTGAGGGACTGGTGCAGACAACAATCAAACCAGTGATTGTATTTTACCTTCTGCTCTTAGTTTCATGATGACAGTGGTCAGAGAGGACATCAAAGTCTTTATAAATATAATTATTGGATTCCTTTTCCATCAATCTACCTCCATCCCCAACTGTTTTCTTGAAATATCTAGGCATTTACTTATACATGTCTACAAATGAAAACAAAACTGAAATAAAAGGACTCCAGTGTTACAGAAGTTGCATAAGAGGCATCATAGATAAAAAAAACAGTGAGAGGATGAGTTTCAACTAGCCGATGGATGTGGTTTCGTTTCCTGCATTAATCAATGACACTGTAGCAGTGAGGGAGAGATCCCAAAATATATTTGAGTGAATTTGATCTGCTTGTAAAATTAGTTCTTCTGTGCTTAGAAAAATCCCAAGTACTGTCTGTTATATGAAATGCTGGTTTGCCATGAAATTACAGTCAAAAAAACCAATGAAGTGGAACATCAGTCAGTGGTGCGATGAGGTAAAGC
The DNA here is from genome assembly GCA_018398805.1 of Hirundichthys speculiger. Classification (NCBI taxonomy): domain Eukaryota; kingdom Metazoa; phylum Chordata; class Actinopteri; order Beloniformes; family Exocoetidae; genus Hirundichthys; species Hirundichthys speculiger. The sequence goes on along the minus strand of JAGFBZ010000684.1, from coordinate 125,547 downwards.
TGCGAACCAACAGGGGCATCTCCACCAGTGGAACAGCAAGTATGACATCTTAGTCGACTGTTCAAGTCAGGCACCGAGTGTGAACTGTGGACGGGCCAGCAGATTTGGACAGACGTTAGGATAATACTGCCTGGTTTCTGGTGGTCTGGAGTGAATGGGTTCAAGACCTGGGAGAAGGTCTCTAGCAGTGAAGGTCAGAATCAGGGGTCTTGTTGTGGTCCTCATCAAGACGTTTTTCAGATCAAAGAAAAAAAACTCCATTTTGACCGCCGGCGCTCAAAGCGACTGCCTCATAAACTCTGTTGCCCAGACAAATGACCTTGTCTTTCCACGTGGGTTGGAGCCGTTTGATTTGCTCCAAAACCCTGGACACAAAGGACAAAAGGCCAAATGTCTCATCACGGGAGTCCGGCAAGCTTCTATTAGTCTGACTGGCCTTAAAATCTCTCCCCCACTCTGCTAATGTCACCGGCAAACAGCGAGACAGAGAGGTGCTGTGAAAACCACACTGTACACTGACATAAGGGCAAAAACCATTAAACGACTGTAATTGAATCGCCATCGCTCTCTCAAGTATCCAGATACTTAAAAAGCAAAAGAATCGAAACATTTCACTTGACTTCTTGGGTTAAAAAAAAAAAAAGATTTTAAAACAATGGACGAAAAAGAAAATAAATGTCAAGCCAACAACTACAAATTAATGATGTAACGACCTTACTCTGCTCGTTTAATGCCACTGTTAAAGTTAAAGCCCACTAACACTATAATAACTGGAAACACAGGAACATAAATGAAATTTAACAAGTGATATATATGGCTTTAAGATCTTCAAAACAAATTATAAATTTAATGGAGATGGCGTTTAATGAGATGATAAAAAAAAAAGGCTTAAAGTATATCTTCAACTCTAATAATAGGTGGAGAAAAATGTGGAAAATGTTCTATTATTTTCACCTGACTGATTAATGCAGGTAGTTCCAAGATTATTATATGGAATATGCAGCGATAATCATTTCAAACAATCTAAATTTTATGAATAATTGACTGTTCAATTAATTGTGACTGTCTTATCTGTACAACCACCTCACGGCGTTTCTCAGAAAGCCGTAATATTGAGTTATTAGAGATTGTAAATGTCTCATCACTCATCAGGATTCAGGTGGGACCGCAGAGGTAAACCAACTCACCAACTGGCACCGTAATCCATAATGATACGCTGAGAGCACAGTTTCAAATAAACTGTCGCGTCTGTCTGTTAAAAAAAAAAACCTGCCCAGGCATCTATAAACATGCAATACTGTCCACCTCAGAGGAAGTCAGTGTGCAGGGAAATTAAAAGCCTTATTAAGTGCACTTCTCATGCTTTTTCCAGTGGAAGCAGACTAATGGGCTCGTTTTTTTGCAGAGACTTGACTGGCACTCACAGCAGAAAACCAAAGCCCTCTGGGAACTCCCCTATCAAAGGATTTTCACTATCCTCCTTCTTTACCACACAATTTCAGCTGAGTTAATTTAAAATCGTCGCCTCAAAACGGAGGTGGTTCCATACGGGGCTGCTCTCCAGGACTTTGAGCTTGACTGCTCATCGGTGACCCCCCACAGTCCGTTCATGGTACCACCCGAAAATCGTTAGCGTGCTGAACAATATCAACAATTTTGATGCGAGCACAATTACGCATTTTAATATTTCATGCAAGTGATTCGGCTAAGTGAAAGTAATTCTCCGTGTTCTTTTATCTGGTGCCAGTAGAAACAAAGGTCAATTAAAGAGTTTAATACAATCATGAATACAAAGATTCAATGTGCCATGCAGATTATTTTAATCGGCCGATGGTACACTTCCTTAACACCACAAAGAGATGCACCCCGATGTCAAACTGTCCTCAGTTCTTAATAGATCCAGCGGAGGCGGATCCTTGGTTCTTCTGAGTTTATTGCTCTTCCATCTGGACTCTTTCGAGTCCAGATGGTAAACAGCTCTGAATCGCAGGTCCAGGCACACGTGGTTGTTTTGTTTGTCTAGGAAATAAGATGTCCCTTAAATGTTTTTATCTATGCCGTCGCAAACTGTTAGGGGTCGGGGAGGACGTTACAGTCATCTAACCACTGAGGAACTCACGGTCATAAAAGGAGACATTCCTACATGTCATAAAGTTTAGTTTTAACAGTTAAACAGTCCTCAGATCATTTTAATCCTAAGCCTTCCTCAGATGCTACACCAGCAATGAAAGCTGAATCAGTGATAAAAACCTGGAGAAAGTTGAGCTGTCTGAAGGGACTGGAGCTGGAATAACCGCACCGCCTGGAGTAGGCTCCAACAGAATAAATCGAAGTCAAGCAAAGGAAGCTTGTTATCGATACCGAAGACAGAGAGGTAATCAAACGGAACGAACCCCGCCGCCAGCCATCACACATGCTGCTCAGACTTACGTTCTTGAAGCCGCGGTACAGGATCTGCAACTCCTTGCGGGAGAAACTCGTCTGTGCCTCCAGCTGCTCCAGGCCCTCGGGGCGATGGCGGACGGCGGACAGCTCGAGCTCATCTTCCACGCTGTCTGGAGGGGAAGAGGAGGAAGGCCGGACATGATCAGATGCTGCTGGGAATCCTTGGATTCAAGGTAGCCCATTACACTTCCAAATTTCAGCAATAACTAAGCAATCTGACACAAGCACTTCCGCAGCCTTTGTTCTGAAGGACAATATTTTACCATAAAATGGCTCTAAACAAGGCCGGTGAATTAATTGAAGTAAATCAATCACCTTCACCTCATTATATCCGATCCCTTAATTGTTCTTGCTCATGACTAAACAAAAACCGGCTACAACAAATGTGACACCAGGAGTAATTAGTGTTGTTGAGACCCCAGAGCAGAGGGTCTGGCGGCAGGGATCGTCTCCATACGAGGGCGCGCAGCTGAACTCTGTGGAACGTTTTAATGGCCCAGTAATGATGGCAGACGCTGTCTGGGCACCGTCGCTGATCGCAGTGTCCTCGCGGCGCAGCGTCAGACTCTCATATACCTGAAGTGTGACACACTGTCTAAGTGCCTCATTAGGATCAAGAGTTTTCCCGGCCAGAGCTTCCAGCAAATCACGTTTAGCTGCTGCTGCGAGAGCTTTGCCCCCATATGAAGGAAACCAAACAGCTACTAATTTTTGTTTGCATCATCATATTGGTTAAAAAAAAACTTTAAACTGATTGTTTTTCATGTCGTTTTTGGATTTTGCATATGATGGTGAACTTGTGCAACTGTGTTCATCTGTGAATGAGATATAAAATAAGCTCCATAAGAGCTCCAGAGTAATTCTCTAGAACAGTGATTCCCAAAGCGTGGGCCGCGGCCCCCTGGTGGGCCGTCACGGTACTGCAGGTGGGCCGTGAGAGGTCTTAAAATTAAACAAATATGTTTTAAATTCTTGATCTTTTTTAAATATGTTTTTAATTACTGTAAAATATTCATGACCTGATTTAAAAAAAAAAACATTAAGAAGTAATAAAACAAACCAGTTAAGTCATTCTACTGTCATCTTAACTTAATATGAGAAGTATCACCTTATTTGTTGAGCTTTACATTAATATCGGAACATAGCCTCTAGTCCTGGATGTTGATCACAGTTGTGATTAGAGGTTTGGATGGGCCGCGGAGATTTTTCACATTTTAAATTGGGCCTTGGTATTCTGAAGTTTGGGAACGGCTGCTGTAGAAGAAGCACTGATGCTGGAAAGTTTAAGAGAACCACCACAAAGTTGAGAAACACTGCATGAATCAACTTTACTGCAACACTTTCATTTTTTTTTTGATTGATTGTCAATGAGTGAAGTAGTGCTTTAACAGAAAAATAAAATGTTGCTGAGCTTCTCAGTGATTTCTTTCCTTTTAAGAGTGCACCAAACACTCTTGGCCGTCTCTCTTGCAGATTTATGTTCTTCTGTTGTTTCGGAGTAATGATGGCCTCCTTTACTTGCGCTGAGATCACCCTGGACTCCAATCAACAGCCTCCAAATGCCAACTCAATACCAGATATCAGCTCCAGACTTCGATCTGTTTCATTTGTCTTGAAGTAATGAGGGAATGGACCATATCTGGCCAATTAACTTCCTTTGTCTGATGTGCAAATACTTACGAGCCCCTGAAAGTGGAGGTGCTTTCCTTAAAGAGGTTGCAATTAGAAAATGTGGATCATATTTCTGTGTTGCACTCGTGATCTTTATTGTAAGAATTTACCAGGCTTGCCTCAAAAAAAACATTTAAACAAGTGTAAAAGCAAAATGTTCTCATCATGTTAAACAAAAAAAAAACCAACAGCATCAGTTGTGGATGGAGGGCAGCTCCAGGAAATGCAACAGGAACAAAAGCATCTGAGAAAACAACATGACACAACCATCAGAGACAAAGAGAGGGAGCCACTTGCTTTGATTACTGGAGTTCGACTTTTTGCCCGCGGAGCATGGAATAAGCCTCATGAGTCGAGCTCTCACCCCGCGCCTGTGGACAATCTGAGGGTAACCTGGGAAATACAGCATCAGGTCTTGTAGTTACCCGGGCAACAGCCTCAGTACATTGTAGGAAACTGGAAATGGAAGAGGTGAAGGTGTATTTAAGTTCAAAGAGACGGGATCGAGGCGAACTCGGCTTGTTCAGGACAACAACACAGCATTTTGCACGATATTAAAGGAGGGATATTTTTGTGTGTCAGATCATGTTCGGATGTCCTAAAAAAAAAAAAAAATCACTTCATCTGTGGTCACTTACATCTAATTCAGTGAGCTGCTCAGATTTGAATGGGAATTGTGACATCACAGATCCATACACAAGTAGAGTTAATCAGCTTCCCCATTTTTAATGACAAGCATCTGAATGAAAATGGAGCTTTTATATTGTATCTCTTTGGAATTTTGGCCAAAACTTGACACTGATAGTTCATAAATGCCACAGAGAATTATCTTAACTTTTTTTTTTTTTTAAAGTCATGTGCCCTTTAAGTTAAAAGCAGCAGCAGCAGGCTGGGAGGCTTGTGAGAGACGACTATGATATAGAGCCGTAGGCAGACAGTCAAAGTGGATGCTAATGTCTCTTGAGGCGCCACTCTTTTAAGATTAAAGTGACCATCCTACTTAGCAAAATCCTTGTCTTCCGTCCAGCAGAACAAAGGAAAACTGGAACGCGAACGGTTAACGAGAGTGGCGCGTTCAAAGTCTGAACCGATGTCCACGCAGCACAGAAACACCCTTGTCTCAAGTGCAGCGCCACTCTGAGTATAAAAGCCAATAAATAATGAGTCTCTGCCTTGCCTACAGCGGTACAAACCCATTTCCCTTCTCTCTCGCGGCCGCCGTCAAAGATTTAGTTTGAGTTTGACGCCGGCTGTGGGTGGTGAGATGAGCCCTCGGGTGCAGCAAATCATTTGTCCGTCATGTAGCCGCAATTAATTGCAAGGCTGCGCTTTCAGGTAACAACAGCGGTGGAGCTCATTTATAAGTAGTCAAAAACATCCGAAGGGCTGATAGGTGGCGTAAGAGGCCTCTATAAATCTGGGTTATAAAGGGGATGTCACGGGAACTATTACGTCACATAAGAGAGGTGGTGAAAATTGGGCCATAAATCTAAAACCAAAGTGCGACGCTGTTGAGCAAAAGAAAAGTGACTTTCTTTGATTTCCTCTCTCTTTTTTTGTTTTATTCTTGCACCAGTCAAGTGATTTATTAATTCACATGAATCCACAGGAACACAGCTCAGTATGAAACGTTCCCGTCACATGCAGACTGTGGTTCCCAGCGTAGAGAGATGAACACAGCACATTGTGCTAATGGCCTGCAAGAATATTCAGGAGCCGCCCGGGTTCAGACCTGGCACTGCGTTCATAATAAATATCAGACGAAAACAAGCCTCTGATGTGCTTCGCATTGGAATTTATAATAACGCAATAAATTTGAGATTTAAGAGGATGAAAGTCTAATCCTCTCATTACTTTCCTGCCTGAGATGAGATGTGGCGTCTGGGTGAGACTGAACTAGACGCACGTTGCTTTCGCCACAAAGACGTATCGGTCTTGACGTTGGCTTTACTGTGAAGCATCGCCGTCCCACACGGATACTCTGCCCGGAGCTCAAGGGCAGCCCGTGTGTCTAAGATGAAGTTGCAATCGAGAATAGCAAAGACATGATGACTAGAGTTGAGCGATTTCATCGATTCTGCGATATATATTGATATTTTATCGAGTATCGATTTTTCAGCCGCAGGCATCGATATTCTAAGCTTCTTTCAAAACCCCCGTGTCCCACCTTTAAAAGCTTGCAAGCAACAATTTGCACTGTTTAAATAAATGAAACTATTTTTCTCAAGAAATCTTTTATTCATTTTGTCCAGCATTTGCAAGCTGCCTGTCAGCCATATAATGTGTAATTGATGCTTTCAGTTCAATTAATTCAAACAAAGTCATTGGAACATTCACAAGATGTCACCAAAATTACTTTGTCCCTTTAAAATCTTTTGGAAAATAATGTAAATGTATTGTAAGATGAATATTGATATACAGTCATGGAAAAAATTATTAGACCCATCTTGTTTTCTTCAGTTTCTTGTTCATTTTAATGCCTGGTACAACTAAAGGTACATTTGTTTGGACAAACATAACGATAACCACAAAGATTGCTCATAAGAGTTTTATTTAAGAGCTGATATCTTACCATTTTCCATGGTTTTCTTGATTATAACCTAAATCACTTAAGTTTTTACATCAATAGATATGGCGTTGTACTGCCAAAAACACTGCTTTTATGCATTCAGTGTTTTCTTTTCTGTCTGTTTTAGTCACATGATGACGTTTAGTGGTACCAGGTATTAAAATGAACAAGAAAGTGAAGAAAAAATGGTGGTCTAATAATTTTTTCCATGACTGTATATCGTATCGTGAGCCGAATATCGCATATCGTATCGTATCGCTACAGCCCTAATAGTGACATAACCCTCCGACAACAACTGAGATCATGACTGTCGGCGAGGGGCTGAGCAATAAGGTGGCAATAAAAAGAAAACCTGTGAAGTGGAATAAAGCAGAACGTGGAGCTTAATCGGGTGGAAAGGGGGGGCATCCATGCAGTCGCGGCTGTCTGATAAACGCTTGCTCTTTGGTTTTATTGACGAAATGGATCTGACAAAATGTGCGCCCCGTTGCAGAGCGGCGCCCGTGCCGCGGCGCTCCTCGCCGAGCTCAGCACTCTGCTGCTATTGTGACACATCCGTCCAATTATTAAATGTTACAAATGGGTGTTGTTGTCCTGAAGAATCAAATGTTCCGAGCGACTGCAAAAACACAGCAGGTTTCACTTATTCAGCGATTTCTGTGCACGCGCACACAAACAGTCATGCCTTACTTTTGCCTTTCATGAAAAGAAAAGAAGAAAAATAAAAGACCACAGCAGCTTCTTTGATTGACAGCTGCAATAACTGGAGGCTTTAGCTGAGTGAACAGCTCATCAGAAATGCAACTCGGAGTAACAAAGCTACCTTTGCCATTTTACCCTGCAGCCATACGAGAGAAACCTGCGAGGGTCTGAGAGAACAATCTGAGCAAAATCTAATTACCACGGGACACAGTGTAACCAGCTTTCCTGACTATCAGCGTAAAACGCTCTGCCACACAGCATCTTCCTCATCAGTGAGCCAACAAAGCCTTAAAAATCCTTAAACTCTAAAAAAAAATAAAATAAAATAAAACTAGCATCAGAATATTAACCTTCAGAAAGAGCTTGGACTGATCAATTACGGCTCAGGTGCTCCATCCCTTCAGGTTCATAAATCAGGTTTCATCTCAAAGCTTAAGGTCAAGCTGGAGGATTAAACCTCATAAACACTAATTCAATTTCAAAAATCAAAAAGGAGTGGCTCATAAATAACCGAAAAACCCACAGAACATACAAACTAAAATGAAATCAACCGGTCTCGAATCTGTTCTTGTGCTGAAGTTCGCAGTTCGACGAAGGCTGCTGCTGAGTAGGCGGTTTCTTTTTTGTGAGGGTGAATGTGAATGCTGGACACGGAAAACGATGCCCTCGGAGAGCACATGAAAGAGAAAATGTAATAATGTAAGTGCAACAGCCTTCACTCGATCCGAGACCCGATGCATAACAATCAAATGGATCTTTGGAGAGGAAAGTGGATTTAATTTGCGTAAAACTGACTGATAGTTTTTCCTATCAGACAAGAATTTATCAAATTCTGCACTCTTTTTCCGCTGTATTTTACTTTGTTCTCTACCAGCAAAACTTGAATAATGCTGTAAGGCTGAGCAGCTGACGGTAGCAGCCTGAAGATGTCCAACTATGAATGTTGGAGAAAGGGGCTCTGGTTTAAGGCTTAAAGCCAGTTTCTGGGGACGTGCAGGATAAAAATGGGATTAAAACAAATTCCTAAAACCTCTGTCTCATATTAAACACCTAAACCACACATGGATCATTTAAATGTAGCCCCTTTAAAAGAAAAAGAAACAAGACAAAAGTTCGCTGTACAGAGCACCGTTTAAACTGGACTAAAAACTTCCAGTGAGCAGCGAAACAACAGCTGTCAAGTGTAAGTATTCAAATCTTCACCAGGATGAATTTACGCCTGCATGAACCTTTGACAGGTAAGCTGCCGGAGAAGCGTTTCTTCCATTCATGAAGTCAGTGGTTTGATGCCCAACCCTGCCACGCAAGTCTGTACGATAAGAAACGCTAGGGATGCACAATAACTGTTACCGATACCGATAACCGATAACTTTCAGCTCCTAAAAGCCGATACCGATAACACACACATATACCTAAGATTATTACATCAATACTATGAACAAAATCAAAAATAGTTTAGAGTCTTTAAATGAACAGATATCTATTTTTTCCATTGAAAAACTATTGGCAAGCCTCTCAAACATTTTCGTAAAGCTATCAAACAAACCTATTTGATATCTCACATTAACTTAAATAAGGTTCATTACTGACTGATATAAAAAATAAAGGCTCCTTGAACTGATGGAAATACGTGCATCAAAATAACAAACTGAAAAGGATTTACATTTAAAGGATTTTGACTTGTGGTTTAATTTAATTTAATACCTTTAAAGTAAATGAGGTTCAGTGATTTTTTTTTTTTTTTTTTATCTCATGGAAGCTTTAGACGAGAGAGATGAGGGAGATGAGAGGGGTGGGGAGGGGAGACTGCTGCTGGCTCGCGCACGCTAGCATTAGCTCGCGTTAGCGCGATTTCAAAACTCCATGGAAGCGATTGTTATGTTGTAGGTGGCTGATCAGGTTTTTACGTATTAAAGCTTGTGCTTGTGCTTCCCTCCTCGTAGAATTCGCTCAGAGCATTCGTCACAAATAACCACCAAACTATCTTCTTCTGAAACTTTAACGGAGTTCCATGCCATCGCCGCCATGTTTGTTGTGATCAGCACAATGCATGCTGCATTCAAGGTGTAACATAAATTCCGAAGTTCCCTTGTTTGCTAGTCGTTCTTTCAGCCTTTTCTATTTTTTTTCTTTTTTATGTGTGACATGTGGGGAAATACTGCGAATATCGATTCAAGGTAGCAACTACTAAAATTATGACCGACTTAACAAGTTGTTTTCTGGCATGAGGGGGTATTCTTGATTTTCCTGATTGAGAAATCGTTTTTCTGATTATGCCGATGTTACTTGAACATAACATTCACTGCCGGTCATTTAAGACTCAGAGGGAGCGAGGCACTGCCATGTTGACAAAAACAAATATGTTATCAGGGCTATTTGTCGTGATATCGGATTTATCAGAATGACGTCATCATTTCCTGTTATCGGCCCGATAGTTATCGTGCACCCCTAATAAACGTTGCATGCTGGGTGTTGCTGTGAAGAAGTGAACGGAAAGAACTTTATAGAAGCTAAAGGAGGCGACAGCGCAGCAGGTAAAACAACAGTCTCTTTCAGAGACGCCTCAATAACAGGTAATGTGATCTGTGAGTGGCTGCTGGCAACATCCAACATTTCCCAAAAGAAAGACACAGATACATCGATATGAGGTTTTTAATGATCACTTGATGATCTCCATGACTATGACACATGCACGGTTATTGTTTCCAGGGGCCCGTTCCTGGAAGACAAAACGTCTCTCTCAGCGGCTCAATCAGATATCGTCCTTTTGGCGTTTTCCTACTTTTCCAACTCTGCTGCTCCTGCTTAAAACTATTGTGCCATGTTGTTTCTGCGGTCATTACCATCATCTCCATCTGCTGCACACCCCCCTCGCATGCGATGGAATTAAAATTCACAAGTCTTCTTCTTTCAGTCTGGCTTCAACATATATATATTTAGTTACAGAGACATAGATAAATATAAAGATATATTTTTTTCCACAAACACACACTCCTCAGCCCACTGTTGCTGGGAAAAATAAAGAGCGATCTTATCTCCCCCTGTTTTGGAAGCACTTATCTCGACCGCTCCTAATATAGCCCATATTGTGTCCTGGCAATAACAACATAGAAAAACACATCTGAGGATATCAAGTTCATCATAAAGCTCTGCCGTGTCCACGTCCATCTATGGACAAAACATGTTCGTAGCAGTAAAACACAGACTGCATCAGCTGAATATGACGAGAGGGCTGTGCTTGGATTCAACTCCCAAAAGATGTTCAGGATGAATTCTTGGGATCCAGCATGACAGCATCATTTCTTTAAGCGCTTTATATTCTGCAGTCATCTTCGGAGACATTTCACATCCCTTCTGGGTGATTTTTATCCGGCTGTGGACTCCGGGCCTGCTGTTTCTATTCTCTCCATCTTAATGGGATCCTGGTTGTGACTTCTTAGCGGTTTCCAGATCAGAAGAAATTAATCGCTCTGAGAACGACTGCGTATCAGAAGTATCAGAAGTTTTCCCAGGACTGCATGAAGCTCAAAAACAGATCAAAACAAAACAAAACTTATTCGGTGGATGAACAGACTTTTCCCCCCCCTGCAGAGCGAAACCGTCACAGAGTAATTACACTAAGACTATGTGCATTTTTACTCTGGGGAGTATTATCAAACGCGACAGCACACTGAAGATCTGATCTTTTGGGGGATGTCTTTAAATCCAAGTCATAAACAGTTACTGTCTCTTCAACATGGGGGTTTCACAATCACACACTTCAAAAGTTTAACATTTCTACCAGAAGCCCGGTCTGTCCTTGGAGCTTTTACTCGTCTTTCACCTGATGATGACAAGGAAAAAAAGGACCCTGACATTAAACCAGCTCGACAGGCCTGATTTATTTTCCGCTGTCCACATTTTGACATGTTTACAGTCCTCACGTCGGGTTTTAACGTCCGTTTTTCCCCAGGTGTTAATCCCTTCAAGCCTTAATCTGTCTCCTGCAGACCCTCCAGACAGATGGTATCAAAGTCACAGTCAGACAGCCGCTGACTGGTTCATTAGCAACTAAAATGAAACGAGTCAAATGACTAAGTGTCACATATATATTTCAAACAGCCCAACTTCAGCTGCAACACGTACCTCGTACCTGAAGAAGAAGAAGAGCAACCAAAGGTCTCACAAAAGCTACATCTGCACATTCAGCTGATAGCTGAGAGGAAAAAACGAAATGACAAATGAGATTTGATTGCATGATATTTAGGCTGAAGCTTATGAAGAGCTTCGCCAGTAACCTTATTCGATTTTTAATTTAGACTCCCCCATATCTGTAAAGGTCAGCTCAGTATTAGCGACGCTCTAACCAAAGAGCGTTTACAGAAGCTCGTGTTTTCCTGCGGTCAGTTACAAACGCAGAGCCAAAGCCTTTTTTTTTGGACCAATTACATGGAAGTGAATTGCCAAGAGCTGCTTTTAAAATCAGTATTCATTCCAAGGGTTCAGCTCCCAAGGCTGTGAGTTGTTTTTGAGTTAAACAGGGACAAATGTGAGTGACATTTGGCAGCTCGCAATTAACTGAAATTACAGCCAGAAAGGCAGCGGACGAGGACAGCAGATCAGCCTGTCTGGCGGCCTGTGTTGACATAATTGGCAGGTTTCCAGACACAAAGAGGGAGAGAGAGAAGGCAAATGCAATATCAAACTGACCTGCTGTTGTACAAACGCTACAGGCACAAGTCCTCTCCCACCTCGAACTGGGAAAAGAGTTGCGCGAGGCTATTTCGCTAGCTCGTGTAGCGCCTCCGTCGTCAGAAAATATTATCTTACAGATGATCCCTTCAACTCAGATGTGAAACATAAAGAGAGAAAAGAGGTATTCTTGCACGTTTGACCTGTGATTCACTGGAACGGGAGGTTTTAAATCTGTACACCTGCTGTAATTCTAGCTAATTTGTAAGGCAGTGGGGATGGGGAGACGTGTTTATTTTTGCATTTACTTGCTCACAAATTAAAGAGTTAGAAAGCGTATAAATCTGATCTTCACAGACGCATGTTAATGTGTATCTGTCAACCCAAATGGCTGCAGTAAAAGAAACATGCCACTGGAAATGAGGAAAATGTGAAAAAGGTGCACGGAAGGACAGCTGTACATTTAACGCTGGCATCCCCTGATCTACAGGCACAGTGAAGTTAAAAAACTTTTTCCAAATACGTATGAATTCCTTGTTACAGATCTGCCATCAGTGGATGAAGCATTCAATTCACAGATCCAAGTCGATGAGAGAAAAGTAATTCTAACAGTGGAAAATCCTCTGTTTATATCACATAAATCAGAGGGAATGATAGCGACAGATCTGCCATTTGTTTCCGTTTGTTGTGTGCAAATAAGCTTTGAGGTGGCAGTAGGGCAGAGAAATGTAATTTAATTAAGAGCAATATTAGAAAAAAGGATGGGGGAGGGGCTTTATGTCAGGCAGAAACAATGGGCAGGGTCAGTGTTTGGTTTGTTTTACAACAACGGAAATGTGTTACTTTGCCATTTAAATCTTTTTTTCCCCATCATATCAAATTGATCATCTTTAAAGACAATGATTAGTTCTGTGCCTTGCTGCGAATTAGGGTGGATCCAATCTGAATCCAGATTTATATAGGCCTATATAAACACTCAGATGGCCTTGAACCTTAACTTCCCTTCAGGTTAAATATGGAAGAAAGACAACAAAGCAGCTCAAGAAACAAAGAGAAAATGTTCAGCTTAGCTTTCCACCATTAAAGCTATTACCTTTTTTTTGCCTCGTGTATCAACGGTGGTTCTAATCAGTTTCTGCAAGCAGATGTAAACAGTGACTGTAAAAACAATAAAAAAAAAGTCATGTTATTTATGCTTATGGTGCCCTTCCTCATTCTTAACTGAGTATGAAAGATGATCAGCCCAGTGGTCTGGGGACTGGATGCCAAGGTTCTTTATGAGGTAGAGCAGACTCACTCCGGCCATAATCACACACCATCAGAGAGTTCAGACATTTATTGGGATCTGGGGGACAGAACGGTCTATGACTTTAATTGCAATCATTTGTCACCTGGAAGTACTTCAGTAAGAGTCGGTTTCAAAGGAAACCTTGCTGCAGCAACCAAAGTGAAGGTCCTTTGCTCTTTCTTCCGTCATTTTTAAGATTACAAAATGGGACAGGGGTAGGAGGAGGGAGTTTTATCACACTTAAGGGTCAAAATTTAGCGCTTTCCTTCCAGAAAAGAGGAAATATTTGAAGACGGGAGTCGTAGTGTCTCACTTCCAGGTGAGTCATCATTAGTCCAGCTGCAGGCAGGAAAACGTGCAATCAAGTGGGTTTTTATAGATTTAATTCTGACAGGATGGACAGTTGGTTATAACTAGGGCTGTAGCGACACACCAATCTCGCGATACGATACAATATAATACACGATATTCAGCTCACGATACAATATATATCGATATTCATCTTACAATACATTTACATCGTTTTCCGAAAGATTTCATGATCTCAGTTGTCATCGGAGGGTTATGTCATCATCAGGGCTATAGCGATACGATATGCGATATTCGGCTCACGATACGATATATATATCGATATTCATCTTAAAATACATTTACATCGTTTTTTCCGAAAGATTTCATGATCTCAGTTGTCATCGGAGGGTTATGTCATCATCAGGGCTATAGCGATGCGATATGCGATATTCGGCTCACGATACGATATATTCGATATTCATCTTACAATACATTTTCATCATTTCCTGAAAGATTTTAAAGGGACAAAGTGATTTTGGTGACATCTTGTGAGTGTTCCAATGATTTTGTTTGAATTTATTGAACTGAAAGCATCAGTTACACATTATATAGCTGACAGGCAGCTTGCAAATGCTGGACAAAATGAATAAGAGATTTGTTGAGAAAAATAGTTTCATTTATTTAAACAGTGCAAATTGTTGCTTGCAAGCTTTTAAAGGTGGGACGCGGGAGTTCTGGAAGAAGCTTAGAATATCGATACTCGTGGCTGAAAAATCAATACTCGATAAAATATCGATATATATCGCATAATCGATAAAATCGCTCAGCTCTAGTTATAACTGACATTAGCTGGCCAAGACCCCAAAAACAACCCTTTAGAGCTGAAATAATACATTAAGTGAAAACTAAATTGTCTGGATAGTTCATGATCAACTCTTACTTGTTTGACAGTAAAGCTTTCAAACTACATGGGGGGAAAAAAAAACCCCAACAAAAGTTAGTTAGGAAACAAAATGACCTGCAGTGTGCGGCACGAGCCAACATTTCAGACTCACTGGAAATTAAAACGCGTGTCCGATTTCAGCATACGCAATTTGCCACTTTCTATCCGACTGCTCCACTCCTCTTCCCGTCAGAAAAATCTCTTCCAGGACTCGCGTTGAAATAGAGGAGACTGCAAAGGTTTCACATTCAGCCCATCCGGAGAGGGAAAAGAAAGCAGAGAGCTTACAATTAGCAATAAGGTTGGAAACGAGTTGCTGCATTATGTATGAGGAACCTATGTCCTCGGTCCAATTATGGTGAAAATCCTTGCTGGAGTCATGTGGCGATATGATTATTCATTTTGCTGACTAATTAAAGCCATGGACATGCTGAATGACCATCTCGATAGAAACAGCCTTGATTTAAAGAAATAACAAAATGTGCGGCTTCAAAGACAGTTGAAGTTTTAAGAAGGGCTTTTTTTTTTTTTTTTTTTTTTTTTACTCCTCACAACACTTTAAAAGGCAACAGCATACTGCTTTTCCTTAATAAGACTCTCCCAATATGCAGTCAAACACTGCTGCATGAGATCTGCATTAATGAGTATCACGAAACTCAACAAGCACATTCAGTTTTAATAACATCAGAGGGTATGACAAGATTCTGCGCTTAAAAGATGGTGTTCACTATACGCCGCTACTGGTGTACCGTACAGGTCATTTAATTAAGTGCGTCTCTGAGAACATAAGCTGACTTCCGCTCCCTCCTCCACAGGGAGACTCCACATCAGCTCCTTGGCTCGGAAGCATCTGTCATGCCTCGTCTCACTGAATTTATCATCTGTGATGTTTTCACTCAAATTGAATGCTTGAGCGATACTTGTCCTTGCTCTCCTCACTTAAACTGACAGACTGAGTCCCCCCTTTTTTTAATTAGCTCTTGTGCCTTTCTTGTCTCGAAAAATACCAGAGGGACCAGTAGTTAGGACATTCAAGCAAAGGTCAAGCCAATCACGCCGCCCCCCCTAAATATAAACACCGTGGAAAATAGCCAAAGGGTAAGTGAGGGTGTCATTTAAAGAGATTGGTAAAGGGATTAAAAGAAATTACAGTTCTCTTGGGGTTTGCTTGAATACTAATACAGTGACCCCTTGCCAATTACCGCTTTAAGTTCCGCGGTTTAAGTTGTTCGCGGATTTTTCAGAAATATATAATAAAAAAAAAATAAAGAAAAAAATTGCGAAAATTCCACAAAAATCCACCCCACAGCAGACGGGAGGCCGCAGCTGCCAGTGAAACATCAAATGATGACTCACAGTCTCCTGTAAGCAACACTAGAAGCACAGATCTGTCTGTGCGCTGATTGGCCGAGACGCTCAGCGTGTATAGATTTACATTCTCTGTTAACCGACAGGAGCCCAACAATACAACCTGTGTGATGTTACAAGTTCCTGCAGTGCCAGAATAAAGTGCTCGTTCCATGCAGAGAAAACCGGACTTTTTCTTTTGTTGTTGTTAGCATGTTAGCCGCTAATTACGAGCCAAAAATAGCACAATAGCAGCGATTTCTTTACTGCGTTTCAGAGACCAGAGGCTGTGAAGGTAACAGAAAGACCACAGTTGAGCCTTTGTCTTGTTTCGCTGCAGTGCCTTGATACTTTTTTTTTTTGCAGTTTTTAAACATATTTTAAACACATTATTTAGGCTCGGAGGGCTCTGGCTCCAGCTCGCGGATTTTAATTTTTGTGGGGACGCGCCGCGAAAAAAGTAAACATAAAATAAAAAGTAAACATACATGTTGAACTTTTAACACAATCATCAATATAGAAAGTTTTGGTCTCTAAAAGCATAACCATAATGATCTTTTTATATCCAGGTGATTTGACTGAATGTGACGTGCGCATTGGATCTTCTACATCACAGTAAATGCCACCGAACAGCAGCCAAAAGGCCACCCCTGATTTTGTACTATAAACTTCAACAGACCCGCTGGAGTGAAATGCAAATGAAGAGTTAAGTTATCGCTGTCAGACCGAACTGATGAATATGATACAGCAGTTGTAAAGTGCAGTAACAGTCCATCTCTGATCAGGTCCAGTGTGTAGAAACAAATACAAATATGCTAAATAGCATGACATACACAAAGGGCCTACTCTAGACCTCGGGCTTGGGTCATCCCTTAAAGGCTACTGCAGTGATGTAAAAGGTGCCGAGGGGTTTAGGAGGGGGACTCATGGCATTTTAATTTCTACATAGTTAGAAAGCGTAGTTATGGATATACTGAATATCATCACTGCTCAACAGAACAAGCATTAAAGGTTACAAAAAACTTTTATTTTGAAGTCAAACAAAACATTGTGACAAAAGCTTTCTAGACTGTCAGAGACTTAACACGAGACTAACTTCTAGTATTGCTTAGAAGTTAGTGATTTCCCTTGTGGGTTTTTGTCATTTCAGTGATTTTTCTCATTAGCAAATGGCCCTCACAGTTATTACATTTTGTTACTACTTTAAATTCAGTTAACATTATACAGGCTTTACACAAGTATGGTTTACAGAAATAGTAAATAACGTCAGACACTGCGACGCTTTCCAACAAGGGAAAAGGAAGCACTTGACAGCAAAACAGCCCCGACTCTCTCTGCCGCCAGCCCATAAATTCCTATCAAGGACGGACTAAAGACGAAAACCTTGTTAGATTAATATCGGCGCTACAACGCTGTCTGTGCCGCCACCCAGTCAAATAAAACAACAGGTTCAGCAGACACTGTTCCAACTGCTCTACTTTTGAACATAAACTAATCGCAAACGTGAGGACATTTCTGTTTGGTTGATTATTTATGTGCTGTAGTAATGCTTCTTGGAAATAAATCTTATACGGTAAGAAACCTTGTTTATTTCCCTTTTAAATGGAAATCCCAAATTTGTCAGGAACATACATTTGTAGGACTCCCAAATTCTGGAAGTAAACCCTGCTCTCTGGGGGCCAGCGATGTTATCTTGCAGATTGCCACATGTTGCAGAATTTCTTCTCGATACCTCTCTGCACTGAGATCACCTCCAGTGACGACAAGCCTATTTGGAGCAATCGCCAAAGAGTTGTCTGCTTCTTCTCCACACTTTGACCCTTCGGTCCAAGTACTGTAAGAAGAATCTGGACTCAACGCTGAAGGTCACGTTCCTCCACATGTTGCCACCACCATCACAAATGGACTGATGGTACCAGAGGCTCCAAACAAAGTCAACAGCAACAGCAATCAAAAAGCTGTCATTTTTAAGATCCAAAGGTCCTCACAATCTGTGCAGTAGCAATGACTGGTTACCTTAAAACCCCTTTAGGTTAGATGTGACCTCTTCTGCTTCCTATATGTGTCTGCTACAAGTTGATCATATAAAAGGGCAAAGTTTCCTTTAGCTGTCAGCTGACACCTTACAGTAAAGCATGGAACGGTGTAAAACACACCCAGGGCATCCTCCCAGTCTATGCTCTCTCACTTGGCTGGACTGTTGCCAGCACACATTTTCAGTCCAGCTGAGAAACTCCCTAAACATTTAGCCCACAGAGACTTTTAAAGCCAGACTTTGATCCCCTGATACCCCAGCGGGGCTGCTCAGGTGGCCAGGCGTAGAGGGATGCGATCGTACTGGGCAGCCTCCGCTGCGAGTGCGTCTCGCAGCATGAATGCTAAGCAGAGCATGCACTTTCACTGGAACAGCGTCCTTGGAGGTTTCATGTCAATAAAACCATAACAACAAATTAAGTTAATTCAGGAGGCGACAGCTGACACAAATGATTGTTGGGTCAAGATAAGAATTAAGAGCAGCAGCAGAGTTGCAGGGTTAGGTTCATTCTGAACTTACTGGTCTTGTGCAGTGAAATATATTTGTTTATCGAACTAATAAATCCAAAACCTTGCAAAAGAGCTGGCTATTTTACTAATGTAGCAAAGCTGTGAGAGGTGGCATGATGTATTATTAGTTCATTTCACAATACAGTGATCCCTTGCCAATTTGTGCTTTAAGTTCAGCGGTTTTAGTTATTTGCGGATTTTTCAGAACTATAAAATATTTTTAAAAAATCAAGAAAAAATTGCAGTAACATCACAGGATGTTGTGCGCGTTCTCTCACAGCGAAGAAATGTTGTGAGCCAGCCTGGCCCCTTTAAGAAGGTAGCCTTATGGGTAATGGTGTGGCCTTATGGGTAATGTAGTGTGTGTGTCGTGGGATGGTAGAACAAAAACAGGGTTTGATGAAAAGTGGAGTGAGCATAAACAGCAGCCCAGCGTGTATAGATTTACATTCTCTGTTAACCGACAGGAGCCCAACAATACAACCTGTGTGATGTTACAAGTTCCTGCAGTGCAAGAATAAAGTGCTCGTTCCATGCAGAGAAAACTGGACTTTTTCTTTTGTTGTTGTTAGCTTGTTACCTGCTAATTAGCCAAAAATAGCACAATACCAGCAGTTTGTTTACTACGGTTCAGAGACCAGAGGCTGTGAAGGTAAGAGAAAGACCACAGTTGAGCCTTTGTCTTGTTTGCTGCAGCTCCCTCGCTACTTTTTTGCAGTTTTTAAACATATTTTAAACACATTATTTAGGCTCGAGGAGCTCTGGCTCCAGTTCGGGAATTTTGAATTTCGCGCGGGGGGGGGGTCCCCCATTAATCGCGAAATCATGATCCGTTAAATTATCATGTTTCAGTCGTCAGTTCAAGAAAAATGTGTGTTTTAAACGTTTTCGTTGATAAATAATGGATGCTGTTTTGCGTCTTGAAGATGAAATATCCAGCCTTCGAGAAATACTGAGCACGGCACTAAAGCACCAGGCAACAGCCAATAAAATAGAAAGTTTCAGTAAAAATTCTGGTCTTATCTGTCTCTCTCCACATGCAAGTCTCTTTGTTATCCAGAAATGTATGTTATTCAGTTGCCGGCCTGAGGTTTAATAAAACCAACACCTTATGAGCAGGAAATACAAGGTGCACACACACACACAGATGCATCTGATAAGAACATTAATACACCGGTGTCTCCACAAAGCAAGTCGTTGTCTGCGGCTGTATGTGTATAAAAAAAAAAAAATTAAAAAGAGTTTTGCTATTATTGTCAATATGAGTAAGAAATAAGACCGTTCTTAATGTTTTAAGTGCCTAAACTTTGTTTTCCAGAATAAAAACTAAAAGCTTTTATTCAATCTTTTTCTTTTTGTTTATGTAAAATACCATCTTGAATTTTGAAGGCTGATTAGGCAGAAGTTCTGTGGTATGAAGAGTCTTACTGACAATTATTCCTTTTTTTTTTTTAAGATGAACTGATCAACCAAATGAAGAGTGGCAATCAAGACGCAGCAAACAAGTATTAAGACCAAAATAATTTTTCAATAATTTCCCAAATAATTAACATGAATTGTTTTTCATACACTGATTATAAGTACTTGCGATTACATGCCTCCTAAATATTTAACAGAACTACATTTCTCTAGTTTAGTTTTGATGATCCATTTTCCTTTCATAGTTCCCAGCAGTCCAAAAAAAAAACCATGCAAAATGTAGACATTTTAAAACACAAATCCAGTGGTGAATTGAATACAAAGAGATCATCATAATCTCTCTTTTGCAATTCTCTGTTCCTCCCATGATAACGTGACTGCAAACATCAATATCTGCCCTGGCTGGTTGTCGGGTCTGATGACTTCAGATAACAGTCCATCTGCAATTACACTAAAAATGGATCGCATCAACAGGTAGACAGACCCGGAGACGTGAGCTCTGCCGCCTGCACCATCTCCCTACATCGAGCATTTAAAAAAATATAGAGGCTGAACTTGGGCTGACGGAGGGAGGGGAAAGCAGCTCGTGGTTGTTTGCTGAGGCGTGCAAACAGCTGCGCTCTGTGTGAGGTTGACTGTTACCGCAGATGAAAACACTGCTCCCATGTGCTTTTGAAATCACCCGACCACGTTCTCCATCACAACACCTCGCCCAGGCCACGAAAGCGTTCTCATATTACACGCGATTCCATCTTTTTACGCACTGTCTTGACAAATGTGCATCCAACGACATGAGCTTTTGACTGATTTTTTTCAAAGCTGATGTGTCACGGATGGACTGGTTGTGGAGTTCAAACTGCTTAATGTGCTGCACAACTATCGTCAGTGAGAACAACTGCAGGTCTAAACTAAATACTTCACTTTGGACTGTGAGTTCAATGATGAAATGGATTTACATCAAGCTGCTTTGACTCCCTGTCTCTTATTTTGATCTGCGCTACACTTAACAGGCAAAACATTTTGACAGAAGACACGAAGGCTTGAAAATGACAGCAGCAGTTTCTCTTAATATTCAGCTTCATCACTTGCCTCACACGTGTTTATACCTTTCAGAAGTCACTGAACAGCCTAAAGCTCACGCAAACATCTCTTCCAATAATTTCTGTTTCACTCGTGAATCTTCTGAGTCACTGTTTTCCCCAGTTTGACTGTAAATAGTCTTAGAAATCTCTACTCTGATTAAAGGGATTGAAGAGACACAAGAATCACAGAAAAAATGACTTTACAGCCTTTACATATATCAACAAGTGCTTTTTTCCTCTAGACTCAGCTCTTTGACTTCTTTCTCCTGAAGTTTAACCTTCTCCTGATCACTATCTCCGTCGGCGTCTTACCCTCCAGAGAAGCTGATGAGCCCCAGAAGGTGCAGCAGTTTGATGGAAGCGAACACCAGCACCACGATGCCCACCGTCTGCAGCCCCTCTGTCTCCCAGATGGCGCTCAGCATGTCTCCGCCCTCCACCCACTCCACGCCACCATACCCCGACCCGAAGCCGGACCCCGAGCCCGCCTCTTCGCCCTCTGCCTGACGCCAGGACCAGGGCCTGGTCCAGCACTCCAGTTCCCCTGCACCCACTCCAGCGCTACACCGGCCCACGAGCACCGGCTGGGTGGCTCCCGGCACCTGTCTACTGTCTGCTCGCTCTTTAGATCCAGCCTGGGTGGAGTTAGGACGAGGAAAAGGTTAAGAACCAGGAGAGGTGAGACCTCGTCTCAGGACCATGAGAAGTCACTCAGAGTTTTTTTTTTTTTTTTTTTCTAAAAATGGCTTAAAGTTGAATCCAGTCCTGATGCTGAACTCAGCACTTCTTTCTTCCTTTTCATCCCCGTCCTCTGCAATGAGCAGACATGAAACAGCCGTTGAAAAGCAAAGTCTGTTTCTCTCCGACAGTTTTTGCCTCTCTCTTGCCCTTTCAGGCGCAGAGACTGCCTCTCTGCAAAGCAAAGGGAGGGAAGATGAGAGGGAGTGGATGTGAGCGGAGAAGTGAGGAGGGAGGAGAGAGATGAGAGAGGCAGCGGGAGGTGTGTTGGAAGAAGCACGGCTGCTCTTGAACCGCCCGTATAAAAACGAACTTCAAACAAATCGGGAGATGTGAATGCAGCACTGAATGGGAGCAGTTTTGGACCTACTGCATCGTTATATTTTTAAATGAAGTGAAAGGTATTGTTCCCTGGCTCCACGGAGGTTTGAAGAAAAAAAAAAGTACTTACATTCAGGACACATCAGCCAGACAAAACAACAACAACCTTATAAATTAATTACCTCAAGCAAACCTATCATGATCACTAAATTAACTTATCGTGATGTGGCAAAAAGGCTGATTAAGGGTTAAAAGTAAAAGGGCACACCTTAACATCCAAATATATGTACTTTAACAAAAGTGCTTCATCACTAACCTATAAATGGTTTGACTTTTCCTTCTTTTTTCTTTTTTTTTTTTAATATAAGGAATCTGGGAGAGTAGTGTTTACACACAGCAGTGTAAGAGTAACCATATTGATCACAACATGTTATTTAAAGAGAACTTGCTTTTACATGAAGGCTTTAAGTCAACCAGACTCAAAGTGGGAGGCAAATATGGAGTTAGTTATTGTGGAAAATGAGTGCAGACACCACCACCTACTGGTCTTGTGTGGAGGATCTAAGCCGTGCAGTTCACATTGTCCCTTAAAAGGTAATAAACAATAACTGAGTTTTGAAGGAAAAAGTCATTTTAACATCTGTAAACACAATATAACCGAACTCCCCTCGATCATTTTGACTGCTGCACTTTTCCCGAGCTTTCGCCTCCATCTGCAGACGATTCAGCCATACATCACCGGTGCCGGGGCACAAAGCCATCTTAATTGCAATCATCGCGGCGGGATATTATTTTGGCGCGGTGAAAAGAGCCGTAACTCACCACTTACTAGATTGCGCTGTGACAAACGGTCCAGAGATGGAAAAAAAACTAACAAACACATTTATTTACATTCAGTCATCTTCTGCTCGTTGTTAAACAACACACAGGAAGGCAATGACGCGTGATTACGCCTGTAAAACACACGCAGAGAAACAAAAGAAATCAATCAAGCAGAGTCATCATCCCCCGGGCCCTCTAACAACTACTGGCCTTGATGATGGGTTGGGGGTGGGTTGTTCCAGGGGGGCATTTAAGCGTTATTTACAGTAATTTAAAAGTAACCTGTTTGTATATGGAAGTATGTGTCGTCTGTCAGACGTATGGACTAAAGGAGCTTTAGTGAAATGCTTTCTCCCGTAGCTCCTGCAGGACTCCAGCAAGGCTAAAGAGCTGTTAATGGCCATTATGGAATTCACATTTGCCCCTCCTGAATCTTAAAGCACACACTTAAAACCCCACAAATGGAGTAAAACATCGCCTCCTGGAAAAACCAAGGCAATTACATGTCAAAGTAATGCAGGCTGGGGTCAGAGCGTCACCCGGTGGGTGACGGTTGGACACTTCAGTGGTTCCTGAGCAGCTCCATCCAGCTTAGAGCCCGACAGCCCTGGCACGACATCAGTGGAGCCATAATCACATCTGAGGCCTGTTCGAAACACTTGTACTACAGCAAGAGGGCTTTACTCACGTGCCCCTCTTTTACAAAGTCACGGGGACGTATTGTATTTGGCATTTCTGAAATGTCTGCGATCAACTGATGTTTAATAAAACATGAATCAGTGCGGGAGCTTTAAAGAGGCTTTGGGGTTTCAGGAGAGATGCGAAGGGGTTATCTGCTGACATTTGGCTGGACGCATCCATCATACGTGCATTATTCGAGTCATGGCTACATCGATGATATCTCAGCGCCAAATTCATCGCCAGAGTGTTTTAGCGTGGCAGCTCTGACGGATGGAGCATCTTCAAATTTAACATTTAAAACTCTATAGCCTTTTTTTTTTCGAACCAGCTCCACGACTGAAAGGTCTTAGTGAATATCCCAAAACCAATAACAGACATAATTCTGAATATGAGTCTCTTCATAGATAACACCAGCCCAGAGTGAGATTTACAAAAACTGACCCTCATATGAAAACTGTAAATCAGAAAGCTTCTTAATAAGCCTTTTAACAGTGAGTGAACAACTCTGATGCTGTGACAGAAAGAAGAAAGTGTCAGTACCAGATGGCCTCTTTTTTAAATGTACAGTAATTGACAATATGATAAAAATAGTGTTGGTCATTTTACTGTTTTTATTTTTTTTTTTCCTTTTGAACAAATACAGGTAACCGATTAAAGCGGAAGAGAATAAGGATCAGATGCGTATTAGTATTGTTAAAACTATTACTACTATAAAAACAAGGAAGTGGAGCCTGGTCACTTCTCAACCCAGCCCTCCCTAAATGAAGCACTAATGAATGGAAACTGCAGTTTGTTAATAATTCTCGAGGCAAGTGAAAACAGTTGACACTATAAAACCCCATTTTACTTTCCAACATTTAAACTGGACTAAGAACTTTATATGCAAGAGAAAGTAAAGTCAGTGGTTTTAATGACAAAAACCAGGATTGAAATTAATGAATCTCATTATTATTAAAAGAATAAAAAGTCCCACAGATACGGGTCATAAAAGTCACAGTTACTTACTATCCTCAGCACAAAACACAGGATGTTTTATAGTTCATATGTACAAATGAATGCAAGAAGGATCCTCATTTTCTTTTCTTTTTGCTTTCCTGGTCCCAGATCTGAGGTCTTTTACTGGAGTTAAAACACTTTTATACACTCTGAGAGACTGAATCAGTGTTCAGCAGTTACAAACCTGCAGTCAGTACTAGGGGTGAGTATTGGCAAGGACCTCGCAATACGATATGTATCGTGATATTTGGGTCACAATATGATATCACAATATCATGATATATTGCAATATTATACCCAGTTAATATCAAAATTAAAAGTAGAGATGAAAAATCAAGTTGCTGTATATGTTCAACAGATGATATTGAACATTCAGAGGACAAATTGAGTCAAAACTATTTGCTTCAAAACAACCTTTTTATTGTTTATTATTAGTGTTTTTGCACATTTAAGTGAATTAATGAATTTTTCATAAAAATCGATATTAAAAGCTGAAAAATCGATATCATATCGGGCGGCCGAAAATCGCAATATATCGCCTTATCGATTTTTTTCACACCCCTAGTCAGTCCAGAACCAGCAGACAAGAACAGATCAGTGGTCTTTCAGGGGTAACAGTGGACAATCTAATGAGTTTACTGGAAAATACTTCTGAATTTAGGTTGTGAGATCAAGGTTATTGTAGTGGATCTCAGCAATGTTCTGTCAAACAATAATGCTGATGCAAAAAATTTAGAATCTTTGTAATAAACTCTTCAAATTTAAAATCCTAATCACTTCTGGCAGAAAATGGAATTCGATGTGAATTAGTAAATAAAAAGACAATGTCACGGTTTCAGATTAACCTTAGACAGCCAAATCAGAAATTTATTTTCAGAAAATTATGGAAATGGACAGATAATGATGTAGATCACAACTGTAGTCAATCAGATAGGTTCTCAGATGGTTCGTTTAATAAATGGTTGTTCAGATCAGGTTAATGATTAAAGCAGGGCTCCAGTAAATGGAGAAAGTCATTCAAAGGACTCAAGACAATAGTAGTGCACTTCAACAGGGCTCTATGGAGCAGCAGGTTCAAAAATCAGGTTTTCAAAGTTGCAATACAAAGTTGTAATCAAGGGTTGTGCAATCAGGGCTCCAAACAGGTGGAGAGAAACTGGCTCCAATAAAAGAGAGGAGAAATTGGCTCCAGTGAATGGAGAGGACTGGTTCCAGTGCTCCAGTGGATCTGGGGCAACAGGACACCAGCAAAACACGATGCACAGTCAGTTTTCTGAAGATCAGCCACAGCAGAGATGATTGTCTCTCAGTCTTGGACGACACAGAAACAGGATTGACATTTTCAAACTCGCACGACTTAAATGTTCACGTTTGCACAAGTCTGAACAAATGTGATCGTGTAGAACATTGTGGTCTCATGTCGGCATAGCTTCTCCTTTCATGTCATCGGGCGTTTGTTCCCTTTTATCCGGGTAAATCCATCCTCTTACTATCTTCTGCATCATCGTGACGGGGACTGAAGAGCTTCACAAAGAACTGGTGCGACCTCCACAACCTCTGCTGGAAAGCAGCTCCAGAGGATGCGAGCCCGAAATGTCAAGCCGCTCTCGGGTCTGGATGCCTTATCTGTGTAACGAGCGGGAGCCGTCTGAGTGACAAACCTGCGACCTTTTTGTCCGTCTGCCTCTGCAGACCAGCCGACACCGATCTGGGAGGGGATAACATATTTTGTCTCATTCATCGCTGCCACATGTCCTGCCGGTTCCCATTGTCAGTGTTCATAAAGGTAGCGTCTTATCACATGCTTGGACTGGGAGGACACGGACAACAATGCACATCATTCTCACAAACAGACAGAAAAACTGCAAACTCTACTGTTTCCTCTGAACACTGCAGCCTTTTAAACTATTAACTGAACAGCAGAGCAATAAATTATGACAAAAACCATCGAGAGCATCACAGGCACTTAAGTAACTTAGGTGAGTCTTTTCTAAGAATTTAATAACCTCTGGAGCATTATTAGCTTCTTTTTTTTTGCCCCTCTCAGCAGCTGCATGTGAATACCAAGCAGCTGCGGGAACAAAATCCCCATTAAGGGCTCGTCAAGTGCCATCTTTCTCACGGCCCCACGATGAGAAACCAGCACAAAGACGACGGAGCGCCAGTGCCACCATCATCAATCAAAACAACGCAGATCGCTGGATGGGGAGGCGAAGATGGAAAACGTCCCGTTGTTTACACCTCAGCTTAGGGTACGGGCGGGTGGTGTAATTAGGTGGCACCTGAGGGCCGGGGATCTGCTCGAGCATGCAAAGCAGCGTTCAGAGCTTGGCTCGTGTTTCGCAGGGTACATTAAAATAAGACTGTCGTGTCTACCAGCGTGGTGCCTGAGAGGGGAAGGCAATTATGAGCCGTGAGCCCAGGTAGCCTTCGGTGAAGCAGCACGTGCAGTCAGCCGTGGGAGCTGGGAAGTGACTCTCATTCTGGCGAGTTGTTGGTGGATTCTGGCTCACGTTGACGGCTGAATGTTTTCAACCTTTGAACCTCAAAGCACAAGCTGACTCAAAGAAAAAGTTTCAACGTGCATGACTTCACTGCCTTTTTTTCCCTAAAACAATTCTAACCCGTCCGTGCAGTCGCATCCTGATCTGTTTTGAAGTTCGATGGTTGGTTTTGGGATCTGGATTTGGGAGTTAAAATTAAAATGGCCATTTCTTTCATGAAAAAAAAAATCAAATGTGCACTCTCCCATCAAGTGCATTGCAATGACTTAAAGCTGGAATGAAAAATATGTTAATCAACTGTCCGAAATTCAATCTTTAGGGCTGGGCAAGTTAACACGTTATTATCACGTTACGCATTGATTTATTAACGCCGACATTTATTTTATCACACGTTAACGCATGTTGCTAACATGCTTTTGTTTTGAAAAGTCTGTTACTGGCTGCTGCGGAACCGGAAGATACTTGGCAGGTAAACAAGGAAAAGCTAAAACAGACATGGAGAACGGTAAAAATCTGTGAATTTTACAGTTCGAGTAGCAACTCAGGTAGCAATATTAACAATTCTGTCTAAAAAAAAAATAAATTCTGGACTGTAACAAAACTTTTGCTACATTCCTCCATGTTACAACAGATCTGCTCCATGTGTTCACTGTCCTGCTGTTCTCTAGCTAGTTACTGCAGTGTGGCTCCATCTAGTATATATAATAACAACAGAAAGTCCAGTCCTCGATTATAAAACAAATTCAGTTCTTTGGCCCGTTTTTTAATTTTGTATTTTTAATCCAAAATTAAAAAAAATTTAAAAAGTCTAAAATGGAAATATTGAAAAAAACAGGCATTTTTTTGTATTAGATTAAAAAACGAAAAACATAATAAAATGTTACTTTTTAATTTATTTTTTTTGATTGATAATTGAAAATAGAAAGAATGAATGATACACGGATTGGTAAAATTACTGAACTTTAACATGGACATTTTCATTTTAAAGTTCTCCCAGACGGAGGATTCAACAGAAACAAGGTTATTTGTAACAACTGCCAAGTTGAACTCCCCGTTAAAAGTTTCTGCTGTTACCTCAGAAATTACCTGTTTTAATTTTCTAAATGTGCTGAGCTACAATCATTTTGTTGGATTTTGTTTACAGACTTTTTTTTTTATTTTTCATAAAAACAGGATGACATTAATGCCCTGGCAGTGACAATAAGCTTTATTTTATTTTACATTTTTTAAGATGAGATTTACACTAAATATGTGTTACTGACAAGCACTGATGTTAAAAGTGTTAAACAACAAATGTTATGACACTTTAGTTCATATGGCAGCAGAACATTTAAATAAAAGTGCATTTAACACTTACTTTTGAATTCATTATTTGATTTCGCGTATAAAATGCGATTAATCGTGATTAATCAGGGAAAATAATGCGATTAATCGAGATTTAAAATTTTAATCGTTGCCCAGTGCTACTAATCCTTTAAAAAAAATAATAACTTACTATACCTGCTTAGGAAACAGTGGAACTGTTAAATGTGTTAAATGCAGAAGAAGTGCTGCAAGTTTAACTAAAAGGCCAAAAGGGCCTGATTAGTGACAACGTGAAGGACTTCTTCACGTCTGCTTCTTAGATTTGTGTCATTCCAGGTGATGAGTTTCGCCATATTATCTCTGGTATCGGCGATCAGTGCCGAGATGGAGAGCAGATAAGACTTTTCCATGTGCAGCCAGCCTGTTGTCTGATTGATGAAGTGCCATTCACGTTCAACCTTCAGGTGCAAAAGCCAGTGGAAAACAGGCATCAGCAGGGACACACACACAAAAAAAGAAAAAGATTGATAAGACAGGCAAAATAAAATGGCAGACAGAACACGGGACGGCTGGAGCCACTGTCTGGAGATAAAATATGACGAGCGCTGCGAGAAAATCAATGCAGGTGGTTGTTTCTTAGAGGAGTCGAAATGGAGGTGTAAAACTGTAAAATTGTTGTTTAGTTCAAATTTCAACCACAGAAGTGGCAAAAAAATAAAAAAATATATAAAAATCTGGCCCTCCCATTTTCCACACTATGACTGATTCACAGGAATAAAGTCAATGGTAAAAGCATCCCAGTTAATATCATGTCCTGCACCATCAATAGCAATTTTTAAAATGTATAAATAGACCATGCTTCAACACTCATCAAGACATTAATATAATGACAAAGGTGGTTAGATCAAATGGTATTTGATTTGAAGGTCTTCGTGGGTCACTGAGGTCACTGGGTCCTTCCACAACTCAAGCAGCTCTTCTGTCTTTATCGTCTTTGATCGTCTTCAGTCTTAAACCGTCCACATCAAACAGAAGAGGCCTCAAAAGTATATCAGAAAACATGAAAAACATGAACAGCAGCGGTAGTGAAAGTTTCCCTTTCATGACTTCAGCGCTTTAATCCTGGATGATTTAATCTAATAACAAATGTTTACTACAGCATATTTAACTTCATTGAATTACTGTTTATTTCCACGGGCAAAGAATAAACAGGAGTCGCCTTCATTCTTAAAGGGTCAAACAAAAAAAAAAAAAAGGCAGTGAGAAAAATGCGTATGAGGAAAGCCCACACACTTAATATTCCAAGCAAAGGGTCCTCTGGAGGCAACCTTTGATTAGATGTTATAAGTCTCCATTATTTAATATTCTAGTAGTCAATACCGCCTCGTTTCTAGTTAATTGTGTGGAGACATCCCTCGCCATAACAGTATTAAATGAGAAGAAACAATTCATAGGAGCTGTTTTGCGATAAATCTTAGATGTAATTCACTAAAACCCAGTAGAGGGAGAAAAAAAATCAATATCTAGAAAGAAAAACAATTTAACAACAAAAAAAAGTAAACAACGCTTTTGATACCAATTTCAATAAGTTCACTTTAAATGTGTAAATTCCTGCAGAAGGAGATACTGAACTCAATTTTCAAAAAGCAAATTTGAAATAAACCAGGATTAAAGCGGCAAGTAAAACTGTCACACCAAAGCCTGCAATCCTTTTTTTTTTCCTGTGTGTGACACATAAGCAGTTACTGTGCTATATCGGGAGGTGGCAAAATCATGTGAGGATTTTTGCACAAATCGGATAAACTGAGAGAATGCCAAAAGGCAATTAAATAAACTTCAAAATAACATTTTCTACATGGAACGATCTCCTCAAGGAGTTTCTTAAATACAAACAGCAATTTTAGGAAAATGACAGTGATAAGAAACGTGCTCAGCATTGGTTAAAACCGAATGTCATGAAGGAAATCTACCCAGTGATCTCCTGCCTGCTGTCAACAAAAACAACAACACAAAAAAAAATACAGACAAAGTAACTTCAAACAAATGTGAGGACCTCAGCTTACGCCACATCCTTTAACTCTAAATGCACAGTCAGGGCTAAATCTGAAGTGTTGCTTAAGCTTAAATACGTAATGGATGCATGGGTTTTCTACTGGAGCTGTAATAAGCCGTTTTTACTCGTGACAGACGTGAATTTATCTGTTTAGAAATCACTATCTCACTTTTGACAGCGCACAATTCCTCACAACGACAACCCAAGAAATTACACGACTGAAACCATTTTTGAGAAACTTAGATCTTGCGTACTATATGACAGCAGTCAAAGGGTTAGAAGGGTTTCTGGACGTACAAACTGGAAGCTGCTTTATACTGGACTGACTTTGGTAAATGAGTGATGTTCCAGCAGCTGGCGCTGCTGGGTGGATCTGGCTGTCAGCTCTGCTGCCCTCTGCTGGCATATCTGTTAACTGCTGGGCATGTTGATGAAATAAAGTTTACGGAGCTCTTTAACCATGCAAGTCCTATATGTTAAAACACAGCTGCTACTGAGGTTTTTCCTTATACAAGCATGTTTTTTTGGTGTATGATGCATCACACAAGCTGCAAGTTTTTAGTTAAAAAAAAACATATGTATCCAATGAATATTATCATTAACTCTGTTTACATATAAAGAGAGATTAAAAATTGGTGCAATTATTCAGAAGTGGAAGAAGTACAACATGACAGTTAATCAACCTAGGCTGGGCGCTCCATGGAAGATATCACCTGGTGGGGTCTCAATGATCATAAGAAAGGTTAGAGATCAGCCAGAACTACACGGGAGGAGCTGGTTAATGATCTCAAGGCAGCTGGGACCACAGTCACCAAGAAAACTATTGGTAATACACTGAGAGGCAATGGTTTAAAATCCTGCAGTGGTCCAAGGTCCCTCTGCTCAAGAAGGCTCACGTCCAGGCCCGACTCAGGTTTGATAACGAACATATTAATGACTCAGAAAGAGACTGGGAGAAGGTGCTGTGGTCAGGTGAGACTAAAAATTGAGCTCTTTGGCCTCAACTCAACTCAATGTGTTTGGAGGAAGAGAAATGCTGAATATGACCCCGAAAACACCATCCCTACTGTCAAGCATGGCGGTGGAAGCCTTATGCTTTGGGGGTGTTTCTCTTCTAAGGGGACAGGTCGACTTCACCGCATCGATTGGAAGATGAACGTGGCCATGTACCACAGAATCTTGGGTGACAACCTCCTTGCCTCCACAAGGACATTGAAAATGGGTCATGGATGGGTCTTCCAGCATGACAACGACCCAAAACATACAGCCAAGGAAACAAAGGAGTGGCTCCATAAGAAGCACATCAAGGTCATGGAATGGCCTAGCCAGTCTCCTGACCTTAATCCTATTAAAAATCTATGGAGAGAGCTGAAGCTGCGAGTTTTCAAGCGCAAGCTGCCAAAATCAGCAGGGGATCAAATACTTATTTCCTCCACTGTATATGTTTTTATGTTTTTGTAGCTGGCCCACCTGGTCTTGTGATTGAGCTCTTGTTGAACTCTCCTCTGTACCTAGAAATGAAAGCCCACTGCTCCCCGTCCAGCAGGGCTTTAGGCTGAGGGGTCATCCAGGTCTTGTTGTTGGAGAAACAACCCACCTGGCTGGTACTGTGTTCCCCACACAGAAGTTCAGGCATCAATCAAGCGCAACGTTACGACCACTGACAGATAACGTGATTTAACAGTACTCATCTTGTGCAACGCTCTTCTGGGAAAAACCTGCATCCTGGTATTCACATTAATCCTATTTAAGCACTTGGCACCAACCAAATTTTTTTCTGCAGACGGATTACACCTTCAACCCGGTAACATTTTTCAGGAGAGGACACAGACGGCTTAAGTCAGTGAGTGATAAATAAAACTGATGGCACGGAGAAGGCGCCGCCCGTGACCAACTGAAATATGAAGATAAACTACATCAAAGCGAGGACATTAGACGTGATAGCGCTGCCTGATAGCCAGGTTTGACCATTCTTTACTCTGAATTCTTTGTTCCACGTCCACGGCTGCTGAAAGCCCCACCTTCAGCAGGTATAATGCGCTGCCCTTGTCAGCTGTCAAAACCCAGTGCAGTGGTGGCACGCCACTGTCACTCACTGTCACGCCGCTAAAGAGGAGCACGGAGAACGAAAAGAGCAATTTGCGTCGAGCTTTGTTGCGAGCCCGTTTTCATCCAAAAACCATCTAATGACAGAATAGCACAGCTGGTTGGAGCTAAAGAGCTGGAGAGGTTGCCCTTAAATTAAAAGGTGGCTGGTCCGATTTCCACCATGCTAATCTCACGATAATCTCACGATACGATACACGATATTTGGCTCACGATACGATATATATCGATATTCATCTTACAATACATTTACATCATTTTCCGAAAGATTTTAAAGGGACAAAGTGATTTTTGGTGACATCTTGTAAGTGTTCAAATGACTTTGTTTGAATTAATTGAACTGAAAGCATCAATTACACATTATATGGCTGACAGGCAGCTTGCAAATGCTGGACAAAATGAATAAAAGATTTGTTGAGAAAAATTGTTTCATTTATTTAAACAGTGCAAATTGTTGCTTGCAAGCTTTTAAAGGTGGGACACGGGGGTTTTGAAAGAAGCTTAGAATATCAATACCCACGGCTGAAAAAAAAACGATACTCGATATATATCGCAGAATCGATAAAATCGCTCAGCGCTACTTAGAAGTGACTATGGATAAAAGTGAGTCGCAAGTACCTTAGATTTGGGTAATATCTCATTTTAAAGCCATACAATGAAGCAACATAGCATTTGGAGTGAAAAAAAGGAGAACTTTTATATTACTGATCTAAATATTCACTAAATATTTATATCAAAATATTATATATTTTTTTCTTTTTTAAAAAATTGAAATAAAACTTGTTCTAATAAAATCAGGGCCAACTTCACTGACTCAAGCAATATTTCTCACGTTTAATCTATGTAAATTTTCTACTAAAATTATATACCAATTCCGTTGACATGTCTTTATCAAACGCTGCCTAATTAAAATGAAGCTCGTACTGTAATGACATGGAAATTAATGTGAAATTAGAGGGCAAATTTCTTAAATGCCAGATATCAATCATCATTTTTTAACCGTGTAGATAATTAAGTAATTAATCTTTTTTTTTTTCTTCCTTGTCAGCAATCTGACGAGAAACTAAAACTGAATCTGCAGGTTTCTCAGAAAACTTCCATCATAGATGATAGACTGCAGCGGGAAAAAGGTGGGGGAATTCATGTCCAATCCAGGAAATGTCTCATAATTTTACGTTTGTGGAAACCCGCAACGACCCGTTATAAAGATGCTCCACAGTTGGTGACGCCCGGTGTCTCCCGCCAAAATGTGACACAAGGCGACAATTCCTGTACAGGGATGCAGTTTCCTAAAACTAACTGAAGGTTTAGTGCACACACAAAGCCAAAAAGAACTTAAAAGCACACAGTACAAAACAAAACGACACAAGTTTCATGCAAGACTTGAGCCACTTGACCTAACCCTAACCCCCAATGACAAAGCTACCAAAAATAAACATGTGAGAATTTATTCATGGGCATTTTGTTTTAGTCATCTCTCCCAGGAGGTCACAAATTTTTCTTTAAATAGTTGAAAAGAAAAAAGACATTTGACAAATACAAGTCAAATGAGCAAAAATTCAAAGCTGAAATTGTTGAATAGGCAACACCAACACCTACTTCCCAGCCCAGCCATGAGGCAAACAGCTTGGCAGCCCCAACAGAAAGCAAACTTATAAATAACAGGTGGTGTTCGAGAGCCAGAGACTCAGATACTAAATGCTCAAGTCACAGTTTTTGGGAGACGGATTCATCGTGGCGCTTCAGTGCCTACGAAACGGAGCACGAAAGAGAAACCCGTCACAGTAAAGGGCATCTTCTGACACTGGAGTCGATGTGCAGTCATAAATCACTTTCTCTCTGAGTTTTAGCGGGAAATTAATTTGTGCCAACTTTTCTTTTTTTTTTTTTTTTTAATGAAAATCCCTGAGTGGCCGGCGCATTGCACAATTCAGTTTTGATCCCCCACCCTTTTCATTCGAAGCAAACAAGAGAAAGAAAATTTCATCATGGCACTTTCTTTTCTGCCCGTTTCAGGTTCACAGGCTTCCAGCTGCCGCCGGATCACAACCAGCCCGAGCCTGCTCTCTCTCTCTCTTTGATTTGGATAAACAAGTGAACCAGCTCACGCATGACGCAAGCTTTGACCAACAATCTTGTTTTTAACATGAATTTAATAAACAGCCTCAGGCGGAGCCGAACAACTCGGATGGATGTCAAATTAAAATTGGAAAGAGCAGCAAGTTTCAAAAACAGAGTGAGAAATCATGAAACTTGAGTGAGTCATTTTATCTGTTAAGATCATTAGCCGAAAAGTCAGGTGACTCAGAAAGAGACAACATATTTAATTGACACAGTCAATAAGGAAGTCTGCAGAGGCTGCCTGACACTTCAGTTCTATGAGTGACAGGCTGATGAAATGACCTTATCAAGTGTGAAAAAGAAGGCAGAATCGCAAAAATAACATTAAGTTAGTGGCTGCACTACCAGACATAAACGTGGGTCTTTTAATGGCCCGTAAACAGCTTGCATGCTCTGTGGATGCTATATATCTAATGACGTGAATGTGCAACAGATGGGATCCCTGAAACACAGGAGAGCATCTCAAGGCACATATTCAACCATTAAATCAAAACTTCCGGATGATAATGCTTCCGATAAGCCAGCTCTGCCAGAAAAAAACACTCACGGCTGGTAAAAAGAAAGAAACAGAGCAAGTTTCAGACATAAAAAAAAAGAGTTTGCTGTTTTCTTACCGTCGTAGCCAGCTTCTAACAAGCCAAACTGCTCCAGCACCTTAACAAACAGGACGACCACTACCAGCACGGCGATCATTTCCAGCCCCTCTAAGTTCATAGTCAGCATGCTGCGCGGGTCACAGGACGCCCATGGCCGACCACGTAGATCTCAGCGTGCAGCGCTGTCAGCGGGTCATTTTACTCCACTTAAGAGCCATGCATGTATGGCTCTGATTAGACGCCGGCGCAAGGCAGGGAGGGAGCTCGGGAGGGAAAAAAGAAGTGAGTGGAAGAGAAAGGAAGGAGGGGGAAATGGAGTGGCAAGGATGAAAGGCAAGGGGGTGTGAAAAGGGAAGAGGAAATAACAGAGGGAGGAGAAGGGATGAACCTCATCGCCATGACAGAGATGGATGACTGACAGGAGGCTAAAAGAGAAGGTGAGTCCTAAATAAAAAAAAAAAAAAAACGGTTGGTGGTCATCTTTTCCTGTTAACGCCGACACGAGGTACAACTGTGAAATACCTTAACAACCAGATGGATGCACCGACACCGATGTTTCTCTCGGGATCATTTTCAGGTTCAAGGTTCTGATTTTGTCCGAAGTGAAATTTTATTATTCGTCTGGCAACATCCTCAGCTTTACTTTCATACTTGAAACGCGCTAACAAGTAGGGGTGAGTATTGGCAAGGACCTTCGCAATACGATATGTATCGTGATACTTGGGTCATGATGCGATGTTATCAGAATATCGACGATATCACGATATATTGTGATATTCTACCCAAGTTAATATTAAAATTAAAAGTAGAGATGAAAAATCAAGTTGCTGTATATGTTCAACAGATGATATTAGATCATTCAGAGGACAAATTGAGTCAAAACTATGTGTTTTTGCACATTTAAGTGAATAAATGAATTTTCCATTAAAAAAAATCAATATTAGGAGGCTGAAAAATTGATATTATACCGGGTGGCTGAAAATCGCGATAAATCGCCAAAACAATTTTTTTTCACACCCCTACTAACAAGTCAAGCAAGTTTGTGAGATGTGTTTAACATCATTCTGCCATCAAACAAACTAAATTAAAGTCATCTTTGCCTTTTGAAATGACACTCATATCTTAATAGTTTTTAATAGTTTTCACAAATGAATTTAAAGTCTTGCACAGCTTTATTTTCTCCTTCTTAGCCAGTAATAAACTCATTATGTGACACGTCATGTAAGTTCACATTTGCGGTGTACCCACGACCTCTGTGGAAGAGGTCATGAGATGTTGAGTAATAAGCATGTTGTAACACTGGCACATCACAGCTGGTTTCATCCTGGTAAGGATGAGATGCGCTTTGCAGAAATTTGCGTGCATCGCTGTTAAGCTACAATCTGTGACGTAAAAAGAAATACGTTTGGAAAAAAAAAATCAACTCGATTTGCCTAATGTTGTCATTTTTTTCCCCAATATGTCTGCCTTTTTCAAAATTGAAGGGTCTGCATTAGGGCTGTGTTTGAAGCTCACCGTGTCCTGGACTCTGAATGAAGCAGGAAAACCTTAAGGGAGAGATGAAGAGGAAGAGGTCAGGTAGAAAGACAACACGGTGGAGAGAAGAACCTTTGAGGGTCTTAGTGGAAACGTGCCTGCAGGGACAAAGCAGGATTGTGCCAACAGGCTGGTGCTACAGACCAGAGAAGGAAATCATCCGGTGTCTCCCTGATTCCCTCAGTGGAGGGGGGATTTTTTTCATATTTTTCATCATACAGGATGATAATATATTAAAATGACTAGACAGACTTCACTCCACTTTGAATCCAAACAATACTGGTCTGATTCCTTTAATATGTTACGTACTAACACACCAACCCATTATGTCTATGGTGAATGCATCTTTAACAATAGATGTTTAAACTCTTGTTATCTAATAATCTTGCTGCCAAAACCTGATGAAAGGAGCATGCAACTTCTGTCACATTCAAGATCTCATATTCAAAAAGCTAAATACTTCTTTGAAGCAGAGCCATAGCTACCTCTGCCTGCGACACAAAACACAGGAACGATCATCCTTCCAGGGCTTAATTAGAAAACATGATAATGTAGTTTCTTATTAAAAGATGCTCAGCAGATAAGGTCCCCTGCACAGCCTCTCAGGCATGATCAACTACACAAACTGGGGAACTGTGAGGATGCTTTTTTACCATGGAAACAACCTTTTTTTTTTTTTTTTTTTTTTTTCCTCACTGTTATTTTCTTTTATTTGTGGAAGCTGAGAAAGTACCAATTATAGTGAGCTCCGAGAATCTCTGCGCACACGAGTGTGTCTGCCGTCAACGGGTTTGACAGGACTGGCAAACGTGTAGGAAGCTCCGCAGAAATGGAGGTCGCGAGGGCGAAAGGAATTTGTAAGTGGCGTCTCACTCAAAGGGATGTGGGGGAAAACCGCCATGGATGTTCTTCCTCTTCTTTTTAAATCTTAGCTGATATCAGAACGTACTGTCTTTAAATGCCTCCTATTCAACACAAATACCAGAACGTGACCTGATCCCACAGAGAGCGTCATCCACTTCCCAACATCTGCTCTCCAATCACCTCAGGGCTTTGCACAGGGAGTAATCAGGGCCCTTGGCTAATGGTGATGAAAATAATCAAGATTTGTGCATGTCATCAGCACACAGTGTGCTGTATCAATCAGCGCATGATTGGTGATGAAGGTAATTGCCATTGCATGGCATGGTGGTGTGCTGGTTGGATGGGGGAGCATGCCTTTCCTTACTGTAGGTGGCAGACAATGTCTGCAGCACCTGCGAAAAGACAAAAACTGCTGCAGGAAAAATACAACTGAGAGCGTATCAATCTAAATTGAAACAAAGGAGTGAGTCATAACCGCTGGGGACTTTGAAACAGATGGGTAATAATAGTAATACAGGAAGCACAAACTGGCAACGAGGTAATTATGTGCTGATATTTGAAGGTGATTTTGGTTTTTTCCCCCATTTTTCTTAATGGAAGATCTTTATGGGATTACATGAACTAAATGGCAAGAGCAGTGTACCACCTTTTAATTAGCTAATTGGCAAAACAATACATTTCGGGTCATATTTCCTTAAGCAGCTGTCATAAAAAGTAAAAGCGCAGAGCTGTATCCTCTGTGACATTGCCGTGTCTCCAAAAAAAAGAACAAGAAACAAACAAGTTCTGTTGTCTTCGTTAAGCATGGGCAGACACATGGTGCACATGGAGGTGAGAAGAAGTCGTAGATGTTAGCCTCCTCGATTATTAGTTTTGGTCTTTTCATTGGGTTTTCTCAAACCTGCTCCCAAAACAGAAAAGAACAATTTTAATGTCGTGCTATTGGCTTAAAACTAGAAACTGTACCGTCATTAGCGCCCTTAATCAGTCAACACAACACAGCTCGAAAGAAATTACCTCTTTTCTAATAATTTGTTCCTCTGATTTCCAGGTAAAATCATTGCACCTTTTATAAAACACCAACAACCCCCTGAAAACAAAAAAAAAAAAACTTTTCTAGCTTTGCGAAACTGGCTTCGTTCATTACAACTGACGCCGCTGACGTAAAGACTTCCGAAGGTAGAAAGTGTTTCCTTCAGTCAAATCAAGTTACAATTGAATTCCTGTCTGAGGACAAAGCACGGCGCTGGAACATGGCGTTAAAACAAATTGATGTCCTCCATTTGTTTGGGGAGATGAAACGAGGGGGCCACGGTGGCCCGGAAGCCTCAAAGGGAACCGCTGGGTGCAAACTAACACGATTCAGATCGGGTTCATTTCAGAGAAGTGACAAACTGTCCTACAATGAACTTGAAGTCATATTTGCACAAAAAAAAAGCTAAAAAAAAAACTGGTTCTCACAGATAATCAAATAGAGGTCTGTTTTACTCTATAGGGAGCAGTATTACTATTCCTGCCAGAGGTCTGAACCGAACAGTGAAATGATCAGTGGGAATAAATAAAGGCAGAACTAATCTGCCTGAACATGTTGGGGCTCAGTTGGACTCGATCACTGCTTCAATCTAATAATCAAACAAAGATGCCTAGAAGGTAAACCACCCGGGTCCCTGGGAAGAGGCGTGTTTGTCTGCCTGTGCTGCCACCAAGTGGAAAAAGACCAGAATTTACCGGTCAAAGCCTTCACCGTGCAACAAAATTCACATCATTTATACATTTACTGTGCTTTTAAAAACAATAAAAAATCTGAATTTATTTACAATCAAAAATGAAACTTGAAGTCAGCATCGTTTTAGTATTTGGTGAGATTTGCCATCAGATTTTCCTTCAACACAGAACAACAGAGAAGGTACAAGAGACTGCATAAAATATCATTTAAAACTAAAACCAAAAAAAGATTTGGAACTTTTTCAAGATGCAATAAAAACGTCCATTTCTGTGTTTCTGTGACATTTCTGCACAGAACTGATAAATGACTTCCCCTTGCATAATGAAGTTCCAGCTTTCATTTCTGGATGCAGCGGCAGACTGCGTTGGGTTATTTATAGTTTTCCTGACCCCAAAGTGCTCCAGAGCCCATGTGATATATTGATCATGGTATTTCTATTCTCTATCAGTCTTGAACATGCTTACATCCAACTGGGGCTTCAGATTTGAGTTTTCTCCCCCCCGCCAGGTTTTATGAAAATGATGTTAATATATATTTATATATAACTATTATCCACAACAAAGAATATTAGTCATGTCAGCAATTGTCTAAAGCAAATCTTTGCCTATAAGTTTTTTATTTTCTGAACATCCATCAGCCAACTGAGGGTGAATAACCCCAAATCCAAAAAAAAGTTGGGCTGCTGTGGAAGACTGAAATCAAAACAGAATGATGATTTGCAAATCTCATAAATCCATATTTTATCTCTAGTAAAACACAGCGTCCCAACTCCTTTGAAATTGGGGTTTCCTTTACATGAATGTTCATGTCGTTCTGATTTTTTTTTTTATCAAAAATATATGCACATGAAAACCCGAGCCTCTTAATATAATTTGATCCTCGTCTTTTATTTAGGAATTAAATATAAACCAAACCAGCAGTGCACAACAGAGTGAGAGTACACTATACCCTTATTATTCACAGGGGTTACGTCCATTCCTCCTGCTGCAAATCCAAACAAATCTGTGAATTACCGTATTGGCTCAAATATAGGACGATATTTTATTCTAGAAATCATATTCTCAGAAATTGGGGTTTTTTTTTTTTTTTTTATAATCGAGGACTAGACTTTTCTGTTGTAGTTACACATCTGTGCCACTAGATGGAGCCACACTGGAGTAACCAGTAAGTGAATGGAGCATCACAGCGAACGCAGGAAACACGTGACCGTGCTGAACAAAGAGGTTTGAAAGTTTTGTTGCAGTCCAGATTTTGTATTTTTTTTAACAAAAATAAATTATTAATGTTGTTCTTGAAATTGAATATAACTTGACTTTGATGGTTATGCAGTTATTGACATCATTAATGCAGTTATTGAACTACTTGGTTGTTGCTTATTCACTGAGTCATAGTCTCAGATTTTAAGAGAATAAAGTTTATTAAATAGTACTATATCTTGATCTTAAATAACATGGAAACCTGACATGTACCCTACCTTAAGTTTGGTAGCATACTTCCTAAAAAAGATTAAATCATTAAAATGTTCAACTATACAGCAGAATGTTATCTTTGTGATTTTTTCTATAGTAATTGTACAATAAAAAGTTGTTTTATGAATAACCTTATTGTCTTCATCATATTTCTATTTTCCCAAAATGATGAAAAATAGGGGTCGTCCTATTTTCAGGCCAATACGGTATTGATGCAGTTTTAAAAGGCCTATGTATGATATTATATACGCTAAAATATGCTTCCCAAACATATTCTAAAGACATTCTTACTCACAATTCAGTAAAAATGTAGTTATGATGAATTAAAAACTTTTTCATTTTGTAGTGTGATAATATTTATTAATAATAATAATTTAAAAAAAAAAAAAAAAAAAATATATAAATATATATATATATATATATAGATATATATATATATATATATGTATATACACAAAAAAACTAGTTAGGGTTGGATGTAAATGTTTTTCTGCCAAAAAATGCCCTAAGAAATTCATAAAATCGCAGGGGGCTACCACAAATTCAAATACATAAAAAAAAAACTTTGAGAGCAAAATCCACGAACATAGGGCCGCGAACGGTGAACCGCGAATGGGCAAATCTCTGATGAACTATTGTTAGCCAGATCGCTATCTGTATGCAGCTAATCCCACTTTTCTGCACCTGCACAGCTTTTTCTAGCTGCATGGCAGTCAATAATCCAGCTGCAAGTGCACATCCTGATATTGGACCACCACGCCCCGGTGGGAATGTGACGATTGATGCCAGTGAACCAGTGAGTGTTACGCCGCGGCAGAAACCCAAAACAACCCCTTCGCAACCCGAAGCCAGCTGATGTTACTTTTGTTTCTTCCAAGTCTAAATATTAATCCGGGAAACAGCAGCGACACGCTTGTCGGGATAAAATTACTTCAGATAGGGATATGATTACATTTCTGGCAATAACACTAAAAAAAAGATAAATAAAATGAAAGTTGGAGATTCATAGATTAGCTGTGTTTCTCATGTAAGAGCAGTCCTTGTTCTATAACATCTTCCAGCAGTTGGTGCGGTAAACAAACATCATTCCCAGTGGCATACAGATTTATCCATACGCCTCAGGAAATGGAATGATGGGATGATGGGAGATAGTTTTATTTCAGTAACCGTAGCAGTGAAGCTCCCTGCAGTAATTCCTACAGGGACATAAAAACTCTGAACATCAGTGTACGTCATATCAATAACCACTGCACGTTTACCAGAGACCAGACAGCTGGCAGTTAATACCTGGAGTTACACGAACAAAAGAGCCATAACCGCACTAAATGTTCTCTCAGCTCTGCTGCGCTGTG
Organism: Hirundichthys speculiger; assembly: GCA_018398805.1. Classification (NCBI taxonomy): domain Eukaryota; kingdom Metazoa; phylum Chordata; class Actinopteri; order Beloniformes; family Exocoetidae; genus Hirundichthys; species Hirundichthys speculiger. The sequence goes on along the minus strand of JAGFBZ010000684.1, from coordinate 83,385 downwards.
GCGTCACCCACCAAGCACTTCTGAAAGCAGAGCAGGGATTGTGAGAGAAGTGTTGCATGTGTCAGAAGGGCTGGGAGAAAATTAATGAGACAGATCCAAAGTCCCTTTAGCGTACAGTGGTTTACAGTACTTTTACTGGAATTATTTACCTCCGATTCAGTATAATAATATCAATTAAACTGTTCAGAGACAGCGGAAGCAGGCAATACTCAAAGATAACTTTAAACCAAAGTTCAGTTTTTGTTTTCTTAGTCGTTATGCTCAGCACAAGCTTGACGATTCTCGTACAAAGTGATAGTTGTTTACTCTTAAGGGTTGCATTTCAGCAGAGATGGAGTCGTTTTTAAGTCAGATCAGATGGGGCGCGCGAGCTTGCATCGTGATTGGTAGCGAACCCCAAAAATGACAGCTGCTCTCGCCGTGGTTGGCCAGAGTCGCCACTCAGCTCTGTAAACACCAGAAGGCCTGAAAGGAGAGCAGGCCAGCAACAAGGAGCGTGCTGGACATTCCCGTCACCTTTAATAAATTCAGCGTGCATTGCAACCTCAAAGTTCCTGATAGAATAACTACTTGTGACTGATGAACAGACTGAGTGTACCTATCCGACTCCCACACAAACGGGCGAGACGTTTATGTAACAGAAAGTGCAGGGACACACTCCTCATATCGCCATAGCAACACTAATGTGTCTATTATCTTAGGGCATTTCATACACTGCGGGACACTTAAAACTGGTCCGGGAGAGTTTGAAAAGGCCACAGCTTCAGTGAGAGGTTACTGGACCGTCATTCCTACTCATGCAGATTAATGCAGCTATGAAAATGAATTGAAAAGCATCAGAGTGGGACATGGAGTACCATTATGGTGCCATTACGGTGCCTCTCAGGCAGTGTTTTATGGTGTGTTCTTGTCACGAAAGTCTTTTATCGTCAGTGAGGGATCTGAGAAATCTGTACAAAACATATAATAAACAAATTAAAGTTTACCAGGGGAGTAGAAGCTGCTGCTAACTTTTTTATTTTAATTAAAGGAATGAAAAAGAAAAATGCTTCATCTCCAATTTGCCAATTTTTGTACGGACTCAAGACCAAAGATTTCTTCATAGCAAACTTGGTCTAATTGTCAGAAGTGCTGAGAAAATGGCTTGCTCACCAGTTAAACCATAGACGACCAGAGCATGTTTACTGGGAGCGCACCAACTATCTGGGACTTTCAGGTAGCCGATAGGAATTGTCTGTGTAAAATTATTTTTATGTTTATATCAGTGCAGAGGAGGAGGAGGAAGTAGGAGGAGGAAGCTCTACAGCAGAGTTCCAGACGAGCTGCTCTGATCTGGATGAAAAGATGCTCCATAGCGGTTTGCGGGTAGCACAACCTGCTCTTAAAGGCAATGGCTACTGACGCACTGATTGGTTTAACAGGTGGAACGCCCTAACCACTCCTATGCATAATGTAGCGGGTAGCGCAGGTGGGATAGCGGGTTTAGCAAGGTGGAAGATTGCGATTTTTGCGGGGGAACGTCCCTCCCGCTACCCGCTATCCCTTAATAGCGGCTTTAGCAGATCTGGCAGAAGATCGGGCCCTTACAGTCCTGATGACAGTTTAGTCACAGATTAATCCAGCAGCTGCAGCTCAACATCAGCAGTGTTTTTCCAACCCCCAACAGAACAGAGACAGAAGTTGATTCTTTTTCTTTAATTTTCTATCGCGACCCAGATCACAAGGGAAGTCATTTAACGTTAACTTTCTTATGGAAAGTCCTTGCTCCTTTGTTAAACAAAGTAAGCAGCCTAACATTATTTATGTCATGTGCACGACGGCATGTCACTTCTGTCTCTACAGCTACAATAAAATGGTAAATGGTAAATGAACTGCACTTATATAGCGCTTTCCAGACACCATCATGGTGCCATCAAAGCGCTTTACAATGGCCTCTCATTCACCCATTCACACACACATTCATACACCAGTGGGCAGCTGCTGCCATGCAAGGTGCTGCCAGACCCACTGGAGGCAAGTTAGGGTTCAGTGTCTTGCCCAAGGACACTTTGGCATGTGGACAGTTGAAGCCGGGATCAAACCGTCAACCTCCCAGTGACTGGACGACCCGCTCTACCAACTGAGCTACAGCCACCCAATAGAGGAAACCCGAGTGCCGTGAAAATGGCATCCACTGGGTGGCAGCACTGGTCGCTACTGTCGCATTTGGAGCTTTTGCGAGACAGTAAACTTCCGGTTTTCGGAACTCCCACTGATTCCGAGCCAGGACGAAACAGTCGACATGCAGAACCTCACAAGTTCATCAAGAAAGAGATCAACACTGACTGTGAAATAGAGAGTTGAACCCGTCTACTGGAATAAATGGAGAAAAAAATAGCGGCGAAAAATAGTGGAGACGGACACATGTCCAATCACAACGAACCCCACCCCCCATCTATTTGGGATACTTATAATCCAGCAGCAGGAGTTGTGATGATGAAGATGAGGAGGCTGTCCTCAGCCATGATGAGTTATTTTATTGGATTATATAAAGACAAAAAAAAAAATAGTATAAAGATAAAATAAAGCAATGTACTCTACAATACAATGTGCCCCCACGTGCCACAAGAAACACATGAACAACAAGCTTGAAACACATGAGCATCTTGTTTCCTTTAAGGGTTTAGGAATGTAAAGCCTGTTTTTGTTTGAAATTTCAATCGTATGCCTCCCACTATAGTTCAGAGAGAAACAACAGGCATATAAACCACAATTTTGGACCACTCACCATCAACCAGTCTGTATTACAGTGGATATTTAGTGTCAATTTTTAAAGCCTACTGTGTAGATTCTGCACTGAACATCACCATGCCGCTGTGGTACCTTATATGCATGAAAACGAATGCATAACTGTATCCCACGTTCTCCCTTCAAGCTCTCTGTGAAATGTGCTTACAGTGCACCCAACTGCCTACTCCAAGATCTATTGCTTAAGAGAGTTACGCAGACTCCCTCATTCATTTTGCTTTCAAGCTCTTCGGCAATACCCAAGTGAAATATGACTTACTGTACTTTAAGTGTCATCTATTCAGTCTCTTTCCCGCAGCGCAACTAAATGACAGTTATGTCTACTGGTCTAACTCAACATTTAATTACTCTTTGATAAAGAGTGGACTTGGTCTTTTGTTGCAGTGTTAAGCTGTGATGGTGATGCATATTATTGCAGGAAGACACTGATGCAACATACAAATACTTCTGCACAGGCTAAATATGGCAAGACGTGTGTGCTCTCACTGTGAAATCAAAAACGGGAAAAGCAAATTGAAAAAGTCAGGCAAGTTTGTGGAGTTCAGCTTGAAATGTTTCAATTTCAATTTGAAGTCAATTTCATGGGCTGCTGATGAGGCAACATGAATTAAGGTGGAATTATGGAAGAAACAGTTTTAATGAGGAACTTTCTGGATGCCTCACTCTGTAACACAAGGAGAATTATATAAAATGCTCTAAAAAAAAACAAGAAATACAGAATTAAAAGCAACATCCTTGTCTTAATGTGTCATATTATGACCTCTTCCTCCCCCTTCCCCTCACGCCTACCTGTCGTCTTGCGTCTTTGTTTCGGCTGAAGGGAAAAAATGACCATTAAAGCTCCCATGATGCCCTCCAGACTTTCTCGCTCAGTGATCTGGAAGTCCTGCTAAATTTCACACACTTGCACTCCCACACTCGGGCAGCTCGGGAGTGAAAGAAAGTGGTGAAAGAAAAATAAACAACAAAAAAACAAAAGGAAATTTGAAAATAAAAATCAACTCTCCGGTCCAACTTCTCCTTTATATACACATTCGTTAGGTGGGCTGAGTCGAGTGGGAGTGGGAGTGAACCATGCGCGCCCCTGTCGAGGTTTGAATTTTGACGCGCACACTCTGCAGCCTCCCTCTCTTCTCCCGTTTTCCCGCTTGAAAGTGAGAGCTCGCTGGCTGATCTCTGCTCTGCAAAAAAAAAGCGACTTTGTGCCAGTTGAGCATCTGGATTAATTGAGTGCACAGACAGACAGCCAGTAACTGCTGTGGAGAGAAGTACTGCAGCTCTGAAACAGATTTCCCCTCCCAAGAGGAGGCACAAACTAGAGGGAGCTGAGAGGGTTCACGCCGCGGATCACCACTCTGCCTTAGCTGCTATTAAAACCACCTCTCCTGCTGTGAACGTGAGGAGGAACTGTAGCGTGTCCAAAGCACTAAGGGTGGTAAGAGGTGAGGGCTGGAACGAGCTGATATTAATATTCAAATTATGTGCAGGCAATCACCGGTGAGCTCTTCTGCCCTCTGATGCTGACAAGTCATTTTTATAAACAGATTAATGACAGAGCAGAAGCACTCCTGTGGTAATCTGATCTATACACTGCAGCGGAAATATGCCTTTAATCACCTAAATTAAAACTGAAATTATAATTTTCTTTTTTTAATCCCTACTAGTCATTAATGGACCAGAAAAACACCCAGCAACATGATATTCAAGAAAAAAAAAAATATTCTGATGGAACATGGATTTAGTTTAAGCAATTACCGGCTTAATAGCCTGCCCTCTGCAATCATGCAAAAGTTATTTCCCACGCCGTCACACACCCAGTAAAATTAAGAGACTGCCTCCTCACAGCTGATCCTGCGGTTGTATTTTATTATTTTTTTTGTAATAATCAGATAGACTTGTGGGAGGATCCCCAGGATTAAAAACACAGTTTCGAGGTCAGAATCACATTGCAGCCCACATCTTTTTCATTTGCATCCCTTTGCTTAGATCGGGTGGGTGAGGGGGGGTGAAAATCACACACACTTGCCTGATATGTCACATCAAAAGAGGAAAATAGAGTGAAAAATTACATCCGCTTCCCAAAGCCACCCACGCGCAGTTCAATTCATGAACTGTGTGACGGCAGTCCAATTCAGAAGCGAACAAGCAACAACTGCAATCAAGCGCCCGTTAGCGCCCACTCCATTAACCTGCTTCCTGTCAGCCACACGGACTTTGTCTGAGAGCTGTAGGAGGTCTCACTGCAGCAGAGGGTAAGGTCACGCTAAAACAATGCAGTTTAGCAGCATCTGTCAACCAAGTCTTACAGTCAGGAAAGGCTCCGTAAAACTGCATACGTATGAACACGGCACAGATTGAAACTCCCATAAAGGGGGAGTGCAGCCATCGTGGATGTTGAGGTCCTTCTGCTCCTGTGTGCAACCTATTTATTTTGTAACTGGGTTTTATAAAAAAAGATGCTGACCGGCAACAGGCAGCGAAATTACCTCAACACGACACCTGCATTATAATACTAAACCCTTCACGAGGCAGAACAATACCTACCAGGGAATAACCCTTTTCCACACTTTGCACACATGTCTGATTTCTATCTGATTTAAACTAAATAAATTCATAATGAACAGCACTAGAGCTGAGCAATTTTATCGATTCTGTGATATATATCAATATTTTGTTTCCCCAGAGAGTATCGCTTTTTCAGCCGCGGGCATCGATATTCTAAGCATCTTTCAAAATCCCCATGTCCCACTTTTAAAAGCTTGCAAGCAATAATTTGCACTGTTTAAATAAATGAAACTATTTTTCTTAACAAATCTTTTATTCATTTTGTCCAGCATTTGCAAGCTGCCTGTCAGCCATATAATGTGTAATTGATGTTTTCAGTTCAATTAATTCCAACAAAGTCATTGGAACACTCAAAAGATGTCACCAAAATCACTTTTACCCTTTAAAATCTTTCGGAAAATGAAGTAAATGTATTGTAAGATGAATATCGATATATATCGTATTGTGAGCCAAATATCGTGTATCGTATCATATCGTATCGTATCGTGAGATTAGTGTATCGCTACAGCCCTAAACAGCACATAGACTGTTTCTAGACTGCTGCTCTGCCTTAGACATCAGTTCATCTTTCGCTTAACTCAGAGAATGTTCAACAGGGACATACTGGTTAGGTCGGCCCAGAGGGGTTTTTGGTCATGATCGCAGTTCACTTGGGTCAGTGTGAACACAGCAACCACCCTCTGGTGCGCGCCAAAACGGGCCTAAATGGCCAAAATGGCCAGAGAGCAGTTGGAAGAGGGGGGGACTCGGTCATCGTCAAACTCTGTTGCTGTTTGTTTGTGGTGCGAAAGCTCCAGGACATCAGGCCGGCCCATCTCCAAGGGTGTACAGCACACATCTAAGCTAAACATGCTTGCATAGTGCTATCAGTTGTGAAGGAGAACGACGAAACTAGAAAAGCACTCGGAGAGCGCAGACCTCCGCCAAGCGCAACAATTCTCCCATATAGCGATTTACACCATAAATATTAGTCGTACATATAGCACTGACAATAAGGGACCGCTAAAAAAGTACCATATCTTTATTTTGTGATGCACACAAAAATAAACAATAATGCTATAAAGATTTCATGTAATATTTGTTTCCAAAGTCAATATATTGAAATTAAACAACCTCAATGTTTTTATAGAGATTGCGATAAAATCCGCCTCCTGGATCAGATCCGGATCAGCCTTTGAAATTTGATAGAGGTTCCCATTGTCAATCCCTGAGTCAAATTTCATGAGTTTTGGGCAATAATTAATAGAGATATTGAGAAACAAAACTTTTGGCCCCATTTACCGCAACGTCATGGAAAATTTGAAAGTGATCCAGAATCCAGGATTTCTTCCGATCACACCCAAAATGAAATCAGTTCTTCCTTTTCACATTTCTGACAACTCCTGAAAATTTCATCAAAATCCATCCATAACTTTTTGAGTTATCTTGAACGCAGGCAAACAAACAGACAGACAAACAGATCAACGCCGACAAAAACATAACCTCCTTGGCGGAGGTAACAAAGTAACGCTAGCGGTCGCAGACAAACGACTTCCAGCCGCTTGGTTGACAAGCTGTTTGGCTCATCTACAGTTAAATAATGTAGAGAAAAATGGCCAAGTCTGGGCCAACAGCACGTAGTTGTCGTGTCACCGTGCTTTTCAGCTCTTCGCTTCAGGCTGGCTGTCATGGAAACATGACCCGCTGCCAAGACTGTCGCCACATGCTGTGGTGTCTGGGCTACAGTGAAAACAACATGAACCGAACTAACTGGTACCGTGTAATCTGGTGAGCACCAACATGTGTGAAAACGACCTAAAAAAGGCTGCGCCGCACACTGGGAAAGCAAGAATCAACGAGCTCATCTCTGCATAACTAGTAAACTGTCGCTGCAGATGCTAATTTTTCAGACCTGAAACACCACATTTCTTTTATTTTCCTTTTTCACCGATTCCTCCAACTCCTGACTGCGCCATGGAAATTATAATTTCTGATTTATGCTATTTAAAAGATGACTAGTGAGCATCAAAGTAATGTTGTACACATGTCTCTCCATTAACAACCAAACACAGTAATGAGAGTATGACATGGGTGCAGGAATCAGCACGTGCATCGCATCAGAAGATTAATTTCATATCCATCCATCCTGTATACTTGTCTCATCCCATTGGAGGATGATATGAGTTGGAGCAAAGACCGGGTTATGTCTACTGGGTGAGAAGCAGAGAGCACTTTGAACAGGACATCATGGCTGACGCAACCATGCAATCATACCTACAATCAATTTAAGAAACGCCAATTAACCAAACATGAATGTCATGAATGTCAAACATGAATTGGACTTCTGGAGGAAGTCAGAGCACCTGTAAGAAACCCACAGAAGAAAGAACATCCATACTCAGTTAAACATAGTTCTGATTACACGTAGGGGTGTGAAAAAAAATCGATTTGGCGATATATCGCGATATTCGGCCGCCCGATATAATATCGATTTTTTTTAGCTCCTAATATCGTTTTTTTAGGAAAATTCATTCATTCACATAAATGTGCAAAAACACTAAAAATAAACAATAAATAGGTTGTTTTGAAGCAGTTTTGACTCAATTTGTCCTCTGAATGATCAATATCATCTGATGAACATATACAGCAACTTGATTTTTTCATCTCTACTTTTAATTTTGATATTAACTGGGTAGAATATCGCAATATATCGTGATATCGCGATATCATGATAATATCGTATTGTGACCCAAAGTATCACGATACATATCATATTGCGAGGTCCTTGCCAATACTCAACCCTAATAACACGGTGGTCTGCTTTCAAAAGCAAAGCTACTTAGCTCAACTGGACTCTGAACACTAAAGTTGTACCCCCAATTTGAAGATCCACACACTGAGACTAAGAGGCTACTATTTACCACACCACCTGACAATACATAAGTTTGAGGGAAAGACATTTAGACAGTATTGGTGTTTTATAAATGAAATAAAGCTGGATGTCAGAGCCCTCAATACCAATCATGCCAAGTTCAACGCATTACATAAACATCTCTGCCGCCCCCGGTTGCTTTAAATGGATGTCTGTTATCCTACGTAGTGATCTTCTTGCCTCTTTTTCCTGCCCAGCAAATCCCTTTTTTTTTCTTCCTGTCCTCCGTCAATCTGATGCCATATTCAGTACCTCATTAAAACCAGTTTCCTAGTCTGTAGCTGTTTGTGACTCATCCACAGACTGTTGAGCCATAGGTGGGTGCAGCAGATGCCCCCGCTGTCTTTTGAACTGTGTGCAAAAGGAAAATGGAAAATGTACTTGAGCCATAGCTGCAGGAAGCTTCTGAAAAGCAGTTGAAGCATGATGAGAGCGATGAATCAGACAAGTTAAGCTGCACAGAGGCAGCTCTGAGTGAAGACTGGAACAGTAGCCGCACACAACATTAAAGGGGCCGCGTGGTTGCTTTAAAGTTGGTTTCAAACAGGAATCCATACGAATTATCTATGGATGCACGATAACTATCGACCCGATAACTATCGGGCCGATAACAGGAAATTATGACGTCATCACGATAAGTCCGATATCATGACCAATAGCCCCGATAACATATATATATTTTTGTCAATATGGCAGTGCCTCGTTCCCTCTGAGCTTTGAATGACCGGCAGTGAATGTTATGTTCAAGTGACGTCGGCATAATCAGAAAAACGATTACTCAAAAAGGAAAATCAAGAATACCCCCTCATGCCAGAAAACAACTTAACTCGGTCATAATTTTGGTAGTTGCTGACTTTAATTGATATTTGCAGTATTTTCTCACATGTTACACATACAAAATAGAAAAATAGATAAAGCCGAAAGAACGACGAGCAAACGGGGAACGGAAGAATTTACGTTACACCTTGAATGCAGCATTGTGCTGCATTCAACAGTGTGCTGTTAAAAAAAAAAAAAAAAACATGGCAGCAATTGTATAGAAGATAGGAAGATAGTTCGCTGGTTATTTGTGACAAATGCTCCAAGTGAAGGAGGGAAAAATAGCACAAGCTTTAGTACGTCAAACCCGATCAGTCACCTGAAAGATAACCGTTGCTTCCATGGAGTTTCGAAATCGCACTAACGTGAGCTAATGTGAGCTAACATGAGCAAGCCTGCAGCAAGTCAACCCCTCCGCTCCTCGCCATCATCTCTCTTATCTAAAGCTTCCATGAGATTTAAAAAAAAAAAAAAAGAAAAAAAAAAAACTACTGAACCTCATTTACTTTAATTAAAGGCATTAATTTGAATGGAACCACAAGTCAAAATCATTTAAACTTAATTCTTTGTGGAGTGCACTTTTTCAGTTTATTCACACAGACAAGTCTAACTTATGTCAGTACATTATGCACTGTGCTTTATTTTTATTGTCAATGAGGAATTCATTTTTTCCATTTGTTATTCTGATGCATGTATTTCCATCAGTTCAAGAAGCCTTTACTTTTTATATCAGTAAGTAATGCGCCTTATTTAAGTTAATGTGAGATATCAAATAGGTTTGTTTGATAGCTTTATGAAAATGCTTGAGAGGTTGCTAATAGTTTTTCATTGGAAAAAATAAATATCTGTTAATTTAACGAGTCAAAACTGTTTTTGGTTTTGTTCATAGTATTGATGTAATGATCTTAGGTATATGTGTGTTATCGGTTATCCGTATCGGCCTTTAGGAGCTGAAAGTTATCGGTTATCGGTTTTAAAAACAGTTATCGTGCATCCCTAGAATTATCTAAACGAAGTATCGTTAAGTGATTCTTAAAGCTGATCAGTGTCTCGTTCCCTCAGAAGAGAAAACAGACACAAATGCTAAAGTATTTCACTAATGTCAAGTGGGTCGGATCCTGTTCAGCTCTGTTTTAATTCAATAATGCTATAGAATGTGCTATCAATTTCACTGTTTTATCTAGTTATCACGCAGCCATTTCTGAAAAGGAACATAAAGAGGTATATTGCAATCTTTAAATTCACCACAGAGTAGGAAAAAAACAACTGTAATTTGATCTTGCTTAAACACAACATTTCCTTCTCACTTTCTTAATTAGTTTACCAGCTTTATTGTTCAACTTTATCATTTCACACCTGCAGCCAGGCTGCAAGCTGCGCGTTCGCATGTGAAATGAGTTCGAGACATCAAGTTCACACGTGCTCCAGGCGCACACGTGGCCTCAACTTTCTGAGTCATTTAACACGTGAATGCAGGTGAAATCTGAGCACGGGCAGTTTCAGCTGCCTTATCAGACACCGAGCTTGTAAAATCGGTGACTGATGAATAATGTGGAGTCTAAACGGGCAGCACAACAGTCGTTCTTCAAGCTGTCTGATAAGAGGGAATAAAAGCAGGGTTGTTGGCATTCAGTTGTAGTAGCAGATGTTAAGGGCTGATACTGGATGCTAACTTATCAACACCATGTTCACCGTCCATTTTCTGACAGCTGAAATAACTACTTTTAGGAGACAATATTACTGTGGTTTTGCCACAGAAAGTTGTCTTTGGACAGTTTTAATTTGTAATATCACACACTACAAATGAATACAGCACACACCTAGATATTTTTTAGATGGTTGAAATAACTTAGTAGACGCTGCTGCCTCTTCAACCTGGTGCTGAATCAGCCACCGTTCACTGCAGGTAATACACCTACTGTGGTTTATTACCTCATTCAACTCCTATTTCAGACAAACCAAACTATCCCTCTGGTGATGATTAACACTTAAATGTAATTAAGGTCAAACTGCAAAAAAATCCTTTAAGGTCAGCCACTCTCCCCTTTTCATAAAGCTTTGTTGACAGCAGGAATATGTGATCAAAAGCCCAACGGTGCTCCTGAGAGGAAGCCCTCTGCACAGTTTGCCACTGAGAAGTGCTGGACTGTACAGTGCGTGGAGGGATATATGCATTTTTTTTTATTTTTTGAAAGTTTGGCCACGTGTCAATTTAGCTGCCTGCTACAGGACACAAAGATTTACAGCTGGACACTTAGCAGTTTTTTCAAAGTAGGTTACATTTAGCACAGGGAAAGTGCTTAAAAAAAAGCATTGAGCAGTTCTCCAGCAGATTTTAAATTAGTGATATTGGTAAATTGTCTTCATCTCTTTGATGAAAACCCTTTGCTCAGTGTGATTAGCATTAGTCACATTAGTAGTTTTGAGGCTAATTGTTATAAAAATGTCACAATTTTCTGGCTCCAACTGTACACAGTCTGCATTTCAAGTACATATGTATGCAAAGAAAATAGAGAAGTAAATATCTCTCTCCATGTACCACATGTGTATTGTCTTATGTACATACAGTCATGGAAAAAATTATTAGACCACCCTTGTTTTCTTCAGTTTCTTGTTCATTTTAATGCCTGGTACAACTAAAGGTACATTTGTTTGGACAAACATAACGATAACCACAAAGATTGCTCATCAGAGTTTTATTTAAGAGCTGATATCTTACCATTTTCCATAGTTTTCTTGATTATAACCTAAATCACTTAAGTTTTTACATCAATAGCTATGGTGTTGTACTGCCAAAAACACTGCTTTTATGCATTCAGTGTTTTCTTTTCTGTCTGTTTTAGTCACATGATGAACGTTTAGTGGTACCAGGTATTAAAATGAACAAGAAAGTGAAGAAAAAATGGTGGTCTAATAATTTTTTCCATGACTGTACATACATGAAACAATATACATGTACATATTTCTTCTGCTTATTTGCCACATCCTGCTCATTCCAGTATTTCCTTTCATATTTGCATTGATTTAACTCTAAAAACTGGACAACTCATTCATGAACTGTGTTGTGAAATTGAATAATGCAATAGGCCCAGTTTCTCCACTGGTTTTACTAACAGAAGCGCTACTCATACCATCCACCATGTGGCAGCAAAGCTGTATCAATGTACTCGTTTGGGTTTTGCATTTTACAACAGTGAGAACAGAGTCACCTTTTCTATGCACTGCTCCATCTGTAGCTCTGATATAAGGACGTCCTTGAATGCAACCTGACTAACTTTTTATTGTTGTCGTCTTCTGAGAAACACCTTTCATTTTTGAATGTTGCTTTACATCAGTATAAAAACCTCTAATATAAGAAAGAGAAGGAAAGTTGGTGAACAAACAACAGAACAAGTCACTGCCATGTTTTGGACACTAGAGGGAGCAAATGATTTTAAAATATCTCATAGTGCCAAAGAAAGTGCCTCCTGACATCCAAACGTATACTATGTCTAAAATAGGCATTATCATTTGTGCTGTTTACCTTCCAGCAATCTCATTTAATCTTGCTAAAAGCACGCGTGCTGTGATACCATTTCTGCTATCTAAACAGCACTCAGATGAAAACCTCTCGGCCTTTACGTAACTGCAGCACATCGCATGCAACTTAGATGTTATTACAAAGATAGGGGGCTCTTGACAAAAAGAACAATGTAAATAACAGAGAGCAGACATCCTTATTTCTTCTCCATGACGTATTACGTGGCCTGCAAAAAAGTGCACTGCAAGGTGAAAGGGAACAGTTTAAAACAACCATAAATCTTCTCCAATATATATTAGTATTCTGCATCAGCTTTGGACGAGCCTCCAGACGCAAAAAAAAAAAGCCATGCATCAAGTTGTGATGATCCAGTTTGTTTGATGGCTGCTGAGAGTTATGTTCGTGAGGGGAAAACTCAGCGGCACCCAGAACTTTTCAGCAACATTTTCTTGAAAGCTGTCCAATAACTGCAAGGAAATGGGACAAGCAAATGGTAGACATTAAGCCGTTTCAGTGGCAAATCATCGACTTAGGACTTAATGTGAAAAGTGTGAGAAGCCATTCAGGAAGTGGAGCATTTGCTTCTCTGGATTTGTAAATGAGAAACGATAGCTTATATTACACTTTCATCAATTTTAAACTGCTGCTAATGGACAGTTGTTGCTAAGACTCACAACTCTGCAAGCAGCTCTTTGCATGGTCATTCCCAGCATTTTCATTTTATAATGAACCAGCCCAGTAATGGTAATGAAGAATCCACTGAAAATGGTCTTGAGGACTGAAGGGAAAAAAAAACACATATGGAGGTTTTCCAAGAAAACAAGCAGCAGGTTACGTGTGATTCTTTGCACATGCTCGCTTTATAGCGCAGTTAATGTCTGGCACATACACAAATACACGCGTATCGTTCCAGAGCAGCAGATATACCTTTTATCTGCTGTTCGCTACATCTCCAAAGGTGAAGTGATTCTGTCATCCTGAGATTAGTCTAGCCATAGCATGTTAAACGCAGTAGCAACGCTGGGCTGTGCAACCTGCACAGATGGTCAGAATCAGCGGGCGGCGGGCCTTGTGGGTGGGTGCCACATTCACCTGATACCAATCACAGGCAAATATGGCCCAGAGAAAAGAAAAGTTTACTTCCTTTTGAATGCTGGATCAAACGCAGAGACCGATTTCCACAATGTGGGTTCAGCATTGCAGCTTTCCACTTTTACTGTATGTTTAATGGAACCCAGCAAATCCAATATTTATCTGGCACGACCTTTCCGGACAAAATATGTCCTGTCCAGCAAGGAATCGCAATTGCACAAACAAGATGCACCGTGCCAGCTTCAGTACACAATATTTTTAAAAGAAATTGGAAGCAGGAGAGCTGGGCCGTCACGATTCTTATCAAGATAGTCTACTGCAGCATAGAGCTTGAGCAGCAAATTGAGCATTACAGAACATTTTAAAAAAAAATCTCTTTTACTGCAGTGTGACTGCAGAGAGAGACATCTCATACACCAACACCGCGCACCAGTGGTTACATGGAGCTGTCCAATATGGGCGTCCGCCAAGGCGTTGCAGCTAGGTGTAAGGCTCAATATCACCCACTCAAGTTGATCCGTCATTAACACACCTCCACCTGCTGCCGTTGTTCACTCGGCAGGCCGCGTGTCATGTTCTTTCATTACACCTCGACACGTAGCTGCGGTCTCCGTGACACTGAGCCCACAGTTACAGATCACTGTTCACTGAGCTGGAAATGACATGCGTCCAAAAAAAAAAAAAAAAACATCCAACATTTAAAATGAAGGTGGAAGGATGTGCAAGAATGGTGCTTTTCTACTTAATCAGTTCACAATTATGTAGAAAATAATGATGCTAAAATATGAAATAAACCAAAATCTTCACTGGGCTGCAACAAATGACAGATTTGCACAGATGGTCAGGAGGACACCAAAATGATGGCTTTCTGACCAAAATCCCTTTTCATCTCTTAATGCAGCAACTACTTTACAGCAACGTAATGAGAAGCGTTCACTCTGAATAAATAACATTCTCGCTCCAGATTTATCTCCAAATATAAGCGATGAAATTGACACTCAGATGTAAGGATGAACCTAATAAAACCTTCCACGCAACAAGCGGCAGCATGATTGCGGCAGTTACTCGGAGACAAAAATACTGCTAAATAATCAGTCCAGAAGCTGGATTAGACATGATTTAATGCTCCTTTGAACTGGCGCCGTCCTAAACTTCAACGAGTAATAAATATTACTCCTCACTTCATTTTAGAAATATTGTACAATGCACGTTACCATTCAACACATTATCTCACCCAATTATGTTCTGCTTGAGATAGCAAGGGAGCGGTCTAGTCCAGTACATAAGAATTTATATAGAGCTCTAAAGCGGTATTACATATTCAAAGTTTAATCATCTCCACCCCTATTTAAGTTGCATATCTTGCTCAGCTGAGAGGGTAGGGGTTTTTTCCAGAATATAAAAATTTATATTACAGGGGAATGAACACACCAGTAGTCCCTGTGCATGCAGCATTTGTTATGAGACATTTCTTTAATATTGCCATAATCAGACAATAACGAAAACAAGATAAAACCAAACATAATGCTGGTGTTATCAAAAAAAAAGTTTTTTTTAGATTTTACACTAAAAACCTCCTTTTTGTGTGTTAAGGTATAGATCTGCATATCTCACAGCCTTCACTCAATAAATAAAATGCATGTACAAGTAAATTTACCCATGGATTACTGGTCATAATGAGTTCAATTAAGCTTCAATTAAGTCCTTTTCAGTTCCAAAACTCTGGGTAATACCAATAAACTGTGAGGTTCACTGGTACTATGAACCTTTGGCAGGACTACCAAATTGCGACTTCTATATTTGTGCAAGGGATGAACTGTGAAAGGACATTCATGTGTAGCGGATACAGACTGTGTAATTTACTGGACAAACCCGTCCGTGATGCCACCAGTGTTCTACAGAGTGATTTTGAAGAATCGATTTCCTCGTACTGCAAAACGCCATGATACAAAAGGGCAGAGGGAGCAGCGCTATGAGGCCGGCTGGGACGCACCCACCTTAGTTCAGTCACAGTTAGCGACTTTAGCTTGGTTGGCTGAGTTTATTATAACCCAGGATGATACTTAATATTACTTTACATTCGTTTTGTCAAATCTTTCTAAACATCCTCAATTCAAGTGTCGATACCCAAACAAAGCTGAAGTAAGTACCAGCAGAGCTCTGCTTGGACCTGCCGGTCGCCGGCCATCTGTCCCCCACATACAGGCGTTGCAGTCGGGCGAGTCTATTGCCGTCGCGGGATGATTGACTGCGAGCCCTAAAGTGCTTGCGCTTGGAAGGGTCCTGAAATGGTCAGCCATGGCGCCACCATAAATGATCGCTGCGCTTTACTGACGCTCAGTTAACACGGCTGCTGAGCTCAGCCTCTTCTTCAGACCCTCCAGGCCAACCGACAGCCTGTCACAGCAGTCCGTTAGTACCGTTAACACGACACACGAGCACAACAAAATATATTACCTTTGAAATATGACTATGCTCTGTTGGGTATAGATGTCAACATAATTGCTAAGTGCAAAGTAGCTAAAATTATGGCTAGGTGTCAATCAAATGGTGTCCAGCTATGTGAATGGCCGGCAGCCTTACACTTTATTACATTGCATAATGTTACCTGATATAGTATGAACTAATTCATCCATTTTTTTTTTTTTTTTTTTTTTTTATATATATGGGGGTCAATGAGGATTTAGAGTTTTTGTTACTTCCTGAATTGCTTCCTGATACCAAGCTACTACCTTGTTGGAAGACTAAGCATAAATGTTTTCCCTCATAAACTTTGGGTTTAAGCAAAAATTGAGTCGTGAGACAGGTGAATCCAAAGACAAATATCCAAAGACTGGATGGGATTCAGAATGATCCAGAACCTCCAAACACAGATCTTGATTGGACCGAAGCAGGGATGCTAAACCCCAGCGTTGGATGATGGAACCCAACTATAATTAACTTACTCAACTTTTCTCTCAACTTATGATAGAATGCTTCAAATTAAGTCAGAAAGAAAAAAGATATCCATATAAAGATCCTTTAAGAAAAGAAAAAAAAAGGTGCATGACCCGTATTAATGCATCAGAAATATGTGACCTGTAGCTTTTGTGAGAAGAAGTGAATGTTGATGCCTCACCAAGGCATCCTGTGGCATCTTATAAGATAAACCCATCTGGTTTGAATCCTAAACCTTATAGAGCATTAAATGTAACTAAGAAATTGTGTTCGCTTAACCCTGACCAAGTAGCCTATAATGCCCAAATCTAAGAAAAAAGCAAGTGAAGAGAGAATGGAAAGAAAGAAAGAAGTCATAAGAGTTATTAAATCATGATTTCCAACTCGAGGGTTCTTTGACTCTAGTTCATAAAACACTTCATGTTGCAATTTGCTGTTGGAATGAAATATAACATGATGGAAATACTCATCTGAGTTGTATTTCAGAGGATGTGGATACAGTATTTCAAGTCTGAAGATGGGAAAATACTGCCTGTAACAGTCTACAGTCCTATCTGTCATATTGTTGGGCATGAATATTAATTAGAGGGTTTGTTGTTGTGAAATGACTCAGTAAGGTCAGCAGTAAAGCAGAATAAGGGTTGTAGAAGTTAAAGTGCAGTGAATTAAGCTAAGGTGTGTTTCAATGCTCATGAAGCCTAACTCTAATGAATTATTTTATACCCGTCAACACATTGTATTTTGGTGATCTTGTGTTTGCCATCACACTGCATGACAAAGACATATATCGACCAAGTGGAAACAATTCAGATGTTAAATTTGAGTGTATTAAATCAGACTTGCTTTCTAACCTACAGCTTTAACTTATTTGATGAAAAACTCACTGTGCTAGATAGTAAAAAAAAAAAAAGAAAAAGCAACCGTATGTCCTTGGATGTACAACTTTCACAAGTCCTCGTGTCACACGAACTGGCATGAATGACACATTCATCAACTGCCTCATCTAAAATCTATTAGGCTGGCTCTGATGATGAAAGCTTATCAGCATCGGTGACAGGTGAAACACAAACCGTGTAAAGTGATGCGAACGCTGTAGGCGCGCTGAAGCCCTGACCAACGTGCACCAGCTCTCTATTAATAAATCAGAGCTGAGGGGAATCCCTTTTTCCTTGTGTAAATGGCGAGGCATGTTGGAAGCCGTCTTCCGCCGCAGGCCTGCAGCCTGAAACCAAATGCTACTTCTGCCCGTCGCTCCTGCATCTCAGGTGTCACCTGTTCTCTCATTTCCTCACATCAAAGCCGTGTTACGTGTCGGCCCTGAGAGGTTGCAGCATGAGTTTCATCATGTTAAACCAGCTTTCAGACGATTTGCACGGTCTTTACAAGTGATGATATTTGGTGGAAACAGTCGATTTACTTTTTTATCATCAGCCTTATCTGATGGGCTACACAAAGGCAATAAGAGTACCAGCAGTGCAGGAAGAGATTAGAGGACTGTTCCTCAAAGAGATGTGTTCACCGTCTAATTTACATTCTGTTTTCAAACCACCAGTTTCTGGTCATTAACCTTCGCAAAGTGAAAAAGAAAAGAAAGGATATTTGAGTTTGTCTGTTTCTTGCCTCTCTAGATCACCAAAATTTCTTGGGACTGAAATTCTTTTATCCTGTCAGTAGGGATGCCACGATTCAATCAATTCATGATACAATTCAAATCACGATTTGAATCATGTACAACACAATATTAATTTACAGGCAAAGGACTGACTTGTTTTATTTTTATTATTATTTCTCTTTTCCTTTTTAACAAAATTGTAGTGTTTTCGCTTATGTTCTTTTCAATACAGTAGATTAGAAATAGCAGCAAATGACAAAAAAATTGGATCAGTTCTCTTCTTTTTTTACAGTACTGATGGAAATACATGCATCAGAATTACAAACTGAAAAAGATTAACATTTAAAGGATTTTGGCTTGTGGTTCCATTTAAATAATACCTTTAATTAAAGTAAATGAAGTTCAGTAGTTTTTATTTTTAATCTCATGGAAGCTTTAGATGAGAGGAATGAGGGTGAGCAGAGGGAGGGGAGGAGAGGCTGCTGCTGTCTTGCGCATGTTAGCATTAGCTTCCGTTAGCTCACGTTAGCGCGATTTCATAACTCCATGGAAGCGATTGTTATGTTCTAGGTGGCCGATCGGGTTTTACGTATTAAAGCTTATGCTTCCCTCCTCGTAGAATTCGCTCGGAAGATTCGTCACAAATAACCACCAAACTATCTTCTTCTGAAACTTAAACGAAGTTCCGCGAAGCCATATTTGTTGTGATCAGCGCTGTGCTGCAGGCTGCATTCAAGGTGTAACGTAAATTCCGATGTATTTCCTCGTTTGCTAGTCGTTATTTCAACCTTTTCTATTTTTTCTTTTTTTATGTGTAACATGTGGGAGAATACTGCAAATATCAATTCAAGTCCACAACTACCAAAATTATGACAGAGTTAGCGAGTTGTTTTCTGGCATGAGGGGGTATTCTTGATTTTCCTTATTGAGTAATCGTTTTTCTGATTATGCCGACGTTACTTGAACATAACATTCACTCTCGGTTATTCAAGGCTCAGAGGGAGCGAGGCACTGCCGTGTTGACAGAAATATATATGTTATCAGGGCTATTCGTCGTGATATCGGACCTATCGGGATGACGTCATAATTTCCTGTTATCGGCCCGATAGTTATCGTGCACCCCTAAAAAAAATCCCACAGAGATAACATTATGCTGCATTATTCAACAGTTTAATGATTTAATCTTTTTTTAGGAAGTATGCTACCATACTTAAGGTAAGGTACATGTCAAGTTTCCATGTTATTTAAGATCAAGGTACAGTACTATTTAATAAACTTTATTCTCTTAAAATCTGAGACTATGACTCAGTGAATAAGCAACAACAAAGTAGTTCAATAACTGCATTAATGATGTCAATAACTGCAGAACCATTAAAGTCAATAACTGCAGAACCATTAAAGTCAATAACTGCAGAACCATTAAAGTCGAGTTATATTCGGTTTCAAAAACATCATCAATAATTCAGTCTATAAAAAACAAAGACCGCAACAAGACTTTTCTAACCCCTTTGCTCAAGTTGGTAGCGCAATCCTCCATGTTCACTGAGACGCTCAATTCACTTACTGTTTACTCAGGTGCGGGCTCCATCTAGTGGCGCAGATGTGTAACGACAATAGCACGTAGCATGTCACACATAGCGCCGCATATAGTGACGTTGAACAAGAGCCCAGTTTAACTCAAGTCTGCCCTCTGCTGGCCTGGAGGCATCATTTCAATTCATGGCTTAATTGAAATTGATTTGAATCTTCTTTAAAAAATATCAATTTAAATCGATTTTACAGAAATCACATGCCTACCTATTTTACAGAAATCACACGCCTGCCTGTCAGTGATTTCTGTAATTCCCTGGATCATCTGTATGAAGCTGGAAGGCAATCAATAGGTACAATCTTCAAGACTGTTGCAGGTATAGGATCAAATCTCCAGTTTCCACACACACATACACACTTTCAAACGATTGCCTTGGGCTATGTTACACCATGGAAGGATTCAGACCAAACCACAACAGTATTCTAATTAATTCCTAACACCTTTATGATCTGTTGTCACTGTAACAAGTGGCCTGTTTTCAGATGACAGACAGCTGGCCACAGCTGGCTACAGACGTTCATCTGCGTGGATGCTACACCTCAGTACGTATCCAATTAGACCGTTTCAAATAAACACACTTCACGCCAAAGCTGGGAGCAAAGCTTGAGTGATGTTGTTGGCGTGTCTTAAAATTCTGAGACAAATGCGAGGCAACTGCTTCTGCATGAATAAACAAGCAGTTTGAAACTTGATATTTCCATTTTTGGATGTTGCCAAACACTGCGGATTGTTCAGTGGAATATTTTTCAGTCTGTGGGGTTGTTTTTGTCTCATTGTGATATTTTTTAAAATCTTTTATCTACTTTATTCATGTTTTTTATTTTTTGGGATCTTTACTACATTGAGTTTTACTTATTTCTTTCCAGTTAGATTTTGTTTCTACTTCCTGTTTGTGCATTTCTTTGGTTTATCAGCATTTATCTGACAACTAACATCAATTTGCCTCAGAATATTCATCATGTACTGCAACTTTAATTAAAAGTTGGAACAAGATTGAAAAAAAGAATAGGACTCTATTCAGTGGCGGATTAATGCTCCCATCTCAAAGCTACTTACAGAGTAAATCAGAAGGAGCCACTAAATGTTAAGCAGAACATCAAGTCATTGTGGAGGCAGAAATCGTAGAAGGTGCATCATGTTTTAGGTAACAATCCAAACAGTTTTCTTTATACTTAGATACCTATGGTGCAGAGGATAATAAATTCAGGTAAAGCAAATTAAGATGCTTCGCATTGAAAGGTTGCCATGTCTGTTAGACAACAGTTGCTTAAAACACAGTTAAAAATATATAAACTAATAAACAGTTGCCTCTGTGGAGAGAAACTGTTTCATTGGTTGCCTGTTCAAGATTAGTAGGGGGAGTCACGTAAATCACATTATGCAGCATTTATGAATGCTGCATAAATTTCAGTGACAACATGCACACATTGAATTCCAAATAACTGCAGGTTGGAATTAAACTCACGAAGCTTGTTGCAGAACCCGGCTGATATGAGGAGGTGTAAGGATGCAGACTGATCTCACAGCCTTCAGGTCACCTCATAATCTCATCATTCCAGCACGTATTTTAAAGCTATCTGCATATGGTGAAAAATAACAGTCCATAACAGACATTAATGTTATTAAGTCCAAGAATGACAAGTAATATTTGTGTGCACTCCTCATTTACACATGACGGAGCTATACAGGCGTCAGGAGGAGACCCACAAACGAGTGACTAACTTCTTCGTTCACTTTCGCTCTGCTCACAGTTTGCCCACAAATCCATTTTGCTCACGTTTCATGAACGAGGCCCTGCTGTGTGTTATTATTCTGAGGAGCTAACGCTGCACCACAGGGGTCTGAGAGCTAAGCAACAAGCAAGTGAACCCATGAGTGAAGGATCGCCGACAGCATCTACTTAAATGTTCACTTGGCGCTTTTAAAAACATTCATCAGAGACGGTTGAGGTGAACTGACGCCACCCTGTCATGGTTCGTCGTGCCTCTTACTGCAGGAGAAGTCCATCGTGAACTGCAAGTTGCTGAATTCATCAATATTGTTGCTTGAAGACACTTCGAATGTGTCAAAGATCTGTTGAGTGCACTTTTTGATTTCACACAGGAGTTCGGTTTGGTTAAAAAGAACTGGGCTTTGTTTGCCTCATGAGTGAAACTTGTTTAAGCCAATTTTATATACTTGTCAAATGTAGTTATCCATGTCTGGATGAGGGGTTAATGGCATCCTTTCTTTTGTCATGTGACAATAATGCTCATGCATTACTCTCATTACATTACATGCATTTTTGCGTTACCCAGATTCTACTACTGTAAATGGTAAATGGACACTTATATATTGCTTTATCCGCACCTAAGTGCCCTCAAAGCAGTTTACATTGGCCTCTCATTCACTCATTCACGCACACATTCATACACCAGCTGCCATACAAGGTGCTGCCAGACCCACTCGGGGCAAGTGAAGGTTCAGTGTCTTGAGCTACTGAGCTACAGCCACCCTAAATCCAAAGTAGAAATCTTAAAAGTACAGTCTTATAAGTAGCCTGTACTTAAGTAAGTGAGCAAGTAACGTTTGACTAATCTCTGAATTAACACACAGGCCCCGATCGTACACTTCCCACTAGCCGTTACCTGCAAATTGCAGGTTTAGGAACCTCCGCTAACCGCTAATGCAATCTTCTGCTCCCTAAAGCCGCTACCCGTTATGCCGACTCCCTTACTCACATTGTAGATATGGCAATGGGCGTGGCTTTTGCCCTTTCCGCAAACTTTTGCGGGTGGTCTGATAACCCGCTACCCGCAACCCGCATGTCAGTGCGTACAAGAGTGTGCCCAAATGGCATCGATGTGCGTCCACCTGGTCACATGTGGACGTGGAATAACAGCTCTACCTCTCGAATTAACTCTTGTATAAAAAGCCTGATCAGGCCTCAGTTGAACCCCTGAGAAAATGGCAGAGATCGTCTTAAACGGCTTGCTCACCAGTTAGACAACCAGAGTGTGTTTACTGGGAGCGCACCAACTATCTGGGACTTTCTGGTAGCCGATAGAAATTGTCTGCGTAAAAATATTTTTATGTATATATCAGTGCAGAGGAGGAGGAGGAAGCTCTATAGCAGAGTCCCAGGCGAGCTGCACACGAGAGCTGCTCCATAGCAGTTTGTGGGTAGCACAACCTGCTCTTAAAGGCAATGGCTACTGATGCACTGATTGGTTTTAACAGGTGGAACGCCCTAACCACTCCTATGGATAATATAGCGCGTAGTGCAGGTAGGATATCGGGTTTAGGAAGGTGGAAGATTGCGTTCTTTGCGGAGGAACGCCCCTCCCGCTACCCGCTATCCCTAAATAGCGGCTTTAGGAGATCTGGTGGAAGATTGGGCCCACAGTCATCCCACTGTCTAACTGCTGTTCTACACACAGCCTCTCATCATCAACTTTTTCTCCACACTGAATAACTTTTCACATTGTCAAATCTATTTTCAGTTTTCAGTTTTCAGTTTTGTCTTCAGTGCATCTGAAGACAAAACTGGGTGGAGTTCCTGCTGATGAGAGCTACATGAAGTTAAGTTGACTGGCAGATATATCTATATGCATTATGCATTACATGGTAAACACTAACCTCAGGGCTCAATGCTCCCTCAAACAATTCAGGCTCAATATAAGTTCAACATAAAGGATCGAGCGCCTTCCTCAGGGAAGACTGTAAATGGTTTTCAGCTCGTATGGATCAGGCAGACGGCATTGTTGCTATATTAATGATGGGAGCTGTTGCTGCTAATGTGACGTTAAGTGTTCTGGCTGTCTTCAAGTCATCTAGTCATGGCTCATTGATAATCCATATGGGGATGTGAGAGAGGATGTGTTTGGGCTGGTTGTAGAAAAGTGACAAGTTTTAACCAGTTTGAGAGTCGAACAGGCCTTCTGAGTGCAGGGCTGGAGCCCTGAGACAAAAGCTTTACTTAAAATTAAATATTGTTAAAATGCCATGAAGGCTCAGTTGAGAAAAAAAACTGCAATAAGAAATTAGAAAATGTACGCACAAGTTCAGCGAGATACAAAATGACAACAACATCTCTTTGCTTTTCAATTCAACAGAGCACGTTGTCCATGAATTCATCCAAGGAGACAGCTTTGCCTTTCTTTCCACCAATCAAACTCCCCTTCATTGATTCCCGTCAGGCTGATGAAGCCTCTGAATCATCTACTCTGCCCGTTATAATTAATGCTGGAAACTCGCATGCACGCAGGGCTCTCATCACTCATCACTGCGCTGCTCCACTTGCACCCACCGACTGTATTATGACAAATACAGCAGGTGAACGCATCCCAGTCCGTCTACACTCAGAATACTGTGAGTCCTGACAGCCTCTTTTCCTGAGGCAGGCGGTTTGGTTTTTTTTTTCCTATTTTAAATTAGGGTATGATTGCTGGAAACCAGTCTGTTTAATTATGCTGCTAAAATCTATTACACTGTTTGCAGGGGTCAATTATGGTCCAATAAGCCTTCAGATTACTGAACTCAGAGCACTTCTGTTTCGAAACTCCCTCAAATTACAGATAGGGCTATTTAGCATTCATTCGCCACTGTGGTGCAAACACATGCCACTCAAGTGTTAATACTTTCACTTTCTGGAAACTCACTGCAATCATGCATGTGCGCACACACTGGTGCCGAAGAGCGCGCATGTACACACCAGCCCAAGGTGAGCTCAGATCTGTCTAAGCTCAGGAGAGCAGAGAGGAAGATGAAATTGAGCTCTTTTAATGCAGCTAGAGGCTGCAGCAGTGCATCGTTTGTCTAGTAAAGGAAACATACCAGTCTGTCAGTCATATACAGCCCAGCTTACAGCCCGTCATCATTCCAGCTCTCTGGGATTGATCTGAGGGACCGAGCCGGGTTTAAAGATGAGAAGTAACGGCACATCAAAGTTCTGAGGAGCAAGACCTAAAGACAGAACTATAGGAGACCTCTAACACAAACACTGATGCCATGAAAATTTAATTTAAGAGCTACTGCTTTCCTTGAGTGATCTTCTTGACAGTGTTTTGTCAGCCGATGAAGTACTCGATCCGTGAAATGTCAGACATCACTCAAAATGTGCCCGACACAAAAGGTTCAGATGCATAACTTCACGTAGCTTGTTGTGTCACCGCCCTGCGAAAAAATCTGTACATCACAACAAAACGAGCTGCCAAAGAGCAGCGAGTCGCAGCTACAGAGGAGTCTAAAACCTATTCTTTCTGTGATTTGTGAACTACTGATAAAACACATCAAGTGGTCTGCAACGGCAGTATAAATGTGAGGGGTGAAACCGGTAGAAGCTGAAAATCTGTGACAGTCTTTCTACAGATGTGATTTTCAACCAGCAACTTGCTCCGCAGCAAATCTGGACATTTATTTACCCCAAGAACATTGAAAGGCTTCTGCCAAAAAGAGACTCAAAGAGAAATCTCTGTAGTGCTTTTAACATTTCAAGGTTTAACCATCAGTAACTTCGTATTTGTTAATACAAGCATTCTGGGAGTGACAAGAAGACGACAATTGCCAGCTGATTTAAGCCCCGGCCGTTCCACAACAGCGAGAAAACCTTGATTTTAACTTCTTTTTTTTGTTTCTAGTGACTTAACACAAATTATTTTTTCATGACTTCTATGGAGCTAATTCAGGGTCAAACGTTTTTGTAATTCAAAACAAAAACTTAAAGATGAAAGATTTGAAACTAAAAGCTCAAGTTTTGACATTGAACTTAGTAAAATACAACAATACATTCAAATATAAATTTTGAAGGCAAAGTTTTTTTCAATTTAATTACCTCCGCCAAGGAGGTTATGTTTTTGCTGGCGTTTATCTGTCTGTTTGTCTGTGTACAAGATAACTCAAAAAGTTATGGATGGATTTTGATGAAATTTTCAGGAGTTGTCAGAAATGTGAAAAGGAAGAACTGATTTAATTTTGGGTGTGATCTGGGAGAAATCCTGGATTCTGGATCACTTTCAAATTTTCAATAACATTGCGGTAAATGGGGCCAAACATTTTGTTTCTCAATATCTCCGTTCATTATTGCCCAAAACTCATGAAATTTGAAACGCAGGGATTGACAATTGGAACCTCTATCAAATTTCAAAGGCTGATCCGGATCTGATCCAGAAGGCGGATTCTGTAAATCGCTATATGGGGGAATTGTTGCGCTTGGCGGAGGTCTGTGCTCTCCGAGCGCTTTTCTAGTTATTATTTTGATTCAAATCTCAAATTCCTCTGAATAAACTATTTACTTTCAATTTTCACTTTAACACACCTTTTTGAAATTTTGGGCTCTTATTTTTTTTCACTCACAAATTTTATGTTTTCAGATTCAGATCTCTTTTTTTCAGGTTTTTCACCTTCAGATCGTATTTTTTCAGGAGGTGTTGAACAGCAAAATCAGGCAAAGGTCATCTCTTTATACAGCGACTGGTCCGGTCTAAGCAGCTTGATAAATGTTTGTTGGGTTTTCACTGTCAACCAAGTAAAAGTGGTATGAAGAAAACATTTGTTCGGACAATTAACAGTACGAACAGTCCCTGAAGGCAACGTGTTTGAGAGAGGTTCTCAGCCTTGTCAGTCACGATATCCCGCCCTCCCCCACATTAGATCAGGGACCAAAATCTGAACTTGACATCAAGTCTAACTTACTTTAACTCCATAACTTTACCATCCATCCACTCATGTCCAGTCACTGTTGTTTGAAACATCCAACTGTTAGACCCGCGTTGATCACTAAACCCTGCACAGAGTCACCTGTCTGAGCATGAGAAAAACCAACACAGTTTTTTAATCGACAAAAACCACCAGCTTGTAAAACTGTCCTTTGTTCATTTTCAGGATTAATTACTTTGAGATGCACTTGCTGAGATAATGAGGGCGCCTGCGTATTTACAGAGGTGGACAAGCTTACAACCACAGCAGCGTCTCCTCATATTTCAAAACTTGGAAAACCACAATCTGCAAGCTCCCCTATCAGGTGTGGGGAGTCGGGAAAAAAAAAAAAAAAAAAAAAACACACATGGACCCACCGTGGGTGTGTAGCAGGATTTTTCTGGCTGCAAAGTTTGACAGCAGTTCAACAGCAATTAAAAATCTCACAAGTTTGATCTTGTACATCTCATACATAGAAGCTTTAAGTGCATGCAGCCCCTCCGCTGGAAGCGCCCCTGTTCTGGCAGGTGTCTGAGCTGCTGAAGCGCCCATCAGGAAAGCACCAGCTGCAGCGACGCATAATAATATCCTGACAAAAAGACCGAACCTGCTCTTCTTTCCAGCGATCAGCCTCTCAGCTCTCAGCTGCCTGCCTTCACTAAAATGGTGCGGAAAGCGTTAAAAGCGAACAAAATTGGAGCCTCTGTGTAAGCGTCGAAAAATACCATTTCATGGTGAAGCTGGTGTCACAGTCGTTTCACATGTGGGCCTCTGGCCCAAGGCTCAGCAACACCAGCTGACCCCATTCCATGGGAACACACAAAACACGGCACATATATCTGTAGTTCGGGCATTTTTCTTTGAGGGCAAAGATGTTAATCTTACGGACAATGTACCTCAATGCTTTGTTGTTGTTCTTTTGTTCCAGATTACTAAGAGATGTTCGTAAATCTGTGGCTGTAAAATCTCTGAGAGCAGCTTTGTGCTGAGAAACTACAACAGAGATAATAAAAAAAACTGGGCTGAAATTGAGGAAATCTGGGAAACCCAATTGTTTCCCACGGTAATCATGGACTGAAAAGATAATCCCACCTCTAAATAGAGTTTTTATTGATAAGCTCCATTATTCCGCCACTTTCAGGATAAAAAAAAAGCATTCTCTTTATTCATGGACTCAGACTTATAAATTATTCACATGCTAAAACTGTGCAAAAAGTGGGAAACTCAATTCAAGTCCAACATAAATCAACTTCATATAACACACACACACACATTCATATCAGAAGTCATTGTATATGTGCAATATAAAATGTGAGGTCAAATTTCCATACTGCAAAAAAAGAACAAAAAAAAAACACAAGTGTTTTTTTAAAAAAAAGATGAGAACACACCTGATTATCTGAATGAACAAATTTCCAATCAAACTTTTTTTTTGATCCAAACACCCCTGAACCAATGCAGCAGACTGTATGTGCATCGCAGAAGGTTTTATCCGTGCAGATAATTGCTGACAGATGCGTGACGACAGCCCACATATGGACAAGTAAGCGTATTTCAGCGCCAGAACCGACGCTGCAACGGCTCTGACGCAAACCCACTCAAAACCCCATGGAAAAGCCAATTTAAAAGGGAACCGCCTGACAGTTTTTTTCGTTAACTGCGGCAACAGCCCGCTGCTCGATGTGCACGCGTAAACAAACACGCGTGTGAATGTGGGAAACACGGCGAGGTCTGTTTGTTTGCAGCTTTACTCCGGGGAGCATCAGCACTCAGTGCCCCTCTCATCACTTACTCCGAGAGCCCATAACACTCCGGTTGACTGATCAGACTTGCAAAGCGGGGGGCAATTAATATTAACAAAGGTTATAAAACAGTGGTAGGCAATCAGCAGCAGCAGTAGCACGTCAAGAGACTATGCAGCGAGACCACAGCGAAGTAATGCCGCTCCATTAGAAATCAAAGGGTGAGCCTTAATTTTCCAACAGCCCAAACGAAGCTGATCTGCCTAAGGTACTATACTGTACGTGATTAACAATTCTCGTCATCAGAGCCTAAAAAATAGCTGCTGCACTTTAAATCAAAGGGGTGGATGGGCCATCACAATCAGCAGTCCTACATGTTGAGTTAAAGAACTCCTGAGACCTTTTCAAACAGAGGCACTGACTGCCTTCCCACGACAAATATTTACCTTCTCCTCATTATTCCACAGCTTTATCTAGTCTATTTTCTCATGTCCCTGTTTACACCGGGCAACCTGACTGAGCACATTGATCACTTTGTTAAAGGACAAGTAATTGTGAGCCAGTGGTGAGCTCTGAGCGCCTCCGGGCTTCTTCAAAACCTGTCTGCTTGCATTTGAGGGTTAAGGATTAGATCCCAGCATGAAGCCATGTAGGAGACTGATGGGAAATGCGTCTCCTTCCTGATGCGTTATGTACATCCCCCTTGTCTGTGTTGTGTGATTTTTGAGTTGTTTTTTTTTTTTTTTTTTTTTTTTTAAAGTGATCCACTACCACATTTCTGTGAATGAAGTAGGAACCTTTGACTTCTGGTATCTGGTCTGACGCTCATGAGAAGCAATGAATGCAAATAAATGTATCCAGTAAATGTTATTAAATTCAGCACATCAACTTTAAGGAATTTCAACTCATAAATAACAGTCTTGATTTTTTTTTTTTCTTCGGTGCACTCGTACCAGGTGAATTTGAAACTCATTTTTGGCTCATAAATTACTTCCGCCTGCGTAGTGACATCCTGAGTTGTGAAGACGTAAGCTGACATCCGTATCTGTATCTAGGGATGTAACAATATAGAAAGATTATTGTGGCCAAATTATCACGGTCTACGATATTATCACGGTATTCTTAATTGTTGTACAAATGTCCAAAAAACACATTAAAGTAACTTCACCAAATCTTGTGATTTTCTTGTCAAACTAAAACATCAGAAGCCAAAATCTCATCAAAATGAAACTTTCACATTAAAAGGGAAAACAACTGGCACAGAAAGAGATTTTATGTCAAATGAACAAAATAAATAACAGGAACAAAGCTTACTTGTCAGGTTGAAATGAACACTTTAACAACCATAGTAGGTCAAAATACGCAAACAATTATCAGGAACAAAATTTATAGCCAGTAGATTTGAAGTGTTACTGCCTGTCGCAGCAACTTTTTTCTTCCATGCTCTGCAGACAGGATAATTGTCCTCCACCAGCTGCCCCTCTGTATTCTTAAAAAAAAAAAAAGCCCAGATCTTAGATTTGGTCCTTTTAGTGGGTTGGTAGACGTCCTGTGTGCTATACATACTCACTAACGTTTTTTAACCAAACGCCATCGGTCTAACGCAATACTCACGAGGTGAAACAGGCCGATGGTTACACAAAAGAGCGCTATCATATTCATGCGAGACACAGTCGCGATGAAGTCACGAGCGAGGAGACTTGAAGTGAGGCTGAAGTATTACATATCACTGACCGGCTTAAATCAACCCAAATTAATGTAAAGCATCTAAAGTCCAAAACAAATATAAACGGTAATCGTTATCGCGTAAAAATTCATAGCGGTTTACCGTAATACCAGTAACCGTTCCATTCCTAACCTGCTCACATGTGATTGTCATATTATTGGACAGATTTTACTTTCACTATTTCTGACAAAACTTAGACCAAAAGTCCATCTGTTGGAAAAAAAACAATGCTGCTTCTTGTAAAATAAAATAAAATAAAAATATTTTACATTCATTCAAATGGCTTTTCTGCTTTTCAGACTTGAGTTGATTCCGGTTGACCACAAAACAAACCTCTACAAACTTTCAAGCACCACTGCATTAATAACATTATTTCTATAAACATAAAAAAAGGAACACTGATAGAACCACCTTCAACAGGTTCATCTTTGTGATTTGTCATATTAATTCTTGATCCACACAGAATTAGGACCCTGACTTGCATAAACAGAAAACTCAAAAATGAGCAGAACCTCCTAAAAAGTGATATTCAATTCACCAAGACAATTCATTACAATAAACAATCAAAAGCAAGCATATCTATTTCAGGATGAATAGAATTTCACACATCCCCCACTTCTCTTTTTCTTAAAAAAAAAAAATTATGTTGTGGATATTTTAATAAATGTGGCACCATGTGGAAATGCATTTTCAGAAAAAAAAGCATCACGAAGTATCACGTTGCATCTTAAGTTGAGAAATCATCACCTCGGTACACAGCGTCTCTTCCCTTCCCAACGTTTTCCGTGCCGTTGCTCTGGGGCCTGGATTTATCCAGCCATTAAAGAGCAGGGCCCATTTTTCACGTGTAATGGGGTGCTCCATTAAACATGAACCTGGAGGTGCTGTCATTTCGCTCGGCGCCATCACTTCCACAAACCAGCAACTGATACTATAAAGATACAGACTCCCAGAGACACAATGACAAAAAGCTAAAGCTTTAGAGAGAAAAAACAACCTAATAGAACCGGGACGAAAGGTCAGATTTAAAGCGGTTCGGATTCAGACTCTAGTATTTTACGCCTACAGGACTGGAGTCAGCACAAAGGAATCCATTTCCTCATACGGCTTTCTGGAGGTGAAGTAATCTGACAAACTCACTCTGAAAGGGGGAGAAAAAGGGAATTTGGGGATATTATTCAAGGTAGGGGGGAAAAAATGCTTCAAAAGACTGAACAATGAGAATCTTTGGACTCAGGATCATGTGGGTGGAGTGCGAGAATTAATGATTTTAAGACACTTTGTAAAGAACATCAAACACAAAAACATTCATTTTAGGTTACTACCGCTATTGTCGCCAACTCCTAATCTACATTTTTGAAGAACGATGAAACGTGTCTAGCCGTGACTATTCCGACATCCACCACAACTGCTGACCAGACATCCTCTGACCTAAAGGGAATAAAAACGTATATAAGTAATACGGTGAGGTGTAATTGAGAGGTAAAGCCGTTTGGTGGAAGCCCTTTATGCCATGTGGACACGCTCTTTAATGCGCCAACATGCGGGTTGCGGGTTGCGGGTTACTTGGTATCTTGCGATCGCAAGATACCAAGTTTGTGGAAAGCGCAAAAGACACGCCCATTGCCACGCCTACAATGTGAGTAAGGTATCAGCTTTAGCGGGTAGCGGCTAGCGGGAGGTGTACGATCGGGGCTCAAGTATTTAAAAGATTTTTTTTTTTTAATTGGCTGGATGACCAGCAATGCCTTCAAGATTATCTTTTGAAACTTTCCCAAAACACAAACTGAACACAAAATTATAACATAACAAAAGCATACTGAAAGATCTTTTTCACGTGAAATAATTTCTAACCTTTTGTGCACTAAGTTCTAATGCATCATGCATGCACTTACCTTTAAAACCACTATCAAAATTTCCTATAACCAACGTTGATTTAAAAAAAAAGAAAGTTGGAGTTAAGTGAAAATGTTTGCTACCATTTCCAGGCTCTGCGTTCTTCATCATCCATTTCAAATGCATTTTAGCTCAGTGCTTAGATTATAATTCCAACACTATGACATGAGTGTAGTGATCCTGATGATGCTGAGGTTGCTGCATGTTTTTACTCTTTACTGTTTTTTACCATATTCTCTCTGCAGACTATATGAAAACACTGTTTATACTTAGTTTCCTGCAACTGACAAAACTGGAAAGAAATACCAGTGGTTTTATTTGCATATATAAAATATAATGCCGTTTTGAAAAACCAGAAAATACTCATTTTTATTGACCATTATAATGCAATAAGTATAACTGAGATAATGGGTCTCTTATCCCAGTATATTACAATTAATGCACTGCTGAGTTCTAAATCTATTTAAAGTAGGTATATATGAGGTGCAACAAAATCAGGTTATAGGGATTTAAGAGCACCTGGGTACCAGAAACTAACTCTTTTTTTTTTTCCAACATCTAATCAGAGCCTGCGAGCATCTGATTACATGGACATCACTAGCATGAAACACGGCGAAGAAATGCAGCCTCCTCCTGCAGCCCGCTGAAATAAAACACCGCCAGCCCTGCACGACAGACAATATCAGCCACTCTCAAGAGGTCCCGGTCTTTAATGGCACTTTCCATCAGAACAATGCAGAGTGCACGGCTTCAGTTGCAGCCGCTGAGAGAACACTGGCACTTCATATTTTCCCTTTACGTATGAAGTCATAGCTCATCAGACAGCCTAAGTGAAGGGACAGACAGTGAATCAGAAAGCTAATGAAAAGTTAAAGGAGGGCTTAAATTAAAAAAAAGTCATTAAACGCAATCTGCAGAAAGTGTAGGTTAAAAGCGGGAAAGTACGCTCATCTGGCTGAAGCATGAGTCCACCTCACACAATTAAGCAGCTCACACCAGAGTACAACACATTTATGCTACCTGGTACCATTTCAGCCAGTCCAACACTCACAGCAGGAGAAACGCATGCAGCAATCTGCAATTAGAACATTTGTTTTAAAGTTCTCTGCATTCAAAAGAGGAAGGAAAAAAAACAAGTGTCGCTCACTTTAAGTCTAATGTATCCTCAAACACAAATAAGTGCTGAGACATGACAGTCAGGAGACATGCTTTGACTTGAGAAAAATCCCTTAGATCACATGTGTCAAACACAAGGCCCGGGGGCCAAATGTGGCCCGCCACGTCATTTTATGTGGCCCTTGAAAGCTTGTGCACTATTGGCTTAAATTCTAAACCAATATTTTAAGACTTAAAATAAGCTTACACCGCTTTAAAGTGCATATTGACTATAAACTACATCTCCCACAATGCATTTCGTCATCACCCATAACGATAATAGTATCTCACCATAAGCAAGACATCATGATGATTTTCAGAACTGATGGACTCACCTACTGTGCAAGAGTAGGTTTACAACCACAAACACTGAGTTTAATATAATGAGTTCAATATTTGAAACTTTAATACACAATAAATACAGAAACAGTTATTAACAATAAAATAAGGTGCAGTTGATTTATTTTAATTTATATTGCATTTTGTTACATTCATGCTGTCAGTCTGGCCCTTTGATGGCAATCATGATGCTGATGTGGCCCTCAGTGAAAATGAGTCTGACACCCCTGCCTTAGATGCTACTTGAAATATCTTTAAATCCTCATTTGTCCACATGCTGGTCTTGGAGACGAAACCAAAAAGACCATGAGCATTTGCAGCAGCACGGTTCACGCATTACGTTTATCTGCATAAAGCACCACTTTTCTTTTACAGAACATAGCAACACGCATGCAGCTGCGGTTTCGTGGCTGCGCTTTGGAGAAAAGCCTTATATTAACTCAACCCTCAACCTGAATTCCAGTTTTAAAAGAAAATAGCTTGAATGAGAAGATGGCATTTTGATATTTTACATCATCCTTTCCTTCTGCTCTGCATTCTACTTCACGTAGTCACTACGACGTAGTTTTGAACAGGTCTTTATTTTTTTTTAAACATTTATTTAATATCCTTTTGGACTGTGCCATTGTCGCAACTTCTGTGTTTGGAATAACTGTTCTTATTAAATGTCAACTCCTCGAACACAAAATAGCTTTAAGCGACCTTTCAGAACATCCACGTCTGAGTTTGAGATTACACGATGAATGCCTCCAGTGCAAATGAATGAAGTATGTTTCTCAGTAGGTTTCTGCTCATAGGTGGTTTTGGAGGATAAAAATATATTTTTAATTGGTTTCTGCTGGCACTGATGCAGTTGGCACCGGTGCAGAGGAATGGTTTACAGATGAACGGACACCTCTGAAAACAGTTTTCTGACTCGTGTGCTGATATTAAGTGTTGCATTTCGCAAGGGGAAAGAATTGAAATACGGGAAGGAAATATTGCTCTGTCTGCATCTCTGTTTTCTCCCTCAGCTTTTTTTTCTCTGCTCCACTGACTCCGCTCCATTTACTCTAACAAAGCTTGAATTACACTTTTTTTTCCACCCCAACCTCAAGGTGTTTGTGCGACATACGAGAGACTCGAGCTGCACACAACAACGCACGAATTCCCCGCGCTGAACAATACATCTACCATTACACGGCCTTTGCTGTACAAATTATCTTTATCCATTTTTAATCAACGTCTTGCTGACATCTCAACTTTCCACAGTTGTAAAATCGATACGCCTGATATTATAAACTGCAGCGCAGTGTTTTGGTGTTTTGGGCTGTATTTCACCGTTTCCACAGGATGTGAAGCAACGCGAGCAAACATGACTGGCTGTGTTTTGATCTTGGTGCTGAAAAAAAAACACACAAGTAGGGGTGAGTATTGGCAAGGACCTCGCAATATGATATGAATCGTGATACTTGGGTCGTGATGCGATATTATCACGATATTGTGATATATCGTGATATTCTACCCGGTTAATATCAAAATTAGTTGCTGTATATGTTCATCAGATGATATTGATCATTCAGAGGACAAATTGAGTCAAAACTATTTGCTTCAAAACAACCTATTTATTGTTTATTATTAATGTTTTTGCACATTTAAGTGAATGAATAAATTTTCTTTAAAAAAAAAAAAAAAAATCGATATTAGGAGCTGAAAAATTGATATATCGGGCGGCTGAAAATCGTGATATATCGCCAAATCGATTTTTTTTCACACCCCTTTAGAACCGAGTTATTGCTCGTCCCATTTTTAAACTCCCTGCTTTCAAAGACCAAGGTCAGATCTGGTGCGGCATAAAAAAAAACTAGAATTTTGTATTTTTTTTTTTAAATAAGGACTAAATCAGCACCAATGTCTCCACTCAATGCACGTAATGCTTAACCTCCTACCTCAAGACAATAAAGCGTGATCAGCAATTTAATAATATATGCCAGCAAGTATAATTGCAGAATAGTGGAAGAAAAATAAATAACGGACCAGAAGAAAAGCCATAGATTTCCTCCGGGAACAACTTTTAATCACACACGAACACAGAAGGGAAAATAGCCTAAAGAGTCTTAAAGGAGGGAACAAGTACAAACAGTTGATACGTCCTTATTAGGTACAAATCGAATGTTTCAAGCAGCTGGTCAGAGGCGGTGGGCTGGTTGGGGTGAAAGAAGGAGATGGGCCTTTGGTGGACCGGTGAAAGGCTGGGGGATTCAGAGGCAGCAGTACCATAAATGACAAGCAAAAATACCTCTTCCTCTATTGCTTTGCATTTAAATTGAATCTGCAGTGGTTTCGGCGGCGCATGGAATAAGCAGGAGACTATAGATAAAATTCTAAATGACACCTTACTTCCACGGAGGATGCTCTGTTGCTCCGAGTGTCATACATCACCTTCTTGTCTCATCACAACACTGGCAAATGTAATCTGTTAAAGTTTTTCTTTTTTATTTTAGCATCCAACCTAAAGAAAACAGCATTGCAGCTTCGTCTTCTCTGGAAGTTTGTTCTGGAGAGAGAGAGCAACAGCGGGAACTTTTATGCCATGTACACGGTGGAAAGATGAACTCATCATCATCATGCTTTCTACTCTCTCCTCACACAGAAGTTTAACATTTACCCAACGAGATCCGAATCACGATTCAAGGTTCCACATGCGCGAGGCAGCATCGTTGCTCCAAGGTCAGACGAATCAGCCAGACGTCTGGACGAGATAAAGCTGTAGTGTAATCAGAGAGGTGTGCAGGATCCCAGGATTTCTGTTAAGATGCGCTTTAAAACTAATTCTTACGGCTGCAGCTACTAAAGACTTTATTCTAAAATCCAACCTGCTCAATTCTTTATAAAAGGGATTAAAAGGACAACTGAAGCAAATGGATGATAAAGAACAAACTTTTGGTTTTCACGATGTCAGAAATACAAATACAAATTGAAAAAATAAGAAATTTATTCCTGTTTAGTACACACAATGTTTTAAGGGGAAACCCTTAAAATAAATCACATAAAAGTCAGTTTAAACTCATCGATGCTGCTACATCATCATAAAAAAATTAGTAAAAGTTACAACACAATACTTGGTACACTCCACCTAATTAATTTATCTTCTCTGAATTAAGAACTTATGACATTTGAACCTTTATTTTCTGAGGGCTTCCGTTTCCTGTGCAACCGAGAGACGGCGATCACAGCTCTGAACAACAGAAGTGTGAAGGGGGGATGAAGGGGGGGATAAGGGGGGATGAGGGGGAGATGTCCCCCAAAGATATGTGGCTAGAGTTTTGTGTCCTTTACCCAGAGCTTATATTGTCAAGATCATAGATTGGGTGCAGAGGATGGGCACAAACATTCTGGTCGCACAACCACACCAAAAAAAAAAAAAAACCCTACAAGAGCTCTCATTATAGCAAAACATGAGAAAACAATTCAAGGGAATGAATTTTCTAAGATTGACCCCTGAAGCAGCTGTGGTTATTTACATGCAATAGCAATAAAGTGACTAATTTAATTACACTGTGCATAGACAGGCCTAAAAAACTATTCTGAGTAGCCTTTTTTCTTTATATACTGTCTGCTACCAACATGTCAGCAATAGATCCTCAGGTTCTCTGTGGACTTGGGTTGCTCCTCAGTGTTTTCTGGTACACTGGCACTATTTAGGTGGGTCCAAAGGAGCTCTGGGCATAACTGCGGTTTCTCAAGAAGTGGTCCCAGTACAGCCTTGTCAGCGAACTCTGATGGGCTTCTGTAGATGGCTGGATAGCGCATCATGAGGGAGCGCACAAGGAAACATGGCAAAGGAGGCTACACAGCCATGCTTCATTTACAAACTGTGTAGTTTCCCTGGAATGGTACAAACCATAATTATAGGGGGAAAAGAAAGCCAACTGTGGGTTAAATTAAAAAAAAAAAAAAGCGTAGCTGCCATGCTTTCCAGCGCGTCGCTTCAGGCCAGCTGTCATAAAACTCCACCAAGACTGATGCTGACCAATGACAGCACTAACTGTTGTAGGGCGGCTTGTGGTGAGGAGTTTGTGGGGAGTAAAGAAATAATTGCATCCCCTCTTCCAGAATCAGAGCCTGCAGGTGGAGCTCAAAGGGAATTTTAAGCGCAGCTGCAGTGGACCAGAAACATCAGAGGGCATGCGGAGGCCAGTACCTTTAGCTCATGAAAAAGACCAATAAGCAGGTGGAGTAATCGGGAATAAACCAAGCAGAGGGGCTCCTGGGAGTCGCCTAACTTCGTAAACTCCACATGCCGGGGGAAGATACTACTAAGAGAGTGCACTGTTGTGATACGGGGGATGCAAAATCCTTAGATAAGTGCAAGTGTCAAAGTAACCGTTTTCTATTCAAGCAGCATTACGGCTCATTGATTTTGGCACATGAAGAAAATCTATCAGCACAGAGTGAAGGTGTGATAAAATCGAGTATTTTGCCTTTTTCTTTTCCCCAAATACTTACCCGAAACATTTTGTCGTCTTCAGCTGAGGATGCCAAAATTGCCAAAAACAAATGCAGAGGAAGGCACAGGTGAAAAGCAAAGTCAGCTGCTGCACTAAACAGCCATTATTGTTTTCCAACAGTTGGTTTCACTCTGCAGAGCAGATCTTTGTCCACTGTGACTACAGCTTTTTACGCTACAGAAAAAAGCTAATGGACCAACATCAGCGCAACAGAACCAAAAAAAAAAAAAAAGCTGCAACTGCCCTCTGCAGATGCTACAGTGTGAAGTCATATCTTCTTCTCTTTACCCAACAGTGGTTTTAATGCAGTGGCTCATCAGTGTAGGGATGCACGATAACTGTTTTTAAAATCGATAACCGATAACTTTCAGCTCCTAAAGGCTGATACCTGATAACCGATAACACACACATATAACCCGAGATCATTACATCAATACTATTAACAAAACCAAAGGCAGTTTTGACTCTTTAAATGAACAAATATTTATTTTTTCCAATAAAAACTATTGGCAAACCTCCCAAACATTTTTGTAAAGCTATCAAACAAACCTATTTGATATCTCACATCAATGTAAATAAGGTGCATTACTGACTGACATAAAAAAAATAAAGGCTCCTTGAACTGGAAATACATGCATCAGAGTTACTAACTGAAAAAATGCATTCCTCAATGACAATAAAAAATAATGCACAGTACATAATGTACTGACACAAGTTAGACTAAATAAACTGAAAAAGTGCACTTCATAGTAACAAAAAATTACATTTAAAGCATTTTGGCTTGTGGTTCCATTCAAATGAATACCTTTAATTAAAGTAAATGAGGTTCAGTATTTATTTATTTATTTTTTAAATCTCATGGAAGCTTTAGATGAGAGAGATGATGGCGAGGAGCGGAGAGGAGAGGGGAGACTTGGTGCTGGTTTGCTCACGTTAGCTCATGTTAGCTCACGTTAGCGCAATTTCAAAACTCCATGGAAGCGATGGTTATGTTTCTGGTGGCTGATCGGGTTTGACGTATTAAAGCTTGTGCTATTTTTCTCTCCTTCACTTAGAGCATTTGTTGTCTTCTTCTGAAACTTTAACGAAGTTCTATACAATCCGCCATGTTTTTTTTTTTTAAATCAGCGCACTGTACGGCAACGCTGCATTCAAGGTGTAACGTAAATTCCCCAGTTCCCCCGTTTTCTAGTTGTTCTTTTGACCTTATCTATTTTTTTATTTTTATGTTTAACATGAGGGGAAATACTGCGAATATCAATTAAAGTCAGCAACTACCAAAATTATGACCGAGTTAACAAGTTGTTTTCTGGCATGAGGGGGTATTCTTGATTTTCCTTTGAGAAATCGTTTTTCTGATTATGCCGACGTCACTTGAACATAACATCACTGTCGGTCATTCAAGGCTCAGAGGCAGCGAGGCACTGCCGTATTTACAAAAAAATATATGTTATCAGGGCTATTCGTCATGATTTTGGAGTTATAGGGATGACATCATAATTTCCTGTTATCGGCCCGATAGTTATCGTGCACCCCTACATCAGTGTACAGCATCAACGGCTGGACTGTATGGGACTGTATGACTGTCTGTGTGTTTGTTTGTGCTCTCTGTTTTAGCTCTTTGAAGGCCAGCCAGGGAGATGAGCTTCACACCGACACACAACCGACACACCAACGTGCGAAGCAAGCTGCTCCACAGCGACTGGATCCTGCAAGGTGCAATTAAAAATTAACACCCTCCACACAGCCTGGCTCCACATAAGCTGCTTGCCAAAATGTAGTTTCACTTACGGCGCAGTTAATTAACTTGGTTGTTGAAACAAAACCACCAAAGGAATATTAGACTTCGTACAGCATTATCATTACCTGCCCAAAAGCACCGAACGCTTGTAATACTTATAATTTAACCTTAACATCGCCATCATCTGACTGGAATTTTAATCATTCATCACATAGCGAAAGCTCTGCAGAGTGAAAATGTCAGAAAGTCCAGTTTGAGGGAATAATAGCCTGTCATCTACACCTGCCTCTTGTCCATCTTTTCATTCCCTCCGTTCATGCAACCGTCTGACATTTGGCGCTAACCTTACATTTTCGCCTTGGGAGATT
Source organism: Hirundichthys speculiger (assembly GCA_018398805.1). Taxonomy (NCBI): domain Eukaryota; kingdom Metazoa; phylum Chordata; class Actinopteri; order Beloniformes; family Exocoetidae; genus Hirundichthys; species Hirundichthys speculiger. The sequence goes on along the minus strand of JAGFBZ010000684.1, from coordinate 43,419 downwards.
GATCAGTTTCAAATCTCAATCTGAAACCAATCATCGTGGACATGGAAACTATTTGAGAACAGTCATTTTCATCAGCAGAGCACGGTGATGGAGGAAGAGAAAATATGAACAAAAGAAATACGAAAAGCTCATAATCCTGCAGGACTGCAGCAAAATAAGCATCAATAATACATCAGGTGATCAATACGAGAGCTTCTGCTTTTACTTGCAGTACTATCATGAACTTCACCAAAATTATTAAGAAGATGCAGTAGCTGTAAGTAAAGGAGCACACATCACTGATACTTCATTTCACTCCTCGTGAGTCTCTAACTGTCAGAGGTGTATCGATTTTCTTCAGCACAGTTAGTACGAGCTACTGATGCGTGGAGGTGGCATTGTCTGCTGTATAACCAAGAGGCTTTTTTTTTTTTTTTTTCATTAAAACAGCTTAGGAAAGTGACATTTGGGAACATTCACCAACAGGACCTTGAGACAAAGTGCTTGCAAGTGTGAGAGAGGGAACAAAATCAGGCTGGCGTGAAAGAAAGGGGGATTCAAAGCTCAAAAATGCAAGTGCAGTTACAGTACACCTAAGAATAATAAAAGAGGAAAACTTTTTAATTTTTTTTCCCAAAGCAAATGTAATGAACACTTGAAGAAAAGAGTTAGACCACACTCAAAGAAAAAAAAACCCTGCTACACCAAACAAATTACAAGCCTTCTCTGATGTTTGCAATCTTAAATTGTCCAATCTTGTTTAACCAGCCCTTTAATGTTATGTAGCTTTTTTATTCCACTCACATTAGCCTTATAATAGCTGCCGTAAAGTCTAATCATGAAAACAGCAAACCAGCCGTCTCCTTTCTGAATGTCTGTTGAATCATCATCATTATTTTTTTCAACCAATACAGGAGGAAAGCCCTGCACATCGAGTGTTGATGACAAATGCTGGTCACAGAAAACAGATTAAAAGTAACATTTTAGTCCCCTGGTCTCTTTGAGATCAGTAATCCCAGAACGGCATTGACCCGGTGCATCACACAGGTACCACAACCTGCTGCCTACGATCACAAAACAATGTCGGGAAACCCACAGACAATCATTTCATGTTAAACTAGGACAGCTAAAAATCGACTTTAATTTCATCTAACGTCTCACATTTCTGTTTTATAAATTTCCAATAAACATCCCCCCTCCTCCCCCTTCCAATGATAAATCAATAGCCACAGAGCTGAGTTTCATGCTCAGTTCAAAGACAGTGATTCCTCATACACAGATGCCTGTAGCTCGCCCCAACTAAAAATAAACCAGCCGTTCCTACTCAGAGGGACTCTCGTTTACCAACATTAGAGCAAATGGGAAAACGGATTACTCGGGCTGGCAGGGAAAATTCAGATGGACAGTGACACGGGAGACGCGCGGGCCAGCGTTCACTGCAAACAGACAAACCAGGAAGAAATGGCAGCCAGGAAATCGACAACATCGGTGGGAGTCGTGGTGGGAAAAGAGCCGACTGCTGCAAGCACGACAACCACAACTCTTCTGGCTGAGTACCTGCACTGCGCAGCCCCCAGCATGCATCTGAATGAGACCGGTTTGACAGCAAGTGAGTCAGAAACACGTACTCTGTACAAAAAAAAAAAAAAAAAAACATGTTGGGTTATCCAGCAAAAACGAGTTAGCTGATTAGGAAAACAGCGCTAACCGCATTCGTTTCCAGATTTCAGTCATAATGTGAAGATTTGTACTGTACATGAAGGATTCAGACCAAGCGTCCCTCGGCGTGTAAAACTTTAATTACTCTTTTCAGCTGTTACCGTGACATTTTAGTGATGAGCTCATTAGCTAATTACTTCTGGTAATTAATAAGGTATGAAATTATAGGGCTTGCTGAAGGACAGAGAAGTGCCTGCGCCGCCGAGGGATGGGCTCGATTGTGACGGCGCCGAGATGCCTGGTTTTCATGAACTCTTGTGGAGCAGAAACGAAGGAGCTGGTTATCAGTCACGTTCAACCGCTTCCCATGACCGCCGCAACGCTGGCAATGTTCTTTTTTTTCCCCCTCTTCTTCAGAGAGTTGTATCCTGGACTGAAACGGTGACGTTAATGTTCCACTACAGACAGCACAAGCTCCCTCTCCTGATTGACACAACCGCAGGCCAGATGGCCTTTACAGGCGCGCCTTCAATCACGTCCAGAAAAAAAAAAAAAAAAAAGAGGATCTGCATGGGACAGTACTTATGTAGGAAATCAGCAGTAAGTCCCGATTAACACTTGAGACGCAGCCAAGCGTTAGAGAGCCAAAGAATCTGTGCGGCTCTGGTGCTGGACTGGAGCGCAGAAGCAGAAACCAGAAACCAGTTCAGAGGAACAGACACTGAAACACAGAGACAGTGGGCTTGCATGTTAGCTGATATGGATACACATATCACAGTCCTCATTCTCCACCCGCCAAACGCAGTCAACCCAAAAAAGGAGGTCATGGAGGAAGGTTAAAAGAATGCTGTTACCAGATGACACTGATACTGGTTGATCTGTTTTCCACTATGGAAGACAAAACTGACGGCTCCAGCAAGTAATGATTATTAACCTTCAAGTAAACTAGGGATGGAACGGTTACTGGTATTACGGCAAAGAGCAGTTAAAATTTTACGCAATAACGATTACCATTTATGTTTGACTTCATGTCATTATTGCGGTCGATTACTGGGATCTGTAATATCAGCCTCATTCAAGTCTCACGAGCGACTCGCAACTGTGTCTCATGTGAATATGTAGCTTGTAACATCAGCATCGTAAACTTAGTGCGGTAACTTCAACTCCTTAAGAAGAAACCACACGAAGACCTACGTGTCGGTTTACAAACTTTATCTGGAACAACTGCACCTCAACCGGTACATTAACAAAGCAGATCAAGAGTACTGTGAAACAGTGGGAGTTAGATGCCAAGGGGCGTCAAGTGTTGTACAACAAAATAGGAAATCAAAGTTCCTGTCTTTATACTGCTCACACTATAACAGTGAGCATGGTGGAAAGTGGTTATAGCACCCAGGACATTTATCAACCCACTAAAAGAACAAAATCTGAGGTCTGGGGATATATTCTTTTTTTTTAAGAAAGCAGAGGGACAACTAGTGGAGGACAATTATCCTGTCTGCAGAGCATGCAAGAAAAAAGTTGCTGCAACAGGCAGTAACACTTCAAATGCATATTTTGACCTACTATGGTTGTTAAAGTGTTCATTTAAACTTGCACCAGACAAATAAGCTTTGTTCCTGTAATTTATTTTGTTCATTTAAAATAAAATCTCTTTCTGTGTCAGTCATTTGAACTTTTAATGTGAAAGTTTCATTTTGATTTTGGCTTCTAATGTTTTGGTACGACAAAAAAAATTACAAGGTTTTGTGAAATTATTTTAATGTTTGTGTCTTTTGGACATTTGTACAGCAATTAAGAATACCGCGATAACATTGTAAACCATGATAATTTGGCCACTATAATCGAGATATCAGATTTTCCATATCGTTACATCCCTAAAGTAAACCCAACAATACAAGTTTTTGAGTTTCCGGGTAAACTACCCTGAAACTCCAGGCATAAAGAGTGTGTGCATAACGATAAACAATGTGGTTTTATCAAGGCAGCCATGAAGTTAAAAAGGAAAACAAGAGGGAGTTTGTGACATTTTCTCCAATCCAGAATCTTTCAGACAAGGTGGGCAGCTCAAAAATAACTGATCCGACTTACAGGGGTTAGTTCAGAAACATTTCAAGTTAACTGCTACTGTGAAATCCCGCCTCGCATGGCACCAAGGCAGACGCTGAACTTCAGATCATAACATACCCAGGTGCCTGTCAGGTGAGCGAAGCAGATGCCACATCAGTTTACTGGGTATGAAAGGAAACGTCATGCGACATGATCTTCCATCTGCTTTTGGTTCTGCCTATCCAAACAAGATGAGAGAAATGTTCGGGTGAACGCAGACACACGGGCCGCTTTGTTGCGACGGTGTGAAAGGTAAGAACGTTTCATTTCACGCTATTTTCAGAAGAAATGCCACAAACTAAACGCTGAGAGAATATCCTGAATGCTCCCCTGGTGTGTCTTTAGCTTCTTCATTTTTTAAAAAACAGGATTGCAGGGGGTTTGCAAAGGCTCATAATGTGTAGTAAATTAATCTCGAAGTGGTGCAGATGCTGCAACTTAGTCCTCGATCCAGTTATTAACTTTCACTCTCAGTTTGCACTTAAACTGTCAAGCGCTGTGAAGAGTCGCTGGATGTTACAACAGGCAGGGTAAAGTAGAGCTTTTGTCTCACGTCATTCAGGATAAGGACGGCGTCGTGCAGACATGATGCCAACCCAACCCGCTTGCGGGTATCAAATATTCAGTGTTTGGTCAGGGATTATGGGCTTTGAGCGTGATGTCCCCATGAGACAGGTGGAACATGACCTGCTAATAGTCGTCAGGAAACCAAAGAGGGAAACAAAGAAGGGCCCTCGCGTCATTGAGCAGGAACCTGCAGGTAAATGACGAGAAGTCAACAATTCTTTTGTTGTTGTTGCTGTTTTTTTAAGCTGGACATCTACGATCACAAAGACCACATACTTTCTTCTAGAGCTGAGCGATTTTACCGATTCTGCGATATATATCGATATTTTATTTCCCCAGAGCATATCGATTTTTCAGCCGCGAGTATCGATATTCTAAGCTTCTTTAAAAAGCCCAGTGTCCCACCTTTAAAAGCTTGCAAGCAACAATTTGCACTGTTTGAATAAATGAAACTATTTTTCTCAACAAATCTTTTATTCATTTTGTCCAGCATTTGCAAGCCACCTGTCAGCCATATAATGTGTAATTGATGCTTTCAGTTCAATTAATTCAAACAAAGTCATTGCAACACTCACAAGATGTCACCAAAATCACTTTGTCCCTTTAAAATCTTTCAGAAAATGATGTAAATGTATTGCAAGATGAATATCGATATATATCGTATCGTGAGCCGAATATCGTGTATCGTATCGTGAGATTAGTGTATCGCTACAGCCCTACTTTCTTCATTCGCTTCTTTTGAATTACTATCATTACAACCAGTTCAACAACTGACATTCTAACATTTACTCTAAGTAGAAGATTAAAGGATTGTTTGTTAAAGCTATTACTCAGAGAAATGGTTTTTCAAAAGACCTTGAACACGTGCCAGCACCTATATGAGGCGTCTGTCTGACGGGAGCAATCAATCTCAGGAGAAACCGAACATGACAGTTTAAGAAGTGGTCCCGGTCCAACCACAGGCAAATCGAAACAACTCCTCCTCCAAACTGCAGCCGCTGAGACAAGTCATACACATGTTCGGCTTCTTGTACTCCTATTTTGCGGCCAATTTGAAGTAAAGTGGCAGCCAATTCTAGTGACCTGTACTTTGATGAAACCATCTAATCCTCTCATCTCCAGCGTGTGCGTTTAGCAAAATGTCAGTTTCACACAACTGCCAAAAAAAAAAAAGAAAGAAAGATAGTCACCCATGCAAGAAATAACACCTTTCACAAGAAGCTGGCACCTCGATGATATGAGACGAAAAAAGCACTGCGAAAAATAATCACGCATTGAAAGGCTACAAAAAAAAAAAAATAGAATGTGTTGTAATTAATTTATCTCCTGCATGCAGCAGATTTGCATAGCTGAGGCTGAATGCAGTTGGGAGACAGTTGTCAGGAGAGATGTGTGGAGACGCCAGGATGTGTGAAGTATCCTGATTTTGAACAAATAACATTTGCACAACCAAGATGAACTCGGTCATCAACTGCGCTGTGCTTTCATGTCGGGCCATAAGGCTGGGCCACCGTGAGACTGGGCCACCGTGAGACTGGGCAGATGTGCAAGGTCAACAGCTCTCCAGTTACACCAAGTTGCACCACAGTGAACTATGGGTGAATTCCAGTTCCTCCCTTAACCCTCAATCTTGGCCCTCGAAAGTAAGTGTAAGGTCTATCTTTTGACTTAGAAATGGGACACCCCTTGAGTGCAGTTACGTCTTCAGACTGTGGGGGGCGGCCTTACACCAAAGCTACATCCAGTCTGTAAAGAAGACGACCACGACGAAGGAGAAGAAGAATGAGGAGGAAGAAGAAAAAGAAGACGACGATGATGACGACAACATTTTAGCGACAATGCCGTCTGCATCACTGATTTCCTTTGCGTGGGCTTTGGGCATCTTCATGAGATTGACTACTGCCAAATGGAAAAATGGACGAAGGAGAAGGTTCTTCCGATGCGTGGTTAACGCTCATGGATCAGATTCAGGTGTGGAAACACAATACAGAATTAACACTATACACAATAAGAACAATAAAAAATACACCAAAGCAAAAATACAAAAATACACTTTTCTTCGCAATGCCTTATGGGTAGCCCTTACTTCCAAGGGTGGTGCCGGAAAATCTCCGTATTGAGGGTGATCCAGCCCTCAAACTTATCCCTCAACTTGACGTTCTGAGAATCGGGACAGCACTTGCACTTCACGGGAGCGCGAATTTTTGAGATTGAGGGTTAAGGGAGGTATTGGAATTCATCCCTACGACCACACATGAGCCACTCCTACCGGACCCTTTTCTCTGGAAGGTGGTCAAATGCCCGAAAAATATATTCCCACAAATGTTTTTATTTGTCTAAGTCTGTATCTTTTAAAATAAAGATGTTCTTTAATGACTCATTTGTGCCTGAAATCATTATTTCAGACAATGAACTCAGACAATGAATTGAAGAAGCTTATCCAATGATGTGGTTCCCACCCACTACAGCAACATTTCTGTCACCATTTCTTTCTTCTAGTCCAGTCTTTGTATCCCTGACTTGTCATGTATGCATACACAAGCTTCTTAAGATGAAAACTGAATACTTGAAAGGATCTTATATATACATTTCCTTCAAGCTCGATCTTTCCAAACGAGATGGTGTTACTGAACTTTCAGAATCAAAACAGGTGAAAACCAATTCAACTGATCAAAAACACATCTGGCAAACTATTCAGCTCCAGTGAACTGAAAACATCTGCACTGACACACTGAATAAACCAACTGGACTCAATGGAACGTTGGTTAAAAGCCAATCAGTGCTTTTGGAGTATAGTAAAAAAAAAAAAAAAAACCTTACTATTTCACTCTGTGCTCCAAGGACACATATCGTGTGATGTCAAACAATATGCTAGGAAGTGGATACAAGCATATCGGCCCATCCTCCTGAAAGGAAAAGCATGATGTATTGCAGAGGCTGGGGTTCCTGACAGCCAGACACTTGGGGAGGAAGCAAACTGTAAAGATGTGGTAAAGGGCTCCAAAAAGTATAACAGCGGCTGAGAACAAATGGCAGATTTAGTGTGCTCTGCAGTGCAGGAAACGGGGCAGATAAGGCATTTATTAAAGGACTGCATTGATTACACAACAAACAGTCACTTAAAAGTGAGCAGTACAAATATGACCCAGCTTTAGGAGATCTATTTGATCCTGATGGATTATTTGCTGTACAAGCAGCTTTCCCTGCGTGTCTGTCACAGAGGCTGTGTTGAAAACACGGGAGGAATTGAAGATTTCCCCTGGTGTGTGTAGCCAATACCTTTCTCCTTTTCAAAGGACTGGATATGTGCTGACACCGCTACTTGGATTTATAACCTGCGAACCGGTGCATCTGTAATCTGCTTCCTCTCCTTTTTTACTCCCAACATTCAGAAAATTCAAGGCCGGCTCTGCTGCAGTGGCGGCAGGAATACCAATGATGGCCCACTATCTCTAACAGTTTAAGCGTAGTCGGTCCTTTTGACCCGTAGGGTGAATTATTTAAGGTGATGAAGACATCAAATTAGTTCTGTTTTTTTATTATTTCATAGCATAAACAGCATAGCTGCTGTGTACACAAGAATATCAAAGTGAGCCTTAGACATACATTAGAGGCCTGTGAACGCAAAAAAAAAAGCATTTGACAGCAATACAGATGTGATGTGATAAGAAAGTGTACACGCTGACCTCAGAAACAAAGTGCTCAGTGAAGTAAAGGGGTGTTTAAGGACGGTGAACATCTCAATTAACATCACACGTACTGACTGACTCCATCGATCGTTCTCGTTCCCTGGTCACCCAAATATGGCCACGCCATCTTGGCTCAAACTCTTTCTATTAATCTACACCACAGACTGTGGAAGAAAAGTAAAGCAAATGTGGTATGTTTATAGATGAATGGGTCCACCCAAATGGAAACTGTCAAACTAAATGAGTGGTAACGGACTTCATACGTGTAATGTCTTCCTGCAGAAGGTTGTAGTTGAAAAACATGTCAAAGACTTGCACAAAGGCATGTTTATAAGATGGTATTAGTGCCATCATTCTAGAAAGCCAAACACACAAAAAAAAAAAACAGTCAACAGATCTATGGCTTCAAATCACTATTTCGTAATCAACAATAGTCTGAATACACAAATCCACCTATTGAGTTTAATGTATAAAATGAACATAAAACATGCTGAGAAAATGGTGTGTCTGTGTCCAGATTGTGTAAAAACACAGATTTAAAAATCAGAAAACAGACGTCAAACTACCATCCCTCCGAAACTGCATTTCCAGTCAGAGGGGAGCACACGCAACAGCCACAGTGCTGCACACAACGTCCCTTTTCAGAACACGCTGCCGTTTTCACGTCGCCACTCTGAGCCCTCTTAGTTTGACAGCCTCTGAAATTTTCATGGCCATGTATCTGTCTACTCAGAATGAAATGTCAGACAAAAGAGAAAAAGGAGAAAAAAAAAACACATATGCGATTACGAGATCGTTTGGACACTCAAGGATACTGGTGAACGTTGTGCTTTAGGCACTGTACAAGAAAACTGCTGCATGCAAGGCAAAAACGAAAACCAGGAACACTGATGACTGACGCTGACATGGTCCACAACGCATCATCAAATCTGAAACTCTAAGAATTATTGGGCGAATGTCTGCAAAAAGTCTGCACAGCGTCAACATAAGGAGGAAAGGATCCAGACCTGGATATTAAAGATTTTTTTCTAAGCGCAGCTTAGTAAATATAGGTTATTACAGCATCTTTTTTCTGGTTTCTTAAAAAAGAATTATGAAGTCTGTCAAAAGGTTTGTTTATACAGTAAGGAAACTAATAAACATGTTATATTCTGAGAATAGACAAGGAAAACAACTGGTTGTTTAACTGGATGTTAACAACTGGCAAGAACTGTATCAGTGCGTCCAATTGCACCTAAACCTGCACGAATAAAAATGCATCATTCGTTAAACGCGCCATACCCCTTGTATCCAGATGTGTATTGGATCACCTTATAGGGGGGAACCCATAGTGAAAGAATAACTACCGACAGTGACGACGAAGACAACGTTGCACCCAACCACGGTTCTACAGCAGGGCCGGGCAAATCCACTCCTCAAGGACTGCTGTCCTGCAAGTGTTAGATGTTTCCCTGCTTCAGCGCACCTGATTCAAATAAATGAGCCGTCAACAGACCTGTGCAGACCTGGAATGACAACCTGATGGTGATCCGTTCATCAGAACCAGGTGTGTTGTGTCGGGGAAACATCTAAGACATGCAGGACGGCGGCCCTCCAGGACTGGGATCAGCCCACCCCTGCTCTACGGCCACAGAGTACGAAGCAATGTCACTTTTCATCAGCCAGAGCTTTGAGGATATTAAAAGTGATTACTCTAAAATATACACTAATCATGTCATCTAATGGGGATTGCAATCTGACCTAAACGACTTGCTGGTAGCGGTGGTGGAAACCAACAGTATGCTCTTTTAAGCAAATACTCTGGATGGATTTCTTCAATCTTGGCAACACCCTTCTACATTCATTGCTATGATTTTAAAGCTGAAACGATCTACTCTTTTTATAGGCCAGTTCACTGCTGGGGCTGCCCCCCCCCAATACCCCTCCTCCTTCCCCAAACCCCCCCATCCCTCCCTTCCCGCTTGTTGTCACCATCTCCAAGGTCAGGGAGTCTGAAGAAAATAGGCCACAGCTGTATGAATATCTTCATTTTCGCTCAACTTTTTTTTTTTTTTTTGTTGTTGTCGTTTTAAATGCGCATAAAAATGGAAGAGATCATACATTTCACATGCTGAGAAATGTGTTGGTTTTCATCAGCACGTTCACGAAGCTCCTCTCTGACCAGTATGCACAGTGATCATCAGCCCACTTGACAGCAGCTCGGCGAATGCAGCAACGAGATGAGAGCCACACGAGGCGAGGGTGTCGACATGTGCCACAACTGTGGACACGTCATCCATGCAGCTCATTGGTGAAAAAAAAAAAAAAAAAAAAACGCGCACACACTGTCCCGTGAAGTCCAAGAAACAGCTATGCCACCACATTATGAATCACAGGTCTGAATACCCAAAGTACTGCAGCAAACTTGATGCATGATACAGAAGGATCAGTATATGGCACTTCTGGTAACCTTTATCCTTAATTGAAACCGGCACCAAGTAATCTGCTCGTAATCCTCCATAATCCAAGGATTAATCTTGTTAAACCCCCCCTGATTACTATCAGTCCTATTAGGAAAACACATAACAGGTGAAAACCCCAAAATCTGCCACACTTTGTAGCACCATAGCAGCGCAGCATGTAGACTGTGCAGTGATGGAAAATACCGTCTGCAGCAACTTTTTCTTCTGGGGTGATTTCAAAGGGATTCAGGATCATTGTTTGACTCCTAATAAATATAGCCGTGCATTTTAGTCAAAGCATGATGACTGGGAAAGTTTAAAATAAAAGAGTGAAATGCCTAACTATTTGAAAAAACTTGAATAACAGATTTCACCTTTGCCTCTACTCATCGTCTTACAAATGCACATGCAGTCAAACAAATGACGCAGATTAGGTAATAAATCCAGACGCACTCTGGAAATCCTCAAAGTTCTCAAGTGAGCTCTGCAGGTTGTGTGCATAACTAAAATGCAGTTCACAGTGTGCAAGCCTCGTAGGTTAAAAGGTAATTTTGTGTTGGAGCCTATTTCATTTAAGAATAAATAAATAAAATATTCTCATGATTTAAACCAACATTTTGGGATTTTGAGAGACAAAAAAACAAATCAAACAAACACCAAAGTCTTACCAGTGTTAAGTGTGCCTGTGATTAGTCTGAACAGGTACTGTGCGAACTTGAAGATCTCGCGCTTGCACCTTTTCCTGCAGCTCATCTTTGCTCCTCGGGGAGGGCGTGCTCGGTGGGGTCAGAACAAAAAAAAAAAAAAAAAAAGAAGAAGAAGACGACTCTGGCTTCAGGGTTAAAGGAGAAATCCAGGGAAGACTGTTACGTTGGCAGAGCGCCACAGCAGGGCAGGTGTCCTCTTCGTGTCCTCCACACTTCTGGATGTGACAAAGTGGCCCTTGAGGTGTCAGTGTGTAGTAGAAGTGATGCTCATCAGCGAGTGGGGGGGTGTTGGGGAGGGGGGGGGGGGGCTCGTCTCGTGTGTGTGTGTAAAGTGTATCCAGGCTCCTCTGCTGCGCAGCTCCAGGGTACGGCTGTGATCAACACAGGGATGTCTCGTGCTCTTTTGTCAGGTCTTTAATATTTGCTTTCCGGCAGTTTACCTCCTGCTCTCTGGGGAAGAGGCTGCTCTCCTTTCTTTTCCTCCTCACTCCTCCTCCTCCTGACACTTTTGCTACAACTCCTCTGAGCAAACACCCCCCTTCCACTGTGATACCAGACACACAGGTCTGCCGGCTCCTCGGCACAGAGGGTCCCTCCTTCCCCGAATCCCTCAGACACACAAACAAACCCACACTCCCACACTCGCTCTCGTAGTGCGCCTGCTGCTCGCTCTACTCAACACCATCTGTGGATGTTTTACCCTCGCTGACGGTTGCCATGGAGGTGTGGCCTGATTGGCCCAAGCAGGGGAGGAGGAGGAGGAGAAGAAGTAGAGAGATAGAAGTCACATTAGGAGGAGGAGAAATAAAGGAGAATTAAGGGGAAAGTGTCCGCCTCAGTGACAGTACATCATATCCCAGTTGCGTGATGTGGAACTCAACATTTATTCAGCGTGTGAGAGAAATAGACAGTTAGTGTCGCCGTACCAAAGGCCCTTGAGACACAAGAGGCAACTGGACTGAAGCAATTATACGTGTAATATGTCACAAAAACACCTTTAAAAAAAAACATAGAATACATAGCAGGTAAAACGAAGAAGGAAGAGATTTCCTGCATAAAAATATGAATTATTCGCCAAGTATTAATAACAGGCAGGTTGCGCCAAGCAACTGTGATGACATGAGGATCAGCCAAGTGCATTATCATTTCCATTAATTATCCTGTAGTCTTACCTCCGTTACACTCATCCATCAACGCCAACCTCTCCCATCCGGACAAAACTTGTCATCAAGTCAAAGCCAGAAACACTTCTGCAGTGGCTTCTCTGAAAAAGGACAATGATAGACGCACTTTCTTATTATCACATGTCCATCATTTTGACGGACAGGGCTATGAGATAATTTGAGCTTAAATATGCTATAAAATGAGGCTAAGACTGAATAGATCCGTAGACAAAGAGAGATCCTGCTATGTGCAGAGACTCGGCAGGGTTTGACCTTGTAGTTCCCGTCAGCGGAACAGGAATGAGGTTTACATCCACAGGCAGGAATAAAAAAAAAAATGAGTCCTACGAGAAAAATAAAAATTTAAAATGACTTCAAATAATGTGTGATTCTTTTTTTTTTTTAGTGGGTCAAAGTAGCAGTTTCTCAATTGGGTGAATAATTTATGAGGTGCCAGTAGGGCCGAGCTGACCCTCTGTGGTATAAAATACAGTAGATTCATAGACATCGGTAGAGGACGTTTAAAGCAAAGAGAGAAAGTTTAACACATCAGGATTTATATTTGGTTTTGGGGAAGCTATAAAAGCCGCATGCCTTGTTATGGATTCAGGCTTGCATCATGTACATTTGTGAGTCGTACGCGCTCATTAACCCCAGGGAGAAAACTTAATTTCAGCGCGTCTGCAGCTCCATCACCTGTCACACATTCCCCGGTTTCCATTTCCACCCGTGTGTCCAGTGAACAAACACGCCCCGAAGTCTCTGTAATTTCCATGGGGACGCTCGAGGACGGCAGAGCCCGAGTATTTTCAGGTCACGCGGTGAAACGCGCACAAACGTCCGTGACTGAATGGGTTCGGCCACGTCTGCCGCCTCGCTCTTTCTGAGGTGAACAGATGGCCGGCGGCGCTTCAACAGCAAACACAGGCTGACCGGAGAACACCGTTCAAGTACAACGTGCTGCAGGCAAACAGTGCTGTCAGACTGAAACTCTGGCATTTTCCAAGCCTACAAGCGTGTCACAGATCACTCTCAAGGCCTCCCCAACCCCCCCCCCCCCCCCCCCCCCCCCCCCCCCCCCCCCCCCCCCCATTGAGTCTGAACGTGTGGAACAAATCATTCCACTCCAAGTCCATATACAGTCAGGAAACACTTCCAACATGACTCCTGTTTGTCTTAATGAGCACAGAGGAGGCAAAAAAATGTTGAAATCTTCAGGACGCTTTGAGCAAGTTTAAATGCAAAAGATAACGTCCAAGTGACATCTGAAGAACAAATAAATAGTTTGGACTTGAAGAAGGCACAGCAACAACTCAAACTAGGGATGCACGATAGCTGTTTTTTAAAACTAATACTGATAACTTTCAGCTCCTAAAGGCCGATACCGATAACCGATAACACACACATATACCTAAGATCATTACATCAATACTATGAACAAAATCAAAAATAGTTTTGACTTTTTAAATGAACAAATATTTATTTTTTCCAATGAAAAACTATTGGCAAGCCTCTCAAACATTTTTGTAAAGCTATCAAACAAACCTATTTGATATCTCACATCAACTTAAATAAGGTTCATTACTGACTGATATAAAAAATAAAGGCTCCTTGAACTGATGGAAATACATGCATCAAAATTACAAACTGAAAAAGATTTACATTTAAAGAATTTTGACTTGTGGTTCCATTTAAATTAACACCTTTAATTAAAGTAAATGAGGTTCAGTAGTTTTTGTTTTTTATTTTTTAATCTCATGGAAGCTTTAGATGAGAGGAATGAGGGAGGGGAGACTGCTGCTGGCTTGTGCATGTTAGCATTAGCTTCCATTAGCTCACATTAGCGCGATTTCAAAATTCCATGGAAGCGATTGTTATGTTGTAGGTGGCCGATCGGGTTTTACGTATTAAAGCTTGTGCTTCCCACCTCATAGAATTCGCTCGGAGGATTCGTCACAAATAACCACCAAACTCTCTTCTTTTGAAACTTTAACAAAGTTCTACGCCGCCATATTTGTTGTGATCAGCGCTATGCTGCAGGCAGCATTCAAGGTGTAACGTAAATTTCTCCGTTCCCACGTTTACTAGTCATTCTTTCAGCCTTTTCTATTTTTTCTTTTTTTATGTGTAACATGTGGGAGAATACTGCAAATATCAATTCAAGTTAGCAACTACCAAAATGATGACCGAGTTAACAAGTTGTTTTCTGGCATGAGGGGGTATTCTTGATTTTCCTTACTGAGTAATCGTTTTTCTGATTATGCCGACATCACTTGAACATAACATTCACTGCTGGTCATTCAAGGCTCAGAGGGAGCGAGGCACTGCCGTATTGACAAAAATATATGTTATCGGGGCTATTCGTCATGATATCGGAGTTATCGGAATGACGTCATAATTTCCTGTTATCGGTCCGAAAGTTATCGTGCACCCCTAACTCAAACTGAGATTTATTCAACATTTGTGGTGGTATGGTGTGATCGGGAGTCAGTCCATTTCATTCTACTTATGATCTTCCAGTCCAGCAGGCCCTGTGGACACTCAGAGAAACTAATCTAATCTTTGATTATTACAGGGCCCTGCTCAAACTCCACATTCTTCATTTCAAGATAATGACTTTCTTTCAAACTTCACAGACAGATGTGAACAGCTTAAAGTAATCGTACAGCTCCCCTGATGAAGGGCGGACTAATTTTACCTTTGTTCCTGCAGAGAGAAATCTAAAATCAAAGTTGCTCATATCTAATATTAACAATATCAATTTAGTCTGGCAGGCTCTTTGAAGCTGAGCTGGGGGGAATAAGTACGGAGTGAAAGGAGCTTTCGCCTCATTTGCTCCTCAGCTGTCTAAAATTGCAATCAAATGATCCAATAAACTTTGTTTGAGCAAAAGTAGTTGCAGGCAAATTTCCCTAATAAGTTTTTCTGATTAGAATTGTCCCCTCCAACACATGAGCTTTTTCATGTTGCAGCATGCAGCAATGGGAAACGTTTTAGACACACACACACATTTGTTGTTTTTTAATCAAACATGGGGACACAATTTAAAGGTACAGACTCTCTATGGTGAATTGTATGTCAATAAAGAAGTTAAACTACACATTTAACACACTCCTCTTTTGTATTGGATTAGGGTCATAGCTCCTGTGAACCAACTATGTTCCATATGTTGTTCTTTTAGTTCCTCCCTGAAGAAAGCCATCCACTCACATGAATGTAAGGTGCCTGGTCCAGTTGAGATAAGCTTATTTTGAATTTTCTTAATCACAGACACAGCTCCAGATCCTGACAGACAGGAAAAAAAAAAACAAATACTGGCAAAACATGGCTTGTGTAACCAACATATCTTAACATTTCACCCAGCCCAGACGACTACAGAATGTTAATAACTGCATCCATCGTGTGTGTGTGTCGTTTGCATCACCGGAGTAGAAGACGAGCAAAAATGAATAGTGATTATAAAACTTGTCTCCAATAAACAGCGGAAAAAGCTCACGTACAGGGGAGCTAAATTAAAAAACCTGTTTTTTTCACGCTCTGCAGAGGCAGTGTCTGCAGGCTGTCGTGGCACCGCTCCTGCACCTGAATCTACAGCATCGTACAGCACCAGCTCGCAGTGACAGTGGCAATATAGAGCAAGAGCTCAGCAAAGATGAGCTCTGGTAAACAATGCAGATGCCAATGTGCCATCAGGCACATAAGAAAACTGCAAAGAGGCCAGAAATCAAAGTAAACAACCATTTAATGCAGATGCATGACGTCAACGACCTCAAAAGTATCGATCCTTTCAGCAAACACCCGCATTTTGTCACACGGTTGACTGTAATGGAGAATGAATTACAGTCATTGCAGAAGCAACACCGTCATAATCACAGCACCACTGTTCAAAAAAAAAAAAAAAAAAAAAAAAAAGCACTGTGCTTTCTCCTTTTCTTCACTAAAAACACATCCAGTCCATTATAAGCTTGTCAACATAAGTCTGCACCACACGGGTATTCTGCTGAGCACACAGAGCTGGAAGTAGACGATATCTGCAGAACTCACTTCTGTTTACTCTCTGATAAAAACAAAGACAAAAAGCATAGGAGACTGCATAAACATTTCCACTGCAGTTGGTTTCAACAGTAAGGAGGAAAATAATAAAAGGAGAGAGCAGAAAAACTATAGACTGCAGGTGATGCTTTCAAATCCCAACAGAATTGCTAAATCTGTTGAGTCTTTCTGCCCAGATGTAGGAAACTGATGATACGATATATCTTTGAAGAGACGAGCCTTGCTGGATAATGTGCAGGATGTGAATTAATAGCCAAAAGAAACAGCAACAATCATGTCTGGAAGTGCAGAATAAGGGGATTCTGCCCTCTCTGCAGCTTGACGGTGCGATGTTCTTTTTTCGTATTTATTAAAGATTATAAAAGACCGTGCACTTCCCGGCACAACACCGTTCCGGTGACGGCAGTTTCATTAAGTAGCCAGTTGCCGCTCTTGTCAAAAATGATCTGACTTCTTCTATCCACCCAGTCATCATCATCATAAAATCTGTCACCACAAAGTACTTTGGCAGTAGCCTTTTTAAAAACACTAGCCATCATAAAAAAAAATAAATCTGTTAATGTCCTCATCATTGATTTTTCATTTACCGGGGGAGCCGCAGCAGCGTCAGAGCCAGAGACATAAAGAAACTGGCCAAACTAATAAAGAGGGCTGGCTCTGTTCTGGAGCCTCCGGAGTTGATTGCAGAAAGTAAGATACTTGAAAAAAAAAAAAAACATCATGAACAACCCTGAGCATCCTCTTCACAACAATTCAGCAGCAGAGTGTCTTCAATCAGAGGCTTCTTCAGATCTGCTGCAACACAGACGCTACCGGAGATCCTTCCGGCCCACAGCGCTAACGTTCTATAATGAATCATTGAAGAGACTTCAGTTATGACAGCGGCTGCTACAATTAATTACCTTTCATAGATTAATTAAGTATTTTTGATTTGATCAAACCTTCTTGATCTCTGTGTCACATGACAGTGAAGCTGGAGTGACAGAGGGTCGATAATCAATCTAAAACCATCATCAAAGTTGAGGACGTCAAGCTGACGTGACTGGTTAGAATGATGAGCATCGGCTCACATCAGGCACACACATAGATACAGTGGATGAGCCCTACGACGATTATTTGCACTTGCACAGATGCTCCCAAATATACTTCAGACAGACAAAATTTCAGGCACATGTGTGACCAAGACAGCAGCAATAGCAAAAGTAGCATATTTCCATTATTTTTCCAGGTTTTTTCAAATCATCTGAACCCTGCATCTTGGCTGAACTCAAATATGTGACAAATATTGTCTCCTTAATGAGCAACACTAACCCAGAAGGACAGTCATGTGTCCTCTAAGGAAAACTATACCTGTTTAAATTTTTAGACTGAGTCTTATTACCACCTTTTCTCAGTTCTGAAAAGCCAAAGTTGACCAATGTTTGCTTTATTTGTGTGGAAAAAAAAGCATTTAGAAATTTAAAAATAACAAATCATTAAAACTTTTAATAATAATACAGTATACTGGTAAACAGTGAAACAAAAAAAATAGATGGTCTACGGCGTACAGACGAAGTCTGATTCACATGTTAAGTTTTTTTGTCCTACTAATATCGACGATTCATTCAAAAATCAGAGGAGAGAATACTGTTGTTTTTTTTTAACCATCTAGGATCAATGAAAATAAAGTAATTGATGCAAAGCAAATAAATCCACAGCTGATTCAGTGGTCATCAGCTCATGAGTTCTGTGTTTTTTGTTGTTGTTTGTTGTTTTGTTTTCCTGAAGAAAAAGGTTAAGAGTAGCTCCCACAGCCCAAGGTGTAACAGCAGATAAGAGTCGGTCGATATCTGAAGACGGTAATGAATTTCTCATGGCGTCGCTGTGTGGATGTTAGCACAGCTGCTCCCTCAGGGTACTCCTGAACAACATATGTCATGTGCAATAACATTAAAATCCGTTATGCTCCTTTATGTATATGCATTTAGCAGCTCAACTGCAGCACAGTTTGTCCTCTGATTTACAAAATGATGGATCATTATCATCAACATATGGCAGCTACAAAACGGGGCTTTGCCCAAATGCTTATTAAGATTCCCAGTGTGCACCAACTCAACTGAAATTCATTACCATTCTTCAGAATTAAGTTAATTTGAAAAGGCAATTTTGGAAAAGCCACATAATCCCTTTCATTATAAATCTGCTAATGGGATACTTAGCATGGCAACTGAAACCTGAAATGAGATCTGCTTTTCCTTTTGGTAAAAGCACAGAAGTGTACAGTATATCTCTGACATGACTTCCCAGGCTCATGGCCGGCGTTTTATCTGCTCTCAAGCATCTTGAACAAAACGCTGTAGAATAAGGTGTCTGTTTTGTCCTGTATGTCCGTTCACACACTGCTGACTGGAGTACGCTGATATTTTTGGAAAACACAAAAAGATTTCACTTCAGGATTAGGTGCTTTAAATCCTCCTCACATTTCAGTGGGCTTTGGAATGGTAAAAATTCACTTCTAAGGGCATTAGATCTCACATTATTGCTGCTGACAAAAACTCATTTCACACTCCAAGGATTAATGCTTTCTGCTTAACTGTCGAGATCAAATGTTTTGGTTGGCACACGAACAGCTCGGCATCCCTGCCTGAAGAGGTGAGATGCAGGAAATAAACGGACAACTCTTCTTTTGTTGAGTTCCTAACATGTTTGAACCCATCCTTAAAGCCCTTAAGTTTACAGAGCCATCCATCACAGTTTACAACGGGCAGTGATAATGGGTGGGACTTTGCTTGAAGCATTTCTCAAAATTCTTTTGAGGTTTAAAGCCTCGCTGTCCCTCTGCTGCAAGTCATTCAAGCTTATTTGACAGTGCTGCCGACTGTGCCGACACTAAATTGCCACAAACCAAGTCCTTGAGGAAGATGAAAGCTATTTGGGTTTAAATATAACTTCTCGTAGCCAGTTTGAGCAGCTGGGGACGAGACCACTAATGCCTCCAAGTCAAACTGCTTCCCAGTCAAAATAGTCTGGACCTCTACAGCGCTTCCTGCAGAAGGGGTCCTCCTGCTTCGCTCAGTCAGGCTCTGTCCTGCCAAATTCTGTGGGCCGAACCTTCATGGATTTGCCTGTTAGCTTGTCCTTAAGGGGTAACTCCAGGGTGAGGGGGTTATCCCCAGCTCCAGGCCAAGGTATCTGGTGTTTTATGTTTACTGGTCATGAGCTGTGGGTGATGAGCAAAAGAATGAGATTGTGAATACAA
Organism: Hirundichthys speculiger; assembly: GCA_018398805.1. NCBI lineage: Eukaryota > Metazoa > Chordata > Actinopteri > Beloniformes > Exocoetidae > Hirundichthys > Hirundichthys speculiger. Next base: position 23,814 of record JAGFBZ010000684.1, on the reverse strand, counting down.
GCATCATAAATGGGTTTCCTTTGATGAGGCAGATCTAAGACCAGATAACAGAGTTGTTTTACTAAATGCAATATTAAGTGTCTTTCTGACAAAGATGCACTGATTTGCACCACCTATAAACCCCCATTCTGGAAAAACAAAAGAATATTTCATCATCTCTGCTTTCACCAGATTCTGGACTGACTATCTATTAGCAGAGCAGGTTAGCAGGCTAATGCATGGCTTCCCTACTGCATGCAGGTGACTGGCGATGCAAACACTTTTTCTTATTTAATTCTGAAAAACAGCAACATTTAAATCTGGTTCCCACTTTTAACCAGTTCAGACCGGATGCAACATCTGTATGCTTTTTACCATTTAAGTCTCATGCAACATGGAAACTGCAACTGCACTTTCAAGACATGGAAGATTTTAATAGATAAACATAACCATTAAGTCGGAAACAATAGAAATGTCTTTAGTAGGGCTGGGCGACGATTAAAATCGTTAATCGGGATTAATCGCATTATTTCCCTGATTAATCACGATTAATCGAATTACACGCAAAATTAAATAATGAATTCAAAAGCAGTGTAAAATGCACTTTTATTGAAATGTTCTGCTGCCATATGAACTAAAGTGTCATAACATTTGTTGTTCAAACACTTTTAACATCAGCACTTGTCAGTAACACATATTTAGTGTAAATCTCATCTTAAAAAATGTCAAATAAAATAAAGCTTATTGCCACTGCCAGGGGATTAATGTCATCCTGTTTTTATGAAAAATAAAAAAAAGTTTACAAACAAAATCCAACAAAATGTTTGTGGCTCAGCACAATCAGAACATTAAAAAACGTAATTTCTAAGGGTAACAGCAGAAACTTTTAATGGGGAGTTCAGCTTGTCAGTTGTTACAAATAACCTTGTTTCTGTTGAACCCTCCGTCTGGGAGAACTTTAAAATGAAAATGTCCATGTAAAAGTTCAGTAGCTTTACCAATCTGTGTATCATTCATTTTTTCCATTTTCAATTGTCAATCAAAAATTTAAAAGTTAATTAAAAACGGGCCTGAATTTATTTTATAATCGAGGACTAGACTTTCTGTTGTCATTACATATCTGTGCCACTAGATGGAGCCGCACTGCAGTAACCAGCTAGAGAACAGCAGGACAGTGAACACATGGAGCAGATCTGATGGAACATGGAGGAATGACGTGAAAGTTTTGTTGCAGTCCGTAATTTTTTTTTCAGACAGAATTGTTAATATTGCTACCTGAGTTGCAACCGAACTGTAAAGTTCAGGGATTTTTACCGTTCTCCATGTCTGTTTTAACTTTTCCGCATGTTTTACCGGCTTAACCTGCCAATTGTTTTCCGGTTCCGCAGCAGCCAGAAACAAACTTTTCAAAACAAAAGCATGTGAGCAACATGTGTTAATGCACGATAAAATAAATGTCGGCGTTAATATAATGAGTTAACGCAATAATAACGCGTTAACTTGCCCAGCCCTAGTCTTTAGGTTTTTAAGCTTTGAAAATGTTAAGTACTTGTTTTTTAAAGGAACAAGAATCATGCACACTCTACATTTCCACAAAATCTTCCACAAAAGTTTTTTTGTTTTTAAGTGCTTGTGAAATCCTTCCTAATTTGTGTAACTATTCATCTGCTGTGTAGTGAGTCACACACATAACTGAAACAGACAAAAACCCGGAAGGGAATTCAAATATTATGAAAGAACTGCAGCTGCAGGTGTATTTGAATAAACCACGGCAGTTAAAGCGAACTTCACCGCAGCAGCAAACGTAATTGGATCGCAAAACCACAAGGCTTCTATGGGCTCGATGCATACGGAGAGAAATGTTAAAGGATGACTGCTACTCCTACTTTAGGAGACAACCAGTAAGAGCTGATGCAATCCATGCTCTTCAGAAGACAGACGCCACCTCTCAGCGTTACAGTTATCATTCATTCTTACCAGCTAAAAACATTTGTTGCGCTTGGTTTTAAAAACACTGAGGGATTTTCTTTCATTGCATCAGGATATTCTGGGCGAGATGAGGAAGGAGAGAATGGAAAACAAAGAAGGAGGAAATCACATGAAATCCCAGTGCTTGAGTAATGAACACATTCAAACCCAGTTACAGTAATAACCTTCATCCTCATTTTTACAACCTCATCCTTCACTTTGGTTGAGTGAGGGGTTGGTGCTCATTTTTACTGAGAGCAAAAAAAATCATGATCTGGAGCGTGTCAGTTCTCCATATTTACTGATTCTCGGGCCGGTCCGTCTTTGAGGGCACTAACATCATGAATCTAAAAGTACATTCAGAGGATCCAGTGGGGGGGGAAAACAAAACAGGAAACATGCCAAACTGGAAAAAGTCGATGTCATTTGAATTATGGAGCTTAAATGGAGCTTCAGTTTACAATGACTCTGGTTGAGTGCTGAATGGATAAAATGATTGATGCTACAATGACGTAATGGCTGTTGTTTTGATAAGGCTGTACTTTTATCTTGAGAAATTTCAGGGTAAAGAAATTTAACACCCCATATTCATTCATGGTATATATGTTTAAATCCTTAATATGGCTTGGCCATTTTATTTTTACTGCCTTATATGATCACATCTCTCATTTTGATTCAGAGCCCAGCCATGCTTGAAAGAAAGGGCTGACGGTGTGAAATTTATTTACAAATCTTGCACAAATCTCTGGTTTGGATAAAATCAAAGATATTCTAGGGCATCGATCTTGATAAGACGGCCAAGAAATCCCCTTACAGGTACGTCGAATTGAGAGTTCTGCAACTAAAGCTCATTTTCTTCAAAGGAAATAAAAGATGCTCCTCTCTCTCGCAAAAGCCAAGTGTTTCTGTTTTGAATATTGTCACTTTGATACATTTTCAAACACATTTACAATCCCAGCTGCACGTGACAATCACGTGGGAGCTTGTTAATAAAACCTGTCTCATTTGAAGCGAACAAGTCTTCTCACAAATTCCAGAAAGCTCTGATTGTGATCTAAGATCAGCCAACAGCTGGTAATTTTTGATATCGCACCAGTAAAGTGAGGAATAGACCGTTGAACATGCACAGGATTTTTATGATAGCTGTACAGCCAGGAAAATGATGTGTCTTTATCACTCTGCATGGAGAAAGAAAGACGTGGGCTGTCTCTGTGTGTGTTTTTAACCATTAGATCCCGGTGCAAATTCAGATCCTGTTTCTTAAAACCACCAGACAGAGCATGGGCCTTGAGAGAGGACTACACTCTTCAAGTAGCTTTTGTTTACTCTGTTTTCTCCTTTATAAAAGGCCAAAAAAAAGTTAAAAAAAAAAACAATTTTAGGCAAATCTTGAAATCACTAAACCATAGGATGAGTTGCACATTCAGCACGACTATCAACCCTGATAAAAGTCGCAGCTTGTTGAGGCAAATTCTGAATGGCCACCTATAGCAGGTTCATTAATAATATGGCATTAATGTCCCTGAACAAAGACCAAGACAGAAGAATACAAGGCAGCAGGTTGGGTTTACTGACGTGCAGCTTCTGTTTCCTCAGGATTTAGAATGAACATCTCACCGACTGTCGTTCTACACTATGAAATAAAGGAGGATTGGAGGCAGAACTACCCAGATCAAACCCTGAATGCTCAGTGACATGTTATGGTCCTTATGGTGGTTTACAGTGAGAACATTAAACTGGTGAGGACACATTAATAGTAAGGTGGATTGCTGTTATATCCAGTTATACACAGTGATGGACTGTATTTTTTTGCTCTCCTTATTTTTTTTGTTAAGTTCATTTTGTGCCCAGGTGCTGGTAATGTTGATCCAGTTACTCTTAAATTATTTGGTACTGTAGTAAAAAGTAAGCATTAATATGAAAACATCAGTAGGCTCATTTTACAGTTCTTCAACTAATCAATTTGGCTGGATTTTTGAAACATAAAAAAAAACATTTCCAAAAATTCATAAAGTGAAGTGAACCACTCTTAAATTTGGACCTAGACTATAAATTATTTAATGTCAATTTTCGACTCAAATACATGTTGTTATGCCTAATTGTGATGCTACAACTAGGATCTTGTTTCAAATAAATTCAGTTTCAATGAAGCGTCTGACTGAAGAGACTGTTACTGAATCACTGTGTTGTGTAGAGGATGTTCAGAGTTGTACATCATGTTCTTCATTTTATGAAGTATTCTCCTTTGCAGAATCAGCTCCAGAGGTCCCAGAACAGAGTCAGCCTTCTTTATCTGTTTGTTTAGATTCTGTAAGTCACTGGCTCCACACCAGACTGATAGAAGATATGAAACATCCTGCTGCAAACACAAGGCTTCCTTAAGAAGTAAAGTCCGCTCTGTCCATTTGTATAAACAGCATCAGTGTTGCATCTCCAGTCCAGTATGTTGTCCAGGTAAGCATCGAAGGATTTATACTCCTCCACCACCTCCACTTCTTCTCCTGTGATGAAAATGCTGTTTGACTTGTCCTCTTAAAATCCACAATCATCTAATTTGTTTTGTTCATGTTTAAGATGAGATGATTATTCCCACACCATGCCACAACCGGTCCACCAGTTCTCTGCACTCAGTCTCTTCATTCACCCCACAACTGCAGAGTCATCTGAGGGTTTCTGCAGATGACAGGACTCTGACTGCTAAAGTCTGAGGTGAACAGAGTAAAGAGGAGTGGTGAGAGTACAGTCCCCTGTGGTGCTCCTGTACTACTGATCACCTGCTCAGACACACAACCATTCAGTCTCACAAACTGTGGTCTGTTTGTCAGGTAGTCATTTGATCCAGGTGATTGTGGAGGCATAAACCTGTGACTTTTGGAGGTCTTTTTGTTTAAAAGCAGACTGGATGACGTTAAATGCACTGGAGAAATCAAAGAACATAGATTAATGAAACTCTAGATTTGTCCTTGTCAGCGCTTCAAGCTCATCCATCTTATTTGCTACAGATCTAATGTTCCCCATTGTGATGGAGGAAAGAGCTGCTTTACACCTCCTCTTTCCTCCTCACCTGCATCCACAGCGTCTCCTCTTCAACTCATTGGAGATTTGGGGTATCAGTCCACCTCGAGTCGCCAGTGATCACAGAGGAACATATGAATGTCTTGAAATTAGATATTTACACGCATGAAACAAAAAAACCTTAAAAAGCTCTGTGTCAGTGAGAATCTACTGCAAATACTTCCTTTAAATTTGTTCTTCTTTACATGCTCATGTTCCATCTTCTTGTCAAAGATCCCCTATTATATCAAATTATTAGGGGCACTTTTTTATTGGCAATCGTACCCTCTATTGTACTTTTCACTGCAACATGTTTTTATTTTATTTTATGCAGTGTCTGTGATTACTTTTATTCCAGACAAGTACTTGTCCCCAGAGAACAATTAGGATGGTTGCTTATATTACTGACTGGCCCCAGAGCAAAGACTCCCACTGTTGTGAGAGAATTACCTTACACTGCAGGAGAAAGAGGGAGCTTTTTTTCCCCACCCTGAAAGGATGTGTATTCCAGTCCACTGTAGCCTATGTTTTCCAATAAAAACTCCTTCAGCCATTAGGATAACTCTGGAATTATTAATCGAGAACAAGAGAGGCACATAACCAGTTTTATGACTGTAAATAATAATGAAAAAAAAACAGAACAGGGATGTCTTTTCTCGGTTGCTCCCTACATTAATGACTAATTCATGAATTAATTCAATATATTTTAAGGATGCAGACAAGAAATATGCAGTGAGTGTAAAACATGATGATATGCTGCAAATATTTACATTTATGTGGACTCTGAAGCCGAGTTTCTGGGTAATGAACATTTTAGAGAGGGTGCTATATCTCCAGTTGTGCTGTTGTTTTACCTGAATACCAATGCCGCTTGGGAAGAAGCATTCATTTCAAAGCTGCAGCAAAGTCTGCGCAGTAAACACGACAGATTTCATGACAAGACTGTAACATGATGGCCCGCAGCCCTCCTTTGCCAGATGCGCACTCAAATCCATCTGTGGCTGTTTTTAGGCAACTATGTGCCCAGAGGTGGATATAATACACCATAAATACGCACCGCTGAATCTCTGCCAAGCAGGAGTCTTAATTCCCTAAAAATCAATTAAAATATTTCCCGGAATGATGAAGCTGGCGCAACAGCGTTTGTCCATTTGTCAGAGACATCTGTTTCAGCTCAGCAGCTGCATTAAATACAGTGACAAATGCATCTCCAGTCAGTTCGTCAGCATGTGCGTGTACGGTCACATAAAACCACAATCTTGTAGAAGAGATTGGAAACAAAAACATATTTCATTACTGGATAATGTTTCAGCTTATTTGCTTCAGGCTACAGCACTTCTGATGAAGGAAAAGTGGGTCACACGTTTCCTTATTTGTTTGATGGTCTGATTTATACTTGGAAGCTGCGCAGCTGCTGGCTGGATGGATGTGCTGTGGATATAATCAGGCCAGAAACCTTTGCGACCTTCATTTGCAGGAAGGTAATATCCTGCATGAAGAGACTCATCCCATCAACAAACTTTTAAATCATTTAGTCTGCATCCACTCATCAAGGGCTTTCCTTAAATCTTAACACTTGGGGGAAGGACACTAATTTCTCAATTTAAAAAAAAAAAGCTGTTTACTGAATGTCTGCCTTTAAGGGGGGAGGGGGGGGGGGGACTTAGTTGCTGCCATGGGAATGGTCAAATTACACCCACTGCACATTACAAATGATCATTAGCGCTACAACTACTGGGAGACCATCATGGTTGAAATTCATCAGCAGGAGTGGATTGCCAGTAAGCACTTTTAGAAGTACAAGGAAATGATCCATTATGTGGTTATGTCCTCTGATTTACTAAAAAAAAGAAAAAAAAGAAAAAAGAAAAGCTTCTCCCCAGGCTGCTCACGCAACAGAGAGACTGTATTTTTGTTGCAACATTCTTTGACCAATCTGCTCTATTTATGTGAGCGTCATGTGTGGATGATGAACTACATGTAAACATAAACCATTCATTTGAACATTTAACAGTTTATCCCTTTGAGATTTTAAAGACCAACTTGCATCAATCCAGCCCTCCTCACTACGCTGTAAAAATACTGCACAACAGCTGAACATATTCAACAGCACCAACTTTTGCCATTCCTCTCCTCGCGACCTCATTTCGTTTCGGTTTCCTGCAGGAGACCAGGTGTATTTGCTGACCTATTTTCCGCCGAGCGCATGTCTGCCAACGGACCGACACAAACTAAAACAGTAACTTAAGAAGGATGGGTCTTGTCCACTGGGAGCACAGACTCTCCTGGTTGCCCCTCCGAGTGAGAACAAATGGGCCCGACGCCATTAATGGAGCAGCAAATAAAGAGGTTGGCCTTAATGTGTTGGTGCGCTGGTGAGAAATTCCCATCCCTGTTGTACGTAATGGCGGGAAAAAATAAAAAAATCAAGAGTTCTTCATAATGAATGTTCTTCACTGTGAAAATGCCACCAAAGGACTCAAAACACCAATTTCCCAATCTGTTGTGACAAATGTACCTTCAGTGTGACATAAAGACTAAGCATGCTTTTTTTTTTTAACAGTTACTAAAATGATAGCATTAGAAACACAATCCTCAAGGGATGATCAAAGTATAACACAAGAGCTGGTGCTTCAAAAGATACAGACAAGGCAATACACTAATCTCACGATACGATACACGATATTCAGCTCATGATACGATATATATTGATATTCATCTTACAATACATTTACATTATTTTCCAAAAGATTTTAAAGGGACAAAGTGATTTTGGTGACATCTTGTGAGTGTTCCAATGACTTTGTTTGAATCAACTGAACTGAAAGCATCAGTTACACATTATATGGCTGACAGGCAGCTTGCAAATGCTGGACAAAATGAATAAAAGATTTGTTGAAAAATATTTTGAAAAATAGTTTCATTTATTTAAACAGTGCAAATTGTTGCTTGCAAGCTTTTAACGGTGGGACACGGGGGTTTTGAAAGAGGCTTAAAATATCGATACCCGCGGCTGAAAGATCGATACTCTCTGGGGAAATAAAATAGCGATATATATCGCAGAATCGATAAAATCGCTCCGCTCTAATATAGACATAGTGAATTTTGTTTCTAGCTGAAACAACCATCATTGTCTGATGTTGTACCATAACTGGCTCCATCATGTTCATACTGACACTAAAACACAAAAACACTGGAACAGCTGATTATTGGACAGCAGATCCTACGAATGTCTGTCACATATCTTTTAAGGTGTGTGTGTGTGTGTGCGTGTGTGTGTGTGTGTGTGTGTTTGTCTTTATTGCATAGTGGGGACCAGCGTCGGACAGCACACTCACAGTGTGGGAACCAAAATCCTAGTGGGGACCCAAATCCTGGTCCCCACTTGGGCGAGCATTGAATTCATTGTTACAATGATCTAAGGGATGCCCTGTCAAGTTTTCAGAGTGGACCCCACAATACACATAAACTAGTTAAGTGTGCTTAAGTGTGCTTAAGTGGAGTTCACTCAGTATCGCCCCCTGGAGGTCGGTCCTGGTAATGTCGAAACACACACTTCTCACACTCTTGGTTCCTACAATGTAATAAAGATAAGCTCTCTGTTTGTGCAAACACTTAGCTAGCTGCCTACTGAGTATTACCAATAGTAAAGGCTACTAGATACTGTCATCGCTATTTAACCTGATAGTTAATTGGCTAAAAGTCGCCATTTTGGCGTTTTACTCATGTCATATTTGAATTATCTTGTGAGAAACTGCAAACATTACAGCCATCAGGATGGTCTCTCTTTGTTCAGAGGGCATATGGGACTCAAAGTTGTGCTCTGCTGTAAGTGTGTAGAGGGGGTGGAGCTTTGAAGTTCACCTTTTCGTCATGAAACATGAATCATCAATTACTCTGCCATAAAACCAGATATCTGGACCAAAAGGGCTACACATGATGCCTGTCCAATGCTGAAAGCAACCATATGACCATTTCCAGTCTTCGTCGTAACCCCACCCCCTGGTGACAGGAAGTGCTTGTTTTAGACTCAGACGTCCAAATCATCAATGACTGAGGCAACTAAACTACTCTGAAAGTACCTCAGAACCTTTCCAACCCTTCCATGATGACAGAGTAAAAAAACTGAAGTCGATTCACCAAATGCAACTATGGCGGATATGTTGCCAACGCCATGGAAACAGGAAGTACATGGAAATGACAAGCAGGAATGGCCAGTCTCCACCAAACTTCACAGAGATGATGTCTTTCAAATGTTTAACCTATCCATATGACAACTTCCAGTTTGCACCTTAGACCTGCCTCCTGGAGACAGGAAATTCATGACAATATATAGGAATGGCCAATTTCCACTAAACTTCACATAGATGATGTCTATTGGACGCTTAACCCATCCATATTACCACTTCTGGTTTGAGCCTTAGCCCTGCCCCTGCAGACAGGATGTTCATGACAATGACACATAGGAATGGCCAATTTCCACCAAACTTCACACAGATGGTGTCAGTCGGATGCTGAACCCACCCATATGACCCCTTCTGGTTTACACCTTAGCCCTGCCCTCCATAGACAGGAAGTGCCTTATTTTTCAGCCAGCCAAAGTGGACTGAATTTGATCAGAAAATAAAACTTTATGCTTCATCTTCAAATGTTCCTAAGCTCGTGGGCAGGAGTTTGCTTTGGCAGGTGGTCCCTGCATAGACTGGAACGGCACCGAAAGCACAAGCGCTTTCATTGCCACTTGAAGATTTAATAATATCTCATTCTTTATCATTAAAAATCTTATTGCATTTTCCATTTCTGTGTTGTTAATTCTGAGTTTTAAAATGGTACCCAAACAACACATCATTAGAAAGCTGAGGGTCTTACCTTTTCAGTGATATAAATCTTTTGAAGATACAACTGTCTGTACAACTGAAGTATCTTCTAAAAATAACAAAATAATTAATAGCCAGACAACTGCAGCACAATAGACTTGCTGTGTCTGTTCAGAGGAAATGGCCTTCTGGATGAAAAAGAAATTCCAACAACTGAATGAAGATTAAAGGTGCTGTATCATGCTTTTCGAACGTTTCAAAAATCTAATACAGGCTTATATGTCCTAAATATGTTCCTCTCGCCACTATAGAAACTAATTTGGTGGAAAGAAATAGTATTTTCATGCGTTTCATTTCCGACGCGGAAGTCACACGGCTCGCTGCAGTAAAACACCGCCCATTTAATGGCGTCGCCCCGGAACGGACACATATTTACAGGGTTACAAATTCAAGTGTGACACCACCGATCGTAACTCACGTGGATAGATGTTTGTAAACATTGATGTATAATAAAACTCCGACGTAATAAAATGGATCACCTCGTTATGGAGCCGGATGCTCGACTCAGAGTCTGATATGAAGTTTGAAGCGATGAAATACCACAGAGACCCCCGAGAGGGAAGTAAATTAGCTAGCAAGCCACCGGCTAACGGTTAGCATTGAGCTGGATATGGTTTTTACTCACCGCTGCTGTCTGTTCATGAGTTTTTATTGTGGAACTGCGTCAGGTTTCAGAAGTAATCCATGAGAAAAACACTTTACTGCCCGACATTCATGAAGCTGTCCAGGGAAGTTCACACACAAAGTTTAGGTGTTTTTTTTTTTCTTCTGCTCCCAAATACATCCAACCACTTCTGGTGAGGAATCCAGTTTTTAACAAATAAACTCCAAGCTGTCGTCCAGAGCTTACAAAAAAAAAACAGAGGGAAAAAAAAGCCCATCTTGTGAACTCTGCAGCAAGACTTGTGTTAGCTGATGGCTGCCTGTCTCAGTCTTCACGGAGCTGCTGGTTTCCTCCTCAGAGCGAGCAAGTGAGCGGATAGGTTAGGAGTTTCTCTTGAAAAAAAGTTTATTGCGTCTTATTTGCAGTTTAATTGGACAAAGTGTCTACGTGTACCCGTGAGCAGTCAGTCATTCGTAGCGAGCTACAGCTTGGCCTAATTATTGATATAGATTACTCAAATATGCATGAATGAAGAAAAATAGCGATTTAAAGGAGGTTTTTTATGAGGAAATAACACACTAACATGCTTAACAGCTCTTAGAAGTCCATTTTACCATGATACAGCACCTTTAAACTAATATTATTCTGTTTGGTAACAAAGAGCAGAGAGTTAGCTTAGTCTAACACCACGGGATATTCCAGAAAGGAGGCCTAACAAAGCCTGTGATAAAGCATAAGCTTGAGGTTGTTAAATTCTCTGACATCTTAACCTGCATTGTCGGTTCCAAAGCACCAGCTATATAATGCTCTCACAACCCCAGGTTTGTTCAGCCAGATTGTGCATGTTAATAGCAAACCTAGGAAGGCCTCCTCCCTTCCCATCAGGGTGGGAGGGGGAGTAGCTTAGACAAGGTATAACTTTCAAATCTTGTTAGCTCTGCAACATTACCAAGTCCAGCTTTAATCCCTGACAACATGGAGATAATGACCAAACACTTTGTGATTACCAGCAGAGTCAACACATAATGGATGTTAAACAAAGAGTAGCCTACATTTGGCATGTGTTATCCAGCCTAATTAATAACTAAGTTTCATATTATATTATATTATATTATATTAGGTTATAATATAATATAATATAATATAATGTAACCTGTTCACTTCCATGTTACAGCCAAAAGCATTCTCCAAACTAGTAAGATTTTCTTTTTTACACCATAGATTTCCATAGACGAAATATTGCCATAGATTTACCATGAATGTTATACATAAAGAGTATATTTCACAGACAATAAAGTGGATTTCAAAGAGACAGAAGACTGATTCAGGGTGATTGTGAAAAAAGTGGAAGGGGTATCCAAATATCCGACATTACCTATCCTCTTTTCGGGTACCCTTCCATTGAGGTGCCAACCTCGCCAAAGTGTACCATAAGGAAGTAGCTAACAGGAGATTGATTTTTAAAAGAACTGTTTACTGTCTGTGCAACCAAAACACAAAAACAAGCAGGAAAAGCTTGTTGTAGTGATCAACACAATTTTTCTTTCTTTACATTATTAACTTGACTGTTTACATGAACATGTTTTTTTGTTATTGTTGTTCTCTGTGGGATTTTCTACCATTGTCATGACAAATAAAGGTTTTGTAAAAATAGAGACAACGGAATAAATGAGGACACTGTAGCACAGCTTCTAAAGGCATTATCTACCACAAAACTTGTGTATTTCACCAATGATTCTTTTGAATCACTAGTAGATTCCCCTGTGACTTAGTAGCTGCATGGACTTGCTTTTTTGTGGCGATACAGGGGTTTTTAAAGGCTTTTACTTACTGCAGCTGATTCAAAGACATCTCGGCCCTTCCGCGACAGGTTTATGTGTTTTAAAAACCACGTACTGCCACAAAGAAGGAAGTTTCTGGTTTGCAACACCTTTACTCTATATATAATATGAGAGTATCATAAACTTACCATGGTTAGTTTTAGAGATAAAACTGTAATCAGGGAAAATCTGAGTTGCAAAATGGTGTTTTTTTTCGGTTGCCGGAAAAACCCTGTTTGGCGAGTCACAGAAACCAGCTGATTGGTCGAACAGACCAGTGGCACGAATTGTGAAAAGCTTGATCTCTGCTGATTGAATGAGCTAAATCACGTTATTCTACAAGCCCACAAAAAGCCGTGGTGACTTCACAAAGGGGACCCTTGATTCCAGAAAGGGCCGTGTGGCTGCAGGTTTTCATTCCAACCAAGCAGTAGACACCACCCATCTCATCAAGTGAGTCTAGTCTTAACCTGAAGACTTTATTAGATTAGTGGAGTCTGGTTGGTTGGAATGAAATCTGCAGCCACACGGCCCTTTCTGGAACCAGTTTGAAACCCCTGACATAGATCTTATAACTCTCTTGACCAAGATCAAACCCCTGAACCATGATCGCCAATATATTACAAACAACTGAGTTATCACACAGCAAATAGCCCCTGCCAACAGACAAGTTGGCTAAGAGGGAAGCTCAACACACAAGCGAGCCCTCTGCACACTGGCAACGCCTCATGTGCCGTGCCTTCTTTTTAGATTTGTCCCGGGGACAGCCCTTGAAATGAAGCAAGTGCTCCTCGGTAGGAAGCCATTGTGCACCAACGTTACGTCGATGATGCCTCCAAAAGTCCTATGAAATTAGCTTTCCAATGAGGGTAAGCTTTTACCTGACTCTCGTCCTCTGGCTGTGTTTCGCCAAACTACACGCTAGGGGCGTTGCAGTTTCCTCACACAACCATCTGAGTAAAGAGAGGATCACTTTTTCTTCAAAACGACGGAGCCAATCAGCTTCGCCGGGTGGGACTTTCCATGTCTGGGCGGTTGTGGCATAAAGCAGAAGCGACGGCAGTGAAGTATTTTCAAATAACAACGTGCGTGCATAACATAACAGCGTGCGTTCGGTATCCGAGGGTCGATAATCATTCATTAAAAGATGAACAGAGGACGCTTTGGAAGCGTTTGTTGATCGCAACGATGTTTTCGCTCTCTTCTTCCGACCTACGTCACGGCTGGACTTTAATGTGAGTGGCTGAAGCGGCGCATCAGTCAAGATGCCGGAAAGATTCTTCATCCAATCACATGCAAGGATTTTAGATAAGGCGCCTCCTTTGAAAACGTTTTGGTTGCGGGAGTTTCCCAGATGGTATCGTGAGATACTGTCTGGCAAAAGTCAGGTAAGGTAAGCTTGGCCAGTTTAGAAAAAGTAGAGCTTTTTTACAAGCCTGCAAAGATGCACAGCTCCACTGTCCAGGAGGCACTGCATTTCTTTAGTTGCAAATTTACCGCAGATATTGATCTTTACTCTAATTTAACTATTTTTTATTTTAAAGGTAAATAAAATGGATCAGTGGAATTTTAGGATATAATTGAGGGTCATATGATAGAATAAAACGCAAGTCGCATAATTTGGCCTTTTGGAGAGGTTTGGAGATGACACCACAAGCTCAAAGTCTCAGATAAAACACTGTTCTGCCTTGAGGCCTGACATTTCTTGCAGTTGTGGTTGACATGGTGTAGAATAAATGTAATGTAATGCCATATGCCTGCTGTCATGATATGTCCCTGTTACTGTTATTAAAATATTACCTATAATTTTTTGAGGACAAAATAAACAACTTTGAGCCATATTTTAACTGATACAGTATAGGCTGTATTTTAGTTACACTCTTCTCATTTATATTTCTGAAACTAAAAAGGTATCAGCTTTTAAATGATGTCCCATGCAAGTAATTTGGACTTACAGTACCTCCGTTAGAAGCTTTTCCATTTGGGTATGCAAAATAGGCAAGGATTACTGTTAAAAGGTGGATGTTGATTTTATTTGTGAAAATGTAAATAAGACTCATTAGGACACTTATGATGCATTATCAAAAAACAACCCCCCCCCCCCCCCCCACTCTCCCTCGTAGCTCCGCCCCTGTCTGCATGACAGTGATGAATAGGGTTGCCACCCGTCCCGTAAAATACGGAATTGTCCCGTATTAGTTCAATACGGGACGCGATTTGTCCCTTATTTTCATTAACGCCCCATAAACACGTCTGTCACACACACATCAACACTAAATTTAACATTAATGAACAAAATAAAACAGGACAGAGGAAACATTTCGGCCAGCAAAATCTTTGTGGTGGGACAACAGGACCTGCTGCGCTCTGTGCCCATATCTTTATAAAAGTGTGTGCCAGTCATCTTGTCACTCTCAGTGGCCGCCCCCGCCTCACGCTGTCACGGTTGCCTAGTTACCACAGACGCCGGTGCTGCGCTGCTACCTGCACATTTTAAAAATGTCTATCCCAATGTTCAATCACCGTTCACGCTACGGTGATCCCGCGCCCCCTTTTCTTTTCTATCATTTTTAAATCGCAACTATTATACGTCGTCTGCTTTCAGACTGATGTCAAACATTGCAGCTTTGGAGGTCCTGACGTCATCTGCTATTAGTATCAACTGCAGTCTCCAGATTAGTCCTCACTTTACTGGACATGACTAAATAAAGCATTAAAAAATCTTTTAACGGCCGTGACACGGGGCTGGGTGAAATAACCTCAAATATATATCGCGGACAAATGAACTAAACATTTGACGTTGATTACTATTTTGATTAATTAAAAATAATTGAAAAAATGCCTAGCCTACGGTTGCCACCCGTCCCGTAAAATACGGAATTGTCCCTTATTTTCATGTCTGGAAGGTGGCAACCCTAGTGATGAAGGCTTCTTCAGGTCCATTGCAAGATCGAAAGGTACAGAAGATCATTTCTGCCAGCAGCCATCAGCCTCCGGAATATTGTCATTATTGTTTAATTGTTTCTCTGTTTTTACTTTTAATAAAACAAACAAAAAAGTACTGCAATGCTTAATTTCCCTTTGGGATAAATAAAGTTTTTTTCCTTTAATTTTAATCTAATTTAATTTCATGTCATTTTTAATTTCATTTCATTTCATTTCATCATAGTAAATAAGTAAACACATCAGAAAAACGCAAACATATAGATGGCAAAAACGGGTGGGCTTGATAGTGTTTCAGTGACATTACTGCCGAGCGGAGTCATCTGAAATGCCTCATTACTACAGTTCCTGGATGTACTGATGTAACACAACAAGCGCTCCTTGACACGACAGACGACGAGAGCCAGCGTGAGCAGACAGACATTTGCAACTGAAATGGCCGAGTCCACTCGAACAGGTAAGTCATTACACTTTAAACATTTATTTGGACAAGTCTGCGGAAAAACTCTCTTAAAGTAAATTCACAACATATTTGGTCATGGAGTGAAATAGCTACTGTGTCGGAAGAGCCATCCTACATTAGCGTTACAGTTGGCTAATTAGCTAGCACAATGCCTGGGCCTCGTGCACATGTCGCACGTGTTTCAGCTGCCACACTTGCAGCATCTAGTTAAATCCTTGTTTGTGAGCATGTAACCATCTCCTCTCCGCTAAATATGTAACAGAGACTGAAAATCCTGCTTGTAGCTCTGGGTTCTGAGGGCAAGTCTAAAGCAAAAATCGGGACTTGGTGTGTGTTGAAGACGCCACATTTAAATGGCACCACCCACACACGCTTAAATCAGCAGCAGTCACCTTGGCCTTCAACAGATAAGGAAACTTGGGGTGAATTCCAATTCCTCCCTTAACCCTCAATCTCAACCCTCAATCTCAAAAATGCGCGTTCACGCTAAGGGCAAGTGGTGTCCCAATTCTAAGGGAAGTCAAGTTGAGGGACGAGTTTAAGGGCTGTATCGCCCTCAAAATTGAGATTTTCCGACACCACCCTTGGAAGTAAGGGCTATCCAGAAGCTAGCTACAAACGTAAGTATCTTCGTATATCTTAAAGATATAAATGTTACGAAACCATTTTATTGTGTTTGTTTGAGATTTTTTTCATGGATTAACATCGTTGTTGGGTAACATTTATTTTTTTTTTCTTTACGATGTTTGCTGCCGGACCGGCGGTCCCGTCGGCTTCACGTTGTACTCGTCGGTGGTCCCGGTACATTATTCAGTCCTCCGTCGCTACACAACAAAGTAACGTGAAGCCGACCCGGACCGGTCCCGTCAGCGGTCCAGGTCGGCTTCACGTTACTTGTACTCGTGGTGGTCCCGTTCCTATGGAGCCCCATTTGTGTCATAATTCAATGAATAAATGAGTCTATTATTATGAAATACAGGCGTTTATTATTATGAAATACGTATCCATTATTATGAAATGTTTCCCATTATTATGAAATACATGTTTATTATTATGAAATGTTTCCCATTATCATGAAAAAATGTAATTATTATGAAATATATTTTTATTATTATCTAATCTTAGTATAATGCATAATAGTTTATTTCATAATGGCTTTTTTTTTTAATCTAAGAATGAGTTTTTACATAATGGCTTCGTTTTTCATAACAATGAGCTTTTACATAATAATGACATTTTGCCACTGGGCGGGGCCAGTGGTTGACCTGCACGCTCATTGGCTGATCCTTCTCCATGCAGTTGGTGGGGGACTGTATTGAGCCTGTTGGCTACCTCTCGGAGAAAGTCAGAAAATGATCTTTCTCTTGTCGCCATGCTGTCAAAATCAAGTTTTCCCTACATCTCGTACTACGTTTCTTAGTCAATGTCAACTTTTAACCGTAAGCTGAGGTGCATTCTGCCACCTACTGGCCTGGAGTATATACATTGCACCTCTAGCACACTATCAATATTCACTGTTCTGTTGCTTATGCCTGAATGAAAGTGCAGCCAATCACATAAATGGCTCCGCCCTCTCTGTTGTGATTGACACACAAATCATTCTTATGAAAAACAAAGCCATTATTATGTAAAAGCTCATTCTTATGAAAAACGAAACTATTTTCATAATAATGGGAAATATTTCATAATAATAAACATGCATTTCATAATAATGGGAAATATTTCATACTAATAAACGCCTGTATTTCATAATAATAGACTCATTTATTCATTGAATTATGACCCAAATGGGGCTCCATACGTTCCGCCGTCCCGGTCCCGTCAGCGGTCCGGGTCCCGTCAGCGGTCCAGGTCGGCTTCACGTTACTTGTATACCTTGTTGTGTAGCGACGATGGACTGAATAATGTATCCTCTATTGTGTTATTTGCTAATATTATTTAGAGAATAAACAGCGCTCTTTTCAATGTTATCCCTGTGTAATTTCAGGAAATACAGAGACAACACGGCTCTGATACATTTCAGTCTGAAGACGTAACTGCACTCGAGGGGTGTCCCATTTCTAAGTCACAAGATAACCCTTACACTTACTTTCGAGGGTTAAGATTGAGGGCCAAAAATTGAGGGTTAAGGGCGAGGGTTGAGATTGAGGGTTAAGAGAGGAATTGGAATTGGCCCTTAGAGCCTCCAAGTTAGAAGTAGGACTGATTAGTTGACCGGCTGTTCACTATCACTCTGATAGTAACAATCATAGCTAAAACATTTTCATAAAATGTTACATTTTAGATCCATCAAATTGTATTAATATTATGTTTTCCGTATGAAATTATTAGATTTATGATGGCTTCAAAACGGATGAGGAGGAAAGCTCCCATAGATGATGCAGTGGAACATGTTGTTGGAGCACTGGATAAGACATCAGAACTGGAAGTAAAATACATCAATCCCTGTAAAGGTACTACCTTCCTGAAGTGCTTAAAGGAATACTCCACCCTCAGAACAATTTACGTTCATTTCCTGTTTCCCCTCATGCTGAACAACACTCTGGAACACTTTTTCCATTTTTAAAACGCAGCCAGAGATGAAGAGACGTTTTCGTTCTTCATCAGCTGTGATAGTAATGGGAATCACGGAGCCCAAACAAAAAAGGTCCATAAAAGTCCACAAAAACTTGTCAATATTCCTCCATCCTGCTCGTCCCATATAATCCAAGTGTCCTGAGTGGGAAGCGTCCAGAATTGACTTGAAACGACATCAATAAGTATATTTTTACAGCTTAAAAAGTAGCGCATTGTATTTCCGGAATGCGCGTGCATCGTACGGAAGCCTGCAGCAGACAAACCAGCGCCCGCTCTGCCATTAGGCAGAATATGTGAGGAATGAGCTTCTTCCGGTCTACTGCAGGCTTCCGTACGGACGTGCACGCGCATTCCGGAAATACAATGCGCTACTTTTTAAGCTGTAAAAATATACTTATTGATGTCGTTTTGAGTCAATTATGGACGCTTCCCACTCAGGACACTTGGATTATATGGGACGAGCAGGATGGAGGAATATTGACAAGTTTTTGTGGACTTTTATGGAGCTTTTTGGTTTGGGCTCCGTGATCTCCATTACTATCACAGCTGATGAAGAACGAAAGCTTCTCCTCATCTCTGGCTGCGTTTTAAAAATGGAAAAAGTGTTCCAGAGTGTTGTTCAGCATGAGGGTAAGTAGGAAATGAGCGTAAATTGTTCTGAGGGTAGACTATTCCTTTAACCTTGTTTGTGCAAAATATGAAAGATTTCGTCTTTTTTTATCTTGAGGTATGAGTCCAGTATACTTTTAATTGTGGAGCAATTTAATCCTGCCTGTCTGAACTGCAGAAAATAACATTTGTAACAATTGTTTCAACAGGTCGAGGGGTCTTTGCCAAGTCCCATTTCTCTAAAGGAGACTTTGTGGTGGAATACAGAGGGCAGTTGATCAGTCTGGAAGAGTCAGTAAGGAGGAGGAAGACCTACCACAAATCATGTACTGTTTTCATGTTTGACTTCTACTGGAAAGACAAGACATGGTGGTAAGGTTCTGATTGATTGATTGATCCTTATTTCATTTTAGCATAGCACAAAAAATGTATGAATTGTATGGTGTTAAGTGAAAAGATGTAGCTGCAAGCAATGATAATGTATTAAATGTAATACAATCAGTAATTTAATGTTATCAAGCCCAGTTTTGTTTTTTGTTTTTTATTCTTAAGTATTGATGCAGCCCAAGAAGACGGCAGCTTTGGGCGTCTTGTCAATGATGACCACAGGCATCCAAATTGCAAAATGAAGAGGATCATAACAGAGGGCAAGCCATGTCTCTGTCTATTCGCTCTGAGGGACATAAAGCCAGGAGAAGAAATTACTTATGACTATGGTGGAAAGGATTGGCCATGGAGGAAACAGGTATGTTATTAGTGATGATGTAATGAAAGTAAATGTTGATTTTTGTTGTTTCAGCCTTTGGTTATATAAGTAAGCACAATGATATTGGTCACACAAACCTGGCTTCATCAGTTCCTCCAGTAATCAGACAGGAAAGAAAGGTGCAGCCTGAAATTCATGAAGTGGTGGAGTTGTGCATAAAGCCCATTCAAGGAAGCTTTGCAACTTATACAGTTTTTTTTTTTTTAGAATTTTTTTTTTCATATATTCAAATAAATTAAGGGCAAATGTAAGCCAATTTCTTGAATGTCAACATTAATGTTTTATTTATAGTTGAAAATGTGCAATTGACAAGTTAGATGTATGGACACAGCATGATCTAGAATCAGATGGACACAGCTATTGATGGCGGTCCTGTTTCCCTGCTACTTTTTGGTGTAATTTAATAGATTTGTTTACAAATGGCTCATTTCTTATGAATTGTTATTTCAGAGAGAAGAACAGCTTCTTATGCCCGAGTCCTCTCGCTCTCAGGTCTCCAGACCAGTGGAGAAGGATTCTGAGACACTTCCATCCACTGCCATACAGGTAGGAATCTTTACATTTGTTATCACTGTTTCTCTTTTGCTGAAATGGGTGCAACATCTGCTCCTGTGTTGACTCTCCAACTTTCTCTACGCTGGTTATATTGTGGTGTCAGACCTGGTGATGAGCACAGTCTGGTTTTCTGACTTGGTGGGGACCATTCGTCCGTTCATTCTGGTTGCTTTCTTACACACTTGTCTGACATTGGTACTTGTGGGGACCCCGTAGATAAATGTTAATAGATTTGTTTACAAATGGCTCATTTCTTATGAATTGTTATTTCAGAGAGAAGAACAGCTTCTTATGCCCGAGTCCTCTCGCTCTCAGGTCTCCAGACCAGTGGAGAAGGATTCTGAGACACTTCCATCCACTGCCATACAGGTAGGAATCTTTACATTTGTTATCACTGTTTCTCTTTTGCTGAAATGGGTGCAACATCTGCTCCTGTGTTGACTCTCCAACTTTCTCTACGCTGGTTATATTGTGGTGTCAGACCTGGTGATGATCACAGTCTGGTTTTCTGACTTGGTGGGGACCATTCGTCCGTTCATTCTGGTTGCTTTCTTACACACTTGTCTGACATTGGTACTTGTGGGGACCCCGTAGATAAATGTTACTCTGCAGTCTTAGTGGCACTGATCAGACTCTTTTATCCTTACAGTCCAGTGAAAAATAGATCTAAGGCTCAGCCTATAACACAGGCTTAAGCCTCATACAGATCAGATCTGTGTGCGGAGCACTATGGCTGCAGAGCGACTTCTGTATCAAAGTAGCGCCTGGTTTAGTCTGCCCCAGACGTGGCTGATGCACGGGATTGAACCTTAAATGTCGTGTTACGTCACTAGCAATAGAAGTGGGGTCTAGGTTTGACCAGGCGCACTTTCAGGCCGCGCCAAGCTCAGCAGATTGAATACGACTGGACAGGAAATCAGACATGGACACAGCTATTGATGGCTGTCCTTGTAGCCTGCTACTTTTTGGTGTGATTGAATAGACTTATTTCTGTTTACAAATGGCTCATTTCTTATGAATTGTTATTTCAGAGAGAAGAACAGCTTCTTATGCCCGAGTCCTCTCGCTCTCAGGTCTCCAGACCAGTGGAGAAGGATTCTGAGACACTTCCATCCACTGCCATACAGGTAGGAATCTTTACATTTGTTATCACTGTTTCTCTTTTGCTGAAATGGGTGCAACATCTGCTCCTGTGTTGACTCTCCAACTTTCTCTACGCTGGTTATATTGTGGTGTCAGACCTGGTGATGAGCACAGTCTGGTTTTCTGACTTGGTGGGGACCATTCGGCCGTTCATTCTGGTTGCTTTCTTACACACTTGTCTGACATTGGTACTTGTGGGGACCCCGTAGATAAATGTTACTCTGCAGTCTTAGTGGCACTGATCAGACTCTTTTATCCTTACAGTCCAGTGAAAAATAGATCTAAGGCTCAGCCTATAGCAGGGCTAAGTCTGCTTCCTGTGTTTCACGTCAGGTCTTCTTCACAGCTGGGTTCAACCTGCAACACATCTTGTGTTGTACACGTTTTCATCTGTAACACTCAGTGCAGTGCACTTCAAGGAATACAAAAGTTTTTGTAGCCAGAGACAAGTTGGACAAATGGACACAGCATGATCTAGAATCAGATGGACACAGCTATTGATGGCGGTCCTGTTTCCCTGCTACTTTTTGGTGTAATTTAATAGATTTGTTTACAAATGGCTCATTTCTTATGAATTGTTATTTCAGAGAGAAGAACAGCTTCTTATGCCCGAGTCCTCTCGCTCTCAGGTCTCCAGACCAGTGGAGAAGGATTCTGAGACACTTCCATCCACTTGCCATACAGGTAGGAATCTTTACATTTGTTATCACTGTTTCTCTTTTGCTGAAATGGGTGCAACATCTGCTCCTGTGTTGACTCTCCAACTTTCTCTACGCTGGTTATATTGTGGTGTCAGACCTGGTGATGAGCACAGTCTGGTTTTCTGACTTGGTGGGGACCATTCGGTCCGTTCATTCTGGTTGCTTTCTTACACACTTGTCTGACATTGGTACTTGTGGGGACCCCGTAGATAAATGTTACTCTGCAGTCTTAGTGGCACTGATCAGACTCTTTTATCCTTACAGTCCAGTGAAAAATAGATCTAAGGCTCAGCCTATAACACAGGCTTAAGCCTCATACAGATCAGATCTGTGTGCGGAGCACTATGGCTGCAGAGCGACTTCTGTATCAAATAGCGCCTGGTTTAGTCTGCCCCAGACGTGGCTGATGCACGGGATTGAACCTTAAATGTCGTGTTACGTCACTAGCAATAGAAGTGGGGTCTAGGTTTGACCAGGCGCACTTTCAGGCCGCGCCAAGCTCAGCAGATTGAATACGACTGGACAGGAAATCAGACATGGACACAGCTATTGATGGCTGTCCTTGTAGCCTGCTACTTTTTGGTGTGATTGAATAGACTTATTTCTGTTTACAAATGGCTCATTTCTTATGAATTGTTATTTCAGAGAGAAGAACAGCTTCTTATGCCCGAGTCCTCTCGCTCTCAGGTCTCCAGACCAGTGGAGAAGGATTCTGAGACACTTCCATCCACTGCCATACAGGTAGGAATCTTTACATTTGTTATCACTGTTTCTCTTTTGCTGAAATGGGTGCAACATCTGCTCCTGTGTTGACTCTCCAACTTTCTCTACGCTGGTTATATTGTGGTGTCAGACCTGGTGATGATCACAGTCTGGTTTTCTGACTTGGTGGGGACCATTCGGCCGTTCATTCTGGTTGCTTTCTTACACACTTGTCTGACATTGGTACTTGTGGGGACCCCGTAGATAAATGTTACTCTGCAGTCTTAGTGGCACTGATCAGACTCTTTTATCCTTACAGTCCAGTGAAAAATAGATCTAAGGCTCAGCCTATAGCAGGGCTAAGTCTGCTTCCTGTGTTTCACATCAGGTCTTCTTCACACAGCTGGGTTCAACCTGCAACACATCTTGTGTTGTACATGTTTTCATCTGTAACACTCAGTGCAGTGCACTTCAAGGAATACAAAAGTTTTTTGTAGCCAGAGACAAGTTGGACAAATGGACACAGCATGATCTAGAATCAGATGGACACAGCTATTGATGGCGGTCCTGTTTCCCTGCTACTTTTTGGTGTAATTTAATAGATTTGTTTACAAATGGCTCATTTCTTATGAATTGTTATTTCAGAGAGAAGAACAGCTTCTTATGCCCGAGTCCTCTCGCTCTCAGGTCTCCAGACCAGTGGAGAAGGATTCTGAGACACTTCCATCCACTTGCCATACAGGTAGGAATCTTTACATTTGTTATCACTGTTTCTCTTTTGCTGAAATGGGTGCAACATCTGCTCCTGTGTTGACTCTCCAACTTTCTCTACGCTGGTTATATTGTGGTGTCAGACCTGGTGATGAGCACAGTCTGGTTTTCTGACTTGGTGGGGACCATTCGGCCGTTCATTCTGGTTGCTTTCTTACACACTTGTCTGACATTGGTACTTGTGGGGACCCCGTAGATAAATGTTACTCTGCAGTCTTAGTGGCACTGATCAGACTCTTTTATCCTTACAGTCCAGTGAAAAATAGATCTAAGGCTCAGCCT